>OX419341.1:24672714-24756577 GCA_948470475.1 Galaxea fascicularis | reverse complement strand
ACGAGGACTGTGTTCATCAGCTATGAGAACCAAATCGCCAACAGCTACATTGCGGCGCGGGCGGATCCATTTCTGTCTTTCTTGAAGTGAGAGCAAGTACTCCTTCACCCATCGTCTCCAAAAAATGTTGCTCAGGTATTGTGCTTGTCTCCAGCATCTTGTGAACTTGCTTGTGGATGCAGTGGAGAAATCTCCAGGGGCAACACTCAGATTCCGGTGAGACAACAAAAGATGATTCGGTGTTAAAGGTTCCAAGTCCTTAGGATCCTCAGTTACTCTCGTTAGTGGGCGATCGTTCAGGATTTTCTCTACTTCGGCCATGACAGTGAGGAGGGTCTCGTCGTTGACTATCTGATTTCCAAGGAGAGCGCGCAATATCTTGCGAGCAGAACGAATCATCCTCTCCCAGACTCCTCCTCGATGACTTGCTTGTGGGGGATTAAAGTACCATTGAATACCACGCTTACGTAAACTTTCTGTAAGGCGTGACTGATTCCACATCTCGAGTGCTCTCTTCACCTCAGATTCCGCTCCTTTGAAGTTAGAACCGTTATCACTGTAGACTTCGATTGGGGCCCCGCGCCTACTGACAAATCTAGAAAACGCCATCAGAAAGGAATCAGTTGACAAATCTTGAGATATTTCAATATGCACAGCTCGCATGGCCAAACAGGTGAAAATACAACCATATCGTTTAATTCGACTTCTCTTCAGCTTGACTGGTATAGGACCGAAGTAGTCAATTCCAACTGCTGTGAAGGGGGCACCTCCTGACGTAACGCGTGCTGCAGGTAGCGGAGCCATAATCTGTGCTTCTGGCTTTGCGTTCCATTTTCTACACGGGATACACTTGTTGACCACTCGTCTGACGGCTGAACCTCCTTTTAAAACCCAAAATTTCTTTCTTATGGCAGCCAAAACTTGACTTACTCCAACATGGCCTATCTGATGATAATGGTGAATTATCAGATCAGTTACATGATGCTTGCTTGGAAGAACTATAGGATGCCTCGAGATATAACCGAGATTTTCTGCATTCTCGAGACGACCACCGACTCTGATTAGGCCATCAACAATTATCGGATTGAGTTTGCGCAGAGGGCTGACATACGAACCATTGCTCAATCGTTTTCCCGATGCTCTGGAGGCACGTCTGCGTTGCTGTGTTTCAGACATCAGCGCAGTCAGCTCTCTTGGGAAGTACAGCCTTTGTAGATATTTTATGATAGTCACCTCAGCATTTTGAACTTCTTGGACAGATAGTTCTCCTGTTTCAACTTCTTTCTTTGCAATTCTGCCCGCACGGTACAGCAGGTAATTCTCGAAGCGTCTCAGCCAAGCTAGTGCCTTTTTCAGGTCATACCACGAGGAGTAATGATGAAGTAATAAGTCAAATCCTTGATCTTGTGATATAGCGTGCGTCTGACCTTTCTTAGACCTCTTGACGTTCAGGTCATCTTTGTCGATGTCAGGTAAGTGTGTTGGCTGAGTTGGCCACTGACTTTCATCTTCTAACAAGAACTTCGGACCTTCGAGCCAGATCTTTAGTTTGGTACATTCACAGGAATTAACACCACGGGAGGCGTAATCTGCTGGGTTCAACTCAGAGCTAATATGACGCCACTGAGACGGAGTCGAAATATCGTGGATCGTTGCCAGTCGATTGGAAACGAATGTCTGGAATCTGGTGTGGCTGTTGTGGATGTACTGCAAAACTATAGTAGAATCGGTCCAAAACGTGACTTCGTGTATGGGTAACGTGAGCTCATCTTTGATTTGTTTGTGAAGCTTCACAGCGACTGTGGCGGCGGTTAGCTCCAGTCGTGGTACTGTCACAGTCTTCAAAGGAGCAACTCTTGCCTTGCCCAGAAGAATGGTACACGCGACATTACCAAGAGCATCACTCAGGCGGAGGTAGGAAACGGCCCCATAGCCATCTTTTGAGGCATCTGAAAAATGATGCAGTTGGATGGAAGAAAGTTCGTCAAACCCTTTAGGTTTCACACAACGTGGTACTGTTGTTTTAACAAGACCGATGATGCTCTCTGCACAATCTTGCCACCGCATAAGGTCGTCTTCTTCTCCAGACCGTCTGGTTCTTTCGGCATTAATGGTTGTTAGAGAAAACGACGTTGGGGAACCTCTGATTCCTAGTTCATCCAACAGATGTTGCAGGCACAGAGTGGTGTCAGAACCATCGTCAAGGAAAGCATATGTCTCCACCTCTCGACCATCCTTGGCAGAAACTCGGACGGGCACGATCCTCAAACTAATTCTTGTTTTGCTGGCGTTTGTCACAAAGTCTGCCCCGGCCTCGATGTGATGTGGACTTGCTTCAGCTGGATCTTCAAGAGTTTGTCTTGACCCAGTGTCAGAATCTTCAGAGGCATCATGCGATCGCGATCTTATAGGCGTATTTGAAGCCATGGGAGTGTCCAACGAACTTGGTGGGTGCAGCAGGGAATGGTGCCTTTCTCCACAGCCACTCAGCAAACAGGCTCCAAGACTTCTGCATCGCCTAGCAACATGATTAGGCTTCAAACAATTTTCACACAAATTTTGTTTTCTAACAAAGTCCTTCCTCTGAGTGTACCGCTTGTCTCGGAACTTGAAGCACTTCTCCAACTCATGTCCTCCACCGCAGAACTTGCATTTGACTTGACTATCCGTTGATGAATTCTGTCTTGAGCGTTTTCTGTAAGCTGTATTGGCTTGATTACTGTCATCCTTTCCAGCTCGTGTCAAAGCCAGCACAGTACCGTCACCTTCAAATCCTTTTTTAAGGGGTCTTGTCACTCTTGACTCTCCATACTTGGCTCCAACTAACTTCCCGAACTCAGTGTTTGCAACGAGAGCCCTTTTCTCAAGAAAGTCCGCCAGATCAGAAAAGGTAGGTTCAGAACCTCTTTCCAACAGCTTGCCTGTCTCATCCGCCCATTTCGCTTGCAAGTGCACAGGAAGACGCATAACAATCTTCTTCAGAGTGTCTAAACAGTTGATATCCGCTTGATAGTTTAATTCCGCAGAATTCAATTGACAAATTCGCATATCACGTGCGAGCTGAGAGAGTTTCTCCCCATCTGAGGACTTCAGCTGAGGTCCCTTGACAACTTTATCGATAAAAGATCGAATGATAACATGTCGTTGTCCAAAGTTCTTCCTGAGAATTTCACGAGCAGCTTTGTATCCTTCAGGCCCTGGCAAAATTACACAGTTTTCAATTGCCTCCTTGGCTTTCCCTGTGCAGTACTGGATCAAGTAAGATAGCCGCACATTATCATCTGTGGTCATAGACTCCACGTTTACCTCAAAATTCTTGATAAATCTGGGGTACTTCGAGGGATCGCCATTAAAGTACAAAACTTCTCGTTTCGGCATGTCCAACTTCTCAAGTCCAACAACAACTTTATCCATAGACATCCGTTGTTGTTCCATCAATCTCTGAAATCTGTCCGTTGTTTCGTCATAAAAATCACCTTTCTCGTAATGACGCCCTTGGAATGGAGAACCTGACACACGACCTTTAACTTCCGGGGCGATACTATTTCCGGTAAAATTCTTCGCTTCTGATACTTCTTTCACTTCCGGTAAAGTGGGTCTTTTGGCTTCCGACGTTACGTGCCCTTCAACACCAGCTTGCCTTGAGACAGCGGAAAACGATAATTCTTCCAAATATTTCTTCACGTTCTCATGGCCTCTAACAGATCCTTTAGAGGAAAAAACGGCGTCGTAATCAACCTGCTCCCCCAGCTCAGCTTCAATCTCAGCCTGCTCTGCATCAAACCTGGCTAACATCACTTCGCTACGAATGTTCAAACGTTCCTTTTCGGCAAACAAACGCAAATTTTCTTCCTGAAGACGTAACGCAATTTCGGTTTCCTTTATCTCCTGCTCTGCGAGAAGCCTTTTCACTTTAAGCTGAGCCATTGCACACTTGGCATTCCGTGCTGATAATTGACTCCCTTGTTTCGAACTCTTTTCCCCTGGGCATAATTGACTCGATGCCTTATTACCGCCACGTGCATCTTGAAACACATTAGGTGTGCCCGTACTCAACTCAATACTACGCCCTGCCGCTCGATCATCCACAGCATTGGCATCCTGAATTTCTTGAAATTCCTCCTCTAATTCTGCAAAAAGCGCCTTCGACTTTAATTCAAACCCAGAAATGTTCACAATTCCTTCTTCGTAAGCTCCTCGTCTTACCGGTGTGTAAACATTGTATAGCCATTCCTTATATTTATCCTCAAACAATTGCATTCGATAAACATCTTTAGCGTAGTCTAGCGAAATACGCTCTCTATCTTCTGGCTGCAAACCCAGGTGATACCATTGTGCGCTAGCCCGTTTAAGCTTCTCGAATATACTAACCAACGAACTATGCTTTTCAACTACTTCATCTGAAGCAATTTGCTGTGAAAATAGTGATTCCAGTTGGCCTATAATTCGTGTAATGTGTCCACGGTAGGCGCTAATCGACCGACCCAAGTTGGCTTCCTCACCTTCCAAAGACATCGTGAGTAAAAACTTCAATATTCCAACTTGAAACTCCCTTGATCCATCGCCAATCAAACAGCCAACTTCTACCAAAGTCGTTGGTAACCCCACACTTGGAGGCCCTCAACCCCACACTTGGAGGCCCTCAACCCCACACTTGGAGGCCCTCAACCCCACACTTGGAGGCCCTCAACCCCACACTTGGAGGCCCTCAACCCCACACTTGGAGGCCCTCAACCCCACACTTGGAGGCCCTCAACCCCACACTTGGAGGCCCTCAACCCCACACTTGGAGGCCCTCAACCCCACACTTGGAGGCCCTCAACCCCACACTTGGAGGCCCTCAACCCCACACTTGGAGGCCCTCAACCCCACACTTGGAGGCCCTCAACCCCACACTTGGAGGCCCTCAACCCCACACTTGGAGGCCCTCAACCCCACACTTGGAGGCCCTCAACCCCACACTTGGAGGCCCTCAACCCCACACTTGGAGGCCCTCAACCCCACACTTGGAGGCCCTCAACCCCACACTTGGAGGCCCTCAACCCCACACTTGGAGGCCCTCAACCCCACACTTGGAGGCCCTCAACCCCACACTTGGAGGCCCTCAACCCCACACTTGGAGGCCCTCAACCCCACACTTGGAGGCCCTCAACCCCACACTTGGAGGCCCTCAACCCCACACTTGGAGGCCCTCAACCCCACACTTGGAGGCCCTCAACCCCACACTTGGAGGCCCTCAACCCCACACTTGGAGGCCCTCAACCCCACACTTGGAGGCCCTCAACCCCACACTTGGAGGCCCTCAACCCCACACTTGGAGGCCCTCAACCCCACACTTGGAGGCCCTCAACCCCACACTTGGAGGCCCTCAACCCCACACTTGGAGGCCCTCAACCCCACACTTGGAGGCCCTCAACCCCACACTTGGAGGCCCTCAACCCCACACTTGGAGGCCCTCAACCCCACACTTGGAGGCCCTCAACCCCACACTTGGAGGCCCTCAACCCCACACTTGGAGGCCCTCAACCCCACACTTGGAGGCCCTCAACCCCACACTTGGAGGCCCTCAACCCCACACTTGGAGGCCCTCAACCCCACACTTGGAGGCCCTCAACCCCACACTTGGAGGCCCTCAACCCCACACTTGGAGGCCCTCAACCCCACACTTGGAGGCCCTCAACCCCACACTTGGAGGCCCTCAACCCCACACTTGGAGGCCCTCAACCCCACACTTGGAGGCCCTCAACCCCACACTTGGAGGCCCTCAACCCCACACTTGGAGGCCCTCAACCCCACACTTGGAGGCCCTCAACCCCACACTTGGAGGCCCTCAACCCCACACTTGGAGGCCCTCAACCCCACACTTGGAGGCCCTCAACCCCACACTTGGAGGCCCTCAACCCCACACTTGGAGGCCCTCAACCCCACACTTGGAGGCCCTCAACCCCACACTTGGAGGCCCTCAACCCCACACTTGGAGGCCCTCAACCCCACACTTGGAGGCCCTCAACCCCACACTTGGAGGCCCTCAACCCCACACTTGGAGGCCCTCAACCCCACACTTGGAGGCCCTCAACCCCACACTTGGAGGCCCTCAACCCCACACTTGGAGGCCCTCAACCCCACACTTGGAGGCCCTCAACCCCACACTTGGAGGCCCTCAACCCCACACTTGGAGGCCCTCAACCCCACACTTGGAGGCCCTCAACCCCACACTTGGAGGCCCTCAACCCCACACTTGGAGGCCCTCAACCCCACACTTGGAGGCCCTCAACCCCACACTTGGAGGCCCTCAACCCCACACTTGGAGGCCCTCAACCCCACACTTGGAGGCCCTCAACCCCACACTTGGAGGCCCTCAACCCCACACTTGGAGGCCCTCAACCCCACACTTGGAGGCCCTCAACCCCACACTTGGAGGCCCTCAACCCCACACTTGGAGGCCCTCAACCCCACACTTGGAGGCCCTCAACCCCACACTTGGAGGCCCTCAACCCCACACTTGGAGGCCCTCAACCCCACACTTGGAGGCCCTCAACCCCACACTTGGAGGCCCTCAACCCCACACTTGGAGGCCCTCAACCCCACACTTGGAGGCCCTCAACCCCACACTTGGAGGCCCTCAACCCCACACTTGGAGGCCCTCAACCCCACACTTGGAGGCCCTCAACCCCACACTTGGAGGCCCTCAACCCCACACTTGGAGGCCCTCAACCCCACACTTGGAGGCCCTCAACCCCACACTTGGAGGCCCTCAACCCCACACTTGGAGGCCCTCAACCCCACACTTGGAGGCCCTCAACCCCACACTTGGAGGCCCTCAACCCCACACTTGGAGGCCCTCAACCCCACACTTGGAGGCCCTCAACCCCACACTTGGAGGCCCTCAACCCCACACTTGGAGGCCCTCAACCCCACACTTGGAGGCCCTCAACCCCACACTTGGAGGCCCTCAACCCCACACTTGGAGGCCCTCAACCCCACACTTGGAGGCCCTCAACCCCACACTTGGAGGCCCTCAACCCCACACTTGGAGGCCCTCAACCCCACACTTGGAGGCCCTCAACCCCACACTTGGAGGCCCTCAACCCCACACTTGGAGGCCCTCAACCCCACACTTGGAGGCCCTCAACCCCACACTTGGAGGCCCTCAACCCCACACTTGGAGGCCCTCAACCCCACACTTGGAGGCCCTCAACCCCACACTTGGAGGCCCTCAACCCCACACTTGGAGGCCCTCAACCCCACACTTGGAGGCCCTCAACCCCACACTTGGAGGCCCTCAACCCCACACTTGGAGGCCCTCAACCCCACACTTGGAGGCCCTCAACCCCACACTTGGAGGCCCTCAACCCCACACTTGGAGGCCCTCAACCCCACACTTGGAGGCCCTCAACCCCACACTTGGAGGCCCTCAACCCCACACTTGGAGGCCCTCAACCCCACACTTGGAGGCCCTCAACCCCACACTTGGAGGCCCTCAACCCCACACTTGGAGGCCCTCAACCCCACACTTGGAGGCCCTCAACCCCACACTTGGAGGCCCTCAACCCCACACTTGGAGGCCCTCAACCCCACACTTGGAGGCCCTCAACCCCACACTTGGAGGCCCTCAACCCCACACTTGGAGGCCCTCAACCCCACACTTGGAGGCCCTCAACCCCACACTTGGAGGCCCTCAACCCCACACTTGGAGGCCCTCAACCCCACACTTGGAGGCCCTCAACCCCACACTTGGAGGCCCTCAACCCCACACTTGGAGGCCCTCAACCCCACACTTGGAGGCCCTCAACCCCACACTTGGAGGCCCTCAACCCCACACTTGGAGGCCCTCAACCCCACACTTGGAGGCCCTCAACCCCACACTTGGAGGCCCTCAACCCCACACTTGGAGGCCCTCAACCCCACACTTGGAGGCCCTCAACCCCACACTTGGAGGCCCTCAACCCCACACTTGGAGGCCCTCAACCCCACACTTGGAGGCCCTCAACCCCACACTTGGAGGCCCTCAACCCCACACTTGGAGGCCCTCAACCCCACACTTGGAGGCCCTCAACCCCACACTTGGAGGCCCTCAACCCCACACTTGGAGGCCCTCAACCCCACACTTGGAGGCCCTCAACCCCACACTTGGAGGCCCTCAACCCCACACTTGGAGGCCCTCAACCCCACACTTGGAGGCCCTCAACCCCACACTTGGAGGCCCTCAACCCCACACTTGGAGGCCCTCAACCCCACACTTGGAGGCCCTCAACCCCACACTTGGAGGCCCTCAACCCCACACTTGGAGGCCCTCAACCCCACACTTGGAGGCCCTCAACCCCACACTTGGAGGCCCTCAACCCCACACTTGGAGGCCCTCAACCCCACACTTGGAGGCCCTCAACCCCACACTTGGAGGCCCTCAACCCCACACTTGGAGGCCCTCAACCCCACACTTGGAGGCCCTCAACCCCACACTTGGAGGCCCTCAACCCCACACTTGGAGGCCCTCAACCCCACACTTGGAGGCCCTCAACCCCACACTTGGAGGCCCTCAACCCCACACTTGGAGGCCCTCAACCCCACACTTGGAGGCCCTCAACCCCACACTTGGAGGCCCTCAACCCCACACTTGGAGGCCCTCAACCCCACACTTGGAGGCCCTCAACCCCACACTTGGAGGCCCTCAACCCCACACTTGGAGGCCCTCAACCCCACACTTGGAGGCCCTCAACCCCACACTTGGAGGCCCTCAACCCCACACTTGGAGGCCCTCAACCCCACACTTGGAGGCCCTCAACCCCACACTTGGAGGCCCTCAACCCCACACTTGGAGGCCCTCAACCCCACACTTGGAGGCCCTCAACCCCACACTTGGAGGCCCTCAACCCCACACTTGGAGGCCCTCAACCCCACACTTGGAGGCCCTCAACCCCACACTTGGAGGCCCTCAACCCCACACTTGGAGGCCCTCAACCCCACACTTGGAGGCCCTCAACCCCACACTTGGAGGCCCTCAACCCCACACTTGGAGGCCCTCAACCCCACACTTGGAGGCCCTCAACCCCACACTTGGAGGCCCTCAACCCCACACTTGGAGGCCCTCAACCCCACACTTGGAGGCCCTCAACCCCACACTTGGAGGCCCTCAACCCCACACTTGGAGGCCCTCAACCCCACACTTGGAGGCCCTCAACCCCACACTTGGAGGCCCTCAACCCCACACTTGGAGGCCCTCAACCCCACACTTGGAGGCCCTCAACCCCACACTTGGAGGCCCTCAACCCCACACTTGGAGGCCCTCAACCCCACACTTGGAGGCCCTCAACCCCACACTTGGAGGCCCTCAACCCCACACTTGGAGGCCCTCAACCCCACACTTGGAGGCCCTCAACCCCACACTTGGAGGCCCTCAACCCCACACTTGGAGGCCCTCAACCCCACACTTGGAGGCCCTCAACCCCACACTTGGAGGCCCTCAACCCCACACTTGGAGGCCCTCAACCCCACACTTGGAGGCCCTCAACCCCACACTTGGAGGCCCTCAACCCCACACTTGGAGGCCCTCAACCCCACACTTGGAGGCCCTCAACCCCACACTTGGAGGCCCTCAACCCCACACTTGGAGGCCCTCAACCCCACACTTGGAGGCCCTCAACCCCACACTTGGAGGCCCTCAACCCCACACTTGGAGGCCCTCAACCCCACACTTGGAGGCCCTCAACCCCACACTTGGAGGCCCTCAACCCCACACTTGGAGGCCCTCAACCCCACACTTGGAGGCCCTCAACCCCACACTTGGAGGCCCTCAACCCCACACTTGGAGGCCCTCAACCCCACACTTGGAGGCCCTCAACCCCACACTTGGAGGCCCTCAACCCCACACTTGGAGGCCCTCAACCCCACACTTGGAGGCCCTCAACCCCACACTTGGAGGCCCTCAACCCCACACTTGGAGGCCCTCAACCCCACACTTGGAGGCCCTCAACCCCACACTTGGAGGCCCTCAACCCCACACTTGGAGGCCCTCAACCCCACACTTGGAGGCCCTCAACCCCACACTTGGAGGCCCTCAACCCCACACTTGGAGGCCCTCAACCCCACACTTGGAGGCCCTCAACCCCACACTTGGAGGCCCTCAACCCCACACTTGGAGGCCCTCAACCCCACACTTGGAGTTAAGAAGTTAAGTCGTGTTGATTTAATTGTTTTAGTAAGAGGTTTAGGGAGTTACATTGGTGTTGTGTTTGAGTGGGGTAGCTTTTAACTTTGTGTTGGTAGTAATCTTTTTTGAAGGATTTTTTAATGTATTTTTTTAAAAATGATATATTCTAGGTATTTGAGTTGTTTATCTTCGCTCGGCAGTGCTTTTGTTTGGCTGTCAATTCTTCTTTTGTAGACTAACAAACATCTGGTTTTGTTGACAGTTCGTATTTCTTTGAATTTGTGGCCTCAATTGGAGATTGTAAAGTGTGCTAGGATTTAGTCTTCAATGGATAGGTGTTTGACGTGCTGGAGCTCCTTTAACTGATTATTCAACCTGAAAATAGATGTTGTAATGAAGAATAGATTATTACGCTATGGCAACTGGTTTCTTATATAGAAAAGTTCTATATAAGAGAAACTCTTCTGCAAGTATAGGTTCAGTTACTGAATTACGATCGTAGGTACTGCTCGTTAACCAATATTATGGTAACGATTGTTCGTACAATTTAATTGTGTGTTGAGCGGCTCAATTTTCTTGTAACGTTTTTTTGCGATTCTCGTGAGCACCTCCGCAAAACTCATGGCGAAACTTGTTCTCGTAATGTGTTAGGCATTTAAATATCTAGACCTTTTCAAAATTGTGAAAATGATGACGGACATTTATAGAACGCGTTCTATTATCCTGGAAAGGAAGAACATGCCCCTTTTGCGGTATATTGCAGTTCTTTTTTATTTTTATTTCGAGAACAAAGCCATATAACGACTTTCAGGAGGCAGGATGGCCGAATGGTTTAGGGCGCTGGTTTTCAATGCGGTGACCTGGGTTCAAATCCCGCTCTGGCCACTAGCTGGAGTTGCTCTGTGTGTGTGCCTTTTTCAACTCCTCGGTTATCCTTGTAAATAGCTAGCTGGTCTGCCTCCCGCCAATTGGGATTCTCAACGCTGGTGTTTTTATTTGTATTATTATTTTCATTGGCCCTGAAAAGCCCTTTTAGGAGAGTGGTCAATTAAGTATTTATTTATTTTTAACAACTAACTTAATAACCTCGTCCCTCGGTTTTAACAGGGAAATCTCAGACCTCGGCCTTGACCTCTTTTTTTCTCGGTCAATATATCAAGGACTCATGACCTTACTCTTAGTTTGTAGGTACTATATATTTAAGAACAAACTATTTTAATTGAAATGTGTACGTAAAACGCTATAAAGGTATACGAGATTACAAAATGATCATGAAAAACGAAGATTGAGAAAAAGACTGATAAGAGAAGCCTGTGATAATTTTATAAATGATTTGTAAAATTATTGTAGACCTGGGGAAAGACGGGTCAATTGCATGAAAATAAAACAAAGTATGAACTGATCTAGGTTACTCTAAGATTTAATTATAAACTAATAAATGGATAAAGTGTTGATGTTGGGTTTCCGTAAGTTATGTAAGTTAAAGGTAAGAATAAGAGGACACTAAAAGGAGAATATAACGATGGCATGCAAGCCAAACACATGTAGTAGTTTTGCCTGTCTTGTCTTCATGAATTTTCAGTACAACTTATGATGGGAAATTTAAAAAAATAATTAAATATGTAACTTGGTGTAAGGAGAGGAATTTGACGCAAATGGCAATAGAGTTGAAACGTGAACTTGGGGCCAAGTTGCAATAGTCTATGACTTTGGCTGGGATACACTTGAACAAAGGCGTGTAACTCAAGTTAGCGGTTACCATGTACAAAGCAGTAAATAATCTTTTTCCGGCTCGGCTTTATCATATTTTCAAAAAGTTAACTCAAGTTCATTCTCATAACTGATTTAAGAGGTTCGTCTCACAATTTCCCCATCCCCAGGCCGCTTTCTGGAACGTAGTTTTCTCTAAATCTATCGTGGGGGGTCTTTTAAAGAATCCCTGCCAGTAAACTATTGTTATTTATGATGGCAATATTTTCCACAAACATTGCTATTTTTTCTATGTAGTTTTTATCTCATTACTGTTAGTGTAATTTTAATAGTCTTGAGTTTTAAATTGTAAATACACGGTTGGATGGAAGAGCATATTTTATTTGTATATATGAATTGATACCGTGTTTAAATAAAGCTTAAGATGACGATGATTAAGCTCAAACTTTTTCGTTCGTTGAAGAATTTTGTCGGTAGTCGGTGATCAAAATTTCGGAACAGTCGAGTTTTGCAACGATCCATCCACTGGAAAACATACAGAGGTTACTCCATAATTTAAACCATCAAGATATCGGATACAACGACATTTTTTCTTCGTTGTTGTCCGCTACACTCTTTTTATAAAAAAATACTGTTTTTCCGGCCCAGGGTGTCGATTTTAGACTGAAATTATCTATGTGTATATCCTTAGATTATAGCTGCAGAACTGTTATAAGCATCTAAACGTACTACTAGTACTAGTGTTGTTTTTGGTGATTCAGTTGCCGTTTAGAAAAAGGAATTTTATGCGGTTTTGTTTAAAAAAATTAATTATGTTATAGTTACAAATTTGCATCACACATTATTATATTCTTTTTCAAATCTCAGCCTCGGGTTGTGAGAATAATCTTAAAATTTCGGAAATTTCAGCCTCAAATAGTCTTGATAAAATAAAATTGTTATATAAAAAAGAAAAGACGCTCGTACTTTTCGCCGAACAATGGACACAAATTTTTGTCCTAATTGATTTCTATTAAGAACAATGGTAATTTGGATATATTAAATGATTAAATGACCTTAAATCGATTTTCATTCAATCAAAGAAATGATACTCAACATTAAGATCACTGCTAATCTTCCTAGTTCTATTTTCCTAGTTTCTTTTTAATTTAATTGCTATAAAGTGACTACGCTAGTCTTGATGTCTCAAATAAGCAAATGATATCAAAACATTGGGGCGAAATTATCGAGGCGGACTACACCTTTTCTCTCAATGGCAAATGCTTTTAACAAATGTCTACGGAAAAAGGTTTGCTATTGTCATCTTAATTAAGACCGACTGTGAATATGTGAAATCAATATCTGAGGCTGAACGAAAATTAAATGTAAGTTACGCCGAACAAATGAAATGGAGGGGGACAGGCCGGGAGAATAGGGGGCGGGGGGGGGTACGGGAGGAGGGAGAGGAAAGGGCGGGAAAAGGGAGGTTTAAGAGGGCGGAGAGCGGGAGAGAAATACAAAACGCTGACTAGTTCATTGGTTACTGCGTTATGATGCAATCAAAAAGCAGAACACAATGTTTTACAATGTTATTTGACGTGCATTTAGCGTGCTCCGAGGCTTTACACAAACTTATTATATTTGAGCACAGAAAAATGGGTTTGGAAACCTTTCCAATCTACCTGGGGACGGGAGCAACGCCAAAAACGGCGGGAGACGGGAGTCAAAAAAGGTACGGAAGGCGGGAGGTTCTGATCCCCCTGTCCCACCCGACAATGCATAATGAACATAGAGAAGGATGAATAAATATGGACAACGAAGCACCCTAATTTAGAAAAAAAGAGTTTAAAGAGTTCACAGAAGTTGGCAATGGCAGTTAGTTTTTTTCTAAAATTCTAAACTTAATATATTTTTCGGGGGATTACTTGAAATTTGTTTTGCGCATTTGGAAAACCAAAAACTTTGCATTTAGCAATTATTGGCGGCTAGAATATGTGTATCTCCACTACTATTAACATACAGAAGTTGATTCAGTAGCTGCATCGCAAAAGGGGCGCACCCTTTATTGTTCACTTGAAATTGAAACAACTCATGCGCTTGTAACCACAAACTCTTCATGGTTCAGTCAGTGTACGACTATATAATTTGCATTTTCTTTGTCTTAAAAAGATGTTATCCTATAAGATACATCCGGTCGATGTAAGAACTCATATTCAACACGTGTAGGACTTATCTGGGCAAGATTTCCGCACCAAC
Source organism: Galaxea fascicularis (assembly GCA_948470475.1). Classification (NCBI taxonomy): domain Eukaryota; kingdom Metazoa; phylum Cnidaria; class Anthozoa; order Scleractinia; family Euphylliidae; genus Galaxea; species Galaxea fascicularis. The sequence goes on along the minus strand of OX419341.1, from coordinate 24,742,485 downwards.
CCTATACATTAATTATGCATGCATTTTGTGACTCATTCTACTCGTTTTTGGAACAGGGTTAGCATGACAGTGATGCATGTATAATTAATGTATGGAGCTGTCCTGAAATCTTTCCCTTATCTGAATTTGTCGGAGCTGTAGTCGCACAATGGAGCATTCTCTTTCATGTTCCTCGGTCGCGCACCTTTCATACTTTTGATTTTGACCGAAAAAGATAGAAAAAGATAAAATCATGTGTGGCAGGGTCCTTGACCACTTACTGAACTGCATTTCGAGTGACAGTAATAAGTTTTAATGTGCGTGAGGTCGCGATAACGATACAATGTTGCGCTGGGGGTTACCGTTCGAGCATCGTTCAAAGGAACATACAAATGAAGACAAATCAGGTAGGCCTTACCTTCTGCAGAAGCGAAGATGTTGACCAAACGCCTTTGGAGGCACCAGCCGTGATCTTGTAACTTCGTCCAGCCTTGCGACATCTAACGGGAAAGACAGAAATAAACCAATTAGTTGTGTTTACCTCACAGCTTGATGAGAAATGTTGCTAGTTAGTGAAACAAAATCTTACGAAGTTCAGTCAACTCGAAATAACTAAAGCAGTCGACAATCGTATGCTAACGAGATTCAAGGTTAATTATCAATTGCAAACTTTATACTGAAGAGTTTGGCGTTCAATTAATGTTGCGAGTAAAACCTCGCAAACACAAACTTATACTTAAATTCAGATAATGCTGAACTGAAGGAGAACATACCTGCAGAATCTTCTGATCTTTAAAGAAGACACCACGCCAACGACTTCACTGACTTCAGGATTAGCTTTCACAGCACGCGGCAAGCACCGCAAGAACTGATGGATGTGCCGTGTGAATCACCTCGTTTTATATTGAGTTAAAAATTCACACACTGAATTCACAACATAACCTACGATGAAAACTATTTAGATCAACCCGAGAACCCTACGCAATTAACGCCTTAACGCTGCTCTATTGTCAGAATCGTCAGAATCATGCCATGTTGATTTAGGAATTTTTTGGCAGTTAAGTGTTACTTTATTTCACAATGCAGTGAGAGGACCAAAGAGCGCCGCCCTTGATCTCGAAACTGACTGCATTGAGGATCGCAGTTATCGATTTTTCGTAGTTTTCTCAACCAAATAGCACTAAGCAATTAATGTTAACACGGTTTTTATTGTAAGAATCATCCCGTGTTGCTTCTGGTTTGTATTTATATTTCACAAGGCAGTGTGAAAACTAACGGGTACCCTTGATCTCGACTTAGTAAGAGTTATATGTCTGAAGCGAGCGAGGGAGGGGTTATGTGATCGAGCTGGAGGCTGACAACTGGTTAATTTTTACTTTGACGAGGAATTCTCAACGGACCCAGAAATGCATTGATGAAAAAATGTATTTATTGTTCATTTTGTTCAACTTGTTTTTCCTTATGAAGTATATATATGAAATAATTCATATTTGTACTGCGGTTGTAGATGCAAGTGAAAAGTGATCATCGCAGTAAATTTTCCAATTTAAGCAACTGGAAAGAAGAAGCCTGAAAAAATCAGGGCTTCAACGGGATTCGAACCCGTGACCTCCGCGATACCGGTGCGATGCTCTACCAACTGAGCTATGAAGCCACACATTGGGAGCGAGGTCAATTTATTGAGTTCATACTTTCCCGCACAGTGAAGTGTTGTGAAGTATATATATGAAATAATTCATATTTGTACTGCGGTTGTAGATGCAAGTGAAAAGTGATCATCGCAGTAAATTTTCCTTAAGAACTATAGATAATTTTGGTGTCAACGAGGCACATATTGTTTCCCTTTTGTGTGATGTTGACCAAAAATTACCGACTATTAACTATTCATTTCTGTTACACAAGGGATTTAGCATCTTTCAAATTGTTCACTGCATGGTTTCAAATTTAATTTCGAATTAGTTGTTTGTAGTTTTTAGCTGCGAGCTGAATGATGTCGAGCGATTCGGAGTCGGAAATTTTTCTGACCCAAAGCAGTTTTGGAAGTAATATATCAAACACGAGAGACAGTGTTTCATCGGGATATCCAAACACCGAGATGAGAGTTGAAAATACGACGCGCAGCGGAGTATTTTTGACGGAATTCGAGGTGTTTGGATGGCAGATGAAACACTGTCTCGAGTGTTTGATATATCTTATCAATTGAAACAAAAACTAAGGAATTAACGGAGAAGTAAAATCATCAAAATCTATGCTAATTAAGACCGGGTATCAAAACCCCCTTCACGGTTGTGATCTCCTTTGTTTTAACTTGATGAATTATTAATGAGTTTGAGAAGCAGTGATCCAGGGGCGGATTTAGGGGTGGGCCGAGGGGGCCGCGACCCCCCCCCCTTTTGTTGAATAAATTTTTTTTTAATTTTTAAAAAAAGACGTAGATTCAAAAATGCTAAAAAAAATGAATGGAAGCAGACGAGTGGTTAAGTGCGAGGAAGACTGCGCACAAGTTTTGCACATGCTTGCGCGGTTACTAAGCTAATGAATTCCCAATTTCAGTGACCGGCCCCCTCTTTCTCAATATCCTGGATCCGCCCCTGTGATCAATATGGAAATTGATCCAGCAGAAACCTTGTTGTTAGTGGATTAATTCAAAGAGAGCGAGCTTAGAGTTGCAAATTGGTACCTTCGATTTGCGTGCCGATGTTATCGCGGAGAGTACAAATGAATAAAAGCATTTATGTAGCAAACTACTGTACAACTTCCACACCCGACGCAGCATCACTTTTTTTTTTAGAAACTACGTTCTTTATACAAATATCCTCAGTTGCGATCCACAGTATCACAAGAGAATTGACTGAACTGAGTAAAAACCAATTTAAAAACTATTTATTTATTTGCCTATTCTTTTTTTTTTCTCTTTTATTGACCTACATGTATTAACTGCTCGGCTTTAGCGTTAGTGCCAACCTACCTCCTATACTTAAACATTACTTATTTTTACTCAGCTCGATTAGCTTTTTAGTTACTCTGAGTAAATGTTACCTTTCCTGTATTAAGAGATTATTTTGTGAATTAAGTTTGACCTTTATTTTTTGGTAATAAAGCTGTTGTTGTTGTGTTGTAGATAACAATAAAGCGACTAAAAGGCTAATTATAAAAAAGTGCATTTAAGAGCACCGTTAAAAGCGTCCTTTGGGCCTGTACGCACTAGTTTGAAAATATTTGTTTGGCTCTGACAAAAACCACGACATTTTTTTCGCCACCAAATTTTGAATTTGCTAATCGCGTGCGCACTTAAAAACATCAAAACATCTGACAGTTTTGACGCTTGACACAAAATTTGTCTAGCTCTGAGGCAGGACGACGACGCTTTTGAAGTTTCGTACGGCTTGACAAAATTTTGGTAGGACGAAAAACGCCGTTCGCACTTGCAGAACGGAACTGATAACCGATATTTTTGCAAAATGAACAAATATTCGCCTGGTGCGTATCGGCCCTTAGTCAGGTAGAAGTACATTCCAGAGACTGGGTGCAACTAACTGGAATGCACAATCACCAAGAATAGGATGGGACCTAATACAAGGTGGTACAACTGACAAATGCAGAGAGTACCTAGATTGCTTTTTAATAGTAGTTAAGTCACTTAAGTAACTGGGGACCTGACCGCAATACACTTAAATACCAAAGAATCTGGGACTTGATACAGTAGCTTACATGAAGCCAATGAAGATGGTAAAGCAGAGGAGTAGCATGACAATATCTGGGTGATCCTGTTATCAACCTGGCTGGAGCGTTATGCAGCTTGTTGGAGTTTGTTGGTGTAAGAATTCGGAAGACCACATAACAAAGGATTACAATAATCTACTCTGCTCGTTATGAGTGTGTGAACTAACGATTGAACAGCTGGACGACTGAAATACTTCCTAATTCTAGGGAGTCTTATTGATATGGCTTAACATGTTCATTTTCAAATCAAACCAAAATTCTAGGGTTCGGACTTCACAAGATGGAGTTAACAACATACAAAGAGAAATTGTGTCCCATATCTGGCCCCGGGGGGGGGGGGACTTCCAGAAAAATTGGGTAGGGTTGTGCGGCACGCTTCCTGAAACCCTTACCCTATTTCAGACCAAAATCTGTGATTTTCCCTACTCTATTTCAGACTTTACCAAACATTTGATACCCTATTTCAGACCTGCCTTATAATCAGTTCCCTAGGGCACGCCAATGTTAAAGGCAATGTTTATACGCTTTTATTAAGTAGGATACAAAACTGTACAAAGTTTCGAGCTTAAAATTCCACACTATAAAGCAGGTCGCATAATGCACCCCCAATTCAAGACGAGAGTGCACAAACCATTCCCTATTTCAGACCAAAATGGTCAAATGATACCCTATTTCAGACCAAAACGGCTAAAAAACCATACCCTTTGGCGCCGCAAACACCTATATAACCCATATAAGGGAGTACTCCCCTCCTCGGATATCCAGCAAGGGACAAGAAATGAATCGTCACTGATGGCAGGGAAAGCGATGATGAACCTCTAACGATAAAGAATTTGTATAAGCAGCGAAAAAGACAGAACTGGACCTTTTAATTTGACAAACTTTAGCGTTGTTTTTAACATTATCAATTAACCTTTGTAAGGAAGCCATATGTTAGTATGCAAGGCAATACGTCACATAACCCCCTTGCATGTAAATTAGCTGTTCATTAGCCCCACTCTTCCCTTCAAACAATTAAAGCCGCGCCCAGCTTTTCAGATAATTAATAGAGGGGTTATGAGATATATTGCCATGATGAGCGAGATCATGATCATTGTTACCCTGGCTCCAGAATCCCATTGAAAAAATAATGATGCCTAAAAACCAAAATAGAAGGCGAGAGACAGGCCTCTGGTTGCAGGAGCCGAGAAATTCGTTTCCATATCAACAAATTGGGACAGAATTTGTCCTGGCTCATCGATTGGTTCTTCAAATGAAACAACTCTCATTAGCTTAAGAAACGCGTGGTTTCCCAGGCGACAGCACAGCACGGAAATGAGGTTCGCCAGAGGTTATTTTGGTCCAACCGCAATTAGGATTCTCCAAACGTTTCATAGTGACTTGTAATTATAGTAGGTAATCCATAAAGCATTTGAGAGTCTGCTCACAGGCTAGAGTTGGGAGGGGGAGGGGGAGGCGGGGTTGAAACAACGAGGATATGACGACGCATGAGGGAAAATAACAGGATTTCCTGGAGAGAGGCGTGGGGGTTCTATCTCCTTGAATCCCAACCTCCGTCCCCTCCCCCACTTTTCTTTTGGCTCTTTCCTCGCAGCTGTTTGGCGTAAATGTTGAACTCCCGGTATATTTATAGAGTCAAACTTTTCAAAACCTTTTCTGGGTCTTGAAGCAGTTCACAAAGAAACCTTGCCACTTCACCCACTAGGGAAAGGCGTGTTTCTTCAGCTATCTCCTTAAATAGATTCTTGTTTGGAACAAAAAAGTGTTGCAGCCGGCCTTTTTCCAAGTGATTAAGCAAACGTTTTAAAAAATCCACCACACTTTCTCCAAGATTACTATCATCCCTTCTTGCTCGTGGGCGCTCACCACGGAGATGAAGAAATAGTGTCTTCAGATGGTATGACGTCAGCGGTGTGAAACGCCTTTTTTTGGCCTCGAAAATTGCCTTCGCAATTTTGTAGTACTTCTTTTCATTTCCTGGTGCGGCTGGACTCAGTAGCGCTTTCTCTGCCTCTGAGAAAGAAATCCGCCAATGCGACTGTGAGTCAGAGGGAATGCCTTCCTCATCCGAACAGATTTTCGCTACAAGATGAAACTTGGGGCTTTTAAACTTGATTTTTTCCACAGCACTCTGCGTTGGCCATGTCTTACTCGATGCAAAGTTTCCCCACGCACTCGAGCATTGCGGCCATCCCCGTATCTCCACGCTTAAGACAAGATCCAAATCAATTTTCCTATCAAGTGTCAATGTAACTGCAGGACCATTCAATCTTACGTTAGAAACCCTCTTTCCTTGCGCAATCTGCATCGCTTGCAGTGCCTCGCACACCAAGTCATAAAAACGCTTCACTGTTTTCCGTGGCGACAGGCATTTTCCATCTCTTGTCAGAAACTTACCCCAGACATTTCTCCCTCCTGACACGTGATCCTTGAAGGCAAGTTTTGCGTAGCCTACACGCGGGTCTGTTAATCTGATTGGACAACGGATGAGGAAAAATCGCTCGATACAATGAGCTTCAAGCACGAGCATTACGTCGAACTCACAGGGGCGTGAGACCTTCAAATGTTCGTAGTAGCTGCCTGGAATAAAATGTACAAACAGCGTTCAGTATGGGGCACTTAACATCTGACCGCATGCGTTGTACTACGACGTATCACTATGTTGAAAGGGCCTTTACTGGAGGGAGTTACAAATATACCTCACGGATCAAATGGCTTTATCTTACAATACCCAGCGACCTGATTTGTTGAGCGGTTCCTCGTGTGGAAGGAACAGATTGCTGGAAACTCTTTGTTCACCTCTGAAATTTCACTAATTATACTTAGTTTGTGGAGGCCTAATCACACATACACTTTCTAGTTTCATCTTTTTCTCTACTTTCTGGTGCGTGTAATTGCATATTGTTCCAATTTCTTTTGTGCGGCAAAAAATGGACTGATAAACAGAACAAAAATGAATAAAACGAAGTAAAAATAAGATAGAGTCTACGTTACCTGAGTTTAGTCGGCGCAGAGCAAATCTTTCGTCTTTCCTGCGAACCTCTGTCAAAATGTGGGAAACAATATCGTTTACAGATTCTGAATTCTGACTGATATCCTTCATGGACAAAGATACTTTTTCTTTGAGAAATCTCTCGAACGGTCCTTTGGGAACTTTTGTATCTGGCAGTGTAGTTTTATCCAGGGATCTGAAAAGCATAGAAAGCAAAAGAGTGAAAATCTTAAACATGCTATATAAAAATATCTACTTGTAAATGTGTGATATACGACAGTGCATTCCATGAGTCAGAACACTCGAGGCCGACTGTTAGCCCGCCTGACTTCCTGGAAAATATCACAAGTTTGTAAGATTACTCCTGGTCTCTTTATTTGCAGAAGAGACTCAATGAACAAATTTTCCTAAGAATCGCATAGATCGTTTATCTGCAACTTCATGCAGAAAACCCTGCCAGTTTGAGCTATGATCTTCACCCCTCATACTAGTAGCGAGGGGAGGGGGCGCCAAGGGGTCCTCAATTTAGATTTCTCTTGATGTGTGACCAAAAAGCTTTTTGTATACAGAGTCCATGATATTTTAGTGGTATTATGAACCTATCAATGCTTTGCCTCAGGATGAGGGGGGCGGACAACCCCAAGGGAATTTGACATTTTCAGGTTTTCAAATGTCAATTTCCCCATCCTGAGTTCTCCATTAAGTGTCAAATTCCCACCCGAATAGTTCTTTGAAACACGCAAGGAACAGTTGTGGTTGTCAAAATTTCTATCCGGTTGGAGCTTTACGAAGTCAAATTTCCGTGGTTGCCACCTCCTCCATCCAAGGGCAAATCATTGATTGGTGTATTAAAAATGGTTAGCAGCGACGCGAACAACTGATCTGCGAAGGTCATAGCTCTTACAAAACGAAACCCGGGACATAAAATCGAGGCTTGTTTTTGATTCAGATTCAAGGAAAAATAACTCTGGACGAAATGATGTATCAAACCATTTGTTAACCCATAGACAATTGGCATTACAAAAGATATAAAGCAGTTGTCAGTTGAGTGTAGAAAGCAATTCTCGTTTGCTTTGGTTTATTTGCGTTAATTCGCATTGTAATCGGTTCGCATAAGTCGCGTCACTTTCTCAACCAATGAAAAGGAAAATTAAAACCAACTTCACAACTTAAAACGAATGCCCATTTTCCCGCGTTTTGAGCGGTTTCTGCTTCGAATTCTGATTGGTATATTGCGCTATTTGTATCTGTTGTGATCGGCTAGAGTAGTTTAGGGTTGTTTTGGTTTGAGTTTTACGACACTCAACGAAAACTGCTCTAAAGTATCATTTACCGCTTTACTGGAGAAGTAACATGTCTCTCTCTTATAGGACGCATTTGTAGGGCCTCGGGAACCGAGGTAGTTTTCCTTACGCGCCTATTTCCGCATAGAGTGCTCGCCTGGACATTTGGCGCACTTCGACTTCGCCTAGGTGAAGAAGCTTGTTCAGTCTTGGTTGGACATCCATGTCTCTCGCTCGAACGGTGTCTTGGGACGCTGTAGATCGGGAGGCAAGGAGAACGACACGCCAAATTTGTGTGAGGCGTTGGAGGACCCCTTTTCTTCTGACCGCTTGAACGGCGTCTTGGGACTCTGTAGACCGGGAGGCAAGGCGAACGATGCACCAAATTTGTGTGAGGCGTTGGAGGACACCTTTTCTTCTGACCGCTTGAACGGCGTCTTGGGACGCTGTAGACCGGGAGGCAAGGCGAACGATGCGCCAAATTTGTGTGAGGCGTTGGAGAACACCTTTTCTTCTGACCGCTTGAACGGCATCTTGGGACGCTGTAGACCGGGAGGCAAGGCGAACGATGCGCCAAATTTGTGTGAGGCGTTGGAGGACACCTTTTCCTCTGACCGCTTGAACGGAGTCTTGGGACTCTGTAGACCGGGAGGCACGGCGAACGATGCGCCAAATTTGTGTGAGGCGTTGGAGGACACCTTTTCTTCTGACCGCTTGAACGGCATCTCGGGACGCTGTAGACCGGGAGGCAAGGCGAACGACGCGCCAAATTTGTGTGAGGCGTTGGAGGACACCTTTTCCTCTGACCGCTTGAACGGAGTCTTGGGACGCTGTATACCGGCACACAAGGAGAAGTACGCGCCAAATCTGTGTGGGTTCCCGTAATGCCAGGCTTTGGAGGGCACCTTTCTCTCTGATTGCTTGAACGGCGTTTGGGGATGTCGTACACTGGAGGGCAAGGAGAACGACGCACCAAATTTGTGTGAGTTTCAGTAATGCGACGCTTTCGAGGGCACTTATCTGTGTCAGTTCTTTGACTCCTCGGACAGACAGTAGGGATGTGGCGATTTTCTACCATCGTGGACTTGTCTTGGGCTTTTCTTGTTCGTTCTTTATTTGTTAGTGCAACTTCTCCGGTTGTTTGTGATCTGTCATTTTTGTGCCACACATGAAGTTGCACCCTTTTCGACACTTTGGAACTTATAACCTTCAGTCTAATCTTCTTGATTTTTTGCTTGGTTGTTTGCGTAACTGTACAGGAAGCAGACATTCGAAAAAAGACGAAAAGCTGGTCCTAAATCCTTGAAAGTTTCTTGGTTTATTTGGCTGGAAGTGCACGATTGCGTAGCGAGGGGGGATTCCCAAGACACCACTCTTTTGCTTTCCCGGAAGTTACATGGGCGGAGACGACCGGAAGACTTATTCTACCTCACCCTAAAAACGAAAAATGAGTTAAATTTATAACTGCCTTCCCACTGTCTATTTTTAGCTTGAGTTCTGTTCCTCCTCTGCTTAAGTGAAGAGTTCTAATCACGACATATTCGACTGTCTTATAATAACGGAAGTTACAGAGAATCGCGCATGTTTAATTTCTGGGAACCTGTGAGTCTTACTTCCGGTTGTACGACAAACTTCTAAATGCCGAGATCCGCTGATAGATAAAACGGTTGACGGGTAGCGATGGAAATCTTTTAAGAATATACAAATTACGAGATTCGTTTATTAGTACTAAGCACAATCTTTGCTGTCAAATGGACTACCTAGCTGACATCAATACAGCATGAAATTTCCGAAACTCCTGTGAAATCTTGTAGACTGTTTTTGCGTCAGTTTTGCGATGGCTGTAAGTTGCTACTAACTCTAGTCAGTGTCTAGTGGCATTGAGTTATTGTTACCTGTTCCCGTACCTGACCTCGAGATTCCTGTTTCCTGACTGAGTGAGTGTACTGGGATATTAAAGAAGTGTCTAAATGATCGGCAGCCGCTCAAATTCCGGATTCGGCGTTAAATCACTATTGTGGTCGGCAGTCCGACTTGGGTTTCCTTTCAAGGGTCTTGTTATCTTTAGACTTGGTACTACGGGGAGATTAAGTATGTTTTAGGTTAAGGATTAGGGCTAGGAGTCGAGGAATATGGACGTTTGTATTAGGCTTGAAGATTATTACCGGCTGCCGGTCATCTAGACAATTTGTATTTTGATAGTTTTTATCAATAAAACTACATCGTTTTCTTAACGGTTATTTCGATAGTTAAGTCTGTAAATGTAGTCATTTGTAGAAAATGTCATAGTTTAGCTCACTTTTGCTTAACTTGTCAAGGAAATATTGGACTGTCGGTCATTTAGTGTTTTTACAACCTTGACCGGCTGCCGGTCATTTAGACACAATTTTACTGAACTAACCTTAGGGGGAATTCATTATTAGAGGCTTGCTTCTTCTTCACAAAGATTTCCAATGACAGGTGCCTTCGGCCTTTTTATGCTGCTTCGAGCAATTCAACTTGCCAACACGTGAAAAATTTTTACCTGACAAGAGAAAGGTTAAAACCTTGTTTCGGCGCCGAAAAGCGGTTTCGGTATCTGTTTGCTGACTTCACAAGGTGCAGGCTGTGACGTTTGTATTACTCATTCAAAAAGGTAGCAACTGTGAACTAAAAACAATCGTGAATGTGTGGGCGTTAGGTCGTGACAGAAAATGAAACAACTGAGGAATGTATCAATATTTACATACATCTAAGAGCTTTTTATGTTTCACTTAACTCAGAAAACGATGGTTTTTCAGTTTTTGGTTTCGAATTCTGCTTGATTAATTACTAATACCGATTAATTTCATACCCTTTCCCTACACTTCTTCCCGCCATACATTTGGTGGTTGAAGAAGTAATCACTCTTCCCTATCATACAGGATCACATGCACATGCCCTAACAAATCGGGGATGGAAGCGGAATCATGGATCTTGAATCATAGCGGTTAACACTGTTAAAACTTGGGAATCATTAATTACGAGAGATAGTTAAAAGAGTCATGAATAACGAATGATATTCGAGGTAGAATGTTCCACAGCACGATCATATTTATTATCAGAGTTTTTGAACTGCCGCGCATTTGACCTGCTGGACCCAATCTCGTTCCCAGATCTGTTTAATTAAAGTGGACCCTCATTATATGCTGGTAATCATGCTCGAAGTAGAGTGCGTTTTTCTGGCAGTACTGTTGAAAGACCTACTCGTGAAAAGCCGAACAGGAATAGAATTGCACTTTGCAGAAGATACAGTCGACATTCTTTGGCCAGGCAATAGCAACTCTGAGGACTCCCTCGTGTTTAGAGGGACTTACAGGGACAACAAAAACTCCCCTTATGCCATTATTGACCAAGTAACTAATGAGATCACCACGGATGCGTCTGGTGCAAAACTTTATAATCTTCCTCAAATGGAAGAAGACAGAATTGAGCGAATGTTGCAAGGCGGATTAGACACTGACATAGAAAGCGACAACGAGAGCCCCTCTGATGACGAGGACATCGAGGGTCCCCAACGCACGCCCTACAGCACGAGGACAGGACGAACTGCCACGCGACTCGGGCTGTATTAATGACCTTGTTGGAACCTTGAAACGTGAACACGTTTTTATCATACAGACAAGTAGTTGCAATGCGGTATGATCAAGTGCTTCCCGTTAACATTTTATCAGAATTTGAATGATTTTACAATTTTCAGATCGAATCCACAGACATGATAGAGCATCTGGAAGTGAACATACAAGGTCCATCAGGCCCCTCAGTACAAACGAAGATTATTCATTTAGTTTGGTGTCTAGTCCATGGGTATGGCGAACGAATAACAACGAAGTAATTGAAAACACTCCGTTGACACTCCGAAAGACTAGATATTTTCGAAAACACTACCGAAGTATTTAGGTGTGTTGCTTTTACGTAGGGACGGCTAGAATGATGGAGGCCATTTTTAACGGTTCAAGTTGGCCTTTCGTCCTGACCTAAATGATCGGAAACGGAAATATTTTCGAAAATATCGTTTCCCTTTTGGACAAATCCCCCACAAAGGTGAACAAAGTGGTGTTTTTAATCGCTTTTAATCGTACACGTGTGGAAAACGAAACCGATCACCTCGAGAATACTGTATCGATACTGTACACGACAGGACTAAAACCTTCATTTTGCAATAAACACGAATTCAAAATCTGTTTTCACCATTGAGAACGGATAACTGTGGAATGGGTCAAAGTTAGAGTCAGAGAGTACCACTTCGGGTATTACTTCTCTTGGGATGTTAATTTCAGTGATTCGTTATTGTGTTTCAGCATTAAAACAAAGTGTAACATTTACAATTTTATTTGATTTTGTTTTCAGTTTCCTGAGTAAAACAATGAAAAATGAATCATGAATATCGAGGAAAAAATGTTAATGAATCATAAATCATTGGACTGAAAATAGGCAGGAATCACGAATATCGAAGGTCAAATGATTCCTCTTCCACCCCCAAGGGCAAAGGCTAAAAGAGAATTACACCTTTAGAAAACTAAGCTTGTCATCATGGATTGTTTTATTTTGTAGAGGTTCTAACATAACAACGTTAATGGCAATTGAAAAGGATTGAAGGCAGTTGACAAGTGACTAAAATAAAAACGAAAATGAGCATTTTTATTGCTCGTTATTATTGAAAGGTGCACACTAACATTAGGATCACATCTTTATAAGAATGACCAAATGAAATGAAAAAGAGAGAAATTTTATATGTTGATTCAGTTGTAAGTTGTTCTCTCCTAAAGCAATAGACCTTTTTAGCTTGTCGATTTTGTTTTCCCAATGTTGACCATGTGATCTTTCCAGGGGAATTTGCTTTTTGTCTTTTCATAAATTATGCGTACATATGCACGTGAATATGGTGAAACTTCAAAGAAACAGTTCTCTAGGGTAACATCACGTGGTCTACTATGGGAAAACAAAATCTACAAGCTAAAAAGGTCTATTAAGCTTAGTCTTCAATAAATTTCTAAAGCACAATCTTTTCCTCGTTGATAATGTAGAGTTTGTGTTTGGTTCCTGTGGTAGCTGAAACCACTGAGCCAGAAGGACAGCTACAAAATTTACAGTAGCTATAGAATGAAACCTGTGATCAGGCCCAAATTTTTAGCATTTTCACTTATGTCCTCTTATGTCAATTCTCGCTAAAATAGCCACTTTTCCTTACTTTGGTGCGCCCCCCCCCCCCCCCCCCAAAAAAAAAAAAAAAAAAGAAATCAGGTTATTCAGAGTATTGTAGCCCCTAGGAAGGATGTTTTAGCTTACTATGGCTAACATCTTTCACCCTTACCCTAGAGGTAAAAGAGAAAAAAGGAAGAAGGGCCATGATAATAGACCCATTTGGCTAACTCAATGTTGTACCCAATTCAAATCTCCTGGGCTTAAGATTCTAAGATTCTTTGTGTATTGTATTAGCATTATAATGTAGCATTCATATTTAAATGATATGGAAATACCTGGAACAAGACGTTTTATTCCCAAAAAGTTTGAATTGGGTACAACACTGAGTCAGCCAAATGGGTCTATTATCATGATCTTGACAAGTGAAAAATTTCTTCTCACGGGCCAACCAGAAAATGAATATAACATTAAAACTGAGTTGAAATGAAACCCCCAGAAAGGGAATGCCCTCTATGTGAGGTTTAAATGCCTGGAGAGCAACTGATCTATAAGACAGTCCAAAACGAAATGACGTTGCTCACAGATGCCCCTCTTGACCCACACAAGAGCTGTAGCAAATGCTAAATTGGTAGGACAATAATACCATTAGCCCACTTTGGCTTCCATCTTGGGACTATCTGACCTTGCCGATAGACACCACTGATCAAGAACTAGATCTAAATAATAGGGATCTTAAGCAACGACAATGACAATAGCAACAAGAACAACATTTCAAAATATAACTTCTCATTTTTGTAACTGTTTCGCGATTGTTCCAATTTGTTTAACATGAAAATGCTGGTGAGCTGTCCAGGGCCTAAATTACTGTGAACAGTTCTCGAGAAAACCTAAAATTTGGTCATTTCAAATTGCTGTTTTGCAGAGGACGGCAAAGAAATGTACCACAACATAAAACACACGTGAAGAGTATTGTTTTGGCTCATTAAACCCATTGTTTTGTGGCACTCTCATTCTCATTGCTGTCGTTGTCGGTTAAGGTCCCTAATAATATTATTGTATAAAATCAAAAATGATTTGAACCCTGGAGTCATATCATAACTAAGTGGAGTATGAATGTCCAGGTGAGCGTAATCCTGAGAAGGCCTGTTTCAGGTGACATTGACTGATGTTTCGACAACGTGAGTGAAAGTCATTACTTGACTTATGTGACAACTTCTGCTCAGGTTGTCAGGTTGTCAAAACAACAAAGTCCCCCCAACTTTGTGCATAAGCTAAAAAGGAAGCTCGACATATATGATGCACAGTTTTAAGTTATTCTTACTGTCAGTCATGATCAGATTCCTCTCCAGGTTGTCTGATCAAATTTCCTACATTTAAAAGATCGACTAACTTATTGACATCATTGCCACAGGCTAAATCAACAATGTCAGTTGGCATCCTGCTAACATGAGCAGGATTAGGTTGCACCCCTCCTGCACTTGTCACATACTTGAAAACACCCCGAAACTTACCATCGTCATCGTCACATGCTAACAGAGCAGTGTCTGCAAGTTCGTCCCAACTAAATAAAAGAGGGTCAGTTTGAGCACCATAAGGATTGAAGTCAATAAGTAAGACTTTCTGAGGTGAATACCTGTAAACATCAAACGTAAATGAACTGTCAAGAAATTTGTATGCTATCTTGTTCTTGAAGAATTCAGCGATGTCACCACAAATATCTTCTTCATTTTGTTCTATGAAGTGGTAGCAACTTGCTACATCTCTCTGGGAAATTGCAATCAGTTTGCTATCCCTCACAAAACATCGAAATTCCATTCCTGGATTTATGTCCCTCCATTTGCGAAGGACAAGCTCAAAACCATCCAGCATTTCACCCTCTCCATCCTGACAGTACTTGAAAGTGTCAAAAAGTGTACTGGAAATGTTATCAGAACTTTTCAAAAGGAGATAAATATCGTTTGGGCTCTGGCATTTCAGAGTACCGTCAAAAGAAATCCAAGCTGCGTCCAAAGGGGAACTCCAGTTCAGTTTAGGAAAAGCAGCACCCTCTAAATCGATCAACGCTTCCTTGATTCCAGAATCTATTTCATTGAACTCTGGAGCACTGATAGTTTGTTCGTATGGATCCTCCTCGTCCAAAGCCAACCATTCTTCTGAATCGCTCTCATTTTCCAAGCCACAATCTCTTGTCACAACTGGATCTCCTGGAAGAACGACATTATCAGCTTTAAGGTAATCGACAAATTCCTTGGACAGAGGAATTATCCGGCTTCTGATGGTGACGTTTTTGAACTTTGGATACCACGCTGAAAAGTTACAATTCAACACGTGTTGTCGTTTCATTTTTTCCTTCACAACGAAGCTTAGACGGAAATTCACTATCTCTTTCCCTCTACTTCCTCCTAATTTCGTCTTTGGGAAAAAATAATCTTACAACTTGCTCGATTGCAAACTTTGCCTGAACAGTTCACCACACGAGGTTGTTTCTACTGTGTTACATCACCCAAAGCCCTCTCGGCTCATTGTCGGTTTATTATCGACTCTCCGATTGGCAATCGACTGATTTTCTCCGCGCGCAAAGCGAAATCAAACAAACCAAGGGCTTGTGGGTAACTTCATTGTCGTTTTTTTATGGCCCGTATAACAACAACATGGCGGCGACCATGAAGTGGAAGCGTGTGACAAATTCTAGTGGCCCTGTGCCTCGTCCAAGGCACGGACATCGGGCTGTAGCGATAAGAGAGCTAATGGTTGTCTTTGGAGGTGGAAACGAGGGAATCGTTGACGAGCTACACGTTTATAACACAGGTAACGCTGTTTGCGTAAGGAACGAAACATGGCGGCCCCTATGACGTTCGTCTTCGCGCCAGATTTTTGCGATGTCGCGTTTAGCGCCTAGCGCTCTCACGAAATTTGTGTGTAAACTGTCTTTTTCTCACCATAGCGTGTTTTGTTTTTTCAGCTACAAATCAATGGTTTGTTCCGGCTGTTCGAGGTGATATTCCTCCTGGTTGTGCGGCGTACGGATTTATTGCTGACGGAACTCGACTAATTATATTCGGTGGAATGGTTGAGTACGGACGTTATTCTAATGAGGTATCTGATGTGTATTTTTATCATTTATGTGAATATTCCGAAACTGTTTTGTAGTCGCAGTCGATAGTGATCACTTATTTATGCCACTTCTTTGTTTCGGTTCGAAGTTTATCTACTGCGATCGGTGACTTGTAACATTACTTTCATTATTCTTTTCCATTTTACTTTCTTAACAAAATTTTATCTTCAAGGCCACTGAAGTAGATAATTACTTTTGGTCAATTTGCTTTGTGAATTGTAAATGTTTCATCAAATTTGTCGAAAACACTTGAAATGCATGGGAGTCGTAAATGAACGCTCCACATTTGACAGCAGCTTGATTCAAAGTTAATTTTAGATTTTCAACAGCGTGCACATTTACATGTATTCAGTGTTTACACTTCGTTATATCGAGCTGTAACAGAAGTGCTTTTGTTTGGCTGTGCAGAGATCAGATTCCTTGTTTAAGTGGTGGTAAAGCTTTTGAAAAATTACAGTTCCTAGCTGGTTTGCCGTTCCGATCTGATTTTCCTGAAAAAAAAATGTTGAAATTTGAAAATTGCGATTGCCATTGAAACATATTGATGCCATTTATATCCCAAGATAAATATGGCCTACGCTTTCTTCGTTTTGTAATTCCCGAGAAAAAAGTATGGATTTCTGGAGTGTTTTGATGTCCTTTAAATCCCTGTGTTGTGGGAAAGAATTTTTGTTGTGAGAAAATTGTACATCTATATCCAAGTACGGCTGTAGCTCTTAGTCAGACAGTAACAACAGACAATGCTGTATTTAGGAAGTTCATTAAAAACAGAATATGCAGAAAGCACTATTTTGAGATTCCACTTATATATATTGTTTCAAGAAACACTTTTGGATACCATATAGTGTATGTGATATTCAGCAAACCCTTTCCACCCATTTTCCATTTTTGTAGATCAAAGCACACAATATCACAAAAGAAACAATATTTGCTCAGTGACATACATTAAGTAGTTGAGTATTCTGTTGTTTGACCTGGTTTCCTGTTGTTAAGTTTACCTCTATGAAGTTATAAAATTTATAATGAACTTCATTTAGATTGAGTTACTGCAAGCGTATCATCAACAGAATAGGCCATTTCTGAATTACCTCAGGCCTCTTTTGCAAAGCAAGTCTAGGTGCTCATCCTTTCATATGCAAATCAATTTTCATTCACATTAAAATTAGAAATGGCCTATTTTTGAACATTATTTTTGTTGAAAGTAATGTACAATGCATGTGCAATGGTAATTGGTTTTAGTTAGAATTTTTTTCATAAACAAGAAAAATTTCTTTATACCTTTATGAAAAAGTAACATGTTTAGAATGAACCACCATAAAAAATATTTTTCATTTTTCTGCAGTACTTGTAAAATCTATTTTAATGTGAGACTCAAAATAAAGTTGAATAGGTCACATTTTGTCAAGAATCCTTCTGTAGCAACTTCTGTCAATTATATATTTAATATGCCTGAACCAAAGCATGGGCTTACAGTTTTTAGATCCTACCAAGAGATTATTTCCTATACATGTATGCGTTTCTTGCTAATATTCCTCTCAATCATCTATTGCCACTCTAGTAGTAATTACTAAAATATATTCATGTGGGCTGGGTCTTTCTCCTTATACATGACCACAATTTACAAACATCTGGTTTTACAATTTAGTTAAAAATAACTGATATGGATGCATAACATGATATGATTTGAAAATTTGAATTTAACATGTTATTTCAAGGTAATGCTCACAGTGCTCACAATTTGTAATGTAAAGCCAGGGAAAATGTTAAATACACTATGCTACATTTTGAGAGTTGTAGATTATTGTAGTGTGTTTTTCTTTTTCACAAGTATTTATTATTAAATTGAAGCACTTAACAACTAAAAGTAAGGGAAAAACAGATGTTTTCAAAGCTAGTAAATAGTGAGCAAACTTTGTGTCAGTTCAGGGAATTTTTTTCAGATGTATGAGCTGCAAGCTAGTCGGTGGGAATGGAAAAAGCTGAAAACCAAGGCACCAAAGCCTCCAAGCATGCAGCCATGCCCTCGACTTGGGCATAGTTTTACTGCTGTTGGACACAAAGCTTATCTCTTTGCTGGTCTGGCAAATGACAGTGATGATCCCAAAAATAATATTCCAAGGTACACTATCAAGTTCAAAATAAAACGTTAATAAATTTTTTTTTGTTTAGTCTGTCCTTGAATGTAAAGTCTTTAAAGAGTTTTGTGCCACATGGATATATTTATGTTTCTAGGAATTATATTAATCATCTGAGAATGTGATAGTTGATGAGAGGTTGAATTCTTTTACATCAAACTCAGTGTTTGTTTTGTTGCAGTCAGCAAAATACTGATCTGTCAAATTGCATTCTTTTTTAATAATATTGTCTTTTCTTTTTGGTGATCTCGATGTACAAGTGCAGATGTTTTTTTACTCATTTAAATTACTGAGTTCAGATCTTTGGTGGTAAAAGAAAAGCATCATCCCTGTAAAGAACAGAACTTTTGGGTGTTACCATTTGCCTAAAAAATACCTTTCATATTTTATCAACAGATATTTGAATGATCTCTATGTGATTGATATACGGAACAATAATAATTTACAGTGGGAAATGCCTTCAACATTCGGTGTAACCCCCTCCCCACGTGAGTCACACACTTGTGTTGCTACGTCTGACTCAGACAATAAAAGATCCAGGCTTATTGTCTATGGTGGAATGAGTGGCTGTCGTCTGGGTGACCTACATCAGTTAGATATTGGTGGGTAAAAATGTTGTTGTGCTCAATATATAAGGTTGCCAGAAATTTTCATAGAGTAGCTGGGGAATCCATCCATTATTGTATATGTTGTTTTCTATCAAAGTAGCTGGGGATCTAACTCAGAATTTGTGGGAGAAACCCCTGACCCTTAGGGCTTAATGACAGCTGGGGAGCAGGGATGGTGTAGTGGTGAGAGCACTCACCTCCCACCAATGTGGCCTGGGTTCGGTTCACCGACCTGGTGTCTCATGTGGGCTGAGTTTGTTGGTTCTCTTCCTTCCCCTGAGAGGTTTTTCTCCAGGTACTCTGGTTTTCCCTCTCCCCAAAACCCAACATTTCTTCCACATGGCCCAAGAAGCGTACAGCTTTAAAATTGTTACAATGTATAAATAAAGTTTCTATACCTTTACCTTTTACCTTTTACAGTTCTGACATATTTCTGTAGAGATCGATATATATTAAAAAAAACTATCCTTCTGTCAGTTTTTTCATTGGACAATAACTTTTTGTTGCTGTGCCTAGCAACCCACCATATTTATTCAAGTTGTTAGGCCTCGTGGAAACAAAGTGCCCTCAAGTTCATTCTCCTGTTTTTGGGTAGTTTTATAGTTTTTATTCCTCATTGTAAAATGTAACAATATTAAAGTGACAGTTACACTATATATAATACTGTTACTAGTAATTTGATAAATAGGTGCGACAAAAGAAATACTGTAGTTGGTCACATAACTGTACATTATGCAGTGTTTACAATAGCCAACCTTCACTGTCTTCAGGCTTTGAAGTGTACTCAAAGACAGAACAATAGGAACTTTGTTTAGTTTATGTTGGCTTCCTGTATATGAGTTTTCATAGAATAACCAGGTCTAGTCTTTTGCTTGGTCTGCTTCAAAGGTGAATGACAACTCAGTATTTCATTTCTTGTTTGAAAGTTACAGGTTGACGTTTGAATTAAGTTTCTCTCTGTTTGAATCTGTAGATACAATGACATGGTCTAAACCAGCTATTCATAACATGATTCCTCTCCCAAGAAGCCTTCACTCTGCCACTGTTATTGGAAAGAGGTTTGTTTTCCTGCATGTGGTTCACATATAAAAAGTTCTGAAAATTAAGGTAGGTAGGGCTTAGAGGTCAAGACTGCTTCAAGATGTCTCATTATGAAGAAAGTTTTAGGCTGTTTTTTTATTGCAATTAACAGTCACTACTTGACTTTTGAAGAAGGTTATTCACAAGCTCAGCCAGGATTTATGGAAAAGTGATATGGCACCGCTCAGCAATCAAGGGATCAAATTCATACAATGCAGACATATTTTTTTACATACATGGAGTCAGGTTTCTGTACACTCATTGACAATATTGGTTTTCTTGTTGTAGCTATCGCTTAAGTGTTCGAACACCCCCTAGTTTTTTCCAAAGTGAAAAGGTTGGAGATAACAGATCTATGTGGTACCCTCTATTTTATGTTGACAGAAGATTATGAATCTTTCTCTTACATAAATTGGTTTTCTTCATGAATCAGAATGTTTGTGTTTGGTGGATGGGTGCCACTTGTGATGGATGAAGTGAAAGGACGTCAAGACGAAAAAGAGTGGAAATGCACCAACTCTCTTGCCTGTTTGAATTTAGGTACGTGGGTTTGAAGCTTTGGTATTGAAAGGGGATAATCATGAAGACATAGTTCATACTTCCTGCTGGAATTTTCATGGTGAAATCACAAGGGCTGTTTGTTTTTTCAGAAACATGTACACCTCTGTCCTTCTGTTGTTTTGAACTGTGTTATTTGCTTGTGTTTTTTATTTTAGAAACAATGGCATGGGAAAATGTAGTAATGGATCAGTATGATGACTCCCTCCCAAGAGCAAGGGCAGGGCATTGCAGTGTGGCAGTGAGTTTTGTACAGATGCTGTTCTTTGCTCAAAATACACTGACGATTACACTGTCAGTTGAAACACTCACTAGAGTGTTTGATTAAACTTTACAACTAACATCACAACATCACTGATGGTGTGCACTATTTTTTCTTTGCCTGCTTAACACCTTTTACCCAAAGGACCACATTGCCATATCGTGCCATATCATACCCCATTTATCATATGTATCATGCATCATTATTACCACATATGCCATATTGCCATATCAAAAGATACAAACGTACAATACTTTTAAAAACAACTTAAAAACATAAGATCTCACTGAGTGCGATGAGGATGTATCCTTAATTTGATATTTTGTTTTTAATGATCGCATCTACTTTTATACATTTTACTTGGTGACAACATTACTACTTCCTTATATTTAATATATGCTAGTTCTTAGTCTTAATCTATTTGAATAATTCAAATTGATTAAGAGCCTTTTGGAGGTATATAAATTATTTATATACCTCCAAAAGGCTCTTATAATTTCTTCTTTTTTTTTTTTGGTGTACCTGTAAACTAGCTTTTTAGCTAAGCGTACTGACCACATTAAATTAATTGATTGATTGATTGAACAGTGTTCTAAGGTATTTTAACCAGCTGGGGTTATGGTTGGATATCACGAATAGTACAGTGTACATTTTCCTCAGAAGCTGCTATCAGTGACACTGTTCAACCTTAGCAGTAGTCCACTAGCCCAGAACTAGTAGAAATTTGGTTTGGTCTTGTAAAATTTGAGAACCACTTGACAATGGGCTACTTGTAATAGAAGAGGTTTTGAAGATAGTATTGATGAAGAGAAATCAAGATTGGTAATCACAACAGGATAGGATAGGATAGGATATGATAACTTTATTTAGACACGGTAAACTCATCAGTCACAGCTATAATATTGGTCTTAAGACAGTGACTGATGTTTGGTTACCAAATGACACCATTTGGCTAGTATATTTTAGACTCCACTAACCATTGGACTAGTTTGTTAAAAACTTAAGGTTGGGCACTGTGTAACATTTTTTTTTCTCCTTTTTTGCTTAAATCAGATCAACACTAGATTGTACATGTGGAGTGGCAGAGATGGTTACAGGAAAGCTTGGAATAATCAAGTGAGTTATCAAGCTGGGTAATTTTGGAAGTATTTGTATTTTTAGAATGGGATCTGATGAGCTCACACATCTTTCTAGTATCAACACTGCCTTAGGATTCCCATGTGAATGTTTATGTGCAAAATTTGATTTGCTAAATATGAAACTTATACGGGTAAATATCCAGCAAAGTTGCATTGGAACTGTTGCAGGTCAAATTTGATTTCAGGTTAATTTTGATTTAACCTAGGTTGACATCAATTTCCTTTGTCTTCTATGAATAAGTAGGGCTACGAGACAAAGGAAATTGATTTCAACCTAGGTTAAATCGAAATGACCTGAAATCAAATTTGACCTACAGTATCACCAATCTGTTGTTTATTGTAGGTTTGCTGTAAAGATCTGTGGTACCTTGAAACAGGTTTGTAAACAAACTTCCTCTGTTCACTCAAATTTTTTGATAGCTTGTGAGAATCTCAATGTGGCCCTTCTTTCGTAATGAATGTACTTTCTATTTCTTTGCCTTGTTTTGTTTGTCACAGAAAAACCGCCTGCCCCAAGTCGGGTCCAGTTAGTCCGAGCAAGTACCACGACTTTAGAGGTTTGCTGGGGATCTGTGCCAACTGGTATGCTGTTTTGTTGTTCTGAATTTCTTTTTGTGACTGGTTACAACGTTATTGTTCACATTTTACACCTTTGAAAGTACATATGTACAAAATGTCTCAAGTTAGTCATTTTGAGAAGTTGTCTTAGGGAGGATGTTCCTTGTTCATTAGTAAGAATTTATTAAACCTGTGGTCTTGGGGCTGAATTGAATGTGGATTGTAATAACAAAATTTATTGTCAAACAAAATCCCACCTTTCTTAATTTGACTGTGAATCTCCTTGGCTATCATCAAAATATGTTTGGTTTGCATACCTATCACATGATACCTCAAATGAAGAATGATCCTTGCAGTTGTGAGCACAATAATTTTTGCAATAATTATTGTGTTAGGACGCCTGAAAAAAATTCTGGACTTCAAGGGGGTTTGAACCCATGACCTCGCAATGTTGGAAGATTGCAATGTAGGCACTTTCACAGGCATCTAAGCTGTCTTATCCGCACGTAATACCTCCTGCAGCATAAGATTACAAGAAGGAAATGAGTTGTCACATTTTAAGGACATCATGCTGTTATCATCTGGTGTTTGATAATCATTTTATTTTTTATATAGCTGATGCTTACTTGCTGCAGTTACAGAAATATGAACTTCCTCCCACACCCCCAGTCACACCATCAAAATCAGCTTTTACCTCGAGTGGATCTGCGAGTACCCTCATGAAAACACCAGCTTCTGCAGCTACTCCAACAAAGGTAGCAGTGAAAGCCTCTCCAACCAATTCACCTTCTGTAACACCTACAGCACAGAAGATTGCATTGCAGGCATCTCCACAGGCACCTAAACCCAAGGTTCAGTCTGTAACCACTCCCGTTAAACCCATTAATGTTGTACAAAAACAGAGTTCAGCAGCCAGTCCTACCCCAGGTGCAATAAAGGCTACTGCAGCAGCTTCTACAGGTGCTTCAGCAGCTCAGACATCAACAGCCACTGCATCTGCGGCAGGGTCGGGTGTTAAAGCAGTTGTCCAAGGGCAGGTTGTCACTCAGGCTCAGGGAGGTTCATCAGCCACAATTACCAACCAGGGACTTGCATTGTTACGAGCTCCAGTGCAGCTACCACCAGGTGTTCAAGCCACAATGATAACTAATGCTCAAGGCATTCCTGTAATGCGCCTTCAAGGGGCAGGCCTTCAAGGAACTGCTCCAGTAACATTAGTCACTTCACAAGTTGGCACCACTCAGCTACAGGGAGCAACTATTGTCCGCATGACTGCACCCATTGGTACTGCATCAAGTGGTTCCACAACTGGTACAGTACTCAGATTGCCAGTGCAGAGTGGAGGCACCACTGTGCCTGGGACAGCTGTGCTTAAGATTCCAGTTACCACGTCGATCCAAGTGCCTGGTGCAGCAGGCTTGACACTTACAGCCATGGCAGGGAGTAGTGGCCAGGCTGTAATCAGGCAGCAGCTTCCGGTGACAGTTCCAGCAAACTTGCCTCCAGGGACACAGCTAAAAGTAGGACCACAAGGTCAGCTAACAGCCGTAGGCCCGGGTGGTATCCCTGTGCAGTTGACATTACAAAATGTCAAAACTCAACAGTTAGCAACTGGGATCCAGTTGCAGCAGGGAACTGCTATAGGAACTCCGGCAGTTTTACAGTTAGCTGGAGCATCACCTTTAAAGACAAGTTCTGCTCAGCTGGTATCATCTTCAGTGTCACCTCTGAAAGCAGCACCCACAACACAAAGTTCAGTTGGAAGTAGCAAACCTGCCGTAACCGCAACAGTGGCATCAGCTGCGAAAGTAGTGATGACAACAGCTGCTGTAACTCCATCATCAGCATCAGTCAGTGGTCAGGCTGCTGCTATCACCAAGGTGCCTTCCTCTGTGGTGTCTTCCACCTCTGGTCCAACCTCTACGCAGACTACCCCAGGTCAGGATCAGAAGATCAGGGCAACCACCGTGTCCACAACAAGTCAGGCTGTTACTACTACCACAGCCAACAAACAGACCATTGCAATAACAACAACAACAACAACACAGGCTCCCAAAACAGCTGCAGCAGCAGCGTTATCCACTCCAGTAAAAGTCACACCAGCAGTGGTCTCACCACCCAGGGGAACACACGCAGGGTCGTCACCCAAACCTCAGGTGTCACAAGTAGTAACAACTGCTTCTACTGCTGCTGCTGTGAAGCTGGGTATGACTACTGTTGTAACCACAACAGCAGCTTCATCTTTGAAAGCAACAGCTGCAGGTACCACACCTAAAGCCATAACAGCAACACCTTCAACCCCAACCCCAACACAGGCTATTGTCACCATTGCCAGAGCAACGGCTGCCCAGGCAACGATGCTGTCTACTTTGGCACAGATGTCAAGATCAACTGCTCCAAGTGTACCCACTACAACCCTGGGCAAAACGACAGGAGTTAGTGGAACCCCTGTGAATTCATCTGTGACAACTCCATTGGTTTCTACATCTGTATCAAGTACTACTCCAGTAGCCATTGTATCTCCTCTTATTGCAACTACGCGGCCTTCTGCAACAGTAGCAGCAGTTCCGACAACAAAGATTTCCACTAGTTTGCCTCCCACAGCCACCAGCACCCCAACCCAAGTCACCACTGCCGTTCCTCGCACCGTGAATGGTGGCATTGGGGTCAAGACTGATCGTCCAGGCACACCTAGTTCAATATCAAAGGTACATACTTAACTATGTTTGGTATAATCTCAAACACAGGGTAACATATACTGTCACAAACAAGTTATTACTTCAAAACAGAAAAAATATCCATCTAACTGTGCAGTCATGAAAATGTGTAATAGATTCTAAGTGTCATGCACAAGTGTCCTTCATATCCTTAACACAATATTCAATTTGCTATTGTATAAATTTACCAGTGTGTTCTCTGTGCTGCAATCTGTAATGGCTAATCTACTATCAATTCTGTGACATGTTGTTCGCAAACAAAAAGGTACTTGATTTGGGCAGTTTGCAATTTTAAATAATATCATAAACAGTAAAATCAAATCAAATCAAATTTATTTAAGCTCGATAAGGTGAGGAGTGGTTGCCCAATCTTCCAAGCCAGGGGCTCATGTATTATTGTTCGAACATTCCAGATCAAATTGGAATTTAGAAGTGTTGGTTTTTGAGGAGAGGGGAAACGGAAGTACCCGGAGAAAAGCCTATGAAAAACCTCTCAAAGCAATGAAGAGAACCAACGAAAAACTCAACCCACACATGACGTCAAGTCCGGGAATCAAACCCGGGCCACATTGGTGGAAGGCGAGTGCTCTCACCACTGTGCCAACCCTGCTTCCAAGAACTTTTCATTTCCTTTTAACAATGAATACACCTGTTTTAAATGGCTCCATTCTAATATTCCTTGGTTTCCATTCGAGTTAGCCCTTGTCATTGCCTCGTTCTTAAGAGCAAAATTCAAAAGAATATTTACCTTGAATGTGGCAACAAGGACTAATTTGAATATGAACTAAAGAATCTTAAAATGGCGGCCATTTTGGAATAAGATGTAGTAAACTTCACGATGCAATAGTGAATTACATAGGTTAGTTGCTTGTAGGTTCATGACTTAAAAGTAATGATAGTTTATTTGGCCTGTCCCCTTGTCAACTATTGTGCACCAGTGTAAATGTGTGAGAGTTGTATCACTGATGAAGTGGTTTGATTGGCTGCGGTACATACTGTCTATTCTGTGAGTACAACTGTTGTAAAAAGTTCTTTTAACACAAGCCTTGGTATGTAAAATACCAGTCTGACTGCAGACATTTATGAGTTTGCCTCCTGTTGTGGGCTCGGTCATTCAAATTGTAAATTAATTGGTCCAACAGGCACCCAAGCCAGTGAAACCCAGTTATACGAGAAAAGTTCAGCCATCAAATCAGTGGTATGATGTGGGTATCGTGAAAGGAATTTCCATGACAGTGACACATTACTATTTGTCCACTGAAAATACTACGAATGATGAGGTGAGTGGATTCCAGTGGTAACAACTATGGTTTTGAAGGAAAACAAGAGCCTTATTTTTAACGTCAAGCCTTCATTTAAAAATTTGTAAAAAGAAATATTCAATATACATTGAAAAACAAGAGAAATATTTGCTTCTAATAATAATAATAATAATAACCTTTATTTATATGTCAAGATTTGGCATTCCTGCTAATTGGGGACATCTAAACAAGTTGCAATTATTGCAAGGATTAAGTCTGGTATTGAAAACAATATTATTATTGTTTTCAATACCAGACTTAATCCTTGAAGCCCTAATACATGTAATGACCAATATGTAATTTCTCCCTACCATATGATATTTAACCAAGCATGAAGGCGCCCCCAGAGTAAGGGTAATGACTGACAAAAGTGAGATGCCTTTATGCTTGAACGAATTCACCGAAAACAGTAACGAGGGTACACGTGTTGATATTAAGGCTCAAAAACTTAAATACTGTGATTTTGTTGTTCATTGCATTTTGTTTCCAAGAGAAGCGACGTTCTAGTGGCTTAAAAGTTAAAGTTAAATCACGAGTGTTTTTGTTTATTGTGTGGTTTTATCATTCGAGTTTGCCGAAGAAGTCAATAATAAAAGTGTGAACTCTTCATTTTATACTGCGCCCAATAACTCGTGTCAAGTTCTTCACATCATTGTTTTCACCACCCAAAAGCTTTGCGTTTCTCATAAGGTAACATATCGTTGGTTTCTTTCTGTGCTCAGGCAAACCTTGACGTTGAAAGTGGATCTGAACAAAGTTTAAAAAAACAGGAACTACTGCCGGGTACAGCTTACAAATTTCGTGTAGCAGCCATTAATGCTTGCGGTAGAGGACCATTCAGTGATGTGTCGGCCTTCAAAACTTGTTTACCAGGTCAGTATTTCGTGGTGGACTACTCACCTGATTGGCGCGTTAAATATAACATGTTTAATGTACCGACACTGTCGTTCTAAAGTTTAAGGGCGCATTTTTTGGAACTTTTCCGGGATAGGAACGCTCGGAGTAGATGGAAATCGTGTTTTTTCGAACCTATTCCGAAACAGATTGTGGTCGGAATACGCAGAGTAGCCCTTATGGGTGTTTACGTCATACTACCTAATTTCACCATCAAGCCTCGTTTTCGAAGCAGCACAATCGTAAAGAATACCCTCGTTCGAACAGTTTGCACGGCCAGAGGACGGGGAAAATTTAGTGCAAACGAGACTTGGTGGTGAATTTTGAACGTCTGACGTAATCCTGCATAACGTCTATATACGTTTCGAAGGGAAAACTTTTAGCGCGAAGTCGTGCGCGGCCTGCTAAGCACGTGAGGGGAAAGACAGGTTAAGGCGCTAGGGTCCAGACTGCTATTCTATTCGCCAAGAGTTTTACATTTTCAGAATATAAGTTTTTAAGAAAACCTTTTTCCACTTATTCTCTCTTTCCTTAAACCGGAATACGAATAATCAGTCCCCAAAAAGGCGCCGGTAGTGATTAGTCTACGAAAGCCATCTCAAACGCGCCAGTGGTGATTTGGACGTTTTGACAAGTAGAGGCAAGATTAGTGCTGATAACAGCCACATCCCCTCCACAGCAATTCGTCTGCGGGTTGAAAATATTCTATTTCCTATTTCTTTTTCAGGTTTCCCTGGGGCTCCATCTGCAATTAAAATTAGCAAGGTTGGTTGTCTTGGTCGTTGTTGTGGTAGCCTTGTTTTGTGTTTGTTAGAGGTTTGTGTTTTGTCTTTGAATGCAAATATGGTCATTGACAGGGCAGTCATTAAGGACGGGGAGTTTCCCCTCGTATTTTTGAGGTATATCCCCGGCAACTTAAAAAACCAGCGTGTTGACTTCACTACAATAACTCGAATCCCTGGTAATTTTTTTGTACATCCCCACCTACTTAAAAAATTAATGGCAGCCCTGCATTGAGATTTTTTTTCATTGGGAGCAATAAACAGTGGTGATGTTCATTGAGAACTTTAGATGATCAGGCCCCTGTATACCAGCCAGTTCAAACTTTGAATTGTATCTTTATTTCTTTTCTTTGTCCATTTTCTTATCTATTTTAGAATGCAGAAGGGGCTCACCTTTCATGGGAAGCACCATCGAACGCGGCGGGCAACGTGAGTGAGTACTCGGTGTACTTGGCCATTCGCAGCCAGTCAGCCAACCAATCAGAAGCCGACAAACCAGTGGCAGGTCTGACGTCATCATCAACCACGACCCCAGTCCAGCTCGCGTTTGTACGTGTGTATTGTGGTGCCCAGCCCACCTGTACGGTCAGCACGGCTACACTACAAAGCGCACACATTGACTTCTCGACCAAACCTGCGATTATCTTCAGAATCGCTGCCAAGAATGATAAAGGGTTAGTGGATTTGTTTGTCAGATATTCCGCGCTTACTTGCGTCCTTCACCTACAGGACCGCCAGTTACCTGAATGATTGGTTGGTGTGTGACTACTGCGATGTTTTGGGCGAAACAAATACATTAAGCTGAAAAATCTGGTTGAAACATTCTCTTGGCATTGATCGATTATTCTGCGGTGATGGGATATACCCTTTGCAGATTATACGATTAGAATTCTATTCCCACATGTAGGTATACTCTGTAGCCCGCCACATGTTCAGATTTGCAGTTGATGCATATGTTTGTTGTTCTCCTTGTAGTTATGGCCCGGCAACACAAGTCAGATGGCTTCAAGGTAAAACCCATGTTTGTTTCTTTGTTATCCGGCGGGTTTCTTGCATTTGTTAAGTTCGTTAACGACTAAAATCTTTAGCTTAAATGAGATTAGGCTGTGCTTTAAGAAAGGTAATTGGGAGCCCCTAGCCTCTAAACCCTTGAGATCCAGGTCGCCTAGCATACACGTTTGGTACAAAAACTAATATTTCCTGGTCACCCGAAGGCAAAAGTAAGTCGCCAGGGGCCACCGGGCTCTTCTAGAGCACAGCCTTACTGAGATGTATTTACCTGTTGAATCTGGTTCGTTGTTGATCAGATGTGAAAGATTTGAAAGATGGTCAGCTTGCCGTGAAGACAAATGCAAAGCGATCAGCAGCTGATAGGTGAGAGTCGTTACTGACTGACTCACTGACTGACTGATTCACTGACTCACTGACTCACTCACTCACTCATAATATGCAACAAAACAAAGGTCATCTTTTCTCACACACCGCTGGGAACCATGTCAAGCCGACCACCGCAACCGGCCCGACCTTTATTTACACAATAACAATAACAGCTTCACAAATTATACAAGTAAACATGGAGGTCAAAACATGAACTAGCTAAGAATCGAAATGAAATCTAAAATTGTTCAGAAAGCGAAATGAACAACTAAAAAACACAGGGTAAGTGGGTGGGAAGGTCAAGCAATGGCAGTCAACAAAAAACAACTGCCCGCCTTGACACGTCACATGACCTAAACCCATCCCCAGGCCCCAGCGGTGTGTGAGAAAACTATTTTCCACTTATTTCGTTCCACTCAGCCAGTGGAAAATCACCCTTAGTCTACTCAGTAGTAGTCTCCTTCGCAGCCGTTTTTAGGCTCGTCACGTGACGAGCCTAAAGACGGCTGCGAAGGAGACTAATTCAGTAGTGATGTTGTCTTATTTGTTGTTTTAAATCGCTTGTAGGCTTTTTAATGTAATTGTCAATATTCAATTTTTTATCTATCTATCTATCTATCTAATGCCCAATAATTTTACACAGGAAACCGTAACTTTGCAAAACCTCAAGACTGCTCATTCTAGTATGAAAAAGAAATTAAGGAACGAATATATACAACAATGGTTTCGAGGTCTTAAATGATCACGACAAGATTAAATATATACTGAAAGCTGAGAAGCAAAATTATAGGGAAATATATCTACTTAATGCTTCAAAAAAGAAAAGAGATTCTCAACTCGTACTGTAATTAAATACCTCCCTTGTGAGAGTAAGGCACAATGAAGATATACAGTCACTGTTACTCACTCACTCGCTCACTCGCTCGCTCGCTCGCTCGCCCACCCAAGAAGCAAGGACTGTAGTCTGCTCTAGCTGTTACGGGCGGGTGCTTGGACTGACCGCCATGTGTTCTTCTTTCTTTCTATAGTCGGTCCGCAGAGTCGTCCAAACGGGTTAAGAAAGAAAAAGAGAAAAAAGAAGACAAAGGGAAAAAGGAAAAAGACGCCGAAAAAGATGCTTCCGAAGTCAGTGCGCCCAAAGAAACAAAGGAATCGTAATATACTGAAATTACATATAAAATACGCTTTATTTTATGGAGAAACTTCTATGAAGCGGGCTTGATATTAAGACAGAAAATGCAGCGCTTTGTCATTTGTTTGCGGTCAGACTTGTTTATGTATTATGTAATGATCTTGGATTTAGATGTGAAGAGAGGCCTTTTTAATTCATTCAGTGCAAGATACGCTGTTTCACAGGACGCACGCAGTCCGAACGATATGTTGCGAGCGCTGTTACTGGTATTTCTGTTTTACTATCGAGAACGTATTACCTATTTTATCGTATTGATAATTTTGTGTATAGTATCTATGAGCCTGTTGTTAGCTTACTCAACAGGGAAGAGTTTTTAGGGAAGCTTTCTCTGTAAGGGAAAGACTTGTGGACCAGTTACATACGTTGAGAAGCAAGTTACCGCATTTGTAAAACTTACCTGTCAAAGGCGCCTTCACACGAAAAATTTACTTCAGTAAAGTCGGTTTTCGTAGAACAAAACCGCCAGTTATGCCGTTATATCATATTCAAAAGAAAATGTGCATCAGAAACGTTCAAATCCCAGTTTGTGAACATTGGGCAAGATAGTAACAAGCACGGTGAGTTTATTCCGTGCTGCTGTTGCCTTTGCACAAGCGTGTGAAAGTGCTTTTTACAAGCTCATAAGCAGAAAAGCGGAGTTCCACTGTGCCAAAGCCATTACAAATTAACAAAACATGAATTCAAGTGACAGAATGTTAGTGAATTCTATTTTGTGTTTCGACGCGTAGCTGATAGAAAGTGTTCGTAGAAAATACTTGTTTAGACTCCGCGTGTTTGTTTTATGCAACCCCCTAATTGCACGCCTAGCTTTATTGAAGTGGAGAAACAAACAAATTGACTTGTTAGAAAAATAATGGTAACTTGGAGAAGCACATTCGCACGAGTGAGTGTAGTCCTGAGAAGGACTGTTTATGGCGTTTAAATGAGGTTTCGAGGGTCGCTTAGATGATGACTTTCGGTCAGCCATTAACAACACAAACAGTCTTTCTCAGGACTACAATCAGTTGAACGATCTTGCTCCACCAAGTTGCAGTATGACACCTGGGCTCAAACCTTCAACGACTAAAGTAATTGTGTTGATTGGTTCGTAAACCCTTATGGCACGCTTTTTGTTGTTCCAACCTTCAAAAACAACAACAAGCGACAAGAGGGAAACCCGTTTGACACTGAAACAAACGGAAGTCATCTTACCCGCGAGACTGCAGATGCTCAGTATGCAGAGAAATCCTCGGTTGAATTGTTGAGTTTGTTTTTTGTCTAAGAACGCTCAACCGAAAAGTGAAAACAGTTCTAGCACGAGGCCCAAACCATGATCACACAGAGCCGTTATTCTTGTAATCATCATTTGAGGATGTATTGGTCTCTGATTACCGAAACCATTCCTTATCTTCTCTGTAAGGACACCGCTTCTGTCATTTTCGTTTTGGAAAGATTATCGTGTGAATATCAGTGTAGCCAATTCTTTACGCGCGGAGTTCTTTTTAGCTGTAACCATAATTTATTTCACGGTTGTATTTAACTTGGTAGTAAAATTTTTACGTCATATTAGTCGTGTACCTCAAATGTGAATACATTTATGACAGAATAATGTTATTACGGTCCACGTGTAATTAATTGTAAAAGGAGGCGGTACATGAACATTTTTATGTCGGCTCTGGCGTTTTTCTCTGAACTGAAGAAAGATTTTAAACCGGCATCTTGTAAACAAATACAAAACCATGAAAGAAACCGGTTTGAAATTGCACCGGTTTGAAAGTCGTCATTTTATGTATTTAGTAACAAGTTAATTAAGTATCCACTTTTACTCTATTTACGTATCATCACAGCGGCAAGTACTTTCAAATAAAAGACGAGGCTTGCGGTTATGTTTTGTTCTTTTACCAGTGGATTTCGTACGACAACCAGTATTATTTCCTGTCACGGGAAGTTTGTCTCAATGGGCACCCTTAACGAACCACACAAGAGTGATTTGTAGGGCTGGTGACAGAAGTAGGAGTTGCGAGAGTTGTAGGGATGTGAGGGATGTTGGGGTTATGAGGGATGTTGGGGTTATATGGGATGTTGGGGTTGTGAGGGATGTTGGGGTTGCCAGGGATGTTGGGGTTGTGAGGGATGTTGGGGTTATGAGGGATGTTGGGGTTGTGAGGGATGTTGGGGTTGCCAGGGATGTTGGGGTTGTGAGGGACGTTGGGGTTATATGGGATGTTGGGGTTATGAGGGATGTTGGGGTTATATGGGACGTTGGGGTTATATGGGATGTTGGGGTTATGAGGGATGTTGGGGTTATGAGGGATGTTGGGGTTGTGAGGGATGTACGGAAATGTTGACACTTCTTGTAACATGACATAAGAATTCGAGAACATTTCGAGAAGAATCTATTCATGGCGCGCACTGATATATATTCAAGAGTATGTGCGATTTGGGCAGTTGGATTTTGAGTTCGGAAGCGTGTACAGTGTTTTAAAATAAATACTCGAATGAAGAAGCCTTGTCCTACGAGTTTCTTTTCTTCATGGGAGCAGCGGAAGGACATGAGAAAACGACGCTGCTTTTCGATGAGATGATGAACTTAAGACTCGAAAAAAAGGTACCCATACGTGTTCCTCCGCGTGCGTCACACACAAACTTTGAAAGCTGTGATAATTTGAACAACCATTTATACAAAGATGAACTCAACAGGCCCCAAAGACAACGCCCACCAAAGGGACCCAGCGAAAACAGCTGAATGTGTATTTCGTGGAAGGTGGAATTCCAATATGTGCCAATCAAAAATAGTCGAAGCCAATGAAATCGCGTAAAAC
Organism: Galaxea fascicularis; assembly: GCA_948470475.1. Taxonomy (NCBI): domain Eukaryota; kingdom Metazoa; phylum Cnidaria; class Anthozoa; order Scleractinia; family Euphylliidae; genus Galaxea; species Galaxea fascicularis. The sequence goes on along the minus strand of OX419341.1, from coordinate 24,708,826 downwards.
GTCCCAGGGGAATTCTTTTTCTGAACACGGTGAAAACAAACGAATGCGGAGCCCAATTTTCTACGTGGACCTGGAATCTCACGTAATTAGAACAATGTGACGCGCATGTAGATTGTTGCGCAATAATTCCTAAAATGTCTTTTGTGTGCTGAGTGAAAGACAGCATGATAGCTGCATCTACAACCGCTAGGGCGTCATCAAACAAGGCTTTGATAAAGAAGGTAGTCGGCTTATTACTCGTCACAGTAATTTGCGTAGCTGTGGTTGTCGTTGTTTTGAAGGTTTTGAAAACGTTTGGAGGTTCAGATGACGATAAAAATGAAGAAAACAAATTTGAAGGTAGGCTAAGAAAAAGTCATCAAAGAGCAGAGTGTACCTTAATGGGTATAAACGGAAAGAAAAATGAAAGAAAAACATGCAACCGGTACCAATTGCGGAAAAAAGCGGTTTTGAAAGTTGTTCTCAGCTCACCGGTTCAAAAACTCATAACAAAATACAAAACTTGCTTCTACTTCCTATAGTTTTTAAAGAGTGATACGAATGATTACAGAAAAAAAGAATCTAACTGCTAGTTTGCTCACTGAATAAGAACTTTTTCACTGGTTTTATGTGTCTTAAACTCACAAAATATACAAACAATGATTGAGGCTGCTACTCAAATTGAAAGTTAAACTGGCCCCAAAATAACTGATTATGCAAATAATCCAGAAGCCAATATGCAAGCACCTACCTAGTCTTATATTGAGATCTATGAAAGTGCATGACCCGTAACGATACATCGTTTGCTTAGCTTTGCTTTGGTAGTGCGTGCATCAGCAAACACGTACATTAATCTGATAGTTTTTTTTAATCACTTTCCCCTTCTAAAATATCTCTTTTCAATTCCAGGCAACGCGAATCGTAGTACAGATAAATTTAGCTATATATCTAAGTTAAGTTATGCGGGGGAGTTCTTTGTCACATAAAACTAACGTCGCTCTGTATTTTCTGCACCTGTCAAGTTCGTGTATTGACAAACAATGGAGCTGTCGGTCGTTACGGTACTACCATTCTGAAATATGAAGGTGTTTTAAAAGACGAGGTCAAAGTTTCTCCCGACCATCCAGGGATTCAACTCTGGACTGTCCCTACTTCCGGTATTTGGTCCATTGAAGCTCGAGGCGCCTCCGGGGCTGATGGCATTTTAGCCGGAAGTGCAGCAAACAGCAGGCGAGGCGGGTATGGAGCTATTGTAAAAGCGAAGTTTCAACTGCACGCTGGCAAGGTGCTTAAGATTTTGGTTGGCCATGAAGGATCACGTGATTTTACAAACGCCCATCGTCCTGGGGGAGGAGGGGGTGGAACCTTTGTCGTTTATCAAGATGGGAAACCGCTGATAATTGCAGGCGGCGGGGGAGGAGGTGGAATACCAAGAGCAAGTGAGTACACATTCGGCGCGCGCAAGCATCTGGCTTGAAGACCTGTATAGATTGTACTCCGAAACTTCATGGCAACGTTTTAGAGTTTAAGGCAACGTTTTGTGCCGCAATCAATTGCGTGGCAGAGCAACGTTTGGACAACAAATAAACCATCTGATGTACAAATATAAGTATTTAAACAAAATTTTTGCAGTTGTTTTCGTTGAAATTTTAAATGCTGTAGACGTGTAAACTGGTTGTGTGAACTCAGTATGAATCGATGTGCGCTCTCAAACAGGTCAGCAGCTAGTACGAATTTAGTGTAACCCACGAACATCGCACCAAATCCATAAAGTAATTATTTCACTTATTTAAGCAATGAAGAAATGACGGAAGCAGTTCACATTTCACAAACAATTATTGCATGTTGTTTTGAGATACGCAGAATAAAATAGTTCCCTTTGGGCTTTGGCAACCAGCTTTTTAAATATTGGGAGTATCTTTTCTGATTTTTGGCAACTTTTGGCCGTTTTATGGAGCAACTTTGATTAAATTTACGTATACTGGCACAATCTATACAGGCCTACTTGTTACTATTACAATAGTGACCAATTAAGAAAATCAAATGTTGCCACTGGTTCGTTCCTGCAAAAAACCGCTTTCTAATTGCATGTCAAAAGTTCATCTTGGCAGTCTTGTTGTGACCCTTGTTCCTAAGAGTTCCTTCTCTGTTTTCCTGGCGAGAATTTGTGATGTTCCCAGGCTCTTATACGTCACTGAGTGGTAAGAACGCAAACGAGGCCCTCCAAGGGGTAGACGCGACAAGCGACTCGGCTCTGAAAACAGGTGACCATATTCCCCAAAAACACCGAAAACAACCGACAGAAGTTGGCAGAAAAAAGCGCTACAATCTGCGACAGGAACAATTCACTTTCAATTTCACCTGTTTTTTTGACAGTGGCACTGGTTTGTCTTTGACCAAAGAGGCGACAGACGGAGTCGTAAACAAGCGACACCAATTGTCTAAATCTTACGTTTGATTTTGAAATTAATTTTATCCAGCTTCCCAGACTCACGGCGGAGGTGGCCGAGCAAAAGATGAGCCAGCTTCTGTTGTCAGCGGTAGCGATGGTTATGGCGGGAAACTCCTGGACACGAGCGATGGCAGTCAGACACTCATTACAAATTCAACTGGCCACCATAAAGTGTTCGCAGGCGCTGGAGGAGGCATGTACAGCAGTGGTATTGGATTCAATAAAAACTGGGGTGGAAAAAGTTTTCTTGAGGGTGGGACCGGTGGAGAGGCTATTCCCAAAGCCGATGAATTTCCGCATGGAGAATTCGGCCGGGGGGGATTTGGTGGGGGTGGCGCTGCAGGTTTGTTACCCGGGGCTGGGGGAGGATATTCCGGAGGGGGTGTCAAAGGTTGCTTTTTGGAGTGTAATGGTAAAGAGGGTGGGACCGCGGAAGGAGGAAGCTCTTACATTGATAGTAGTGGAATTTCGCCTTCGAATAAAGCAGACAAGAACAAGGGTCCAGGGAGAGTGTATTTGAGGCTTATGGCTGAAGACATCGAGGAGACATAATTAGAAAATGAGAACTATTTAGATCACGAAAGAGATAATCAAACCATGTAAACTCAGGTCTTTGTTGTCGCAATCTAACTGTACTGTTTGAAACTGTTAACTCGATTACAAAATTTGCTGAAAGAGGCATAAAGGTGGTCACAACTATATTATTGTGAAACTATTTTATGGGGGGACTTGCTTTTGTGTGCCCGTGATCCGCCAGTTTTGCCGTCCATGAATCGTGATTAATTTGCTGAAGTCGTGAATCGTGATAGAAGTGCACTTAGTGAAACTACAATCTTGGACATAACTGTTGAGAAAAATAGTTGAAGGATGTCGTCTACTTCTATATACATTGAATAAATCGGAAATCTCTACTGGATATGGCCTCCTGTAGCTTGATTTAACTCCAGTTTCACTTCAGTAACCTTTTGTACGCTCAGCGGGCTTCCTTTTGGCGACGACATTCAATTGTGTGATGTTTCATAACAGGAATTAACTTTCGCAACGATTTTAGTTTCGTGACTCGTGAAATGCAAAACTATGGTTCGTGAACTTGTCATGAGGACCCCTCTTTTGTTCTCCTCCTTTTTTTATAGAGCCACTACTTAAGAAGGTTGTACTGTTGTAATCTCCAGTACAAACCTATTTGTCCTTGGGCTAAAACAAGCTATTATTTTGTGCTTAGCAGGCCCGTAGCCAGGATTTTGAGTGTGGAGGTGCGTCGGACCGCCATCGCCTGGCGGACTGCTCGAGCATCTATAGCGCGAATAGGTAGGGGTTTCTCTTCAGAGCCACACAAAACGGCTCTTTTCAGGGCCACAACACAAAGAAAAGTCTTGAGCTTCGTGATTTTAGTTACGTTTTCCGAGACGGAATTTTTATTCAGTGTTTCAGTTCAATTACAATTTAAGTTTTGGTTTGTTAGTGACTGTTCACCGGATGGAGCAGTTTATTAAAACTTCATTTTCAATCAACGCCAGGTGGACCCAGGAGGCGGACCTCAGCAGCCCGTGGGAAAGGGGGGGGGGTGCGAACCCACCTGTCGCACCCCTCTCTCCACGGGCCTGCTTAGTTCACGACTTTAACCAGTACCAGCGTTCGACCTTCTGCCAGAGACTTCTCGGTGCTGCGCATGCTAACGCATAGTTGCCATAGTCAATATAGTCTGCGTCGTTTTCTGCTCACGTTCTATTTATGCGACTATTGAAACTAGAGAATTCGCCAGGATTTTGTCATTCATTCATCAATGTCGGGACAGGCTTCGTTTTTACCTCTCGGCGGGGAAAAACGAAGCGCGCCCAGGAAAGCCAATTAGGAAGCTCTACTATAATTTAGAAATTTCTAGAATAAATCAATGTGATTTGTTCTTCAAATTTGAAATTATCTGAAATGTTGTTTTATAGCCATCTTTTAACAGTTCCCAATACCTTGATTAGTTTTGACTGGAAGGGTAAAGAAATGTTATTGACTTGTTTTCCATCTGCCGTTCAAGTAGTTTATGTCGTATTCCGTGCCTTTTTCGCTGTCATCTCCCAGGGGGCGGAGCGGCTTTGTCCAGTTACGTCACGGTAGCTGGTCACATGTCTGCACATGCGTAATCATAATCAAAACTTCCTTGCGAAAAAAATGAGGCTGTGTTCCTGCCGAATCGCAGTTGTTTATGAATTTTCCAGTCTGCTTTGAGGAATCTTTGCGCCATTCGTAGCATTCGGGTGCTGTTTGCCTTCAGTCATGGGGCTTAAGCCTCTAGAATTCGAGGACTGTATTTTGGATAGTCCGTACTTTCGCGAGAACATCCACGAACATGAGCGAGAGCTCGAGAGGACGAACGAGGCCATCAAAGGGCTCATCAAGGAATGTAAAACTGTACTGAAGGCCTTTGAAAGTAAGTGCTATTTTTCTGTGAAAATATAGCTTTATTGCACAGTGTGGCACATCTTGGCGGTGCCTGAAAGTAGCGGAGATCTTAGAAACAAATGCAACTCTTATCTGAGTGTTACAGTAGTCGGTAGCTCGCCTCGGGCAAATCGACTTCCTGCAAAATGAAAATATACCTCACAGAAATGCCACAAGTGTTGGGCCTAGAATTTGACCATTCGATCAATCACTTGTTTGTCCATTTTAAGGATGGGTTTTAAGTGGAGTAATCTGACAAATAAAAAATTTTGCGGTGATTGTCAAGTCAAGTTTCATTTCACGGTAAAGGTAAGTTAAGCTTAATGGTCAAATTCCCAGGCTTGAATTAAAGTTATTTGAATTGATTCACAAAACAAAATCTGTTTTTAATTTTTTTGGAAGCTTTTTGCTGGAGTTGAGTAACTTTTTCAACTTCGTCTTTACAGATTTAAGTAGACGATTGTAAAGTTAATGAAATCGTATTTAGTTGAAAGGCAAATTTTGTTTGACAGCCAAATTTTCCACTATTCTGTACGGTGGTCTGAAGTCTAAAATATTAAGCTTATATATATCGGGACGCTCAAACGGATGTTGGAGTGTTGCAGACATACAAGTTCGTATTTTGCAACTCTAGTCCTTGTATTTACGTAGTGAATGTAAGATACTTTTTATTTTACACATTTCAGTTTTGATATGAGATTCAAGTGGTGAATGTATTTCGAATTTGTATATTTGATTGGCAATGTAAACATTTACTCGAGAAAGCTGCGGAAATTTGGAAAAAACGTTAATCCGACAGGCGTAGAATGTTCGTGACACGACTTAAAAGGGCTTTTGTTTTTCGTGTGTTGCTTCTCTTATGCAGTAAATTTAATTATTATCAATTTATTGTCTTTCCTCGAGCTTCTCTACAACAGAGCGCAACTTTCTGCTTTTTTTTGTCATGTCAGTGGTTCTTTTTTACATGTTTGTGTTTTTGTTTAATGTGGAATATTTTGTGACATGACCTTTTCCTGTGGTAACTACATTCTTTACATTTGTGAACTGATTCATTTTTAAGGAATGGGGAATTTGTAGCATGATTTTGTTTTCTTTTGACATTTCAGTGTAGTTTTTATCAATAGCTCGGAAATTAAGGCTAGACTGTGGGCTTGGCCCAGATTTTCATTTGAATATCATTTTATTGTTTTAAATTAGGACTTTTTGAATAAGGCTACAATACCAGAAGTGTTACAGTCATAGTGGTTCTAAGACTGGGGATGAATTTCACACATCACAAAAATGACGATATTATATGTACATTATCATGTTGTTGTGCATGCATGCAATTACAATGTTTATCACCTCAAAGTTTGAGCATTTCAAAAGCATCACAGTGCTAGCAAATATTTGAAGCTGGTCTGCACAGAAACAACTGTCAGTTAGAAGGAGATGAACTGCAGAATAATACTCAAGCCAACAAACTCTTTGGTAGCCAAGAACCACTGTACTGTTTTGGTTCATTACTTTGGAGTGTGTTTGGTTCAAACTGTATGTTTTTTGTTTCCCTCATTAGCTTTGTCCAAAGCCCAGAGGAGTTTTGCCCAAGTGCTAAATGACTTCAGATTTGAATGTATTGGTGAAGTTGAAACTGATGATGAAATGCTTATAGGTGAGTGATGTATTCATATTTTTTCAATTGATGTATTTGTGGGATTTACATAAGTTTCTTAGTAGACCTGGTGAATTTCAATTTAAAATTGAGGCTTGTCCAGGCAAATAGAAACAACAAAAGTAAGAATAACACATTAAGGGACACATTGATACAATTAAATGAAAAAAAAGACTTGTAAATTGACTGTTATTACTTTAAATTAACTTAACCAGCTTTAAGGAACAATGCCAGTGAACAGGAATGCTGCTGACAGTACTTGCTGATTAGCTGTTACATGTAGAGTAAGTGACATTTAACAGCTGTATCCAGCTGAGTGCAGGATGGGTGCTCTGATAAATTTAGATTTTATCTTTTTGCTGATGACACAAATTTACTTTATGCAGATAAGAACTTAAAATCCCTTGAAATTATTGTTAATAAAGAACTTCGTAATTTAAGTGATTGGCTCTGCTCAAATAAATTAAGTCTTAATATAAAAAAATCAAATTATGTCACTTTTCATCCTTACCAAAAGAGATTAACATATAAACCTATCATTAATATATACAACAATGACCTTAATAAGCTTACTGAACTTAGTCACGAAGATCATATAAAATATCTAGGTGTCCTAATGGATACGAATCTGTCATGGAAGTATCATGTTGAATATGTTTTGAATAAAGTAAGCAAAATGATTGGCTTAATTTCAAAACTCATGCACTTTGTACCTAAACATATTCTTCTTAATATTTATAAATCATTAATAACTCCTTATCTGTCTCATAGTGTTATTGCTTGGGGCCAAATTTGTAAAACAAATTGGAATGATATCTTAATCATGCAAAAGTGAGCTCTTCGTTTTATTCACTTCTTTGACAGACAAGAGCATGCCATACCACTCTTTGTCAATAATAATATTTTACCAATAAATTTGTTGTATTACAAAAATACGATAACCCTGATGCACAATGTTAAAAATAAACTTGCACCAGTTAATACTTTAAATTTATTTCAATATACCTCAAACGTTCATTCTTATAATACACGATCCTCCTTGTTCTCCGGAATTTTTACATTAAAAAGCTAACCTAGAAATTACATGTAAAAGAAAGTCCTTCTCTCAAGTGGGTGCAAAATGGTGGAACGAGATACCAAACAGCTTAGGAACATTACCGAAATGAGTGTTCAAGAAGAAGATTCATCGTATTCTCTTAGACATCCTAAGCTGTGAAGACTCTTATTTTGATATTGAGGTGATGAGCTCATTAATGAAGAAATACTTATCATAATTTCTATTACTATGTCGAATACAATTTTTATTAGTGAAATAATAGTATATAAAGACTGGTCCGCCTCGGCTAGCTCTGAGCTATCTGCGGCCCAGTCTATTTTGTATCCTGTAACTGTATCATGCATGTAATAAAATACTCAAATACTCAAAATACTAGGTGCCTGAGAAGTCCTGGGAGACCAGCCAGCCTTTAGACAATGGCATGCTCTCATGGCTGGCAATCCCTCCAGCTCAGCTATGATCCCCCCATGGATGGTCATATGGGTACCCATCACACTGCATTAGCAGTGGAATAGAAAAGAGGAGAGGGGGGTATGGGGAAGAACAAACCAAGACAGACCATCCAGAAATCTGCTATGCTCCGTCATGTTTCGACATGATTCTGCAATGCCGGTGCTCTGTGCATGTGCTGCCCTGATGAATGCCAGCTTTCCTTTGTTGTTAACTTAGTTAAATTGTATTTAACTTTATTTGCCTTAAAGGAATCAGGCATCATGCTTACCTTTTTGTTACATTGTAGCTGATGCGCTGAAGGAATTTGGCCAAATGATTGGCAGTGTGGAAGATGAGAGGGACAGAATGGTAATGTATACTTGAAGTGCTTTATAGCAAAACATAATATAGCAGTTCTGATAAGAGTAATGATGAAAGTAAAATCAAACAACTGTATTTGGATATCAATGGGATTTAGCCCACACGAGGCTAACTGGAGACAATAATTATGATAACACCTACAGAGTGGTGTTCAATTGAGTGTCATGAAACCAAAGCCAAAGCAATTACTCTGACAAATCACAAGAGACCATAACAGTGCAATGAACCAATAATTGGTTCATAATGGCTTCACATTCTAATTATTAGAATGTGAAGCCATTATGTTTAGCCATTGCTTGTGAACTACTCTTCCTGAGATGTGAGACAATGACTTGTGTGCAAGCACATCACAGTTGGTTTTGGTTGTGCATCTCACTAGTAAAGAAAGTGGCATGCATTTCGCTTGCCTATCAACAACTGACGTAAAGCAAAACCAAGGCAAAGGAGAATTGTTTGATTCTCAATATTATTGACAACCACTCTAATAGTGATTGTAATAGTTATAATAGAATGTATTATTTTTCCAGTTACACCATGCAAATGCTCAGCTAATAAGTCCACTGGAAACATTCAGAAAGGAACAGATTGGTGGAGCTAAGGTACCGTTCACTCATCAACACTTGAAGGTTGAATAGTGCAAAAACGTTCAGCAATGATATTGGTAGATTTGTGTCTCAGTGAATTTTCATTGATTAAAAGGTGAATCCAATCTGCTGTCAGTTGGGTTACGTTGTTCATTGGACAACTCAGAAACTCTTTTGTGTTATGTGTAGTAGACACTGTCAGTGACAGGTATATTTCTTTTAGGAGGAAAAGAAGAAATTTGACAAGCAAACGGAGAAATACTGTTTAACAGTACAGAACTACTTAAACCTCTCTTCAAAGAAGAAAGATTCTTTCTTATGTGAGGTAAGCTGGTCTTCAAATTTGAAGATTTAAGTTCTACATTACTGCAGATACATCATGGTTTGGCCAATCAATAGTAAATTTCAACAGCCCTATAAACGTTTTTGCTTCAACATTACTTGGGTCAAGCCATTTGCTGTTCTTTGAAAACTGGATTTTTCATTGTTTTTAAATTATTTGTTATATCTGGTGTACTTAGGCTGACACTCAGCTTCAAATGGAGAAACGTGCATTTCATCAAACAGCTCTGGATTATGTTGTGAAACTCCAGGAGGTCAACGAGAAAAAGAAATTTGAATTTGTGGAAACTGTAAGTTCATAAATTTAAAGGTTTGAGAATAAATTAATTTGTTCCTAAACAAGAGTATACTCAAACATAGGGTTTCAGTGTGAAGTGAACTTAAAGAAATGTTTTCTGATTCTTAGTTCATCTTCATGAAGCGTTTGATTTTCCTTCTTTATGTGCATGTACTGCTCACATAATTTTGCATACTTATGTTATGAGATGATCAGGGGCGCTTACCATTTACACGATCAATCCGGGTGGAAATTTTAAGTGTAAATATTCAGTGTTGCAGCTTGTCCAAACACAAAATGGATAAATCACAAAATGTACTAGTCGCAGTCGGAAAGCTGATAACTGACAGAAAAAGTGCATTGATCAAGCCGATAGCCCATAATTTCTGAAACATTCCACATGGAATGGTTTGTACCATTTGATTTTCCAACCAGAATTTCTGGGCTTTCCATGTAACATGGGCCGTGTAGTTGCAGGCTTTATGACGTTAGGGCATTCATAAAGTATTCTTATTTTGAACTTCCTCATTTTCCCACAGCTTTTGTCTTTTATGTATGGACACATGACATTTTTTCATAGTGGTAAGTGTGCCTTTTTTTTCATGGTATCTCCTTTTCTTATATAGCTCATCTTGTGACCCTTTAATCCTGAGAGTGATCAGCATCAAATTTCTCCTTGTAATATCAATGGGCAGGATCACACATAATGAATTTAGGAAATGCGTAGTGGCAACAAGTGAGAATTTAGATTTTGATCTTAGGATTTAAAGGGTTAAACCAGTATACTCCCAGTAGGAGTCTGCAATAGCTGGGCAAAACTTACTGTGTGTTCCAGCCTCAAACTCAGTTGCACATGGGGATCATGCATTCTTAATCGCAGCCCCAAAGCTGTGGAACCTTTTGCCAGACTATATTAAGAACTTGGACTCGCTTGATAGTTTTAAGGCAGCTCCAAAGAGTCATTTATCAACATAGTTTTATTTTTTATTATTAATTTCTTTTTCTGAGTTATTTATAAACTCACTGATGTGTCTAAATTTGTATATCTAAAAACTGTTATGATGATGATGATTTGGGATGTTCTTGGCTGCATTCTGCTTCTATGTCAGGTCATGAAGTTTTCAATGACTACATGGAATATATGACAGAACTTCAACTCAGACTTCAGAATGTAAGTGCCTAAAACTATTATTTTGTGTTTTGTCATGCAAGGTAATTTGCAACTTAACTTGAAAATCCACTGAAATAGAGTAATCGTTGAAATACACCTTGACAGCAAAATTGACGTTATTATTCTAGTGATCATTTCCTTTTGTTTCTTGTTGTTAGACAAGAGAAAGATTCGACACAGCTAAAGAGGAAGCTGAAAGCCTAATGAGTCGAGTACAGCAGGTAGATAACTTTTTTTACTGTTTCAGAGTCAAACTCCAGGGCTGTGCTCTAGCGGCGCCCGGTCGCCTCTGGCGACTTACTTTTGCCATCGGGCGACCAGGAAATATTAGTTTTTGCACCAAACTTATATGCTGGGCGCCCTGGATTTCAAGGGTTGAGAGGTTTGGGCGCCCAACTACTTTTCTTATAGCACAGCCTTGAACTCAAAGTTGATACTGAATGTACTCGATATCTTTCTGCTATCAATTTCAGAAAGCTCAAAGTGGAGAGCTTCAGTATCGTGGTGCTCATACAAGACAAGGGTATCTTGGAGTTCAAAAGAGGGGTGAGCTGGCAACCTGACATCACAACATTAGAGTTCAGGCACCTTACTGTACTAATCAGTTACTTCCGGGTAGAATAGTTCTTGTAGACAGGGTGTAAAACACGTGATTTCAACCAACTTTGATTTTCAAGTTCTCTTGTCTCTTAACCCTAAGGGAAAATAATTTTAACCAGAATTTCATTTTGACCTGCAACATGTGATGTCAGCTTGCAGTGTTATACAATAAGAGCAAAAATGTACTTGATGTAAGTGCGTCTTAAGAGTTTCAAAGTTGGCTGTCTTTGAGGAAGGTGATGTGAAGAACCTTTCCAAAAAAACAGCTGTTAACCTTACACAAAGAAACTGCATTAAACCAGTTACAGTGTAACTTATTTTATGTAATATCTATACTGGGTGAAATAGTGATCAGAACTTAGATGTCAAGGTGTCAAGCATAACAGCTTTTAAAGCTGACTGATGTCTAGGCAACTAGAATACTGTCAGATTAAATATTTTATTGTTGTTTGTGTTGTCAGTAACTGATCAACATAACTTTATAAATCCTTGATGTTTTAGGTAGCCTTGGTACTACGTGGAATAAGCATTACTGTATGTATACTAAGGAAAACAAGATTCTCACAATGATCCCCTACACACAGACACAAGGAAGGCTGGTCAGTCTGGTTACTTTTAATGGGGTAAATTGACCACCATGCAGGGATTCTAAAAGCTGACATTTCAAACGTTAGCCCTTCTTCAGGGTCTGAGGAAGGCTAACGCTCGAAACGTCAGCTTTTAGAATCACCGTACAGTGGTCAATTTACATTTATAAAACTCTGTTGATAATACCAAATTTTTGTGTACTACTTCCCCACCGACGCAGCACCACAGTTTCTTTAGAAACTACCCCCTTCATTTACTTTTAATAGCTCTACTACTGTGTGAATATTGCTGCTAATTACAACAATCGTATTTCATTACTACAAACATAAGTCGTGGTGATAGTGTGTTTTTATCACACTTATTATTTATTTATTTATTTATTTGAGCAAATGTTTGTGTCTGTAAGTGAAAATTAACTGTCATGAATGCCCAGGACCCAGGGATTTTCCCCTCATATTTTGAGTTATTTCCAGGCTCTTTTGATCAGAGAGCCTCATGTTGGCTTCATCACAACAAGAATCCCTGGCTTTTTTTTGTACATCCCCATCTACAGTCGAACCTCGATTATCCGGACTTGTCGGGACCTCGGTAAATAGTCCGGATAATCGAGAGTCTGGATAATCGAAAATATGAATATTAATGAGATAGACACGTAAAGAAAAGGTATACGGCAAAGAAAACATTTTAATTGTGAAATCTACACAGCCTGTATGTATGTATCAGCTGAACGCATTAGAATATTTCTTTGTCTCGTTGCACTTGCGAATTTTGAAAAGCGCACAGGATAATACGCTGTTTCAATAGTCTTTTGAAAGGATTATTGGGCTTTTTGCGACTTTGAGTTTTCAAAATCACAACTAATTAATATTCATGAAAACACTGGGACCAGAGAAAAAAGTCCGGATAATCGAATAGTCGGGATAATCGAGGTCCGGATAATTGAGGTTCAACTGTACTTCAAAAATTAGAGACAGTCCTGGTGTTTTCCTTGGCAGTTTAGGCTGTAGACATATGTTGTTTTTGCCTTTACCTCTTGTTCCACATAATGTTGTTAGGAAGCACAAGTAGAATACTTTTTAGACTATTGTTGCTTTATCAATAGTTTTGACCGTCCCATCAATTTTTTTCCAGAATGCATCCACAGACACAATGGTCGTCACATCATGTATCAGGTAAAAGGTCATTCTCATCTTATAAAGGACATAGTCGAATTTCTTGCCTTGTGAGACTGTGGCTTGTTTAAAGATTTACCTAGATTGATAAGATTATGGGATAAGTGAGACTTGTGGAAATATAAATGAGTGATATAATAAGGTGACAGTTCTCTCGTTATTTTGTTTTAATTTATTATGTCATACATTTAATCATTATTACATTTTCCTTTGGTGCACTTTATGAATATATCAAGAAAAACAAAAATGATGTGTGAAATAATTGAAATTCAGGCCAGGATGTTATTGTTTCATCTAAAGAAAAAAAATTAGTTTGGCACATCCTGTGACCTTCCATATGACTATTAAGAGTGACTGCATGCACAGAACATTCTTCCACATTACCGCTAAAGAAATTAGAGTTAACGCTTCTATCCAGGAATACAATTTTCAAATAATTAGTTTAATGGGAGACACACTAAGGACAATCAAGTGTTGCCAGTCAGACAATAAGAACACTTTAATGAGGAAGCCTTTAACCTTTGGAAACAAAAGGCAGGGCGCAGGTTGATGCAACACACTGAGTGTGTAACATCAAATGTAATATTTAACTGGCATCAAAAGAATTTGGATAAGACAAGGAGTAAAATACATATTGATACATGTTAGTTGCTACCATTCTTGAATTTCTGAAAAAAGGATACATGCTGTTCTCTGAATACAATTACTGTTGTTGGTTGTAAGTCTCATTTCAACCATGTGATTTTTAATCACTTCTTTGCAATGAAGGTTTCAAAATATACCATGATGATATTTTGAAGAATAAACACATGACTGTGTAATTTTTATTCTGCCTTGTATGTTACATGTATCTTATCATTTATAACATTGTAGACTTCTAAGTAAACTGCAATCATTGATTTATTTGTATGAGGATTAGATTTACTTGCCCCAGATTATGCATAGCTATTCCACCATGGTTAAGTGTGGAGGAGTTTTTCAGGACAAAGAATTTAATATTTAATGAAAGAAGTACCTCTGTTGCTGCTTATACTGAACAAGGAAAGAAAACGTGGCATTCCATTATTCTTCTCGCTGTAACATTCAGTTCTGATGATTTCATGACTTTGGAATGCCTAGTTTGCCCAGTATCATGGTCAAATTTTATTGCCTTTACAGCAAACAGCTGCTTATTTTTGGCTTTTAGTTTTAGTGTAATTGTGTTGTAAAATTGTTCAGGTTTTTTTTTTATTTCTTTTATTTGTAAAAAGTTTCTTTCATTTTATTCTTTCACTTGTCAAACCTGTACTTGAGTTTCTCCGGCAACATTTTGTCCTGTTTATTTGTGAACACCCCACTTGAAAACCAGCATCTTGTTGTTTGTTGCCAGCATTTAAAATATTGTTGTTCATAGGGTGGCATTTGTTGCGTTTGTAAAAATTAAATAAATATAGTTCAGTATAAAAATTACAGAGGCAACCAAGAGAAGAAGTAAAAGATGCAGGCAGCTTAAAGTCAATAATTCCATGGCATTTTCCCCTCAGTCAGAATCCTATTTGTCAGAAAGCTTGTCAATATGAACATTTTTTAAGCTTAAAAGAAAAAATGTTGCTTATTTTATTTTTATTCTAGTAGTTTTAGCCTGTTCCATCAAGTTCTAGCACGCACATTATTGTACATTCAGCATGTGATCTGTTTCAGTCTAAGCAGGACGTCAATATTGTGTTGAAAAAAACAAAAGAAGTTTTAAACATTTTCCAAAGCAACAAAAGACAGTATCCTACCTTGCTGTAGCAATTAACAATGCACTTTTCAGTGAATATGATTGTCTTCATGTCACACAAAGTGTGTTAATTGTGTTATTCTTTTGTTGGGTATGCTGTCACCTTTAGCAGCAAAGTCATACAGTATGAAGGGGTACAAATGTCCTAAATTATTGCTACTTGTTATATTTTGCAGAAAAATGACAGACTCAATTGATAGAAGATTTACTTTTGAAATAACTGCCCTTGAAAGGTACAGCCTTTGAATTTTTTTCAAGATGATAAATATTGTAGCCGCTGTATAGGAACTCAGCACTCTACAGTTTATTTTGTCACCTTAAAACTTGTCCCGTACGGTACAAACCTCCGTCCCAGAACAGTTCTTAAAAGAAAATTACAAAAAAATATATTAAGAATAGGACGACAGAAAACTTGCAACAATACAGGAAACATAAGGCCAAATACAAACGTACCTTATCGGTGACTCTACGTACGGCACAGGAAAAACTAGCAGCAGCGAAAGCAAACTAAACAATCTGACATACACTATAAGCAACGAGATGAAAATAAAAAGCTTGCACAAAAAAGATTGGCTTTTAAAAACTAAGACAAACAAAAGAGGTGTGAGCGTACATAGACATGAAAAAGTTACGTAATGAAACAAAAGGAAAAACAAATGAAAGTATTAAAACGGTTACGCAACTGCGGTAACATACCGGCCCCCAAAAGGCGCATACGGTAAAGCCTTTCCAAAACTAAGCAAATTAAAGCATTCGCCTAAATTTAAAGCACATTAAAGTTTCGTTTTCAAGTCAATCTTTTTAATATAAAGTTCCTTCTAAGAAACAAAGTTTGCGCACGTCACGCCGTAAAACCGAAAAAGTTGTCCTGACCAAAACGCGTCTGACAATTCCGTGTTTGTCTGGGAACACTTCCTGCCCAATCCCTTTTGGCCAGCGACCGCGAGGAGAGGCTTCGTCAACGACAAGGACTACGTCACCAACTGCTAAGTTTGGGCGAGGACGAAGCCATTTCTGCTTTAGCTGAAGAGTTGGTAAGTATTCGCGAATCCATCGCTTCCAAAATACATCTGCCAAATAATGGGCTTGCTTCCAACGTTTAGAGGCATACGACACAACACGTTCCGAACCACTTGGGGACTCACACACGTTTGGACGGAGTAGCAGCAATTTGCTTGGAGTTAAGGGGTCGAGGTCCTTTGGATCGCTAGAGGGCGGCGTAAGAGGACGATCATTAAGGATCTTCTCAACCTCTGCCATGAAAGTAAGGAGAGTCTCATCATCAACCAACTGTTCACCAAGGAGAGAGCGAAGAATCTTGCGTATGGAGCGAATAATTCTTTCCCAGATTCCACCTGCGTGACTTGCGGAAGGTGGGTTGAAATGCCATGAAACTCCTCGTCCTCTGAGACAATTGTCGATTTGGTCAATGTTCCATTTCTCCATAGCTGTTCGTAACTCCATTTCTGCTCCTCTGAAGTTAGTTCCATTATCGCTGAAGACTTCAACTGGTGATCCACGTCTACTAACAAACCTGGTGAAGGCTTGTATAAACGAATCACTAGATAAGTCGTGCGCAATCTCAATATGCACTGCACGGACAGCTAAACACGTGAACAGGCAACCGTATCTCTTCACATGACTTCGTTTCATCTTGACGAATATTGGGCCGAAGTAATCTACTCCAACGGAAGAAAACGGAGGCGATTGCGGAGTCACTCTGGAACTGGGAAGAGTGGCCATCACTTGTTCGCATGGCTTAGCATTCCATCGTCGACATTTGAAACACTTGCCAACAACACGCCGAACAGCTGCATGTCCTTGTAAAATCCAAAATGTGCGTCTAATGCTGGTTAAGACCTGACTTGCGCCCACGTGGCCTTCTGCTTCATGATACTGTTTGATGATCAGGTCGGTGACGAAACACCTGCCTGACAGGATCATTGGGTGCTGTGCATTAAAGCCAATTGGAGCTCTCTCAAGACGTCCTCCGACACATTTAACTCCGTTATGGATAAATGGGCTAAGCTTTCGTAACGGACTAAGGTAACCAACACATGCCAACTTCTTGGAAGATCGTGAACGGCTTGAATCTGGTGAATTTGTTAACTGCTTTTCAGACAGCATTTCTAACTCCTTTGCAAAGGTATGCGCTTGAACAATTCGGACTATTGTTCTTGTTGCTTTGGAAATGTCTGCAGTCGTCAAGCTGCCTTTACGAGGTGAAACCTTGGACACACGCGACCGTAGGTATTCCCTGAAACGTAGCAACCAACCAACGGATGCTTGAAGCTTGTGAAAGGAGGAATATCTCCGAAGTAATTGCTCTAGAAGACCTTCTCTCATCACCTGGTAGGTTTGTGGCTTTTCCCTTTTCAGTTCCCGGTCTTCTTCACAGTAATCAGGTATTTGACTTGGGGGTTGTGGCCATTCACTTTCATCTTTGCGGAGGAAGGCTGGTCCTTTGAGCCAACACTCTAACTTCTCTGTTTCAAGAATTGATAGTCCACGGGAGGCGTAGTCTGCTGGATTTGATTGTGAATCCACATAATTCCATTGAGACGGTAAGGAAGCATCATGAATTAATGACATCCTGTTGGCTACGAACGTTTGAAACCTCCTTGCTTCATTCCGTATGTAGTGAAGGACTATTGTGGAATCTGTCCAAAACACTGCTTTGTGGACTGGCAGATCGAGTTGGTCATCAAGGAACTTGTGCAACTTCACAGCAACGGTCGCAGCGGTCAACTCCATTCGAGGGATCGAGATGGCCTTCAAGGGCGCCACTCGTGACTTTCCAAGGAGTAGTCCACTGTGAACATGACCTGAAACATCCACGAGCCGGATATACGAAGCTGCTCCGTATCCTTTCTCGGATGCGTCACTAAAATGGTGAAGCTGAACATTATGAAGCTCGCCAAACCCTTGAGGCATCATACAGCGTGGCCAGCTAACAAGCTTCAGTTCCGGAAGATTCTCAACCCACTTGCGCCAACTCGTTAGCCTTTCATTGGGAATTTCGTCGTCCCAGCCATAGTCTTGCTTACACAATTCTTGGAGGAGCATTTTGGCTGGCAATACAAGTGGTGCTGCGAAGCCTAACGGATCGTACAAGGCGGATACCAAGGACAGTATTCCCCTTCTCGTATCTGGGACTTGTTTCTCGGTGATTCGAAAGCTTAGTGTGTCGTTCTTGACATCCCATTGGGTGCCTAAAGCTCGATCGATGGGCAAGTCATCAAGATCCAGGCTCATCACAGACGGTGACCGCTCGGCAACTGGTATGGACTCAAGGACTTCCCGGTGGCTGCTTACCCACTTCGTAAGATGAAAACCGCCTTTGGAAAGCAGATCGAGAGAGATTTCAAGCAATCATCAACATAGAAGTTGCGGTTCACTGTGTCAACTGTTTCGACGTCAAACTCACTCTGGTGGTCATGCGCTGTTCTCCTGAGAGCAAAACTTGCACAGCAGGGCGATGATGTGGCGCCAAACAAATGGACCAACATCTGATGGTCGACGAGGTCATTAGCTGGATTGCTGTCTTTCCACCAAAGAAAGCGTAGAGCATGACAATCATCTGGTGCAACAAGTACTTGGTGAAACATTTGCTCTATGTCCGACATCAACGCTACGGGTGCTTGCCGGAATCTCAGTAAGACACCTGTGAGATTATTCGTAAGATCGGGTCCTTGGAGGAGTTGATCATTCAAGGATGTATCGGAAAATCTGGCTGCACAGTCGAACACAACTCTTACTTTGCCTGGCTTTTGCGGATGAAAAACGGGATGATGGGGCAAATACCATAGTGGTTTATCAACAACATCAACTTGGTCTTCGGGAACCATCCTGGCGTGGCCCTTAGAGATATAGTCATCAATCGTCAATTTATACTTCTCAAATAGTGATGCGTCTTTCTGGAAGCGCTTCTCAAGGAACCTCATTCTGCGTACAGCAACATCACGGTTATTCGGTAGGTGAGGAGACTTGAAGCGCCACGGGAGAGGTAATTGGTAATGACCGTTTCTCGCACAAACTGAACCTTCCAGAATGGCCAGGGCTCGTTGGTCTTCAACTGACAGGGCTTGTTTAGCACAAGATAGAGATTCGTTGAAGTCTGCGTCATACAGCCTCTTCAGCTGACTTGAGATCATTTCTTGACCAGCACTTATAAAGTTACCGTGCACCTCGGAACTCTTTCGACAATCCATAGGACCAATAAGTGTCCACCCTAGAAGCGTACGGACTGCATACGGCTGTTTTCTTTTACCGCATCTTTGTTCGAACACCCAGTGTGCCTCAGGGTTGTCATTACCGATCAGGATATCCACCACCTTGCCTTCAAGCTTAGGAAATTCAATGCCTCGCAAGTGAGACCATCTTCGAACATCTTCATCGGAAGGTATGTTCTGTCTGGAGACTGGGAGACGTTCGACTGTCCACACTTTATCCAAATGTATGCTATCATCTGACTTGAGAGCCTTCACATTTAATTCCACTTCAAATCCACTTCTTGGACGGTCTTCCTCGTTCACAGTCGTAAGAGAAAACGTTAGAGGCTTCCCTGACAAACCCAGGCTTTGAGCCAAACTATTGGAACAGAGAGTGATATCCGAGCCATCATCTAGGAAAGCGTACGTTTCTATCTCGGGACCGCCATTTGTGCCACTAACTCTCACAGGAACTATGCGCAGGCTCACACGAGGCTTTCCGGAACCAATGGCTGCACACTGGCCTTCAACACTATCACTGCCAACATTAACCGTACTGCTTTCAACAACGGTGTCTGCTGCATCTCTGCTAACAGGTTGGGTTCTTCCTTCAGTGATCATCTCCCCGTGAGGAGGATGTAACAGTGAGTGATGACGTTTTCCACATCCGCTAAATAGACACGCTCTGAACAACCTGCACCGCCTTACGAAATGGTTTTCCTTCAAACAGTTCACACAAAGTCTCTTGTCCATCACAAACTTCTTACGTTCTTCGAATGACTTGTCTCTAAACTTGAAACATCGCTCTAGGTCATGGTTACCCTTGCAGAACAGACAGGTAGTCATAAACTCACGCTGACTTGCATTTTGTCTCCAGCCAAGAGCTTTCTGAGGACGTGGGGCCTGGGCTCCATTTAGACCTTGCGTAGCGAGGGTGGTTACTTTCACTGGAGTAGCATCTTCTAGTTTCCCTTTCGCTCTGTGCGTAAACTCCTTATCTCCGTCTGGCTTAGCACCGACTAACTTTCCGAATGCAGTATTCGCTACAGCAGCTCTTTTTTCCACGAAGTCTGTGAGGTGGGAGAACTCAGGTTCAATATCAGCCTCAATCAGCCTGCTAGACTCTTCTGCCCACTTGGCCTGGATATGAGGAGGAAGGCGCTTAACGATTCTTCTTAGAATGTCCATGGAGTTAATGTCTGCTTTATAGCGCATATGTTCAGAGTTCAATGCGCAGATCCTCATATCTCTTGCTAACTGCGACAACTTCTCAGCTTCAGATGGCCGAATTTGAGGACCCTTAATAACCTTTTCAATAAACGCACGAACAATAATGTGTTTCTGGCCAAAGTTCTTGCGCAGAATGTCTTTTGCCTCACGGTACCCTTGCTCAGCAGGCAAAATAACACAGTTCTCAATTGCGTCCTTTGCGACACCCGTGCAAAACTGAATTAAGTAGGAGAGTCTTATGTCGTCCTCAGTGACTCTGCGTTCCACATTGGTTTCGAAACTCTTTATAAAACGAGGATACGTCCTAGGATCCCCATCAAATGATAGCACTTCTCTTTTAGGCATTTCAAGCTTCTCGAGACCAGAGGTTAACAACCGAACCGTTTCTGACTGCTGTTGACTCAGGAGTTGCTGGAGATCCGAGGCTCCGAAGACTGCTCTGTCCTGCATCTGTTCACCGGACTGTTGCTTTCGATTCACTTGAGAAAGATCGAGTTCCCTCGGCAGAAAACCAGACGATACTCCAAATGCTTGTCCCGGGGGATTTGAGCCATCTTCAAAAGACTGGAAATATTTTCCAACAACATCACAGGACGTTTGCTTTGGCAAGCGATTAAGAGCCTCAAACGTATGTTCAGAATTTCCGCCTGAAACACTGAAGTCCACTTCGATCTGAGCCTGTTCCGCCTCATACCTAGTTTCAAGCAGCTCCTTTTCCATATCCAAACGCTGTTTTTCATGCTCTAAGTGTTGCTGACGACTCAAGAGCCTCTGCTCCTCTTCAACCCTCTTCACTTGAAGTCTAGCCATGGCGAGCTTTGCTTTAGATGATTGCGAAGCTTTACTAATTCTTGAGCTACCACGTGATTCACCGGCATATGACCAAGTAGAGAAGACCGATTCGTCATCTAAAGGCATGTCATGAAAACTTCCGCTAGAACTGTGCAGATCAGCATCTCGTAAAACAGCGCGTGAACTCCCGCGTGAACTCTGAGGGATAGGCTCTCGAGTATCCTCGCGTTGATGTTGCAGAGGTCTCTCGTGTGAAGTCGCGCGAGGAGGGTATGGGCGTGGTTCATTTTCCTTTAAAACGGTGGTGTGAGGAGTCCCAGGAGTGCCCTCGCGTGGAGCGGGAAACAGCTCAGCTTGACAAGTTGCAATTTCACGTGACTTTTTGAACCACAGAGCAAACTCTTCATCGAATAAGCGTTTCAGCTCTAGTTCTCTCAAATGATCTCTAAATACCTTTTCATATTTGTCTGAGTCAGCCACCAAATGTAGAAGTTCCTTGGCCTTTGCATTATATCTCGCGAACAGACCATCCAAAGTACTTTTTCGCTCCAGTGCTGCCATATGAGATTCAAAATTCGGAAACAACGTTTCAATGTCATTATATAGTCTTGTTAAATGACCTCTATAGGCGGATAACGAACGTGTCACTTGCTCGACCCGCGCCGAACCATCTTCACTAACCAACATTCGCTGCTCGTCTTCTAGCCCGCGACCTGTCGCCATCTCAGAACTTGAAGCGATAAGAACCAATGTAGCCGCTGTATAGGAACTCAGCACTCTACAGTTTATTTTGTCACCTTAAAACTCGTCCCGTACGGTACAAACCTCCGTCCCAGAACGGTTCTTAAAAGAAAATTACAAAAAAATATATTAAGAATAGGACGACAGAAAACTTGCAACAATACAGGAAACATAAGGCCAAATACAAACGTACCTTATCGGTGACTCTACGTACGGCACAGGAAAAACTAGCAGCAGCGAAAGCAAACTAAACAATCTGACATACACTATAAGCAACGAGACGAAAATAAAAAGCTTGCACAAAAAAGATTGGCTTTTAAAAACTAAGACAAACAAAAGAGGTGTGAGCGTACATAGACATGAAAAAGTTACGTAATGAAACAAAAGGAAAAAACAAATGAAAGTATTAAAACGGTTACGCAACTGCGGTAACAAATATAATAATATGATTTAACATGCATTTTTATTAGAATCGGGCAATTATGTTTATTTCTGAGCAACTGTTAAGGCAAAAGTTGCATGACATAACAGTTGCATTGTAATTATTTGAAATAGTTATTATATTACTAATAAACAAATATATTATATTTAACAATCATTCACCAAAGTGGAGGTGAATAGTCATGGATATTTACTGAGCCACAAATCGGCAAGGTAAATCTCCACCACATCCACCAACAGCGAAGATAATAATATTGTTTTAGTATATACCATGCAAGCTGAATAACATTTGTAAGCATTTATTCAGATAATTTCCTCTTTAGAAACCGAAACAGGAGGCCATTTTGTTTCTCTTTGGCTGCTCGGAGGTGAATAGTACTTTGCTAATCACCTCCGAGTTAACCAATCAAAACGCACTATTCACTATGTAGTTAATACATTATAGTTATGCAACACTTATGGAATATCTCACAAGTTACTTGTATTTTCTTTGTATACTCACAATCCCTTAGGTGAGTGTGTTTGCAATGAAGATACAAGTGACAAGTGGGATTTTATGATAATTACTTTATTTTTGAATTATGTATTAATAACAGCTGTTATAGCCATAGTGACTACCCTATATAAATATTTCACATCATCATCATCATCATTATTATTATTATTGTCATTGTTATTGCATCATCGTCATCATCATCCTAATCATCTGTCTTACTTCTCCATTTTATTTGATATGTTGATGTATTGTAATTTGTATGAAGATTTTACAGTAATAGTACTTTCAACGTTGCTTCTAAACTTTCTGTGACCAGGTCACAACCAATTTTATTACAAGCACAAGATGAGGAAGACAGAAAGTCTTGGTTAGAAGCAATGGATGGCAAAGAACCTGTAAGCAGTATTAAAAATTTTAAACCACAACATGTTTTCATGTCATTGTGGATGTTGCTTTTCCAACTCTGTCAAGTGATGTGTCTAGGATTGACTGATAATGCAATTCATTCTCCTTAAGATAGACATACCAAAGTGTGCCCTAGCCCTAATCCTCAGCTAAACACAAGTAATTCCATCTAGTGTGAAGTACATGGAAATTGTAAATAACTGGACGCTAGTGATCATTAGGGGAGTTAAGCTACAGTGGTAAGTGATGAATGTTTATGAAAACAGTTTGTGAACTGATATTTGCTGTTTGTTCTATCTTTCAGTTGTATGTGGACTCCAATAGCATACCAAAGCTAAAAGACAGTAAGTCCTAAAGCATGCCTTCAGTTGAAACAGTGCTTAATGAGGAGTTAAGTATAGATGGCATATTCATTACCTGCTTTTCTTTTTCAGAGGAAACTAAAGATCTTGAGCTTACTTTCATCACAAAGTGTATTTCAGCAGTTGAAAAAAGAGGTAAGGTTTGGTTCACATAATTGTGCTGCCATTCTCTATCCACAGAAACTTTGCTTTGTTTGGTTCACTTTCAAGCTTCTGGAATGTAGAGGTTTTGGTGTATTGTTGGTACAGTGTAGTTTACTACAGCGGAATCTCCTCAGGGACACCTGTGTTCGGGGAACACAAACTTTGGTTAAGGAATAAAACGTTAAAAAGACTAAATGTATTTGTTACCTCTATTGCAGGGACACCCCTGAAGTGTTTGTGTTGCCATAGAAGATATACTAGTTATGAGATGCTTTCAAGTAGTATACCATGGAATATCCCACGAGTCACTTGTATTTTCTTTGTATACACACAAGCATTTAGGCAAGAGTGTATGCAAAGAAAATACAAGTGACGAGCGGGACAACTCAGGGCTGTGCTCTAGCGGCGCCCGGTCGCCCCTGGCGACTTACTTTTGCCATCAGGCGACCAAGAAATATTAGTTTTTGCACCAAACTTATATGCTGGGCGCCCTGGATTTCAAGGGTTTAGAGGTTTGGGCGCCCAACTACTTTTCTTAGAGCACAGCCTTGCAACTATTTTATACCATGTCAGAAATATGTAGCCTCACATAATCAATGCAGGGCACAATAGGAAGGTCAGGTGTGATACCATCGAATTGCGCTGATCAATGGGAAGGTTCAGTGAATACTGACCAATATACAATGGCTTTCCTACATTCTGATTGGCTCTATTTTCTATGGCATGGTATAAATATTAATAACATATTTCCAACATAAAAGCAGACAACAGTTTTCTGGGTTGTCTGTTGTCCCTAACAACCAGCAGCCAGCTACTTGGGTCGTTTGTGCTGCCTACTTTTTTCAATTTTTTTTTTAATTAACCAGCGTAATTTTTCACTCATTGTTAAGCCTTTTACTGGATACCTTTTCCAATGTTGTCACCTACTTCAAATTGTAAGGACAGCCCTAAGTGTTTTGCACTGTGTCAGACTTGTGGATCATAAAGATTCTCAGAACTGGCAACAACTTCTTAGCCATGTTGGAATTTTTTTGCTTTGTTAATTATTAACGATTCCAACCCAATCTCTACTGAAGGGGTACCACTTCTAATCAGGCGACCTTTTCCACTGAATTGAGGCCCAATGAACCTGAAAAAACTTGTTTGCATTCTTTGTTTACAGGTATCACAGACCAGGGTCTTTACAGAATTGTAGGAGTAGGTTCCAAAGTCCAAAATCTTCTACTGCAGTGTATTGACAAGAAGAAAGTTTCAACAATCGACCTTGCAGATGAAGACTGTGAGTGGGAAGTGAAGACGATCACCAGCGCGCTAAAGCAATACCTGAGGTGACTAATGCCAGCTTCTATTTCAGTAGGCAAGTCACACAGTTTGACCCTGAACAGACTGGTACAATCACCAGTGGACTCAAATAACACTTGTGATAAGAAATGCAAATGGTAATCATAGCAAGTCAATGTGATATGCCACCCATGCACCTGTCAAACTGAGAAGCTGTGAGGAAGACCTTGCATGCCAGAAAATGCAAAGGAGTAGCAAGTGAAATGCAAGCCAGCTGCCAATGGCAGGCAAAGCAGTCTTGCCTGAAATTTCCTGAGGGGCTCCACTGCTTAAGACTTTGTATAAGGGTCATTGCCCAGCCCCTGGCTTGAATTTAAAACAGGTTAAGTGACATCTAGTCACATTTAAATTGCAGGGTTAACAGCTCAAGCTTTGCTATTGTTTTTTAATATTCACAGGAACATGCCAGAGCCCTTGTTTACGTATGATTACCATGAACAATTTCTGGATGCTGTCAGTAAGTGCTTGTTTGCTACTCAGTGTAAGAAGTACATTGCAAAAAAAAAAAAAAACCTCAATATTATTATTAACAACTGTTGCTAAGTGGAGGTTGGATACCTGGGATTTCCAGGGGCTTCCACTCAAGGCCAGCCAGCCCTGAGATGGAGCACCTCTCCCAGCCATGAGTCCCCACACTAGGCATCAAAACACCCTTCACACCGACAAGCAGAGAAAAATTGGGAGGGGTGGGAAACTAATACATCAAGACTTACCATAATTTTTTCTAATTATAATTTTTGTCCTTGTTTTAGAGAAAGACACATACGAGAAGCGAGTAGAAGCACTGACATCTCTTGTGGGCACTCTACCAGAGGAAAATAGGAAACTAATCAGAACTATCTTAAGGCATTTAACTCGGTGAGGGGTCTGTGCAGTGTGTTTACTTGATCTGTGAAGCATGGAGGCATTTGTAAATAAGGAGCAGAAGATGTAACTGGCTCAGAAATCAAAGCTGCCAGTTTTTTAGTTGATCTGTGGGACTTTGATCCTATTGAAATACATATATCACTTTAAAATGTGCCAGGGTACCCCCTTGTTCCCTTCCCCTATCCCATTCCCCCTGTGAATGATGGTTCTACAGTAGAAAGAAACAACGTAAACAATGTGGACTTTCTTAAGAAGTGAATAAACCATGAGTAGGTTTGTCTTTCTTTTTCTATGCCAGGCCCCAGTTGTTCAAACGTCAGATAGCGCTATCTACCAGATAAATCACCATCCAGCGGATCAGTAGTGGGAAAGCTAATTGCACTATCCACTGGATAGATACTTATCCGGGGGATAGGGCTATCCAGCCTTTGAACAACTGAGGCCAGATGTCTAATTTGTCCCCCTGGTTAAAAGTCGCAATATTGCAAATCAGTGTTTGTTAGTTAATTTTTTTTATCATTTGCCATTTGGTTTAGTCAATCTATTTTTGTGTCAAATACAAGTGGTGGAACAGAGAATTAACTCTGAAGTGTAAATTAAAGTGCTAAGATAAACCCATGAAAACCCACTGGGCGTTAGCCCTAGTAAAGGGTATCAGGGAACCACACGAGGCAAAGAAAAAATTCTTATGACCTCGGTGGGAATCGACCTTGTAGCTTAGTCGGCAGAGCAACGGTAGATCTAATCCGGAGGTCGTGGGTTCGATTCCCACCGAGGTCATAAGAATTTTTTCTTTGCCTCGTGTGGTTCCCTGATACCCTTTACTAGGGCTAACGCCCAGTGGGTTTTTCATGGGTTTCGATTAGCACTTTAATTTACACTTCAGAGTTAATTCTCTGTTCCACCACTTGTATGTGTTTATAGTGCTACGCGGTACAACATATATATGTACCCTTATTTTTGTGTCAGCTGTTTTCCACCAGTTTTTGTCAGAGATTTAAACCACAATGTTTAAACCACAATGTATACCAGTACAGTTCATGTCACCAATACTTGGTTATCATTGATAATGTTCAATTACTCCAGGGTTGCTGAAAATTCCGGTAAGAATCTAATGGCTGCGAGTAACCTTGGTGTTGTTTTTGGCCCAACATTGATGAAGTCTAAAGAAGAGTCGATGGCAGCAATCATGAACTTGAAGTATCAGAGTGTAGTTATTGAGCTTCTTATAAAAGAGTTTAGCACAGTAAGTGTGGGAAGAATTCCTTATTCCTTTGTCTCCTAAGGGGTTCCCCATTGACGAGTAAAATCGTCTGGCGTTAGACAGAGTAAAATCTATAAGTGCCATTTGGCACTCCCAGTCCGGGAAAGGGCTAATGGGGACATAGTTTTTGGGTGAAGATGTTTTTTTTTAATTTGTTAACCCTTTCCCTCCTAACGGGTTCCCCATTGACGAGTAAAATAATCTGGCGTTAGACAGAGTAAAATCTGGAAGTGCCATTTGGCACTCTCAGGAGGGAAAGGGTTAACAAATAAATGCTTAAAGAACACACAAAGAGAAAAGGATATTTTTATGTGATGGGGTGTTATGGAGCACATATGTCCAAGTCTTTCTATTATTTGTTCAAAGTTAATGCTAATCCTGGATTATGTTAATTTGGTTTTGAACAACCAGGCCCAGGAATTCTCTTCATTATGTGAACTTTTGAAAAGAACGGTTGAACATCATTCTCATAATGGACCTGTGTTGATTGATTTACAGTTGAACCCTGTTAGTTCGTAGTTCCAAGGGAAAGAAAAAAATTAATAGTTTGAATAATTAGTGGGGGTTTGAAATAACCAGTTCAGCATAAAATACGCCAAATATATGCTGGTAGACCTTTATTAACCAGAAATTTCACAGTATTTTCATTACTTTTTTCTGAGGAACATCCATATGCATTACCCAAAATATTTAACAATTTGCTTTTTTGAAAACAAAACATAAACAGACTGCACTTTTTTAATGCGTAACTACAAATATGGGACTGGCAGATTGTTCAGTTTGAATTATGCACCATGACTGTTTGGACTGCTTCTGATGTTTGGCAACCACCTTTTTAATTAAACTTTGAAATAAAAGGGTCAAATCAAGTCCAAAGGAAACAAAAATTAGTTTGAATAAGTAGGGAATTTGAAATAACCAAGTTCAAAATAATTAAACCTAGTAAAACAACTCAAAAAAACAGGCAAAACCAAGGGAGATGATTGTAACTCTACATGGTCGTCTACATACGTAACAAACTTAAACAGAATTTATTGTTTGCAAAAGCGGGCTGTGCGAGCTATGAATATATATGAATATTCAGACTATAGAGCACATTCTGCTCCCTTATTCTCCAAATTAGGAATTTTAGACATTTTTCCAATAACTACGTTTCAAATAGCGAAATTTATGTACTATTTCCACAACAACCTGTTGCCTCCATTGTTTGCCAACTTGTTTCAAACAAATAGTCAAATTCATAGCTACAGCACCAGAACAGCCAACAATTATCGCGCACACCATTGCCGAACTAATCGAAAGAAATTTGCAATTCTTTACCCAAGGTCCAAAGATTTGGAATTCCCTCCCTGTTATGATCACTTCCCTTACTAGAGTTTTTAATAAAATAATTACTGAATTGACTAGGCTGCTCACTTGCAGCACCATTTATGCAAACATATTGTCAGTATGTACAAGGTGGCCTCAACTAAAAGCCTGGTGGTTTCTAGAGGTCACCTTGCCACACATTCTACTTTTTTAACCTGTAAATATATTAGGAAAAAGGCAAAATAAACAAATAAAATGTACAACTGTAGTTATTATAAGTTACTGTACTCTGCTTGAGGCATTCTGTGAGTGTTGGTTCAAATATGTTCTTTCTTCGTTGGAAAGCTTTCACTTGTTGCTCACTATCAATATCAATATTATATTAAAGTGAGAACCACTAGTACATGGTTAAGTTCTTTATGTAACTTTCCTGTAGATATTTGGTCCAGACAGTCCAGATGGCCTCGACAACTCACCCAACCCCTCAAATTCAGTGCCAGTCAATACAAATCCATTCCTGGATGATGAACCAGACAGCCCTTCAGAAATTAATGAGAAGCCAAAACCCCCTCCCAAGAAAAGAAACAGCGATGAATCTGGAGCAAAACTGACTGAGAACAAGAACGTTACACCTACAAAGGCCCCACTGCCCTCAAAGGGGTACCGTGCTCCTCCTCCTCCCAGCAACAAGCCTGCTCCTGCTGTGCGGACAAAAGTTAAAGCGGTTGTGTCAAGTAAGCTGCCACAGATCCTTGTTCACTGTCAAAAGAAAAGGTTTATGACTATTTAATTTAAGTCAAGGCTTTAGGATAATTAGAAAAACCTGTCTCTGTTAGAAATATTGACATGTTATGTCAAGTCAAGGGTACTTTAACTTGGAAGTGCTCCAAGTTTGACTGGGGAGTTTCCCCCTTATTTTGAAATAGATCCCCTGCTATTTTGATAGAAAAACAGCACATTGACATGTGATTGTGATATCAGGGTAGATTTTACATCTGAACTTCTGGATTGTCTTTGTTATAACAATCTGATTAGTTGAGTGGTTGCTTGTGTGGCATTACATAATACCTGAAGTGGCAGCCCCCCACAGGCACATGTGACCCTTACACCGGAAGTAAAATGTGTTGATTACCAATTTTTCTGTTGTTCAGCTCTGAAATTGAACTAAAACAATATTATTCTCCTCAGGCTCAGTGCAGTGGAACCTCATTTCAACAAACCTTATACAGAGGTTTATGAAAATGAAGTTCCACTACACTGTACAGCAATTTCATTATGTTTGCTTATGAAATTACAGTGCACAAATGCGTCATTTCTGTTATAACCTTAAGCTGTCTTTTCATTGTAGATTCTGAAGATGATCTTAGCAGTATGTCAGATTCGCCAAGTTTGAATTCAACTCCTCAGAATGAAAATAAGCAGCCACTCTCTCCAAGAGACTTCTGGCGGGAAAAAGCTGAAGCTGGTGAGTGTTTTTGCTGTTTGTTTGTTTTTAAGCTGAGAGGTTTTAGTGGGTGAGAAAGAAGTCTTGAGAATGAAGGAGAGATTAAGCGTATTTAACAGTCACTAAGTTTTACAGGTCATAGAGGAGTCAAATTGACCAAAGATTTCGGTTTTAGGAGCTCAACTGAATGTGTCATATGGTTGCCATGGTAACAGGTTTTCCGAAGTAAATATGATGTAAAGAATCTATGATGTTTCTTTTATTTCTGTGCCAAATTTCATAGTGATAAGATGAACCAAACAGAATTTAGAAAAGAATTTGTAGAACTTGTCTTGGGAAAATGAAAACTATTTTGAACCACCTTAAGCTGACATCACGAAGCGTAAAAATCCTGATGTTGGTGAAATCCTATCCTTGAGTGCCAAGTACAGAGCTTGGAGGAGGAGATGAACACAAATGACAGTTGACAAATTCTTAAAGAATGTTGCAATTCATACACTGTTACTGCCTGTACCAATGATCTTAATATCATTTCTTTGTTCTACTTCAGCTGGAAAACCAACACCACCTCCTAAGAAACCAGGCATAGTGTAAGTACACTGTTTGAAATACAAACCAATTTGTTAATTTATGCATTTGGATGTGTTTCTTTGGGAAATCTTGTTACTGTCTGTAAATACGTGTTACTCGTTGTTCTGCTGTTAATTTCACCAATCAGCGGTGCTTTGTTGACAGGTTTCCTCTTATTCCTTCTTTTTTTTGCTGCACAATGTGAGATGGACCAAGAATAATATATTTATTAAATTTATATTTTGGCTGCTGGTGCTTCCATGAACAAAAATAACTTTTTAGATGGTTTTGTTAATATATGAGTTGAGCAGATCTTTCTAACAGCCTCTGGAATGGCAAAAGAGATCTTTAGTTAGGGGCAATCATGTTTCAAGTTTCACCGTCACTCGTTCATTGTCACCAGTTATCCCTAGTTTTGCTGGATTCATTACCTCTTGTTTAGATCTGCTTTTCGAATTGTCACTTTACGAATGTTACAGTAATATCTCAGCGACTACATATACTGTAACATATGTGGCATGTTCATGCACTGAAAGCTTAAGCAGAGTTTCCATACGTAGCGTGTTTGTGTTGTTGGCTTCACCCTTTTATTTTGCTTGTTTGCTCATTTGTTTTAGTGCTGAGTTAAAAAACAGACAAGTAATCAGCTCTTCAAGACCATTTTCTATGATCGATGATTCCATGTAAGTCTTAAGGGTTCTGGGAATCTTGAAGAGTCGGCTCTTGTTGGAGTGAACTGCCAATTCAGGCCATTTTCTTATTCAAAACTTAGGTTATCCAACAACTGACAAGTTGTATGGTATATTTTATAGAATGGAAAGAAGTTGTGAATGTTTCTGAGGTAACCTTGGTTGGATTACTATATCTGAGAAATTGGCATCAGTGGCTTTTTTAATGCTAGAAAAGTAGTATCCATCTGATATTAGTTTAGTAGGTACACTGAGGCCACAGTCACATGCTTTCCAGGTGCATGGACATCGTTTACACATTTACGATAAGGTGTTTTGTCTTAACAGCAGCACTGTTTTGCATTTTGTTTTTGTTGCTGTATCAGTCACGCAATGTGCTCAAGGCTATGCAACACTGCTGTTTTGTAATCAAAGATTTTATTTGCACGGCTTTGATGTTGCACCTCCTTCAGTAGTTTGGAACTAAACCTTTTAGCGGTGGATTCACCAAGAGTTGGTTGAGCTATATTTGTTTGCTTTTTGTTGGTATCGCTAGGAATGACAAGGAGGCTGTGTCCGCCATCCGTCGTGTCAGCAGTCAGGGTGGTAGCCTCAATAGGGGAATGCAATCGTGGGGGACACGGCCACCCCCTCTCCCGCGGGAGCCTCCCCCACAGGTCGAGCCCACACCATCACCACAAACCAAAACGCCCAAGTAAGTACAACTGTAGGGGAGGGGCTTATTTTCAGATTCATACAGAATTGTGAAGTATGTTTTCGGGAAAACAGGCATATGTCAGTGATTTTGTGGTTGAAATTCTGTAGTTGACAAGCGCAGTAGCTAATCAAACAGTTCTAGTAAGTACCCTGTCTGCAGACTCGTTCCTGTATTTAGTTTCTCCATGTTTGGGTACCTCAGTCAAAATAAGTTAATAAGTTAGTGTTAATGCAGCGTTAGGGGAGGGGAAGGGGGCAGTTTCCCAGATACTGACATTGATCCAACTGTGCACCAACCCCTCCCTCAACACTATTTATGTTGGGTTAGGGGAGGGGTAGGTGCGCAGTTGCCCAGATACTAACATTGATCCAACTGTGCACCTTCCCCTCCCCTAACCCTATTTATGTTGGGTTAGGGGAGGGGTAGGTGTGCAGTTTCCGAGATACTGACATTGATCCAACATTATTCTTGTTGCTGATGTTGTGTTGAATATTCTTTAGGAAAGTAAAGACGATATACCCTTGTGTAGCAGAAAACAGTTCTGAGCTGTCTTTTGACGCTGGAATTGTTATTTCTAATGGTGAGCTGAATACATTGTTGAGTATATGTTTGGCCCATTCCTTTCCTTTCCAGAGTTCCAGTTAAGTTTGCAAAGCGGGGTGTCAGCAAGGAATTCCAATGGGTCAAATTCCAATGCTCCAACCAAACCATCATCAATTTTCCATAAATTTGTAGGGTCATGAATCTGTCCTTGTGGGTTTTTTTCCCTAGAGCTATGGGAGTCTGCAATTTGTGTCATCTGCCACATGAAGCTGTTTCAGTTCTTTAAAGGTGTCCTGTCACCGGCACAGGTTGTAAACGCTGACCGGTCCCTCCCAGTATTAGAGGAATCTCTAGCTTTTTTTGGAGTAATCATTCTATGTTCTATTTTTTGACTCAAGACCCGCCTCTCATCTGGAACACTGCTTTCCCGTCTTTCCTTCATTCCATATTTATAACGGCTTCCTTTTTTTCTAATTTCTACCTAGTTCGGCCTTCCAAAGAACCTGGCTGGTTGGAAGGGACATTAAACGGAAGAACAGGCCTTGTCCCGGAAAATTATGTGGAACCAATAACGTAGCTATGTCCTTAACAACTAGAAAGCTAGGATATTTTAATTATTATTAATGAAGTTCTTTCCATTATGAATTCTACTCGACAACACACGACTGTCAATAGTTCTAACTATAATGGCAAGCCAAAAGTAGGGAAAATTTAGAGATTATTGGTGGTTTATTATATGAAGATACAGAGATTATGCAGGCCGTTTGAAGTACGTCATACGCGTGATTGTCACGTGGACATTATAGCAAGGGACGTCACAGTGCCACCTGATTGATCAATGCAATGCTTCTGCCGTTTGCGAGCAGTTAGCCATCATGTAGATTCCCCAGTTGGACTTGATAGATTGCTCCGGTGTAAAATAAGGAAAATCGCGTCGTGGTGTTCAAAGCGACAGAAATGAAGTTCATTGTTTTCTCCACGAGAGGTTTTTAATTCAACCGAATTTACAAAAGACGTCATTGAACGATTTTTAATGTTAGTGGATAGAGGCCGCAAGTATTGGAAACCTTCAGGGTTTTTTTAAAAGTTGTTTTTTTATTGCTGGGCAACTGCCCTTAGTACTTTGTTGAAAGCTAAGTTCTGTTAGAGAACCAACAGAGAATTTGCTGGCAGCATGTTTAAGGTCGGGGGAAGTGGGGATGGTAAGCCTGTGGTGAAAATTCTTCATAGTAAGTACCTTTTCCAGCGGGAACTGCCTTCCAATTGTGATTTGATGCTCAACCACCACGTTTAGTCATCTCCAATCGGCTTTTGAGTTTCATGCGTTCAAGTGTTCGGACTGTTAGTTGCTCTTTTTTGTAGATTTTAAAGTCAATTTAATGAGCATTATTTCACTGTGTTGAGAATAGTAATTGGCTGTGAAAATTGAGATGTGCAGAGTAAGGTACTGGTTTATGCTGATAATCGTGGATCGCTATCATGAAAATCCTCCTTTGTAACATTTAGAGTTGGCGGTAAATCGTGAAGTTTTTAGTTTTGCTAATTCATATCTGGCTACTAAAACTACAGTAGCGACCCCGATACCTCGGGGATTATATTTTCCTTACCCATGTGTTTTCCCACCAAGGCACTATAGCCATTGAAAGTACAGTTTAGAAGGGTAGAGATATAGTGTAGTGCCAGTCTTCCTTCGAGTCGAAGGAAAGTGCAACAGGCTTGTTAATTGGCGCGTTCATGACACATCTGATAGTCGCAAGCACTACTCATTGTTGCATCATCAGACAGCTACTAATGGCGGGAAAACTCATGGCCTAAGGAAGGACTTCGCTAGGTGTTGTCTGACGTGTCCACAAAATTTCCACATATTGCGGTTGAAATATACGTTACGCGTTCTGGGTGGGTTGGAAAATTTTTTAACTGTACAACTAATATTTTAGCTGATCCAGATTATTTGCTTGCTTAGCTGTTTGCGGTTTTGACTTTAGCATCCCTTCATTTGTAGTTCAACAATTTTCGTCATCATTTTTTCTATCAGGTTGGAATTTTTTTTTATTCTGGTGGTTACACGGAGCTGGCTTTCGTGTTAATAAGCCCAAAGACCTTCCAATGGAGCATTTTCACTCACGTGACTATCAGCCATATTGGTTCACTGAGACAGAAGAAGCTATTTGCATAAAAATAGAATGCAATTCCCAGAGGTTTAGTTTTGGGACACCAACATGGTGCTGCCGTGATGTCATCTGGAAACAATCTTTTGGCCCTTTGCAGTTAGTGACCACGTGATACAAAAAAAAAAAAACACCTTGCTGGAGACCAAAGTCCAAAACAGAACATTTCAATTTAAATTTTCTTTGTTTTAGATGTTCCAGTGCACAATCTGCTTTCCAGCAAAGTGTTTTTTGTACTGTGTGACCGCTAACTGCAGAGAAAGTTACAACAAAGAAAGTTTGTTATGGTTGCCATGGTTACACTGTAGATTAGGAACGATTGAGTACAAATTAAATGGAGTAATATACCATTTCCTCATGTAGGCGCTTTGGTGCCAATTTTAATGCCGCTCTTGGTCGAGGAGGATCTCGATAAAGTGCAAATGCTAGGACGCAGTGTTTACTTTTTTGCAGAAAAATGGAAGAATTAAGCGTGCTTTAGGTGGGTTCACACTAGACATTTCAAGTGCACTTGAATTGAGCTTGTGTGTGAACGGTTGTCGTTTTACTTAACTGATCGTACTTAGTCGCCACAGAAACGTCAAAACATCAAAGTACCGAAGTGCACTCTCAAGTAAGCTCGAAACCTTCTTTGAAAGTACACTTGAACCCAAGTGCACTTGAAGTGCACTTGAGGGTCTAGTGTGAACCCACCAAACGATTTCCACGTTTCAGATAAATGCTAATACGGGGTAACTGACTAATGCCAAATTACGGGGTCCTATCGAGGGGTGACTGTGTATGAGAATATTAGTAGGTTATGTATATTGAGCTTTCTTACCTTTTGGTATTTTATTACTCCATGTTGTCATTAATGGGATTCAACAATTCGTTTGAAAAAGCAATCGGTGGAGTGAACGAAGTTCAAGGTCTGAAATTCGCTTACTCTGGTTAACAAACGGTGCAAAAACAATTTACAGAGTTGATTATACTGTGTATATGTAGAGAGAAAGAAATGAAACAAAATATATTGTAATCTCTTAGCGTTCCTTAGTTTACCTATACTTTGTAAAATACGTAGATAATTAAAAGGAAATGACGATTAAACAATTCATGGTAGGTCGTATTCCTTTTTGAAAAGATGTGCGTGGGTTCCCTTTATCTACATTCGATCAGTTCCAACATGACACCCTTCCCTGTCCCCCTTCGTATGAAAGTATACTTCGATTTGAACCCCATCATAACGGCGAGCCTTCAAGTCGTGCTCTTATCGTTATGTTACAATGGCATTGCACTTAGACGTCCCAGAAAGTGACAAGAAGCATTAGAATGAAGGTAGGAAGGCTTTATTTGGCTAGAATATGAATATTTCCACCGCTACTCGGTTCGTTGGGATTCTAGGTATGCCTGGGCTGCCTGTGATCGCTCCGGAGGTAAGAAGGCACTATGCGATCGGACCTCTTTGAGCTGAATTTAACAGCACATTAATGATGTTTGGTGAAGGGGCTATCGGCTATGTTATCTTTTTTAAGCAGTAAA
>OX419341.1:24642714-24667714 GCA_948470475.1 Galaxea fascicularis | reverse complement strand
TTAAAAATACGATTATAGCAATTACGATTACATCGCAAGTGTGAACTAGGCTTGAGGTTTTAAACAAGCTCTAGCTTTTACCTTAAAAACCGAGTTTCTACTCTTTACTAACTTGCACCTAAATGAGAATTGCATCGCAGCTTATCAAATGACCTTGTTTAGGGACCGTTCATTTTTTAAGGGATAGGGGGGGCTGGTGGGATTTGGGGGAATGCCATGTAGCAATTGTATGACCCCCCCTCAGCTTGCCAATTTTCTCACATGACCCCCCTCAAAAGGAATTTTTGGGGGGTTGACCCCCCCTCCCTCCTCCAAAAAAAGTAAGCATAGAACAGATGTTCATATTTCGTGAATAAAGCAGAATTTCTTATCAATTTCTGAAAACTTCATTCCACTTTTTTTTTATCTCAGAATTTTGCCTGACCCCCCCTTTCCTTCTTTTTTTTTGGGGCAGCCCCCCCTTTAAAGCCATATTTTTTTGCGTGGCCCCCCCCAAATCCCACCAGCCCCCCCTATCCCTTAAAAAATGAACGGTCCCTTAGCTTTCATAAAAAAGAAATTAACCGGGCCATTTTTCAAAACAAAATAATCTTGTAAAACGTTAAAAACCAAAAGCGCAAGCATCCATTTTCCAGAATAAAAGCGTTTCACTGTAAGTTCATTTGCCCCTATTTCAGTACCAGCATCCAAAATGCTGTTTTAAAATTGTGAGATTCTTCATCCGCTTCATAAATAAGAGTGTAGCGAGTGGAAATTAATATAACTTGGCACTAAAAGGCGTTTTGTCGAGGACTAACGATCCTCGCATTCAACCATGTGGATATTATACACATCAGCAATAATATTTTTTAAACCTGTACATTATGTGAGGTTTAATACTATTAACACGCGAACATGTAATGACGTTACATCATCACGTGTTTCTGTACATAAAAAACAGTGAGATATTCGTCACGTCTGCGTCTCCGTAATACCATTTTCGTTTTCCTTGATTGGTGGAAGATGTTGAACTTGGCTGACAGGATGAAGCCATGATGTTTGTTGCGTCACGTGACTGCAAGACAAATAAGAACAGAATCGTTGGAAGCAACGACAACAACGTCAAGCTTTATTTGCCCTATCTCGCGAAATTTTCTTTGAATTACATCAAAAAGGAGGCGGCTGACTACCTGGGATAACTGATAAGCTAAAGTTTAGGTCGGTGCACACACACACAAGCTAGTTTATAAGACATCAACTGGTCATCTACCTCGCTCAGAGTTAGTTCATAATTCAGTTCCTAGGCTATGAAGAAGTATAACTCTCGTTTAACGTTGTATGCGTCAACGATCAGAGAGAAATGAGAGGTGACTATGGTTTGTGTGAAAACGGCAATGCTTTTCTACAACACATCACAACGGAAGTGAGTGTCCTGTTTCGGTTATTCCTGTCGATAATTTCGTTTCCGCTAAGAACTATTTTCGCGGGGAGCTGTCGTTAAAAGCCTCAAGACCTGGGGCCGGTTGCATAAAAGGGTTATACCCGGGACTAAGAGCTAACATCAGACTTTTAGTCAAGCGTGGAATTTACGTCGGTTGCACATGTTTGGGCGTTAGCAAACGCCTGACGTTACTCGGGACTAAAATTTAGACCAGGTAGGGGGTAGACGCAAGCTGGTCGTAAGGTGGTCTTTATCGGCTTCATTGACCACGTTTCCCTCGTTTCAAAATGGCGCGTATGGTGTTTCTCCCGTGCGATGGTGCTTCTGTGCACTGGCGTCTTTCAGTTTCTAGCTTTTGCTAACAGATCTTTCCACTTCTTTTCCACCTCTTCAACTGTCCACTTAAGATCTCACAGTTTGTGAATTGACAGGTTTCGTTATTTCCGTCCACGCCTTTTCTTTAGTTGGTTTGCACGTGTTGAATTAAATTTTTTAAATGAGATATCTTTCCTTTGGGAAAACAGATCTATTAATGTGCCTATTCCGGCACTAACTGCCTGAGCCATTTTGAAACGAAGTCTACATGACCCCACAATATTCACAACAAAAGTTCACACATATCCTAGAGCCGACCTTGTACGTGAACGTACGTTCAGCGTTGATGGAGCCTAACAACGCCAGACGTAAGGCTAACGTGGGACAGTGTAAGGGTTGGTCGTAAGAGCAACTTTTATGCCACCCGCCCCAGGCGTTTGAAGAATTAATAATAATAATAATAATGAGGATTTATGTAGCGCTATATCCCAAGGCTCAAAGCACTTTACAACACTTTATGGCGGACTTTGCCAGACTGCTTCTTTAGGCACAAATTGCAGCCACGCAGTTTACAATCTTATTAGAATTATTAGTAGGATCAACACAGGTGCCCCCAGAACAGAATAAGTTATAGACCATCACACCGGCGACTACGTCCCCTACTCTTTCCGATTAGTGTGTGGGTTCTTTAACGTCCCACACCAGTACTGTGAGACGGGACCTCCGGTTTATCGTCCTTATCAGAGAAGACTAGAAAGTCTAACCATTTGCTACTAAGGTAGCACTTTCTCCTCAGTTATTTTAAGACCCTGAGTGTTGGTCCGGCCTGGGCTTGAACCCCCGACCTCCCGCACAGCAGTCCGGTGCTCTACTAACTGAGCCAACCGGTCGGTGGTATTATGATTATAAGGGGAATACCCCGGCATGATAAGACCTTGCTGCGGTTATGGGTACTCGTAACTGCCGTATGTTTACTATAGCATTACCTAGTAATGCGACTTCCTAACAAACGACTACATAGCAGGCTAACCTGAGTCCTTCTCGCTGAACACTCACTCCTCCCCCCCCCCCCCCCAAGCCCCTCCCTGTCTTAAACAAAAGTAAGCCCTGTCAAAATTTGTCAAGGTTTGAAGTACACTTACTTGATATAGTATCTGACTCCATCTGTGGTATAAGCCTCTTCCCAGCCAAATGGAAGAGCTAACAGAGAAAGAGAAAAACGTTATGTGTGAGGGAAAAGGAGAGCGAGCGATAAGCTGGATGTTTACGTTGAAACTTAATTTTTGAGCTTCTACAAAACGATGACAACGAGTTTTTTCTCCCAAGGCGTCCCAGTCACACCTCAATAAGCATTATGATTTTTACCCCAAGGTCTATTCCTTTCTTTTTGCTTTCTTTTCGGATTTTGCTGTTGGTGCAGAAAAGTCCGTCGCTCGTATTGCGCATGGCTACACGAAGTGTGTTCGATTGTCCTTTTTCTGATGAATACAAGAGAATTGCCAGCGAAGGGCGGGAATTGAGTATTTGTTGCGGGTTTAATTCAAACAAAAGATGCTGAATTGAACTTTTAATTTGTCCATCTCTTTTCATTCAATTTTCAATTGTCACAATAACAACACCTCGCTTTCCATATCATCTCACGCATTAAAAACCACTTTGGTTCTTCTTCTGTATATATTCCCACTTTGAAAAACTTGAAGAACAAAACTTAATTCCAACTCCAAGAATACGAAGAAGCGAACAAGAAATGCTTTTTCACCCCCGGCTACGTTTCCCTCCCTTAACTACTGCCTAGTCGCAAAATTAATTCTTCTTACTGTTTTCCATACGCTGCTTATAATGTAAGTTCGGCGAATTTGGTGTTTTATTACACCCATTTTGAAATCATTCGTCATTTATGAGATCTGATTGGCTTCCAACAATGTAATTTATTCCCAAATTGCACCATTTTTTTTGCTCTAAATCACACCTTTTTTTGTTAACCCCATCAAAATTCAAAACTGGTTTTCCTAAAGTGGACATTAAATAAATATCAATATTGACAAAAAGTTGTGTGATTTCAAAATGGGTGTAACAAAGTGGTAATTGAATTTCGTGTCCTGCAATTTTGGTTTAAAATCATACTTGAGATTTCAAATCGAACTCGCCCTGCGCGCTTGTTCGATTTTGAAATTGCACTCCACTAAATTCAACTACCATTATAAATCAAACAATATCCCTTAGATTATTTATTTCTTTATTCTCATCACCTGTCTTCTTGACAGTGAAATGATACTGCAGGAAAAAAATCACTGGGAGTGAAAGGTTTAAGAAAATGCTAAACTTACGTTCCTCTTCGATCAACGCCTTGACTGATTTGACGGTGTCACGGGCTTCTTTTGCGAGGGAAGCTGGAGTGTACTTGGCATGCCGGGATAGGTAGGCAGGCGGTTTAGGACTGGTACTTCCCTCGCGACGGACTGTCTCGCCTTTACCACGAGGCGGGGGCCTGGAAATAATAAACAGACAACAAAGTTAGATATATTCGTGGCATGTCGCATGACTTAAATTAGTTTACTTACTTTCCAGACATTCCATCCGTTAGGTTTTCGTGGACCGTCTGGAAAAAATAAGTCAATATAAAATTAGAAGAAAAGAGGGAAATTAACTCACAAAAAATTCAAGGTGAATTTCTGGTTTTATGGGTCTGTCACGAATTTTAAGCGTTAAATTGACAAGCCGCCAGAGATGGGTTTGCACAGTGGTGATAGCGCTCGCCTTCCACCGATGAGTCCCGGATTCGATTCCCGGACTCGGCCTTATTTGAGAACGATATTTTTTCTTCTCATTTTTTTCATGATTGAAATTTTATCGCTTATCAAATAGGAGCAACCAATATATTTTAATTTAACTTCGCGTCTCGTTTTTAATCAATTGAATTTTTCTGACCCTCTTCATTTTAATCGAAAGAATTTGTAAATGGTGTTTTGACTGAATAGTTTTTTACTAATTGCATAAAGGATTTTAATGTTTGTGTTTGTTATGAACAAATCTCTTCTATTATTATTATTATTATTATTATTATTATTATTGTGCCGATGAAAACCCACAACAATGCCCCCGTTCTGTTCAAAAACGTCCCCAGTTATGATTTCATCCAGGCTAATTTTGGCCCCTTTAATTTCTACAGGAAAAACTGAACGTGCTTTCATACCTCAGCAAAATGAATCAGTTTCTCAGTCGCTACTTCGTATGTTCGTTTACCAACTTCGGCTTTCCGCAGCTGGCAGCCAAGAACAACGAGTCTTTTCTGTAACTCCTGAAGTTCCTTCTGCAAAATAATTCACTACATTAAAGAACGAACGAACGAACTAAGGGCGTAGCTAAGGAGGAGGGGGTCCTGGGGTGCCCATGACCCCCCCCCCCTTTGTAAGCCTTTTTTAAGCGAACAACCTACAATATTCAGGTGACAATCTGGTGAGTACCCTGTGTTTCACACAGAGACCCCCCCTTTGAAGAATCCTGGCTACGCCCATGGAACGAACGATCGATCGAACGGATAAGCCTCAGTTGTTAACATAACTATAGACCTCCTTAGGGACAAAGTACGGCGTTTTACATCAAGGAATCAACGAAACAAAGTAACCAATGAATGAAAAATTTGAAAAAGTGTCTATTAAAATCTCCAGCTGTCCTTACAGCCACTGTAGAAGACACCATGAAGCGTATGATAATACGCACATTTTCACAAACACAAACACCTACCACGTCAGGTTTCGGCTCTGCCTCTTTCGCTTTATAGGAATCCAATTCTTGTTCGAGGAGTCTTATAACCTGACAAAAGCAGTTAAAATAATCTCTGATTCAACGCCGGGTTCAATACATTGTGGCAATGTCTAACTATGGTCATGTTCCACTCGATATTCGCCGTGCGTACTCGACAAATATCCTGCAATATACGAAATTTCGTATGGGTGTGGCAGTTTCGTCATTTTTCGCTGTAATAAACTCAATAATTATAAACCATGTTTTGCTATCATACAGAATACAAAACAATTATCTGATGTACTAAAGTGCTGAAATGAAATGAAGATTGATCCTCTCAGGAATTTCAACTAATGTGATTTCTTTCATATACATCATTCTCATACTAAAGTCGCCCAACGTGTATCCAGTGCCTTAGGGAGGGCCTTAGGGGAAAACTGTAAAAATGAATGAAAGGCGGGAAAACATGTAACCGTGCCAAGGCGGGAACTTGTTACCAGTGCCAAGGGTCGTGCCAAGGGCGGGAAACTGAAGAGCCTGTCAGCTCAAAATGCAAAGATTAGCAAACTGTTCGCAACAAGTTCAACTAACGTTCAACTACTGCACAAAACAAGAAAGTCATTTCCAAACGCTGTTTTAGCTCGAGCCAAGAAAAATCAAAGGACATTTTAAATGACGCTGGGTTGGTTACCTCGGTATAGTCCTGTTCCACGTCTTTTGCGGCTTTCTGAGCTTCCGAAGCCAGGTGTACTTTCTTCTCGAGAGAGCGACTTTCTTCCAAGAGTCCTTGAGCGTCCTGAGACAAATTAAATCAACTGACATCATGGAATTTCTTATCCTTACGGATGGTCATGGTTATGTTTTCATTGAAATGCAAACAACGGCAGTTGAGGTTAGTCTAAAACGTAAGTTTTTTTTTAGTTACAATCAAATACCATGGCCAAGAAAGCTGAGACTTATTTAAACTTATAATATACACAACATCAATTCTGTCTTGCCAAATATAATTAAGCTTACACCTTCTTTTTTTCTCGATTTAGTACAGCCTTCTTATGCACCAAAAACTACCCCAATTGTAGAGATTTTTAACAGCATCACAAAGCTTTGGAAATTCTGAATTTGTTTAAGTGAAAAACTACATGTATTATACCTTGTGCACAAAGCAGTTTTTACTGATCCCGAAAAATGTCGAAAGTTTGAGAACCGCACGACTCAACAGTCATTATGTCATACAGTCTTCTTACCCTTCTTGCTTTCATGAGCTCTTCTTCAGCGGTCTGACAATCTTCCTCTTTCTTTTTCAGTAATTTCTTTAAATGCTGCACTTCCCGCAACGCCTCGTCACGCTCCCGTCTGATTCGCTCGGCATTTTCTGCGCTCTGTTTTGCCATGGCCTCTAAAGAAGCTAACTGCGACTGTTGTTGTATCTAAATGCACAAACAGAACTTGCGGTCAACGGTATATTATCATATTATGAAAGTGTGCGCAAACCTTCATTACTTGATCGCATCCGATTCAAAATACAATACCCTCTTCGCTGAAAAAGGCCTATTCGGGTGAATTGTACCTCACTTTTTCGGTCAGTACCTTGTTATTGGTTTGGTTACTTGAATTTCGTGACATTTGTCTGTATTTTTGTCGATAAAATCGATAATCAGTTTTAAAAATCTTGTAATTATCGACTTTTATCGACAAATTTAACCAAATGCAGGATGCACATGGACTCCACTCTTTTTACAAGACCAATTTCTGAGCTAAGCATTATGTAACCACGAAAGGCGTTAAGACAAAGAGCAATGTTTGTGGTTGGTTTACCCTATCCAATGGACTTAGTTTTTTCTGAAGCAAGATGTCAATGGCATTTCTTTTTACATTGCTCATTAGTAAAAGCGGGTGGTGAAAATTTTTGCATTTAGAAGTCAACCTGACAATCAACTTAAACATAAGATGCATCCACCTGTTCAAAAGTGTCACTGTGAGGCGTAGGAGCGGCAGTATTAACATCTTGTATTGCAAACTGAAAAGCCGAGTTACTCAATGAATGATCATCCA
This sequence comes from Galaxea fascicularis, assembly GCA_948470475.1. Classification (NCBI taxonomy): domain Eukaryota; kingdom Metazoa; phylum Cnidaria; class Anthozoa; order Scleractinia; family Euphylliidae; genus Galaxea; species Galaxea fascicularis. The sequence goes on along the minus strand of OX419341.1, from coordinate 24,660,183 downwards.
ACTGCAGCGCAAACACTTGTCTTGCAACATTCACGAAATCTGAAATGCAATTAAAAGGTTTTCAAAGGTTTTCTTTTGCCTTCTGTGACTGCATAATTTCATTAACTGCAAGTAGTTATCTTAAAAGATGTCATCTGTAAAGGGCAAAAACATACTATTCCCAGCAGGAGTAAAACCCTCTGATGCTCTACCACTGAGTTACCAGTGTTCCAGATGAATTTCAGAGTCAAGGGGTCAGTAGCAGTGTTTCAGATAAGCGACGAGTCTCGGGTCCAAAACCCGAGAAAGCTGGCTTCCTAACCCGATACATGGAGTTGTTGAGTAAGAAAAATTGGGAAGATCCATGTCTACTGGCCCCTTAAAAATCTTTTATGACCCTCTTTTATGACTCTGAAAATTAACTGAAACACTGAGTAGAGAGCGGTCTTGCCAAATTTTGTTTCTCAGCAACTCAGTTTGTCAGGTCAGGTACCGGCTAATTTCTCGGAGTTTTGCCCCAAGAACCCGCTCTTAACTGGAATAATGACTACAGGAGGCTTGTGGGAGGTTAACTCCAAGTGACCAATGTCCTGCATACTGTCAGGATTTGAATGTAGACAGGAGGCATATTCACAATGAGAGTGTAAACTTTTGTGATAAAGAAATTTTAGCCTGAAAAATGATGAAAGACGTCATCTACAAACGAGACATGCATACTTGAAAAATATTGTAATGTTATTTCCAATTTTTGAGTCTGTGAAAAGTCAAACTTCATGCTAAGTACGACCACTCAGAGATATAATTATTGCATAGTATTTTCCAGCTGTGTTTCAGCAAGTTGGCTCTTACATTCGAACCTACACATGAATGAAAATAAAAATGAAAAAGGTTTGCTTATTCAATTCTAGGCTTTTTTTTTAAAGCACCTCTTAAAATCTTAAAATTATTCTTTATTGTGTTACAGAACTTTCAATTCTTGTTACTTCACCAAAACAAAAGGCATGGTACTTTTTGTCTTCTTCAAACTCAGGCTTTTCTCAATGTTATCAGCAAAGCTTGGCCATGCAAATTAAAAAGGAAAATGCTAAATGATGAACCAAAAAACAAACACTTTTGTTTGAAAAGTCATATACAATTTCCTTTTTCGAAACCTTACCTCCATATGATACAAAGCCTGCATGATCAGCAGGCAATCTTTGCCTTAACTCTTGTTGCTGTTCCACTGTTGGATTGAATCCCAAATATCTTAATGCCTGAGTGAAAAGTATGGAAATATATTTCATTAACAACAATTCAGACAAACGCAAAAAAAAATATGTAAATCAAGTAAGAATGAAAATGGGGAGAAATCATGCTGGCTTAAACAAAAGAGACACCTATAAGGAAATGTCACAATACATGGTTACACAGCTGGATCAAGGGACGAAAATCTTCAATATACTTAACTGTCTCAATAAAGGCCTAAAACGGGCAAGTCTAATGTCACAGTGAGATGCAAACACAAGCAAGAAAATCTAATAGATTATTTTCAACAGTGCAAAAGCACTGCAGTGAATGAGAGTCAAGATGAAGTGTTTGATTGTCCTTTGCACTCTGAACAGATCTTCAATTTAGTTAGTTTACATTTAACACAGGAGAAGAAGAAACACTAACAACAGTTCTTTAAGCCTTACTAGATAGTTCTCTCATATGACATAATTCTCCTCTTGGGAATACTTGAATCATTATGGTGTTTAGCGTTAGTTTAGTTCAAATTTAAGCAACTCTCCATTTGGTGATTACACACCTTCTCTTGTGTGATATGACTGTTAAGTGCATGAGGGTAAAAATACTGCCTCTTGCAGGAGTTTGAAAAGGTACCCATCAATATTGAGCCGAAATGTAAGTACAAGGGAAAGATGCAAAGAAATTGACCTTTTTGAGGATTTTCTTTTACAAGGCTCCACCCTCAGGCCAAAAAAGCTATATATGTCAAACACCCCACATTTTATTATTTACTTTGCTTTCAGCACATACTAGATCTAACACTACTAGTCAGGGGCACCCAACGAGAATATAGTTCAAAACCACTAAACGTAGCATTGTTGAACGTATTTTAGTATTTAAACTGTAGATATAGGCATATTTTTATCGCCTAAAAATTTTTCATCTGTTCGGATTTCCTAGCTGAAAGTTTAGTGATCCGAAAATGATAGGGATCAAAACTTACCTTTTCGAAAATTTCAGCCAGAAATAAGGCTCCCGAAAATTCTAGGTGACCCTTTTAGAGTAAAAATCCGATAAAAATGGGCAATGATTCCATTTTTTAGATGTTCGGAAATCCTAGGAGAGGCAGGCAAGCGAGAAATTTTACAACAAATGTTCTGAAAATTCTAGATCTCAAATCGTCTTCCGAACAGATATTTTCCGAAAATTGACATTGGGTGCCCCCTTTGTCAAGAAAATGTTGAAACTTGGGCTCATTCCCCTTCCTGTCCAGGAGCTGGCCTTAATATCGCTATCATGGTAGCCAATTTACACTAACCACTTCAAGTTTCTCCACTCTCAGCCTGGTATAAGGGTCAAGAGAAAGTCGCCGGCTGCCCCGGCCATGTCGCTTAGACCTTGGACTGCCAGGTGATTGTGTTGTCAAAAGTGACCCTTGACCATTAGGACTCAACTGCTGGCTTAAAGGAGGTGATGCATACTGCTGTGAGACACGATTCAGGGCTTCCAGGTCCTGTTGTAAGTAATAGGGCACTGATGATGGTTCAAATGCTGTTTGCACAGGGCTGATGTGAAGAGATTCCAAGGGTAGTTGACTGAGTTGTGTTCCTACCACAGGTGGCCTAATTCCTGATAAAAGGGCAGAGACAATATTATCAGCAAGGACATCAATCATACATTAATACCTCTAAGAATGTAAAATGTTACAAATTGAATATAATGTGGTTTCATTACATGAAATAATGATTGAAGCACTTTCATGTGAGAACACTGACACTTTTAAATAATGGTTTAAAACTTGACCAATAAGACTAATGTCTAGAATAATAATAATAATAATATATTTGACTAGCATATGTACAGCTGAAATGTCCTTTTAAGAATTATAATTAAATAGAACTACTCACAACCTCAAATCAACTCTTTCCCAACTACTTTTTTGAGTTGTTTATCTCTGATGATGGTTTCTGTACACCAACATTGCCAATAATTTATTAATGATCTAGCAGATGGATGGAAAGACTCACTTCAAAACGGTTTAACACTGCAAAACCAGTGCCTAACAATGCCGATCACAGGCCAAAATAATACAAACGACTTTCCACGACATACCTTATTTTGATGGTACACAAAAAATCCTCAATTCAAGAGAAAGCCACAACAGGGATTTTCATATAACGGTATACATTTTATCCACCAGGTAGACGACACAGACATAATGTAAGCAAACAGCTGCCCAATAATATGTGAGTTAAATTCAAATCTGTTTTGATTTAGAATAAACTTTATGCCACACACAAAGCAAGAAATATAATTGTCATCAATAATTAAATGCAATCCAACCATTATTTTGCATAACTTTGGAAGTAAATTCCTAACACTTAATTTATTCATATAAACTTTAGTTTTGAGTTTCTTGTGTTTGTGTCAAAGAAAAGTAAAACGTTACAAAGAATAAATGACAAACTTGCATGATATGATCAGTACATTATTGTTCACAGACTGGTGAGGTAACACTGTACATCAAAGTGGAGACAGTTTAATGATCTAATTTTGTTTTACAAGTTGATTATGTACACGGTAAGAAAAATCACTTCTTTTATTGAGAGGTGATGACAAAGTTAACATTTCTACAAGATTTCCCAATCTTTATGACTTCAAAGAGAAGCTCCTAATAATGCAGAATGAATAGAACTGTGATTAAAGCATTTCTTAAAGTAAAAAGGAAAAACTAAATAACTTCAAAAGAAAATTCAAAATGAATTTTTAAATTCAAGTCAAAAGTATACATTAAAGTAAAATATGTTACTAGGATTCATCTCTATCCGTCAAATTCACTAATCAAAAAGCCATTGATGAGAAATTCATTATTATAGGTCTAATAGCAGTGTACGATTGCACATTACAATATCTTTCAACAGATCCAATATTCAATAGAACAGAACAGTGCTCGACTTTCGTTTACTTCCTATTTTCTAGAGCAGAGATCTGCTTGCATGTTACATGTCAAGTTAAAGGAGCTAATAATACTTTCTGAAAAAGACACTGGAAGCAAAGAAGACCCAACAGTAATGCATGGTTAGGTTTTGTTCAAAACTACCGGTATTTAACCAATAGACCATTTTACAGTTGTGGCTGAGTTACCTGGCCTACATGTATGAATGGAAGCGAGGCTGAGGGTGACCTTGTTTTGATACAAACCTTTCTGCTTTTCTTACGTAAATGCAGACTAGTCAGCATTACAACAACATGATTTACATGATAAAAACAGTGAGGTTTCTATCAATACAAGGTCACCGGCAACCTCGCTGCCATTCATAGGCCAGGTCACTGAGCGAACAACTGTAAAATGGCCTATTTAGCAAAGCTGTAAATGAGCCTCTTTGGCTTAGGATGACAACAGGTTGCAACTTGAAAAAATCAGGCCAACGTTTTCAAGTTCTTCCCTTGCACTGTCGTAAAAAATTGCTAAATACAGTGTTTTCAAAATGAGCCGTTGGTTGTCGCATCCAACGCCACCTTTTCCATTTGCGACGCCTACTTTCCCTTGGGTAAATAAATTCTGAAGTAAATAAAGTTTTCCTAAAAGAGCCAAGTGTCCACAAACGTTTTTGAGTGAATAAACTTGAAAATTGTTGAGAATTTCGCCACAACATCGCTTGAATCGTCTGAATCTGCTTGCATACATCGATCAGGCTCAGATTGCAAGCCAGCGGTTTCCAACAGTAAGTACTCTATTTAAGACAACATATTCTGTATTTTAACACGAGCAAAATGGCACTGAAGCGACAGCGTGGGCTAGCTGAGATGTGGCAGCGAGCAGCGCCAAAAACCAAAAGGAAAAAGGAAAAAGGATGTACCTATTTAACAAAAGACATGCAGTTTTATTGCTAGGGTTATTTTAATAGAAAAAAAAGGTATGCTGGAAAATGCATCTCCGAGAGTCTAGAATTTCAAAATTTCTTGGGGGAGCATGCCCCCAGACCCCCCTAGGGGGCAAGGCCCAAAGGGCCTTGCAACTCCTACTTAACTCAATGCAACTTCTATTTTCAAAAGTTGTGAAAACACTGTAAATACAGATTATGTTTTGCTTTCCATTTGAGAAAACATCTTATTATATAGATACTGATGAAATACCAGGATTTCTCCTTTTACTAAAAAATCACATCTTCACCATGCACAGTGAAGATACTATTTTTATATTTCACATATGAGGATATTGGTTATGGAGTTCCATCCCCGCCAAAAATCAAAGTTGATCACAACATTCAACTTGACAGCTTAACCATTAACTTGGCAAACATCAACATCATATTTCACTCTTCAACTTTGTACTTTGTATCACAAACATTGAAACTTTTGACATTAACTTTCAAAGTGACGGTTCAACATTCAACTTTAGCCATCAACATTCATGTTTACATATCAACAATGGTCTTGGCACATGGGCTGTCAGCGAAAGATGACGTTTGAATCTCCAAGTCGAATGTTGAGTTACCAAAGGCGCTCCAATCCCGCCAAAATTGAACTTCAGAATTCAACTTTCAAGTTGATAATTCAACATCAAATGTCACGTATCAATACCCGTATTTAACAATGAACATTGCTATTGCTGATGACGCAAATATGCTAGTTCACCATAACGTAATGTTCGATCTCTGAAAGTTGGTTGTTTACTGTATCAGAACGTACCAATCCCGCCAAAAATCCCATTGAAGCACTGTAGGGGAGGGGAAGGGTAATTTTGTAAGCTGTGGCTATATGGCCGGTAACCGATCAAGGTGTTAAAACACTAAATGGCCGGCAGTGCGAGATTTTTCTAAAAATTGTCGAATCAAAGAATCCTGGCTAAACCAAACCATCGTATGTCGATTAGGAAAAGAGGAGCGATCCTGAAAAACACTAAATGGCCGGCAGTGCGAGATTCAGTTTTCTAAAAATTGTCGAATCCAAGATATACCTGTCTAAACCAAACCATCGTATGTCGATTAGGAAAAGTCAAGCGATCCTGAAATGATTTTTAGATCTCAATTCCAGCGCTTGCTTTATGCTGGGCTTATTGGACGAACTCAGTGTATTTCGTGACACTGAATTTTTTTCAGGTCGACTGCCGGCCAAGGCGTTAAAAACACTAAATGACCGGCAGTCCGATAAAAATTGCAAGATCGAAGAATTCCAGTCAATTTAAACTGTCAAAGATCAGGCATCTATGCAACCGGTTTTGTAGGATTTATCCATCATTTCTGCAATTTTTATCGGACTGCCGGTCATTTAGTGTGTTTAACGCCTTGGCCGGCAGTCGACCTGAAAAAAATTCGAAGTGTCACGAAATACACTGAGTTCGTCCAATAAGCCCAGCATAAAGCAAGCGCTGGAATTGAGATCTAAAAATCATTTCAGGATCGCTCCTCTTTTCCTAATCGACATACGATGGTTTGGTTTAGACAGGATTCTTTGATTCGACAATTTTTAGAAAACTGAATCTCGCACTGCCGGCCATTTGGTGTTTTTCAGGATCGCTCCTCTTTTCCTAATCGACATACGATGGTTTGGTTTAGCCAGGATTCTTTGATTCGACAATTTTTAGAAAAATCTCGCACTGCCGGCCATTTAGTGTTTTTAACACCTTGATCGGTTACCGGCCATATAGCCACAGCTTACAAAATTACCCTTCCCCTCCCCTACAGTGCTTCAATGGGATTTTTGGCGGGATTGGTACGTTCTGATACAGTAAACAACCAACTTTCAGAGATCGAACATTACGTTATGGTGAACTAGCATATTTGCGTCATCAGCAATAGCAATGTTCATTGTTAAATACGGGTATTGATACGTGACATTTGATGTTGAATTATCAACTTGAAAGTTGAATTCTGAAGTTCAATTTTGGCGGGATTGGAGCGCCTTTGGTAACTCAACATTCGACTTGGAGATTCAAACGTCATCTTTCGCTGACAGCCCATGTGCCAAGACCATTGTTGATGTGTAAACATGAATGTTGATGGCTAAAGTTGAATGTTGAACCGTCACTTTGAAAGTTAATGTCAAAAGTTTCAATGTTTGCGATACAAAGTACAAAGTTGAAGAGTGAAATATGATGTTGAGGTTTGCCAAGTTAATGGTTAAGCTGTCAAGTTGAATGTTGTGATCAACTTTGATTTTTGGCGGGGATGGAACTCCATAATTGGTGTGGCCATAGTTACCAACATAATTACCCAGTTAGAATAGAACTTCTCGCTCAGGTGCGCGGTCGGTTTTATGTGGAAATCTCATGCTGAAAGTATCTCTCACTCGTTTGCTGCGCTCACTCCTGAGAGATACTTTAGGCACTCAAAGATAAAATTCGTATCCCCGCGCAGCCATGTAATATTCTCTATTTGATATCTTTCTTTTGGTGTTGTTGGGGCATTGGTGTTCTTGCGGCAATGGTACTTAAGGGTACTTGCTTTTAATTTGACCTTTAAACTGTAAAACATAAAAATCACCATGACATAGACATAGTCCATTCATAGGGTCTGAAGAAAGGAGCTTACCATTTCCAACATATGAGCTACCATGGTTGGCAACAGGTTGGCTTCCTAAGGCACCATTAACATATGGCTGACTTGTCCGTAGACCATGGTGTTTATTCACAACCTGAAAACGACTAGGTGCACTATCAACAGTAGCAGGTGTCGAGGACATAGCTGGCTGAAAAATACCATTGATGGTTCTCTGTGGCATTGCTGTCGGTCCTTGGTAGAAGCCATTAACTGGCTGTGTGTGTGCATTGGGCATGCTTGAATGATTCATAATATTTCCAACACCTTGTAGCTGGTGTGTCATTGGTTGTAAAACAGCTGGTTGAGTGTCTGATATAACAGGAGGTGATACTTGGGATTGAGGGCTTCCTTGGAAAGTTTCCACACTTGGTGTACTTTCACGGCTTGCTGAATCAGCTGAATGAATTATGTCATTGCCAGCCAAGAGTTCTTGCATAAAAATATCTGTGTTACTTAAGTCGGGTTCACTTGCTTGAGATGATCTACTTGATGATGGCCGAGAGCTAGAGGTTTCAATTCCATTTAGGTTAAGTTGATTTTGCGCAAATCCATTTTCTAATCCTCCCCTAGGGCTGCTCTGTACAGGACTGGTTGAGCCATTTGGTGTATGGCTGCCAGGTCTCAGCGCCCCTCGTATAAATGTGACTTCAGTGTCTCGACTCCTGTAAACAAATAATTGATTACTCTGAGAAGGAGGGTACATGTGAGATGACAAGCTGAAAGGGAATACAGGAGAAAAAAATAAAAATAATAAGACCTTTATTTACCTTTGGCAGTTTATTTTACCACAAAGGCTAGTGGGGCTGAGCAAATACATGAAACAAATAATTCAAATAAATGTAACATGATAAGAATTTAACCTGGCAGGAGGCAGATCAGTTGGCTATTTACAAGGATGACCGAGGAATTGAACCAGGCACTTACCCAGAACAACTCCAGCTAATGGTTAGAGCAGGTTTTGAACTTGGGTCACCGCATTGAAATCCAGTGCCCTAAACCACTGAGCCATCCTGCACAGGTCTAGGTATTATTATCATAGAGCAGCAGCATAAAAAGACATGACATAATAGAATAACAGAACACAAAAACCTTTTTTTGCTAGTTTTTAGATATACAGTGTAAACCAAAATTAACAATAAAAGTTAAAGAAAAAGCTATGAAAAGCTACTGGAATTCTTTGAACATAATCAACAGCATCACAGAAAAGTCACTATTGCAGTCTTGGCTCCATTGTTATGTCTAAAGATTTGTCCCCATTGACTAGACTGCTGCTTAAAGGCAAATTGCCATTCATTCACAGGTACTGCAGTATTAAGCCTCAACAAACACAGTAACCATTAGAAGTGTCTTTTAAAATGGCTATGGCAATGGGATTTTCCCAAAGATCAGTGCATAGCTATTTTTAGTTTGAAGTTTCAGAAATGTGAGGTACTACACAGATGCAATTCATGTTATCTGTAAGACAGAATTTAACTTCTAGACTGAAAAAGAAAATATTGTCAATTATTGATAAAATACTGCTTTGAAGCAACCAAATAATCAATATTAAACAGCCTGAATTCAATACTAAAGTGAAAATTTTGAACAAAAATTTATTAATGATCAGCCATTTTTGCTGTTGTTGTTGTTGTGTCCACATCTCAAATTTTAATTCATTAGAAGCCTCGAAAATATTTACTACTCTGAACACAGTTGCATGGCTGCATGCCACTTTTGTAGACACGGTATCCTAATACAACACAAAAGTTACCTAAAAAGAGTCTAATGCAGATGAACATCATACAAATTATCAAACTTCCAACACTCAAAAGTTGCTGATTGATAAATACAGTACTACTTATGCTGCACACACATTAATGCATTATGTAACTATATATTCTACACAGCACTTACCTAAGCTTTAGTCTAGTTAAGAGAGATTTTGCTTGCTCGTGGGTGACACCAACTAGAGTTTCCCCATTCATACACATAAGCCGATCGCCTCTCTTAAGTCTTCCATCCTGCAAAAGAATAACAGGTTTGATCTGAATTTGGTATCAGTATGTTGTGGCCAAGCTTTATGAGTCAGTTTCATAATATTATGGCTGTGTGAGCTGTTGTTTAGACCATGAAGCAGGTGCTAGCAGGTATCTGGAAAATCCCAGAATTGAGAGTGAATTTGAAATTAAATTAAACTCTAAAATGCAAATTTCCTTCTTGTTTGATGACAAACAAAATGGTCTTAAACTATAGGGGTGAAAACAAATAGCTACTTGAGAATCTTTGAGTTGAGCCATTAAAAAGAGCTTTTGTTTTTTGGTGTTTCAGAAAAGAGTCTCATTTATACAACATTGTATAATTGTTTCTTAATAAAACAAAACAAAACAATGGCTCACCTTAACTGCTTTAATAGTTATGCATTGTTAAACACACAGCATTTGTAGCAAATGTTACACAAAAGTAATCCATATAATAATTATTGAGTTGTAATAATGCCTCACTAAGTTGGGCTGAATAGATTTGCCATCAAGTTTCCAAAACATGCAAATTATTTTCTGAAATTAAACTCACATGTTAATGGGCATACAATCATTACAAATTCAACAATTTGAATAAATTCTTCACTTATGCTCTTAACTCAGAAAGTATTTTTTTCCATTGGAAAAATTCACACCTTGAATTTAAAAGCTGGCAAATCATGTAAATGTCATCAACACATTTATCTCAGGGACCTTTATTTACATTAATGAGCTGAACAAACACAGAGTAAAGGAGGAGTCAGGTTAAATTTTCAAAACTAAAAATCTGGACTGCAGATGCATTAGAGTGATGTCTTCCAGCATGACCTACCAATAAACAATAAACAATTTGATCTGTACAATAAGTGGTCATTGGTAACAAATGATGAACAAAGTTTCGACAAAAATAGAGTTCTTGGTGTAATTTAGGTCTCAAAACTCATTCCCAAACTCATTTGAAGTAATGTGACAGAACAATACATACATAGTCATTTTCAATTTGAATATTGTTTTCCTTCTCAGAATCTATAAATTCATGAATGCACCGTCCAATAGCAATATTTTCACCAAAATTCACCCATGTGCTACTTACAGAGCAAAGAGTTTGTCATGATATTATGAGAATCTTTGCCTAGTTAGTTAGGTGGGTCTAAATTACACCTAGAGCTCTATTTTTGTCAAAACATTGTTCAAAATTGGTTACCAATGACTTACTGTACAGATCAAATTGTTTAAATTCACACAGAACTTCCTTTTCATAAATTTAAAGCAGCCAACAATGAACCATGAAATTAAGAAATTGTGTGTTTAATTGAACAAATAATAAATCATGAGAGGGAAAAACTACTTAAACTAAAATGAATAAATTGTTCTGTTAGAGCTACACTGTATGCAGTCTTAGCTTCATATCTTAACACTCTCTCAAAGGTCTAAGATAATGGATTGAGGAAAAAATTCTGTTGATTGATCATGTACTGATTACTATTAGCAGGGTGGTAGGGTACTCAGTTGAATGCAGAACCTGTAACACCTGTCACAGGTGTTACTAGTGAGTGTTACGGATGAAAATAGCACAGCAATGACTGAGAACCCTGATTATTGGCAGCAGGTTTGGATGAGTGAATAGAACACAAAATAACCTTCTCAAAATTATTTTAATGCCCACTCTTATTTTAAACATATGTAATGCAAGACAGAAACACTAAACCCCAAAATCTTACCTTGTGAGCATCTCCACCTTCAATAATATCATCTATATAAACATGAGGTCCCTCTGATCTATTCGTTCCACCGACAATACACAAGCCAAGTCCTGTTGAATAGCGGATCTGTATGCTCTGTAACTCACCAGGATGATCAAAAGTCGGAGAAGAGCTTTGTGAATGTCTGTCTGTTGGCAGGCCAGAATCGTTAGTGAACTCTGATGAAACACTTCGCTGCTCTACAGTCAGGTGATTGTGGCCATTGTATTCAGGGGATGTAACAGAGAAGTGGAAATCCCCATTTAAGTGCCTTGTATACTGTCCTCCAACTGAAGGGGAAGAGAGCTTTTGAAGGCTGGAGTTGTAGGATGGAGGTTCATGAGCTCCTGTCAGTTAAAACAAAGCAGTATTTAGTTCTTTCTGAAGGTGGGAAGAATAAGGTATAAGGTTCTTAAGACTTAATTACCAGGAGGATGCTGAACCACAGTTGGACCAACTGGAAGTGTTGGCAAATCCATGGAATACATTCTCTGTAAGCTTGCAGAAGGCCTGTCAAGTGAGGCAGTGGGTGATAGGACAGGGCTGCCATGACGGCCACCAGCCAGTGGAGACATCTGACCTGCACTCATCACCCATGAACGTTTTCCTGCATGAATAAAATTTTTAAAAAAAACGTAACAACAATACAACAGACAACTAGCTGTATTACCATCCAGACCTTAGCTTAAACTTTAGATTTGGTAGATGGGGTTTGGAACTGGAAAAGAAAGCAGACAGAACTGTCCCATCAAGTTTCTCAAGAGGGCACAACACAAGGAGTTCTTCTGTCTTGTCTCCTTTCCTACAGATGCTTTCTACCTAAGATGATCGGTTCAGCTGTGCTGCTTAACAGCCACACTCAGACTTGGACCCACAATGCCGGTCATAAGACCTAAGTGTCTTGTGCCAAAACTAGCAAACTAGACCTAATTTGCTAAGTGCCTTTTCCAAACTCTCCCTTCCCCGGCAATGTTAAACATTTGGATTATCCATGTACACTGTAAAGTGAGAAAGGGTGAGAGCAGAATCTGTCCTAAAACTGGCAGCCTTCATGGCAGAATCCTACCCATGGTTGGTGAAGGAGTAGACGTCCGTGAACTGCCAAAACTGCCACTTCGCATCAAGCCATTTGAGATCCCATTGACTAGACCTGCTGTTGACGATCCACCATTAAGTGCCTCCATCAAATTGATGAATTCTTCCCTAAAAACAAGTAAGAAGAGTGAAGTGTGAATTTTCATGCACTGATGGCCCCAACAACTTGAAATCCTTGATGTTTGAAAAGAATAAGAGCACCAGAAATAATGGCATGGGTAACTAGCACTATAAATAATTTATGGCATAATTATTCCAGTACCAGTAAGTCGTGCCAGTTGTTTAAGGGAATGTGAGATATCCTTAAAAATGGAGTCCAGCCTAAGAGAGCTGAGGACATGAAGACTTCCTATTGTACTGGTACACAACTTATCCTGCTTCTGTATTCACTACATGGATCACTGCACCAAGAACTTCTCAAGGATTTAACTTTATCTCCTTCACAGCTTATACCTACCTAGCATGAGCATCTCTGCACACAAGCAGTTTGGCATGGTTTGATTGAGCAGCATTCCTCAGAAGTGACATTGCTCTGAAACACAACCGCAAATCCAGAAGGAGGGTAAAAAAAAAAAGGAAGTTCAAGGCATCATACAAATGATAGCAGGGATGGAAATAATGGTCTGTGATCGGTAATTACTGATCAAATTTGCCGGCCAAGAATGAAATAAAATAATAACATTTCACTGGAATTAAATAAAAACGTTAACTGGACAAAGCTAGCTGCTAATCACCTATCAATCTGTTTTTTCTTATTTCCATCCCTGGATAGGCTAAAGGTCATCAAGTTCAAAGTGCTCACTCAGTATTAAGCAAAATGTAAAGGACTGAAATGGTTGGATAATTAAAAACTCTTATGAGTGCTGGACTTCATCTCTGGTTCAAGAGCCACATGGAGCCTCTAAGAGGATTTTAAAAATGTTTACCCTTCATCAGTTGTTGGCAATATTAGCGATAGCTAGTGTTCACTGGAACCTATTTTATATACAAATGGTTGGTGAGAGACGATAAGCAAACTTAAAAGACGTTGTCCAAGGGAAACAGTATGATTATAGCTGCTGCTCAGTTTTAACACTGTCATTATAACACTTGGCCAACATGCCTTGATACACTTACTTGTCATTAGATACTCCAAGCAGACTGCATCCATTAACTGCTAAAAGCTGGTCACCTTCCCTTAGTCGGCCTAATAAACAATCATACAGTTTAACTGAACATTTTCATCCAAAAACAGTACTGAGGCAACAAGCAATCAAGCAATAAATAATACTGGACTTTTTCAGTCTAACCATTTGGCCTCAGATGCACCTCCCTTTCTCAATATGCATAAATTTCAACTGCATGTCTTACAAAGACTCATTGGGAAATGATATTAAAGACCTATTTTTTTGGTCAAGCATTGTAGATGTTCACAAAACCAACAGATTATTTATCCTTGGTAATTAATGAGCATACCATCAAGATCAGCTACCCCTCCAGTTAGGACTTTTTTCACAAAGATCCCAAAATCTGCTCCTAGAGCTGATCTTCCACCAGCTATCTTGATTCCTAATGACAAAATGGAGATCTTACTTTAATAGAGTTGAATGTTGATAAGTCTTAAAGCTATTTTGACTCCTTTATGACAAAAATGGAGATTGTATTTTAAAGTGCACCTAACCCCCAAATATTTTTTTGCAACAAGATATCTCAGTTTGCACCTGTTTGAAACACGTTGTGCATATTTTTTCTTTTTTTCCCAAATGTCAACTTTGCATAGGCTTCAAACCTTACTCATAACAATGCACCATTAATTTTGGTACATGACCAAGTCAGAAGTCAGAAGAGACATGAGTATATTCCGGATTTGGCATCACAAACTATTTTGCATGCACATTTACAATGGTGTGATGCCATGCTAATCAGTTCGTAATGTCAAATCTCACCCCTTCTGGCTCAGTCATTTACCAAATGATGCTTCATTTTTCGCCTTTACAAAGCCAAGAATGTGCACTATGTTTTGAACAGGTGCAAAGATTTATTATAGCAAAAATGTTTTGGGGTTAGAGTTGATGACATAAAAACTCAAGCATACAACAAAGTCCAGAGATAACTTACCTAAGCCACTATGGCAGTTTTTAATATTTATCACTTCAGTTTCTCGTGTTTCCCCGATACCAACACGTGATCTGGAAAAATGGTAAAAAAAAAAACAACAACCAATGAAATAATAATTGTAATTATTACAGATGAAATTAAAGGGCAGCAATTTCATTTTGCCTCATCTTGGTTACTGCAGTGCTGTGTGGGGGAGTGCTGGACTTAGCAAAAGACTTGGAAATTCATGAAATAGGACTACACATATACCTAATAACTACATCCAACTGAAATGTCAGATCTCATAATTATTCTCTGTGACCTCATTTAGATGAGCCTCACTGACAGACAACCTAAATAATATTTAAATAATATTTAATACTATTGAATAAGTTTCTCTATGGTACATTTAATACCTGTAAAAGATATTTTAAGGTATATTTGCAACAGTATAAGTATTTTTTAGGTATTCTTAAGTATTTTAAGTATCCTATTTTGTACTTATGCTGTACAACCGCTTGGGAGAGCACTTTTAGTGAAGAGGACTCTGAGGATAAATCAAGTCGTTGTTGTTGTTGTTGGGCATTTGCAGGCCAAAACCCAAATATAGTTGACCATTTCGCCCACTCAGATAATACTTAACTCTATGAAGAATATAATTGCAGGGGAACGAAGCTCAAATCCACTAATCACTTTCAAATCCCCATTAACTGACTTCAACAATTTCCTAGAACACTTGTAATTAATTACATAAAGGGCAGTCACCCACCTTGGGGAAATGGAATCTGGTGACAGCATTGACAGGCCATCCATGTTCATCACCTCTTCTACATCATCAACATCACATAATACTTCTATGATGGAAAATAAGTACAAAATCAGCATAGTCAGGTTGTTCACTATCTACCGAAAAATTTTGGAAATTTCGGTTGGTATGTAAATGGTAAGGCTATTTTGGCGTTCCTGACTGGAAAATTCCCAAAATTATTTTCAAAACATCTTGAAAGGTAGTCCAAAATTTCCAACCAGAATTTCCGAACAGCAAATGTGTTTACCATCTGCGATTTTCTCAAGTTCCATTCCCTACTCCAATTTTGATGCGTGTCACGTGTCATTTAGTGGGGGTTGTGCAAATGGTACACGCCAATCCTAATTTTTCATTGGGGATTTTTGCTTACCATTTGTACAAACCGTTGACCAACCGGTTTTCCCATGTAAATGGTAAACAACCTCAGTCACCACAACTCACACCTCCAGAGCTTATTTTCACTGAGTAGTGTGACTTGCCAATACATAAATTCTGTAAATAAAATTGTCCATATGGCTCCAATAGGAAAGCTTAATTGTTCACATATTATCTGTTCCCCAGGGCCGAATGTTATCTAACTTTAATTTTTGTCCGTTTATCTCTCCAAGAGACAAAGTTATGCATACGAGCAGAGTAATTGCCCTACAAACGTAGTTACAATTAACAATTTCCCGCCAGGCCGCAACTATTCATGAAAAAAACAGTTTTAGAGAAAATCGCTATTTGTATGGCCAACAAAAACAAGGCTAAGTGCGTAAGCTTTAGTAGTTTCTAAGAAGTTAAGCTAATGGCTTTCAAACAGTGCAAACAGTTTTACTCATTTCCACCAATTCTAAGCGAATTACAACTAACATAACCCTCACATCTTCATTTGAAATCTGTGCCATACAAGAAACAAACATATGTCGTCAAACTCAAGGGTCAAGGCGATGAAAACAAAACCTGACCATAAAAGAAAGGCCGCCATTTTGCTATCAGCGTGTTTATAATTGGCGAATCTGCCAGCGCTCATCATAAATCGATCGCGCGCCATTTTCCGCGCGATAAAAATAACCCAAGACTGGCCTAATACATCGATCATTTATATTATGGTTCTAAACATTTCACTTACGATTTCTCCCAGACAGGCATTACGCCTAAGAGATCGAGAAGGATCCGGCGGCAGTGTGTCACGGTCGAAAAGTAAACAAAGTACGATCTCGCAGGATTGATTTCATTTCGCAATATTCTTGCCACCAGAACACATACGGGATGTCCCAGGACTTAGTGTTTCCCTAATTTTCCATCGATCGAATTCTGTTGTTTTCTAAGCCACCAAGACGGTTGGTTTCTTTTTATGAGAATAAATCACTAATCCAACTTCAGCTGTTTTCCAATTGCAACATACTAAAATTTTAAGTTTTTATTATAAAAATACGGTTAGTATTAGAACCGAAAAGCGGAAAACGAATTGGCCGTATCTGGTTGTCAAAATAAACATTTAGGTTGGAATAAAATGTAGCACCATGACAATTATTGATGAAAACAACAGCTGAATTTTGGAAACGGATATGAGATAAACGGATGTCAACTGAGAAAAAGATTTCATCACAAGGCATCCGTGTGACAAAGAAACACGTTCGTGTGTACCGACAAAGCAACACATTAGGTAGAGCGAGTTAAAGTTTTGCCGGTAGCAAACAATTTCCTTTAAGTAAAGTTTGACGGCAGAGGTCGAGTGAAAACGATGAAGCTGTCACAAGCATCAGTTCTGTAACACCGCGGTTAAACAACTGGCTAACCTAATCGACGCCGATACGAACTTGGTTTAGACATAAATAACTAAGTTTACATGTCACAAACACTCCAAGCAAAAATTACCCGCTAGTCATCGCAACGCTGTCACTGGACTTTAACACAGAGCAATTTTTTGATTTGTGCCGCAAATCATCGTTGTATTACATTTACTATAAACGTCATGTCGGGTCATTCCATTTTTTATCCGCACCCCCCCTAAGGATGGCTAGTTTTTGCAAAGGGGGGGT
>OX419341.1:24595214-24637714 GCA_948470475.1 Galaxea fascicularis | reverse complement strand
TGATCTAAACTATGCTCGTATAAGAATCATTCAGTAAACATACAAAACGTGCTAAACGTTTCGTGTAGCAGCATGCAAAAAACTACGTGTAAAAGAAACCCCTGATCACTGGGTATTTAATTTTGAGGGCGTAGGGACGGTCGTAAGACGCGAATGAATATAAATGAGAACAACTCAAATATATATAGCCTACCGCTAATGAAGCAACAGAACAGCATACCACGTAACACCCCAAAGAAAAGGTTACGTAACCCATGATAAATACATTTTTAAGGAGTCTTAAAATCGGCAATTTTAAGGAGTCTTCAAATCGGCTATTTTAAGGAGTCTTAAAATCGGCAATTTTAAGGAGTCTTCAAATCGGCTATTTTAAGGAGTCTTAAAATCGGCAATTTTACAGAGTCTTCAAATCGGCAATTTTAAGGAGTCTTCAAATCGGCTATTTTAAGGAGTCTTCAAATCGGCTGTTATAAGAGGTATCGTAATTTTATGACAGTGGAATAAAACACGCGATTCTAACGACATGAGTTACATAAGGGGCTTTTTGTTAATTTTTTTTAGAGAAATTACACAAGGTACTTTGCTCAGATACCGATAATGATCCCAAGGGTTAATTCAGACGGGCAGTTTATTTTTGGAAAGCAAAGCTTAGGTTTGTTTCGAGACAACACGGTTTTCCAGCAAAAGCGAAGGTGTAACGCTCCCTTTTTTTCTAGACATGGTCAAAACTGGCCTGTTTTTTACTTTTTTTTTTCTTTAAAGTGAACTGCTAACTATGAGAACCGCGAGTTAAATCAAGTTAAATATGCCATTTGGACTGAATGAAATATACGTGATATGAACAGTCCACTTCAGGCGGCGTGAATTTTTTAATAACTACTATTTTTATTTCTTAAATTTCTTTTTCTACTTTAATTATGAACTTGATTACTATTTTAATTCCCTTTTAAATTCTTTTCTACTTTTTAAAAATTTATTTATTTTAATTTTTTTTAGACTCCGCACTCCGCGTTTTCGGAACAGCCACAGCGACAAGGTTATTTATTCCAAACGGACGAAGTAAGTTCCGCACAAATAACTCCACAACAAGCACACGCTAGGCTTGTAAATTACACTTTGACCTCTGTCACACTCAAATAATTACGGCCTCTTCCAAATGTACAGTGTTTCTTGAAGTGTGGCAGAGGTCGAGTACCGACTCAAAACGTTCTCCCTAAAAGAGTTATACATCGATGGGTTTATATACTTTACAGCATAAGATTCTAGAACTTTCCGGCTCAGTTAAATAAAGTAACATTACAACATTAAACTATTTTAAATATTCACGAAGGTTATAGACAGTGACGCAAGTCACTCAACAAATTTTCGTAACATGCTTTCTATTTTTAAATTTGGAAATGGTCCGACAGCCGGAGAATTAGTCCATCGCGCAGAATGCCATTGTCTTTCGCGACATATACTTGCAGTTCTACGGGCGGCAAAATAATTTGCATGTCTAGAACTAGTCGGCTGTGATTGGTTAACAGCTTCAGCATTGGGAATACTTGAGTCTCTTCGCAGATTTCAGCTGCTGTCAATCAAACGGTTGAATGCGTAAAGTAAATCCCAAGGTGCGATAGAGTTAACAATAGCGCACTAATCAAAGGCGGGCCGCACTCTTCACAAAGCGTTTTACAAATTCGTGTGCAGCGATATTTTAATTCGACTCAAAGGGCTAACCAACTCCCGTTAGTAGAAACGTTTTCTGAACTATCAAAATAGTCCCATGCACAACGGGCGGTTTGAAGAGCTTAACCTGCGATAGGAGCGCTTTTTTCCAGGCGCGAAAGGCGGCGGACTGGAAAACTCAAAACGAAACAAAACGGCCATTGCACCTAACAGGTTATAAAGCCCGCCGCACACGTGAGGAAAGAGCTGAGCAAAATTCCTCGCGAGGCAGTTAGCTCAGCCATTTCCTCACGTGTGCGGCAAATTTTCGATTGGCAACAATTGACAGATTGAGCGAGTTGGACGAGCTGCGACGAAGTTTGTAGACATCAACAGACTATTGAAATGAAGACGGATCCTCGCAGTTGTAAAGAGCCTGAAAAAAATTCAGGACTTCAACGGGGTTTGAGTCCGTGACCTCGCGATACCGGTGCGGTGCTCTAATCAACTCAGTTAAGAAGCCACTGACGTTGGGAGCTGGTGAATTGTAGCCTGCGTCGCAAAGGAACATTAAACACTGCATGGTACTAATTAGCGTTGAATTCACAGTCACCGTCAGTACGCAGGCTTGTGAATTGTGGGTTCATATGTTCCCGTGAGAGAGATGAGTGAGAATGATGTATATGAAATAAATCGTACATAAACTGCGGAAATGAAATGAAATGAAGATTGATCCTTGCAGTTGTGAACATTCACAGCTCCCAATGTCCAGCTCCCTGTTGAGCAGCTCCCAACATCAGTGTATTCATTGCCCAGTTGGTTAGGGCATCGCACCGGTATCGCGAGGTCAGGCTTCTTTACGCAATTGCATAAATTGCGTTCACAACTATAGGGATCAATTTTTATTTCATTTCATTTCCGCAGTTCATGTATGATTTATTTTATTTACATCATTCTCAAACAGACTAATAAAGGTTGTGAAAAAGGCACTTTAAGCGTCAGAATTCAAGATTAATTGTTGCACATGAATTTGTTTTGCTTATATATACATATTTTTTGTAAAGCTGTTTTAATTTTTTTTTTTTACTTCAAACAGAAATTCTGAGGGGTCCAGCCCACCCCCCCCCCCCCACCTCCCTTGCCCCAGCTAAATTAGGAATCAATTAAAGCCTGAATTCAGAGTCAGCGTCGACAAAGAATAACTTGCTTGTTCTTTAAAACACCCAGGCTTTCCTTACAAGGAACTAGTCATCAGTTCTACACCACAGGGCCCGCGAAGCAGCTTTTAAGGCGCGAGGACTGCTCCCGCCTCTTCAAGTGAGGGTAGAGGGCTGACTCTAAATATGATTAAAACGCATCTAACTCAGTTTAATTTGCTGCACTACTGTAGTTGCTGGATTTACCAGCAGAGTCTTTTCAGATTTTGACAATTTCATTTATCATTACTTCCACCAACAGAAGACAATAACTAAGGATCAAAACGGACCAATCATAAATTTGGATGTTTACCTGCTGGATCCGCCAGCTGGGGCTGACCACCATCATCCCTTGATTACTTTTTTGGACATTTCTTTTACTTAATTTGTTTTTTTTTTTCCTTAAAAAGTGGGGAAGGGGGGGTGGAAGGGGGGTGTCTTTATCAGAAAACTACGAGATATGCAGTGGGTCCAAGAACCTTCTGGCTTTCAGAGATGTTTCCGACCATGGTAAGACATAGAATACCTCACAAACTAATGTGTCTAGGTAGACTGAAAGCCACTCACTAAGGTACTAAGGCCTCGCGGTAGCGCGCATTACCCCTTAAATCTACCAAATAAAGTTTGAGCCTGAGCATTAGCAGCCATGGACAGCTGTTTCGGCCTTGTTAGGCCTCGTCAGCATGGCATAGCTAATACCCAGGCTCAAGTACGTACATGCCAATAAAACAAGCCGTTGGCCTTAGTGCCCAATGAGTGGCTTTCAGCTTACCTGGACACATTAATTTGTGAGGTATTCTTGTCACTCCAAGCCACATCCCACAAGCCTTACACTTTCATCGCATGATAAGGCATACCTTTATTTTCTGGAGAATGTTGTCAATGTTAACTCATTGCTCCTTTAATAAAGGGGAACTGCGAAAATTCGATTAGAGTTTCCTCATATTTCGGCCTCGGTATACGTGGTCGATCTCATAAAAGCACACACATGAGAGCACTGTACGAGACTGAACAGAATTATTGCATTGGAACAGCCTTTATTATTGTGTCCAGCACTGATAAATAAGCAAGCCTTCCGACAAGGAAACTTTTTTTTCTTGAGGAATAAATATTTGTCTCAAAGTATGTTTGCAAAGAAAACCTAGCGATCCCTTTCTCGTTACTTTTCGGCAAACATTTCTAACTACATGTATGAATAAAAAAATAATACTGATTTTTCTTCTATTTATGTGTTAACTACTTCGCTGCAGCTGTCAACATTGATTTTGATCATTTGTATCTACTTCAGTAGTTTGTACATTAAAGCTTTTTATCACTAAAGGGCAAAATTACTGAACGCTGATTGGCTGAGACGGAGAGCATCTATGTTTTTTGTAAATCACTTCAAACAAACTTTACAATGGCCAACGTGATTCATTTGAAACGAAATTTGTTTTTTGGCCAGGACTTTGGTTAAATCTCATTGAATCGATTGGTTGGTTAGATTTGATTGAAATTTGTATTCGCACTAAGCGGGCTTCCAATGAGAAATGAATAAACCGCATGCACGATTCCCTAATTAATTTTGCCCTTTTGGTGATAATTGCGCGACTCGGGCAATTTCGGCAACTTCTGAAAACGCGCGTGATGATTAATCCTTAATTTTACTCGGCCCCGTGCGATTACCTATACGTAGCAGGAAGACACTAGGGAGTGTCAGCAACGACTACGGCTTCGGCAAGGAAAACGAAATCATCACTTCAAAATATAACTTTGCGGTACCGCAAGTATTTTGCGATCCATCTCGCTCAAGTTGTACAATATCGGCGAAGTATCCTTTTGCTGGATTGGTGTAAACGATCTTGAAGAAAACAAATAGAGAATGAAAGATTCACTAATGCGTCCTTACGTTTTCGTCGAAGCCTTGAATTTGGTCAGTTGACCTAGTTAATTGTTTTGCAGAGTACTGCAAAGGAAGGTGCTAAATGGCTCCCACACGTGCAGCACCGTTCAACCCCATTGTTTTGGGGCGTCGTCGTTGCGGTAGCCGTAGTCGTTGTCGTCTTGAGGCTGGTTTTCACTAGCGACATAAGCATAAGCATATACATAAGCAAAAGCGTAAGTGAAAACACCAGCGGCATAAGTAGAAACCTGAGAAGAACGAACCCTCTTATTTGTCTTGCGCTGTTTTCACCAGTAACGTGCTCAACATAAGGACAAAAAATAAACCGAACAGTTCTGTTTTTGATGTATATGAAATAAATCATATGTGCTTTTGTTTGAGAGGTAGGGTTGGGGGTGACCGAACCCTCCAAAGCTGTCCACTATTCAAGAGATAATCCATCTAGCGTTGAGAGCTTATGTAATTATCAGACAATTATCCTAACTCATGCAATTCCTTCTCGATGACACCCTTTCTGCAATGATTAGCTTTTACGCCAGCAACGGTTGTCTCTCGTTTTCCGCGTTTATTTCATTGTACGGTCCAGGTGTTTCTTGCGTTGGTTCCTTTAGCCGGTGAAAGGACAAGAACACCAAAACCTGAAGAAAAAAATAACCAAGGTTTTCTAGAGAACTGCTACGATGGAAGAGATACTCGCCACTCAAGTGCGGGAAAAGTAAGAAACTGCAGTGAAACCAGTGACGAGCAGGAAATTGTTACCCTTTAGTGTTGGTAACCGTTGTACACAGTGAGCCTACAATGGGTCATACTATTCTACACTTGCTCTTACAAATACTTTTTCTCGACGACTGCTGTACTTACCGCTAAGATGACTTGGAGAGCTGCCATAACACCTAACATAAGATAAAGGCTCTTCGTGAGCGAACCACCCCAAAGGGGACCCAGGATCATCGCCAGGCCTGTGACTGACCTCCGAATACCTTGAGCGATGCCTGGATAAATGAGCAATAAGAATATAGTCCGTAGTTAATTCTCTCAAGTATTTCAATCGTGTTCCGGAGGCGCCACTTTACGTCTAACACCTCGTCTTAAACTGCTCTTCGGAGCAAAAAATCCTTCGCATGAATAAATTTGCATGCTCCACACTTTTTGTCTGAGTTTAGCCACTTAATTTGAAAAAAATGAACCAAGCTCAGCTGCACATTCCCCAGTTGCCCTCTACGAAGTAACTCCCACTTTCCCATGAGCAACATCAAAACCTGGCCAGTTACCACTCAAATTAAGTGAAAGGCTTTCAGTAGTTTTTTTAAGTTGTGCTGTTTTAATTGACGTACCTTGGGTTCTTTCATCAGTGATTTTAGAGTAAAGTGAGACATTGGCTACTGCGAAGAATGGCAAACCAAACACAATAACTAATGTCCCAACAATGATAGTCGGAAGGACAACTGAAGCATCTGAAAAAGAAGTGTCAATACTAAACTTCCTAGCATTGGGAATCCTATCCAACGCGGAACAATGTTGATATAGTTTTAACTATTGTTTTACCTGGTATATATTTCGCATCATATAACTTTTATTTTTGACTTGATAATGACGTGATGAAGCGTCGAAACATCGTCCTAAGGGACCATTCACTTTTTACGAGGGACGGGCTGGTGGGAATTGGGAAGCACCATTTAAAAAATCGCATGCCCCCCCCCCCTCTCACCTCATAAAAAATGAACGGTCCCTAAACCTTTTTATAGTTTTCCTTATGAGTTTGGAGAGTCTTTTAGCATCTAATTTCGCAACAAAAGCATGATTTTCGTTAAAAAAAAAAACGAGGAAAAGAATTTCTGGTCTGCTGACCTGGAAAAAGAACTTTTCTGTTCCTTTTAGTCATAATCATCAACATCCGTTTTACCTTGCTTGTCTTATGCAACACTAAATAAAACCTTATTTTAGTACTGATGTACAAAATTCATGAGTCGAAATTTGCAAATTTTTAGTTTGTTTATCTTAATGGGGAAAGCCCTCTGGGTCCCCTCCACAAAAACCTGGATTCTAGAACAGTAACAAAAGGAATTAACGTTGAATGCATGCAAGTAACATTTAAAATCATAGAGAAAATCTAACTTGCAACTTACATGGCTTTGCATTGGCTAAAAGGGCAAGATACCAAATGAGGGCAACACCCTCACAAACAATACCAATAACCATCAGCCATCTACAAAGAATAAATAATTTAGGAACGTGATGAATGAGCTTTGTTACATAAAATGAGCAAAACTATCACAAGCAAATCTTTTCCTTCTGACTATTATTATGGGGACAGCCATATTAAAAGTACCTGAGTGATTACTGTAATCTTATGATTAAGCCTTACACCTCTTACACATAATGCAGGGGTGGATCCAGAATATTGAGAAAGAGGGGGCCAGTCACTGAAATTGGGAATTCATTAGCTTAGTAACCGTGCAAGCATGTGCAAAACTTGTGCACAGTCTTCCTCGCAAATTAACTACTCGTCTGCTTCCATTCATTTTTTTTAGCATTTTTGAATATACGTCATTTTTTAAAAATTAAAAAAAAAATTTATTCAACAAAAGGGGGGACCGCGGCCCCCTCGGCCCACACCTAAATCCACCCCTGTAATGGATATCAATGGCAACAGTCATTACAATGATATTGGTGGTTATACCCTGGAGTTGGTGAAACAGAATCACTCACCTATCAGATGTCTTGTGGCTTAGATGTCTTACCAAAACAAATACTGCAATGGACTGCAGAGAAACAGAAAGAGAATTACGTGCAGTGAACGTTTTTTTTTTCCAATTTTCGCAAACTATGAGGCCAGGAAATGATTCAATGAGGTTTAAACCTTAAACAGCCTTTGAGAGAAGGGGGACAATGGTTAACATCACGAATAGAATTTTTACTAAAAATTTTAAAGTTATTTATTTGTATGGTACCTACAGAAAGTTCTGGAGGTCCTATACACATTTAGCATAAATCTACTGGCATTCCATCACGAATGCCAGTCTCTGATTGGCTATGCTACTTGCTATCTGTTCTGTAATAGAAAGTGAGTAGCATTTGTCAACTAAATGGTGGCCACTTCCTTGCATTTTCAAAAGTGTCACTGGGAGAATTTAGATAATTTACTTGTTTAGTTTGAACTAGTAGATTTGTACTAACTAAAACAATTACATTATTTGCTCTCCATTTCTATGTGCAATAGAAATCTTGAGCTCATAGCAATTTGTTAAATATATGCTGTCCAAGACTTATTGCTACCACTTGAATCACTTTCACGTTATAAGGTAGAGAGGTGAGTCCCGGCTTAAAAATGACAAAAAGCCAGTCTAGCAGCCTAGGTAAGGTTAAAACTAAGACATAGTCACCTCAAGAGCAATCAGACAATAGCATATACTGTTTTGCAGTCCTTTCCACCCTAGAAGGTATTCTGACATTGGAGTTAACAATGCCTGTAAAAAAAAAAAAAAGATTGAATATGAAAGGAGGTTGCAAGATATGAAAAGGAAAGGAAAGAACATACAAAACTTTTGTGTTTTATAAAATAATTTAATGATTGCCTACTCAAGGGAAATCCAGGTACACATTATGCTTTACAATATCTCTCTGTTGGTACATGTGTTGTGATTGGTCAATTTTGCAGGCCATATACCACTGTACAGCCTGCTTAATTTGAAAATCGTCACTTGACTTCAACTAGTTTCCTTTTCCATGTGTCCAAATAAATATCTTTCTTGACCTTTTGTTTTCTCGGTCCAATTGCTGTAAGGCATGCATCCTCATTTTTTCCCGTTCACTTACAGTATGGACCATGAACTCTGTTAAGTAAGAGGCATTACATGAATTTACAACCACTTCACAGCACAAACCTCCAGAGCAGTTTGGTTGAAAAACATTAGGAACTGCGAAGCCAAGATAACAATGACCTCTTCTCTGACAAGATCTATCAACAAAAAAAAAAAGACAAAAATGTCATGAAACTGTAGTGTTGATCCATGAAAGCTTGTGTGAAATTGCTAGAAATAATTGCTGGAAACCAGAAAGAGTCACTTTTATTACTAAACTGAAAAAAAAGTTACCTTTCACAGCCACAGTATAGGTGGAACTAAAGCATGACTAGATGTTAAAAATTATAGAAACATTTAAACACCTGACATTTGAAGTTTTTCTCATTCCCCCCCCCCCCCCCCCCACAAAATGTGGTGTATTGGTAGAGAAACCGATCTCTAAAAAGAAAAACAGGAGTTGCCATTGATTCAGTTCAAGGCTATTTTCCATCAAATCATCTTTGTTTACATTTCTTCATCAGCAAGATACCGGTACATGTAAGTGCATGTGTTTCCACTTGATTTATAACGTGGTGTGACAATTTGCATTACAAATTGTGTGCACAGTTAGGATGCCTGAATATCCTGAAATTATTCATTTTTAGACTGAGAAATAATGACATTGATTTATATTACTCAATTCATGTACATCTACTTTAAGATACATTTATGGTGGTATATAAAGGAAAGACATTTAAAGAAAGCTGTGCTAACCTGATACTAAATGCCAATTTTCCATGACAGACAAAGTCCTTGAACGTTTGCGAGAACTTCTTGCAGTGAAATTGTTAAGCTTCTGTTTTCCTATATCATCATTTGTGCTGGTGTCAGTTAAAACCCCACTGGCCTCACTTAAGAGTGGTTTCCTCTCATCAGCTGAATTTTCAGTGGGGTTAATGCTATAATGAGATGCATTCTCAGCATTACTTGCATGCACCTTTGGCAGGTCATGGTAGAGGAACAGCATAATCACCTCAAGAAGCAGCCACATAACAACCATAAAGATCTGACAAAGGCATGCAAAAACAGTATTATATTAAAATACTGAACAGTTTCTTTCTACCTTAAAGGCAACACTTGACTTAAACAATAAATAAGGTTGTGTATATGTTGTGGTTCAATTTTATCCTTCGTTTAAAAATTTTCTCTCTTTGTTTTAAACTAGTTATCATACATTATCATACATTACCAATATAATTATGTAACTAATTGATAATTAAGCTCTTAATGCAGGTGTGTTGAATGGTATTGTAAATCAGTCTTATGTATGTTGATGTAAGTAATTTGTATGTATTTTGTTTTGTTTTGTTTTGGGTTTTTTTCCTTTTTAAGTGTGTTTCTGTAGCTTTGTAGTTCAACATTACCATAGCCAGAAACAAAGAGAGAAAAAATTTTAAACCAAGGATAAAATTGAGCCACAACATATACAAGCAGTCAAATCATGAAACTTCAGATTAGTTAACATATTTAAAAATAATTTATTGAAAAAGCACAATATAAGTATTAAATATTATTATTGCACTCTTTCCTAGGTACCCTATTTTGGAATTGAGGTGAAGGAAGATGTATTGTTTATCTCCGACACAGACAAATTTCAGTCTCTTTTTATTTTCTGTGTGATAATACTGCCTATGTATCTTAAAGATCAAGAGTACTGACACTGGTCCATTACTACCACTAACTTGGTTAATGGGGACATAGTTTTTGGGTGAAGATGTTGTTAACCCTTTAACTCCCAAGGGGTTCTCCATTGACGAGTAAAATCGTCTGGCGTTAGACAGAGTAAAATCTATAAGTGCCATTTGGCACTATCGGGAGTTTTTGGGTGAAGATGTTGTTAACCCTTTAACTCCCAAGGGGTTCTCCATTGATGAGTAAAATCGTCTGGCGTTAGGCAGAGTAAAATCTATAAGTGCCATTTGGCACTATCGGGAGTTAAAGGGTTAAAAAAAAAAAAACAACAGAGGCTCATTAATCCAATGTCATAAGCACAGTTCATACTGGTATTTAATATCAGTCACTTTGTTTTTGTTTGTATGATGTCTAAAACTCTTTTTTATAATAATAATTTATTATTTTAATGTTAGCCTTCACTTACCCCAGGAACAGTGTAAGCATCAACCTTAAATGGTCCCAACTTAATGTTGAATTTTCTTAGAAAGACGTTAAAGCCCGGTCCTGGAAGAGCAATAAGAACATGAGCCTAAAAATGCTTAACTTGTTTGTATGTGTTTGTATGTGTTTGAAGAGAACTTGTTATGCAGTACATTATATTTAGTCACACAAAAATCACAATCTACAAAGAGACCATGGTCAAACAAAAGTGGAGGCTGGAAGAGTAAAATATACAGAACTTTAATATAAGGTGCATTTCAAATGATAGATCTTTTTACTCAAAATAAATGTTATTATAATAATGCTCACCTATAAATAAGCCAAACTGCCTCAGTGCCATTGCAATAGAATACACACCAGTCCTTTCCTGTTCTGATGTGGTCCTTGCAATTTGGGCAAATATACCACTTCCTATGCCAGCACCTATGCCTATCAAACAGAAACCTGGATCAGTGAGGACGTCTTGATTTAAACTATTTTCTGAGCCTTCTTCTGACAGCAGGAACACCCTACTGACAACCAGCTTTGTAAATTTGCCAAATCTTCCCATGCTGGCAAACAGTTTCTAATAAGACAAACAATGACTATGGGAAGGCACATTTCTTTCTTAATTCTCCTTCCCACCCCACTCCTATGTGTTTCAGACTGATGCCCACCCCCTTGGTTGCATTAATTTGCCTCTCTCCCAAATCTCCTTCTTTATCAAGATCACTTTCACAAAATCACTGGGCCCTCCCAAAATACCACCCGCTCTAGATCTGCAGCCTAGTTATTAGTACATGCATCACTTTGTACTGGCAGACTGCAAGATAATTTTGATAGCTGTAATAACAACTGACCTGCAACTAAACGTGCACCCAACACCCAGTACTTGGACCAAGCAACAAAATACAAGAAATTTCCTGAAAGTAGTAGAATATAGATTATTACATAGGAGTTGTGGGAAAAGGATACAAGTGGCCACAATAAGTTTATTATAATATAATTTAAATTAGCCTGGAACTTTCTGTACAATTTACACAATTTCATAAACTTTTGAAAATATATGACAAACTATTAAGTCAAAAGAAAAATACTAAGGTGGTATTAATTTACATTCAGGAGAACTTGAGGTTGATCGGTGAACCTTTAACCACAAATCATTAACTTTCACACATGCAAAGTCATACTTTACAATAACTGTCAAATCTCTTATTGGGTAACTTTCTTTTATCAATTTCTGCAAAGATTTAATATGCAAATTTTGAATTTAGCAAGATAGAGTAGATGGCACTCTCCTTGACCAGAAAAAAGAGCTAAAATTATCACATGCTGAATGTTAATCTCCTGTGTTAGGAGCTTCAAAAATGAGGGTAGTAAAAAACACCCGAGTTTCCGAAATGAAGCGACGTTAGTTGCCAAGTGAAGTTTGTTCAAAAAATGTTCACAAAACTTTTTTGTTTTAACTAAAGTTTTCCCAATAACAAAAGAGACCACTTCTCATGACTGCTCATTAGAAATCTGTTCCCAGAAGTGCATGCTCTGAACAAGAAATAAAGACAAGAAAAGCTGACTGGAATGATGAAGGAAGAGTCAGACTAACTTAGTCTTCGATGCTTTAATACCAAACCAAAACAAATTCTACGCAGCCTTTCAGATCATAATTGAATTTGAGTAAACTTTTTGCAGCAAGTTAGGATTTAAAACTATGCAAACCATTGACCTGATGTCAAACTGTCCACTAAATGATGAGCAATGAAAGTTTTTAGCTGTTGTAATATTAATTAGCCAACCAAAAAGCTAGAAAAGCTATTAACTATATATTTATGAACAAAGAGGACAGATGCTTAAAAAAACTGACATGAATTTATTAAACTTACCTCCGATTTCAAACAGATTTGCAAATAAAATAACAGTCTTTGTTTTCTGTGTATAGTCTACCCAGAAACCAAAAAGGGGACTTGACAGTAAACTGGAGAAAGGAAATGCGGCAAAGACTACTCCAAAAAACCACTGTTCTGCATCAAATCTGTGCTCAAGGTACAGCCACAGTGTGGGGAGAATGACAGCTGTGAGATAAAATATAACACAACTCTTAACGAAAATATCTGCATAGCTGTATACCAAAAAATGTTGTAAATGCTTTGTTTATAGTGGTTCACTTACATTAAGCCCAAGATTATTTACAAAAATTTGGTATTATCAACAGAGTTGATAAATGTAAATTGACCACCGTACAGGGATTCTAAAAGCTGACGAAGGGCTAACGCTTGAAACGTCAGCTTTTAGAATCACTGTACGGTGGTCAATTTACATTTATAAAACTCTGTTGATAATACCAAATTTTTGTGTACTACTTCCCCACCAACGCAGCACCACAGTTTCTTTAGAAACTACCCCCTTTATCCAAGATAATTTAGTTCACAAGCACTTAAACTGATCAACTGGAAATAATGCATTCCAATAATATTCAAATCACAACTCAGTGCAAGGCAACTCAGTTAGTAATTATACATTGTATCACCTGACATTAATATGACATGGTTCCAATAAGTATTAATTTTTCCTAAAATGGCAAAATATTTCTGAGATGGTCATTCATGCACCATTTTGAATCTGAGGGATTTTAAGAACTAGTAATCATAACCAGTCCTTTACAACTGGTGTATATCCATTAATTTTCCATCATATTGACAGGTCTGGTCAGCCTGTTTTAAAAGGAATGTGTACAAAATCAGACGAATGAGACACGGGTATATCCTGGTAGGTGTGCACCTGATTTCACTTGAAGTATACAACTATTGTGAAATTTTTTTTCTACAAATAGGCTGTGATATGCCGACAAGCATTACAAGGAAATCTGGTCCTCCCAGCAGTCAAGCAAATTACTTGTACTATCATTGCCATGTTGATACAGTCCAAGAGTTGGGTGGTTTATAGCAACTCAATCCTGGGATGCATTTCACAAAACTGTGGAAACAATTTCAGACCCAAGAAGTAATTTTCATTGGCCATTTTCTATGAATAAATTAGTAATAGCTTTTGTGACAAACTTAATGGCTCAAGATATTTCTCAATAATTATTACTACATAGCATGCTTTCTAAAAGAGATTATTAAAAAAAATATAAATCAAAATTCTGGTTAAATGAGCCTAATGCATGAAAATAGTTTTTGGACCTGAAACATTTTCAGGAGTTTCAAGAAACACACAATGTTTCATACCATGCATTCAAATCAACTACGTTTAGCGGAAGTGAATGTAGAAAAACTTTCAGGTAGAGCAGAGCTTGTGCATAAAAGGCAGTATGTGAATCTGACCTTGCAAGAGTTATCCCTTAAAAGGAACCTCTACTCCTATAACAAATTGACTCTAAATAGTTGGAAATAATTGCTAGATTCCAAAATGTCTTATAACATGAAAGTATCTTTTTAAGTATACAAAAAATTGGGTATCACTGATGCCTATTTCCATTTTTAAATTTCTCAGACACTGCCATTTTGGAGTTCATGATTGTTATTTGGTTACCCAATAAAAATTACTTTTTATTGTTTAAACAAGGTTGGTACAGTAGTGACAGTGCTCTCCTTCCACCAATGTGTCCTGGGTTTGATTCCCTGACTCAGTGTCATAAGTGGGCTTAGTTTGTTGGTTCTCTACTCTTCTCCGAGAGGTTTTTCTCAGGGTACTCCAGTTTTCCCCTTCGCCTAAAAACCAACATTTGATTTGATTTGAGTTAATTTAGAATAATATTTAGCTTTCTTTCTATCTTTGTGAATAGTGCTCTACAAGTGATAAATTATTATTATTATTATTATATTTATTAATGTTCACAAAATATTTTCTGCTGCATTTACTTCCTAACCATAGCTGCAACAAACTGATGTCATAACCTCCAAAACAGTGGTGCCTGCAGAAATTTAGAAAATGGAAATAGGAGTTTTTTGTGGAATCAAAAGATGCTTTCATGTTATAAGTTAAATTTTGGAATCAAGTAATTATTTTCAACACTTTAGAGTCAATTTGCTGTACAAGTGGAGTGATACAAATACCAAAAATGATATACAGCTATTAATTAACACTTTTTTATTAATTTAATAATAAATTTTATTTATTAATTGTCCAGTGACACAGACCAACATGTGGAAAATTACAGCGTTCAATGTCAGAAGTCTAAAAATAATATTGGAACCAGGTATTGTTCAATCTTGACCATTGTTTATATATGTAGATGGCTGTGAAACTCGACAAGTTTCTTTGTTTCATGTTTTTGTTCGCTTTTTTGGCCTTGGCCCTGCACAAAACCTGACAGAACACACTTTTTTCGGCAGGATAACCAATCAATAGCTTCGACTAATTTATTGGCGACTAACTTGCGAACCAAAAACAAAAGATTGTGCTGGGTCACGGTCGGTTCAACATCTGTTGCGACTGCTCTGTTCTTGCTTCTGAAATTTCCAGGGTTTCATAACCAATCCCTAGATTAACTAATGGCTTGACCTTGAGGTTAAACCGATTCATAGGGCTGGCCGCTCTGCGCGCATATCCACATCTACAAAGGTCTGACGGAGCAACTGCAGAATACCAGACCATTTCTTTTTGTTCAACGGCAAAAGCTTACCACTACGAATGCATTTCAATCAAGTGGCGCGACACACGGACGTGGATATTTTGCAAAGAGGCAAGCTCATGGCAAAGCGAACGTTTTGCATCAGATCATGAACGTAAGCCGGCATTATGCAAAGTGGAAAAAAACACAAGCTTAATATAAGCCATACCATACCATATTCTATTCCAGATAAGAAGAAAAACAATCCCACAGAAACCCGAGTTGATTTCTTCTTCGCTTCGAGATTCATGTTCACGAATGTATTAAAATGCAACTTTTGTTGTTGTGCTGCTGGGTAACTGGGGACGAGCACAAAACAGTGCACTTGCACTACCTCGGTTACGAAATTTGGCCGTCCGCGCTGACAGTTGGAGACTGGGATCGATGATAAGAAAGTTATTGTAAGCACTTGTACAGGGAGCAAAGGAGCTGCATTTGACCGTATTTCCAGTTAAATTCACCGTACAATTACAACTCGAATCGAACTTGTTCATTCGAATTACTGTACGTGATCAAACTATTAACCGTCATACGATCGTGTTACATGTCGGTTGAGACTATAGCCGGAAATGGCCGTGGGCTTTAATCCGCAGGACAAAATTTTGTAGTTTTGAAGGGGTCCGGCTGAGTTTTATATATGATTGCGAGGATCAGTCTTCATTTGATTTCATCTCCGCAGTTCATATGATTCATTTCATACACATCACTCACGGTCTAAGTTTTATAGGTCTCAGTTTTCTGGGTTGAGGGGTCTGAGTTTTCTACAGTGAGATGACAAGGACCAAGTGTATGTTATCTTGACATATGAAATAGCAGACATTGTACAAATATAGGTACAACATTTCATCGACTTCACCGTAATGCAAGGTGAAAATATATTTCACCCATATTTATTTGTTTTGAAATAGTCTACAGTGCTAAAGTTACGCCTTTATTTCAGGGCAGGGAAGCAAAGACGACAAGAATAATTATCGTCCAATCTCAGTACTCCCATTACTATCAAAAACTTTTGAGAAACATGTCCACCAAGCCCTGTATAGTTACATGAGAAACAACAACTTCTTGTTTACCGACCTTACAGTCCGGTTTCCGAAGATCTTCCTCAACGGAAACAGCGCTCATTCGTCTGACGGACCAGCTGTTATCTGATATGGACAAAGACCAAGTTAGTGGGCTGGTATTTGTGGATTACAAGAAGGCCTTCGACTTAAACGAACTGATGCTTTTAACGAACTACTTAAAGGGTAGAAGGAGCTTTGTTGTTATTGGCGGAGTGTAGTCAGAATACAGACTGATCACTCATGGTGTTCCGCAAGTATCGGTCCTGGGGCCACTGCTATTCATCATCTTTGTAAACGATCTCCCAAACTCAGTCTATCAGTCAACTGTAGACATTTACCGAGACGACACTACTTTAAGCACTTCCGCTGTAGTGTCGGGTCTACCTGCACTTCAGCCGAGGCTCTAAGATGACATAAACTAGATTGCAGACTGGACATTTGACAACAAGATAGTACTTAATGCCTTTAAAACCAAACTGAGTCTTCTCGTAACTGGCAAACGACTGGAAAAGAAAGCTCCAGACACGAACCGTAAATTATCATGCAACGGTAGCAAGATTGAGCAAATAACTTCACAGAAACTACTTGGAGTAAAATTAGACTATCATTTGACTTTTACTGAGCACATAGACGTTTTTAAAAAAGTGTCACAACGTATTGCGGTGCCAAAGAAGATTAAGCGTAACCTGCCTCTCGCAGAGCATCACGAAAGCTTTACTTTAACGTTTTGATCAAGCCAGTAATGCTGTATGGCTGATGTGCATGGTCTACTGCGTCGTTCACCGCGTATCCAAGCTACAAAGGCGAGCAGCTCGAGTAATCTTGGATGCGGATATCGGTGAAAGGAGCAAGTTGCTTTTTCAAGACGACTTGATTGGCTGCCGCTTAAAGAAGAACTTAACCTGGAAAGGACTAGTTTAATATTTAGGCGCATCAAAGATGAAAATAATTGTCCGAGCTATATTACGGAACTTCTAACGAGGAACTCAGACCGACATACCAGAACCAGTCGTTATAGTTAAAGTAACTTAATGTGCCCAGTCCTATAACAGACAAACGGAAGGGGGGACGAACTTTCCAAGCCAATGGGGCAAACCTATGGAACAGCATCCCTTTAGACATTCGCAAGAAAGACTCCATTAGCTCTTTTAAATGCTCCGTTTAAACTTCTTTTTTAGCCAAGAACTCTTAGTTTAGTTTTTTAGTTGTGCATATTATTCTTAAATTTTTAGCTGTATTCTATTGCTGTAGAATACAGAAATTAGTAATTTAATCTCAAGTAATTTTAAGTGATTTAGTAAATTTAATTTTAACGCGTAATTAGTAATTTAATTTTTAACTTAGGACAGAGGGCCACTAGTTTATCAGGTTTTAACTGTTATGTGTTACCCTCTACAAATAAAGTTGTTACTTACTGTCAAGTGTAAAAGACGCTCAAACTACGGCAAAGCAACAGTTATCAGGAAACGAGTTTACAGATGTGCAGGTCATGGCTTAGAGCTTCCCTGTGAGAACCTCTTTTTAGGTGACGACTTCCAAAGTATTTGATTGTACAGATTAACCTCTTTACGTCATGTCATGAAGTGAACTTTGATCGTTAATGACACTCACATGCATTTTGGTGCCCGGTCCGCTTAATAGAGGTGTCCGCTGAATAGATACCTCTTACTAACCGAGTTCGAGGTCCGTACTTGAAATTGCGGACCAAGTTTCTTCTCGTTCACTTATGGACCAAGCGCCAAGCGCGTGGGCCATGAATCAACAGGACAAAAAACGACGGACCGAGAAAACGAGGTTAGTAAGATATTTATTTTAACTCCAAGGTTTGCATCGATCTTTCCAAGATCGAAGCGTCTCTGCTAGCAGGATACTGTCCACTGGACCTGTATGCAGGCTACGGTGGAATAACTCGAGCAAAACAACAGCAAGATTTTTAAGTTTTTCAACTTATTTGCTCAAGGAATCTGCCGTAATTGAAAAGAACAGAACGTCAACTTCTTTAAAATCTAAAAGCCAATCAGGAAGGCCCCTGGGTCAAATCTTGTCTGCCAATTTTTCGAATTCGACGTTTCATTCCACCAGCAAGTAGATGTAAGGGCGAGTCTCCAGCTGTAGCGTCCAGCAGTGTGTTAGATTTAAGGTGGCTAACACGATTCAACAATTTGGTAAGTCCATATACCATCAATCGTCAAGCATGTTTTTGACAAACGAACACTCCTGATGGTTATTAATTCTTTAGTTTTTAGTAAATTATTTTATTGTTCTAATGTATGGGCAAACACATCAAAGTGTAACATTAACAAATTGCAGGCTGTGCAAAACTTCGCTTGCCGCATATATTGTGAGCGCCGCGCGCAAATATGACCACATATTACACCCATTCGAAAAGAACTCAATTGGCTACCTGTGGCAACCCAGCCATATTACCGAAGCGCTACAATGGCCTTAAAACGTATGACGGGCCAAGCCGCTGAATACTTGTCTTCAAAATTTTAAAGCTAGCCGAGGTAAGCGGTCGTGGCACCAGAAACTCTCGACTGTTGAATATTCCACTTTTTAAAACCGCTAGCGGCCAAAGAACCTTTTATCATAGAATAGTTAATTTATGGCATTCTTTAGATTATTCTCTTAAACTGTGTGATTCAATCACTGTTTTTAGCCATCGCCTGAGGACCAAGTTACTTGAACTGTAATCTTTATATTTATATATTTTTGTAATCTTTAGAACCCCATTTTAGTCATTCTTATTTTTAATAATTGTAAATAGGTATATGTATTGTCTTTGAAAAGCCCCCTTGGAAAAAGTCAATAAAGCATGTATGTATGTAATCTTTATACATTGTTGCTTATTTGGACATCGCGCACCTATGCACTCATTCCCTCGTGGCTTTATAATACTTTCTTCTCTTCGTATTTTTATAACATAAATTGCGTGTAAATGTTTTGTATAATCAACTTTCCAAGATCAAACCAGCAGTTGAAACGATGTGAGACGCAAACAAGTCCATCAACTAAATGAATGTGAATTTATGTAGATTGAATCAGAGAATATGTCGCGAACGACCGTCGGCTTATGCGGGATGCCCGATCCGAACCCAATATATCTTTGTTATGCTTACATTCATAGTTTATTTCATCACTCCCGGATTTACTTCGAACCAACAAAATGACTAGCTTCCAGTTGGCTTGTTAGTTTAGTTGGTGAAGCGCTTTACCACTATCGCAGAGCTCATGGGTTCGAATCCCACACAAGCGTGCATTTTTTCCAGGATTTCTTTTGCCTAACTGTTTTGGCAGCGTTCATAACCGCGACGATCGTTCACATCCTAACCTTGGAAGGTTTATCCTTCCAAGTCGGAGGTGTTTAGACATATCTAAGAAGCTGATTTACATTTTAGCGAGCAAGCAATACTAAGGCTCAGTTCAAACGTCAAACTTCTCACGTGCCGAATCGAATGCTAATCAGTAAAATCTTTTGTTTTAATTTATTTGCATTAGATTCGGCACGTGGAAAGTTCGACGTATGAACCGGGCCTAACCAAAGTAGTGCCTATCCTTCACGAGTGACTTGACCAACGCGTAAGTGTTTTTACACTGGCCACGTAACGACAATCTATCGACACTGCGAGAAACAGCACTTCAAATTAGTCAAACAGCCAAGTTTGGGAGTCGTATCCTTTAATTATAGCAACGTCCAGCATACAAACGTCTATAAAATTTCCCGACTTTGTAGAACGATATTTTAAGTTAGCAGCGTTGTTGGATCTTCGCGCTACTTAAACAAAATCAAAAGTTGAAAGAGAATAACGCAATAATACATCAATGAGAGAAGCATACAGGAAACACAGGATAAACAGTCAGTCAAGTCTTCGGACAATATGATTCAATGTATGTTATCGAGGACAGAATATACCCGTGTAAAAGCACCCTGGGTGAAAAAAAAGTGGTGATTTCTCCTCACCGCTTTACATTCCTATTCTTCAGTAAATATTTAATTCCTGTTTATAATGGTTTTTTACTATAACATTCAGTCAAATTTTCGCGCTGCTGTCAAAATTGGATTTTGATCACCTGTGCGTCCTTCATTTGTTTAAAAATTCAAGACTTTTTAACATGTAAATGGGTTCTTTTAGGCAGAACGGGGCCATGTGCTATGTGCAGTGGTATGGGGGTGAAGAAAGATTCCAAAGATGTTGACTATAAAACATATAATCCATGCTCATCCACTGTTCAGAGCCTTTTTGACAAGGGTTCACAATATATCTCACAGATATCCTAAATCATGTCATTTCTTGTCGATGGCACGCTTTTTCGGCCCCTTTGTTTTTACGCCAGTAACGGTTGTCTCTCGTTTTCGGCTCTTATTTCATTGTACAGTCCAGGTGTTTCTTTGGTTGGTTCCTTAAGCCGATCAAAGGACAAGAACATCATCACCTGAAAGATAAAAACAACGTTAAAACAGTTGTCTATGAAACTGCTGCAGTAAAATATATCAGCCAATGACAGGAGCGGGTAATCTCGTACCCAGATCTCTTGTATATTCAGTAAATTTACAACATAATCTTACTTTCACTATTTCTGTGTCCTTTTTCCTACCTTACGCCTTGTAGTGGTGTTTTGGGCGACGTTTCTCCGTCTTAGGTAGGAAAGAACAGGATCAAAAAAAAAAAAAAAAAAAAAAATCGCCCACAACACCAAATTGCCTGTGGCCTGACCTCTCATAAGCGACCACCTCCCGTGAGCAACCATTTAGACTTGACATTTTGGGTGGTCGATTATCGAAGATTCAACTGTATTTACTGAATTTTAAGCTAAAATATGACAAATCGACCCAAATCAACGCCTTATAACTCTCAACGGTCTACACGAGTGTTGCTACTCATTACATTAGGCCATTCCTGAGCGTTGCTGTACATTTGCACAAACTACAATGGGCCGTAGTATTCTAATCTTGTGCTAAGAAAAACTACTCTTTCTCCACTGCTTACCGCTAAGATGACTTCCAGACCTGCCATAACACCTAACATAAGATAAAGGTTCTTTGTGAGCGCACCACCCCAAAGGGGACCCAGGATCATCGCCAGGCCTGTGACCGACCTCTGAATACCTTGCGCAATGCCTGAATAAGAGAGCAAAATGAATTCGAGACAGTCAGTAATTTGTATCAAGAAAAGATGGATGTTATAACCAACAAATACTAACTACTTAATAACCGAGAGTGAGGTCGTTACGGGAAAATCTCAAACTGAGGCCTTGCCGTATTGACCGAGCGATAGCGAGGTCAATACAGCTAGGCCGAGGTTTGAGATTTTCCCGTAACGACCGAACGGTCGAGGTTATTAAGTTGTTTATTATATGGCTAACGTAACGGTTCTAAAAGGAAAACAAAAATTAGTTCAAGCCCAAGTCATCGCTTCACGGTAATCTATTCATTAATTTTTTCCAAACTCAGGTCAAACGTTTCACTAACAGTTTTCCTGGTCGTGTTTTCAGTTTTTTGCTCTAGAGGCACCAATTTTCAATGTAAATAAAAGAAATGTGGCCTTTGGATGACTTTTTGTTGTTTTTGCTCCGAATTTGCATCATCCGTAATCGGCCCGTGGGCATTACGGGAGAATAATGCCCTAGCGCTTCGCTTCGCTTAGCCAATCAGAGCGCGCGTTATATCGTATACAAACACTAGCCATATAATAATTTGATTTAAATAACACTGCATGAATAAATTTGCTTCACGGTTTGGCTTCCTGAGTTTAGTCTTTTCATTATTAAAAATGTGGACTCAATTCAGAAGCATAACCCCAGCCGCCCAAGGGCACCCTCATGCGTAAGATCAAACCCTGGCGATTTACCACTCAAAGTAAATTACAG
Source organism: Galaxea fascicularis (assembly GCA_948470475.1). Lineage (NCBI taxonomy): Eukaryota > Metazoa > Cnidaria > Anthozoa > Scleractinia > Euphylliidae > Galaxea > Galaxea fascicularis. The sequence goes on along the minus strand of OX419341.1, from coordinate 24,615,515 downwards.
AATTTCAGTCGTTTTGTTTTTTCTCAAGTTGTGCTGTTTGATGTTTCTGATCTTTAGGAAACAATCAGTTAACTTACCTTGGGTTCTTTCATCAGTAATTTTCGAGTAAAGGGAGATATTTGCTACTGAGAAGAATGGCAAACCAAACACAATAACTAATGTCCCAACAATGATAGTCGGAAGGACAATCGAAGAATCTGAAATGAATCAATAATAACAATAAACAAGAGCACCCAACGACAAGTTTTGGTAGATGTCTGTTCGGTAGAGGGTAGGTCGCCTTAGGTTTTCGGAGTCGATCAAAGAGTGCACTCGGATTTTCGTAACTGGAACGTGGCCTAAAAGATTCACAATGAGGAAATAATAGCCCCTGACGTCTTTGCAAGGGTCACATTTGCTGTTTTTGGAAGTTAAAAACGTAAGCTAGCATTTTCGGAAAGCAGATAGTTCCTTGGAAAGTTCGTGGAAGGTTCACTTTAGCTAGCAATTTCTCAAAGGAAGATTTGGTTCTCTAAAATTTTCGGGCAATTTAAATTTCTGCCAAGGAATCCGAACAGATCAAATTCGTCTAGCTAATGGCAACATCACTTAAAATAGGCTTCAAACACCATTAAAGGTACTTTAAAATGCCTTTTGCAGCTTTTGGCTGATTTAGCTCGTTGGGTGCCCCCTAATAAATACAAATCAATAATAACACTCTTGCTGACATGATATTCCTCAATGAAGTGCTGCTAAAGATATAAGCTAAAACTCTTGGACTTGTCGTCGAATGACTTGGAAAAGAACTTTGTTATACTTTTTAGTAATCCTCGTTACCAACAGTATTATCAGCAGCAGCAACGCAGTTTTAACTTTCCTGTATCCTGCGTGGCTAAAAATGGAAATCACTCATTTTCATATTGATGTACGAAATTCTTACCCGAAATTTGTGAATTTTCAGCTGGTTTGTATAAATTGGCAGAGCTTGGTTTGATTGCATAAAGCTTGACTGCAACTTTTAAAGGGCTCCTAACAGGGAGCTTAGGTTGAATATACTCAAATTTTGCAAACATAAAATACTTACATGGCTTTGCATTGGCTAAAAGGGCAAGATACCAAATGAGGGCAAAACCCTCAAATGCTATACCAATAACCATCAGCCATCTAAATAGAAAAGGGAATAAAATGAATGACAATGGAAAATGTTCCAAAGGAATCTTAAAAGTAAGAGCAGCAAGCAACACTACCATTATTTGTCACACTCCTTCATGGGACGTTAATCTACGGCATTCTAATTACAGTGCAACGAACTCAACTGGAGGGGGAGCAGGAGGGGAGCAGGGTTGGCGCAGTGGTGAGAGCGCTCGCCTTCCAATGTTCTGAGTTTGTTGTTGGTTCTCTACTCTGCTCTGAGAAGTTTTTCTCCGAGAGATTTGAGAAACTTATTATTGTAAGACGCATTTGATCATATTCACATGCTAATTTGCTCCTAATTAATTAACCGGGGCGGCCAACACTATGAATTTTAGAGATGTTCTCGTTTTTGATTGGCTGACAAACTATCAAAGCCAGGCTCCTAAATTTGTTGTGAATATCACCAGTAAGTAATTTGTTGATTTATGTTTGGGTGACCCCGGTTGAGTTCGTTGCACTATCTATATAGCTACCTAGTAGGATTTCACTTAATTGTTACTTAACTCAGTTTTTTTTTCTAGCATAGATACTTCTGGATGGAGAAAAATGTACAGATGTAACACATCATAGGCAGAACTAAAACTAAAACTAGCCAGCAGCTCGACACCACATGCTTAAGGGAGCCACACTGTACGGAGATTAGTCAGCGACTGCCACCCCATAACCCCAGTCCTATAATGGTTGCGTGAGCATCCACGGTAGGACCTAATAGGGAGTTTTAATATAACTATAACTTCTCGTTTCTGTATCTCTTTCGCGATTATTGAAATTTGTTTAATTTGTTATTATAGGGAGTATTAACATAACTAACTTCTCGCTTCTGTACCTCTTTCGCGTTTATTGAAATTTGTTTTAACTTGGAAAATGCTGGCGAACTGTCCAGGAACTAAATTACTATAACCGGCGTTAAGGCAAGGTAAAACAAAGAAAATTACCGTCAAGCGCTCAAGTTCTCAAGAAAACAAAATTTGGTGATTTAACGTTGTTGTTTTGCAGGGGCGGCAAAGAAATGTACCACAATATAAAACGCAAGTGCAGAGCGATTGTTTTTCTCATTAAACCTATAGAGCTTTCATTCATGTGACTTTCAGCCACATAGGTTTACGGAAACAAAATAAAAATAGAATGCAATTCCCAGAGGTTTAATTTGGGACACCAACATGGCCGCCGCTTTTTTGCTTTGGGACACCAATATGGCCGCCGTAACGTCATCTGAAAACAATCTATTGTTTGGTCGCGTTTTCGCTGCCGTTGCCGTCCTAGTTGCTAAAACTCCCTAATGTTATGGGAAGTGTTGCAGGTTCATTTTACTTGTACATAGCTCTGAGGCTACTTTCACTTTGATAGTGAGGCCCAGAGGACAAAAACAAATGATTCCATTCCAAGCACTTCTTTTGTTTTTGTCCCGCGGGCCGTCCTATCAAGCTGAATTTTCATATTTCGAAAAAAGGCTATCGGCAATGCATTTGTTAAGAATGGCTGGATTCCAGGAAAAATTTTGGTACTGCAGAGATGCCAACCTCTGTGAATTTCAAATCTGGAGATTTTTTTTTCTGTGCGAACCCCTTCTACCCAACCCACCTAATCTGACCTCCCCCCCCTGAAAATTCCTTCAATGGCGTCGGACCTTACCCCCCCCCCCCAAGTTACACTTTTTCTTCTGGACGTCAATTGGTTGAATGCTCATTCAATCACACTGCCGCTTATATAGTACATGTAGAAAGAAATTGCAACGTCAGCCTGCAACGTAACGAATTACGACAATTACGTACATGACGCATGAAAATGAAGTTAAGAAACGTAATATATAAGCATAAGAAGCCGGCCGCATAATCCGGGAGAGTTGGCATATATGGTATGGAGTTACCAGGAGGAATAAACATCAATAAGACTGCGCAGCTACATACCCTCTGGCTTGCTGCTGCTGCTGCTGCTGCTGCTGCTCCTGGTTTATCGTTTTGTGAAAATTCCCTCTTAGGCTATGTTCACACGGGATCGGTCCCAAACGGATCCGACCCGATCCTGAAACGGGCCACTTCTGTTCACCCGGGACCGGTATGTTATGGTCCAGTATTGGATTGAAGTGAGAAAAGGAATTGTTTCTAACAGTTAAAGCGTAGATGAAGCTTTCATAATGGGGCCAAGGTTAAATTACGCTGCTAGTACCGAAAGGAACCGGTCTAGGTGTTTACACGTTTACAGATCCGTTTGGGACCGAAACAGTTCCAAAACTGGACCTGCGTTATTGGAGGTCCAGAAATCGGACCTGATTGGGAACGGATCGACGGTACGGTTAGCAGGTCTCATGTGAACAAAACGCCTACCTGGCACGATTTTTAGATCGGAACCATTTGGAACCGGTCTCATGTCAACATAGCCTTAGACACACCCAATATCAATAACAGTAGTCATTACAATAATTGCCCCAAGTGGAAGCCTCATGACCCTGATGAAACAGACTCACCCACCTGTCAGAGATCTTGTGGCTTAGCCATCTTACCAAAACAAATATTGCAATGGCCTGTAGAGGAACAGAAAGAAAGCTATCTTGCAACATGTACATGCAAATTGCCATATATATAGCAACCTGATATGGTTAAAGCAAATTAGATCAACATGTATTCACCTCAAAAGCAATCAGACAATAGGCGATACTGTTTTCAATTTCTTTCCACCCTAAAAGATATTCTGATAAAGGGGTTACTATTGCCTGCAATTGCAACAAGAAAAAAAATTACTGGACACACAGGACATGAAAATGAAAAGACATCTTTATTTAATTAGAAAGTAAAATACAACATCTCATGGATTGCAAGAGTTATTCTGATTTTACAAAACTAAAAAATACCACAATGCGTTTAATTTTTTGGTTAATAAGCATGTACAAAGATAACGTGGTGGGATCTACATTGTACTTAATAAAAATGATTCCTTCAGTACTGTAAGATCTTAGGGTGCTACTCAGTGTTAGAAGTATCAAGTTAATGTTTCATACCATGTCAATTAGTGTTTCATGTTTTATGTTTCATACTTTCGTTCCGAGTTGTTAACCAATTTACACCTTTTCTTAGTCTCATTGTGTTGTGCATGCGGTAATTGCGTCGTTTTTCCGTATATAGGCCTTAGTTTTCTCGTTATTTTGTGCAGTACTTCCCGCCATTTTTCACCGAAGTTGTATTCAGCTTTCACTAAAAGCTGCAGTTGCATCTAGTTTTCCGTGGCTATAAAAATGTAAGTGTATAATTTATTGTTGTATTTGTACAATTCCTTTTTATTCCTGTTGTAACTTTTATCTCGTTTATCTTACAGCTTCAGCCTACAGTCAACAGCCTACATTTTTTGTAATAAAGAACGTTGAGTTGAAAACGGTACGTCAGTAGTTACACTAAATGGTTAAAAAAGTGTCGGAGACTGGGTCCGAATGTTGAGATTTTGATGGACAGATAAAAAAATGTGAGCAGTGAATCGTGGAGGAAAACTTTAGTGCGGTGCATAAATGTGTGGGGAATCTGAGCTAATCTTGTGATTTGTGACTTGTGACATTTGTTGGGTAACTATCTTTAATTGCTACTGGAGGCAATCCTGACAAAAGGACATTGGAAAATTTACAACCGAATCTAATAATTGTTCTATCATACATTAAAGGAAAAAAAATGTCGCGACAGTAAACATTCGCATGCAACTGGACGTTGTTTTGCTTCTTCACCGACGGCAAGCCACGCAAAGCGCGCGATCACACGATTGTCCTTGGAAATCATGCACCGCGCTCATACATGACGTGATTACCCGTGACCGGCCGTGACCTTGAGTGTCCTTGCCATCACAGGCAGCCCAGGCGTGGTGTCAGATATTTTTTTGTACAAACTTCAGATGTCACACCGTTCAAACCTAGAATTCCAACGAACCGAGTAGCAGGGGAAATATTTATACTCTAGCCAATGACCGGAAATAAAAAATGTGGCGGCCTGTGAAAATAAAATGCGGACTCGGGCATTTGAACATCTCGTAGCAATAATGAATGATCGAGCGATAAGGGTTGAATTTTCAGGCAAGTTGGCAAAGAAAGACAGGAAATTTATCTAGGCGACCGTTGCTGGTGATTTGATGCAGATATTCCGCTTTCTTGGGAATTTATTGGCCTTCGAACGCCGACTGGTTCGATCTCGAGTCACCGGCCTTTCCTTTATTTAGAATGGACACTCACATCGGATTTTAAAAAACCGATGGCATTGCATTTAAACCTCCAGAAATTGACAAGAAACAATAGAGTGAAGGTAGGAAGGCTTTATTTGGCTAGAATATAAATATTCCCACTATTACTCGGTTCGCTCCACGTTGGAATTCTTGGTTTTAACGGTATTGCCCGTTCCGAAATTCAAAAGGGAACTGGGGCGAGTTTCAAATTTTGAAGTAATCGATAAATTGACACCATCACATGAAAGACAACATTGAGATTGGTCGTTTGACCAAGTTCGATTCTTTTAGGTTGAACAGAGACAAAGTTATAGACCTTGAAACATAGCTCAAAATCCATACAAATGTCTCTAATTTTGTGGCAGCGTCCCCCAAAACCACAGTTTTGGGGGACGGAGTCTCAAAATTAGAGACGTTTGTATGGATTTTGAGCTATGTTTCAAGGTCCATAACTTGGTCTCTGTTCAACCTAAAAGAGTCAAACTTGGTCAAACGACCAATCTCAATATTGTCTTTCATGTGATGGTGTCAATTTATCGATTACTTCAAAATTTGAAACTCGCCCCAGTTCCCTTTTGAATTTCGGAACGGGCAATACTTCTTTTATACAAACTTTAAATGTCACACACCACGCCTGGGCTGCCTGTGTTGACATCTCATGACGTCACAAGCGCTGATTTCGAAAATTCATTGTACGCTTTCGGCCAATCAGAAAAGAGATAGCGAGTTCAATGATATAATAATATACTTTATTCATTGATCAATCTGAACTAACCTGATGCCAAATGCCAGTTATCCATGACAGAAGAAGTCCTTGAACGTTTGTGAGAACCTCTAGAAGTGAAATTGGTCACTAGTTTCTGTTTTGCTGTACCATCGGTTGTGCTGTCGGTTAAATTGTCACTGTTCACCACGAACAGTGGTTTCTGCTCTGAAACTGAATATCCAGTGCTGTTTATACTGCCATCAGACGCATTCTCAGGATTGCATGCATGCACTTTTGGTAAGTCATAGTAGAAGAACAGCATAATCAGCTCCAATAGCAGCCACATAACAGCCATAAAGATCTGACAAACACAACAATAATGTAATGTACAGTGCCCTCTTGCCTTCAGGGGAACACATAATTAACTAAACCAATGGATAATACAAGTAAGAGTGCAGTCAAACTATGACCCCCACTGTTGCCCAGCCACACTAACTTTCAATAAAGAACGCAGGTACAAAAGTCGGACCGGACCACTCGGACTCGGATTAGTCCGAGTCGGATTAACTCGGACTTACCCGGATCAACTCGGACTGAAGTAAAATACCCAGAAATGTATTTTTGAAGGCGTAAGATCAACTCGGACCTACTCAGATAAACTCGGGCTAAAGGAAGGCGTAAGTCACCTTAGCATCCATCCAAAGCGACGTCAAATTAATTCCTGTTTGCTCTGCGATCGGTGATCAAGCCGCAATCCTGAGCCGCAATGTTGTTTTTCTAGTGCCAGGTCTCCGTGTGGCCCAATGATGTTCCCAGTTTACCACGCTCTTGACCGCTCTCCATGAGGATAATGCTACAAAAAGTTTTTAATTTTCGGAAATTACGGTTGGAATGCATATGGAATACGATCTTTTTGGCTGGTTCCACTGCATTGGTAAATCCCCGGGACGAACGGAAATTGCGAACAAAAATTCGTGTTCCATTTGTACGTTACACATCTTTCTTTTCTGTCTTTTTGGCTCCAAGGCCGTGTCCAGATGAAAAAATGGCGCGTTCTTCGTCTCAGCTAACAGAAGTTACATGTCATTAAACATAGCCAGCGCTGGAAATCTTTCTGAATCACAGTGGTTCCTTTCCGCCATCGCTAATATATGCAGAAAATTGAAATTTGTTTTCAACTTTCATGACTTTATCCCACGTAAATTCGCCTATATTGAATGCAATCTTCCTGCAACGTATTTGCCTTTGATACATACAGCTGGTATTTCAAGTGGACTCTCAGGATCGCTCTAATGATACTGATTTCACCTAATTCGTCAGTTTATTAGAATCTTCTTGCCCGTCGGTAACTCCAAAATTCATCAGGATGGCTGAGTGGTTTAGGGCGCTGGATTTCAATGTGGTGACCCGGGTTCAAATCCCGCTATGGCCACCAGCCGGTGTTGTCCTGGGTAAGTACCTGGTTCAACTCCTCGGTCATCCTTGTAAATAGCCAACTGAAATATCTTTGAAGTGGCAGGGTATTCTGCAGTTAAGCCGGACTCTTACTATGTTACATTTATTTGAATTATTTCTTTCATGTATTTGCTCGGCCCCATTAGCCTTTGTGCTAAATAAACTGCCGAGGGTAAATAAAGATCACTTATTTAATTGTTTATTTCATTTATTTAATATATCAACACCTGAGCCCAGCCCCAAGCAAAAATAAACAAAGATAAACAATCTCGAAGGTAATGTTCTGCTGTTCATCTGTTGTAAGGGATCAAAGAAGCAATGTATGCAATGAATGTGAGTGCCCTATGTGAAACAAAAAAGCCGCGAACATGGGTTTCATCTGAGAAATCCGTAGTTCACGTGAGGGAGGCCTGGGATTAGAAAAACAACATAGCGGCTTGATCACCGATAACAGAGCAGATGGGAATGAATTTGACGTCGCTTTGGATGAATTTTGAGTTCACTTACGCCTTCCTTCAGTCCGTGTTGATCTGAGTAGGTCTGAGTTGATCTTACGCCTTCAAAAATGTTTTGTTTCTGTTCCATAATGTTAAAAAAACATAGTACTTTTACAACAGCTGGCCCCGGTTGTTCAAACGATGGATAACGCTTTCCACCGGATAAATCACTATCCAGCGGGTAAGTATTGGGAAAGCTAATTGCACTATCCACTGGATAGATATTTATCCATTGGATAGCGCTATCCAGCCTTTGAACAACCGGGGCCAGATCAACAACAGCCATAACAGGTCCCCTGCCATTAACTGTGTTTTACAAAACTGTTGTAAATTATCTTTATTTACAGCTAATCATCATATCAATTCAAATACTGTAAACATCCAAGACATATTGATGGACATATGCATGGACGCATGTTCCACCTAAATACTAGTGCTGTAGAGTTCCACGCAAACCACAGAAAAAACCTTTTTGCTGCTGTTGCCATAATTTTGTGGATGGGAGGGGAGGGGAGGGGAGGGGAGCGGAGGGGAGAAGAGGGGGGAAGAGGAAAATGAAGGAGGAAGGATGGATAAACAACAACAGGAACTGGTGCAAAAGAAAAAATCGTTTTATCAAAATACAAATGTTACCAATGATACAAAATTCACCTTAAGCCTGACCACTTACCCCAGGAGCAGTGTAAGCATCAATCTTAAATGGTCCCAACTTTATGTTGAATTTTCGTAGAAAGAGGTTGAATCCTGGGCCTGAAAAAGCAAGAACACAACAAAACACCTGACAAAACATCTCAAAATCATATACTTCCTGAAAATGTTTTACACAAAAACCACAGAAAAATTAACTGGGGAATTTGTTGTGATATACATGTTCATTAAGGAAATGTTACAATCAGAGAGAAAATGGTCAAACTAAAATTTTCTCCTGGATTAATTTATTTCCAAATTCAGTGAAAGTAGTATACTAATTACAATGTGCAGACTGATCATGGGACCTTGGTTGCACCAATAATCAGGGATGAAAATAACGGCCGGTGATCGGTAATTACCGATCAAATCTGCCAGCCAAAAATGAAATAATATAGTAAAATTTCACAAGAATAAAATAAAAACGATAACTGGACACAGCCAGCTGCTTATCACCTATCAATCTGTTTTCCCTTATTTCCAACTCTGAATAATTATTAATTAATTAATTATAATTGTTATTTTTTAAATATTTCAGAATTTACTCAGTAATGTAGTTGAAAGCAATGGTATATTTACAGGAAAAATATATTAGTTTCACTTAAGGCAGCTAACGCTGGTATCCAGTACTTTTCCTTTCATGGGCCTGTTGTTACCTGATTAAAGTGGATTAAACAAATACACAGTTTTGATAACAAGTTATGAAAAGGGTTTCAACAAAGACAGTGCAACCCTGTTGTTACAACCACCATCAGGCCATGAAAATTAGGTCATATTAACGGGGTGGCCGGATTTATAGCCGCAGATTCTAAATTACAATTCCCTCCTAAATTTTTTTTAACTATTCAGCAATAAAAAATTGTGGCCACTGAGGTAGTTTTTGTATTATTATCACCAAATAAGGGGTGTTTCTATCCCATTATACTGTTGCTATGGCAACCTATTACATCAGCAAGATTGTCATAGCTTGTGCACCAATGATATTGTAGTCATATGAATTGTGTCAAACCACTATATTGCGGTGCAAACTCGTCTGATAAAGAGTGCTGGTGGTTAAGTATCAATGTGTGGTTCCAGAAAATATCCATACCCCCCCCCCCCCCACGGAAGATCATTGGAAATTCTGAGGGAGAGGGGGGGTTAAAGGGCAGTAATTTCCGAGGGGTAGGGGGTTTCGTGGGGAACTACTTTTCCAAAGGGTCACAAACCATGTACAAAACATTGAAAGCAACATACGATCGATCTGAAACACAAAAACATACATACGTTGTTTTGAAACAAAAGTCAGTACTCCTGGCCATTGAGATAAAGTTCACATTATTAGCTTCAGTGTGTCTTTTTCTTTGAGTTACCTAGCGCTATAATCTCCCGAAGCTACTTTCGATTCTTCAAAACATTTAAAATGGCGGTCTCAACTGAAGTCTCGTCCCCCGACTTCCAGCTTTGTCTAGTTTTCGTTCGACCTTCAGAAGGCCTGGCTACCTGGCTGGTACATCACGACAACGTTCACGAAACCTACCACATTAACGCGTGTGTTAGTGAAGTTTTTGGTCCTTAAATAAGAATCAACCCGAAGAAACTGACAAAATGTATAGACAAAGGAACCTTGTAAGTTTCTGTTTTATTTACTATCGTTTGCGAAGTTGTTTAAGCGAGTGAAACATTCTCATTGGAGTTTGCACAAAAATGCGAAACAGTCGACGTGCTACCCAAATGTTAAGCTTATAATCTTACATAAAAACAACACAAACATAATTTGCAAAGTTGATGGTGAAGAAGCTAAAAGTTTAGCTGGATAATAAACTTAACAAAACATTATATTTTTGTTAAAATTAACCTTAATGTTTACATTTTTTATAAGTACAAAACTTCTGGAAATTCCGGAGGGGAGGGGGGGTCATCAAAGACCCCTCTGGAATGGAAAATCCTGGGGGGAGGGGGGTGCAAATCAAAAAGTCTTCCATGGGGGGGTATGGATATTTTCTGGAACCACACAATCCATCAAACTACATGTCCTGGAAAGTGCTAGAAAACTGGAGCGGCAGCTACCTAAATACTTTTTTCAGAACCAAGCCAAAACAACATATTATTATAAATACAATAACAAATTATTGTGGGCTAGCAAGGGAGCCCAGAAAAAAACAGTAGGCTTATAACACCTGGGCTCTCCAGACACAGAAAATAACAAGAGTAGATTATGCAGAGTGGTACAAAAATGTTGAACAAAGTTCAGATTAAAATTACCCAAACAAAATGATGCCATTATTTAGTGAAAAGAAGATCAGAACAAATATATTGAACAAACAATTTGTATTTAGTTTTAAATACATGAACTGTTGTGTATACCTACTAATAAACCAAACTGCCTCAATGCCATTGCAACAGAATACATGCCAGTCCTTTCCTCTTCAGTTGTTGTTCTTGCAATTTGGGCAAATATACCACTTCCTATTCCAGCACCTATGCCTATGGAACAGAAACCTGGATCAGTGAGAATGTGATACAAGCTAAAACTTGGTTACACTAAGAATTGTGTCACCTAAAGGTTGTTTAGAGCATACTGACAGGAATCTTTGTCTGAGGCAATGTGAGACTTGCTACAAGTTAATTAAACAATACACTTCTGGTCATCAGTGAGGTTTTAATGGTGAAAGAATTGCACAAGAATGTTTTTAGGATTTCTGGTCCTCAGGGATCTTTAAGTTACCTTTGATCCTCTAAATACAGATCTTGGGCACAGTCTCACAATGATCCTTGAGGACCCAGAGGTCGGCCTCGAACAGACCCTGAGAGATCTTGCTCAGATCCTGCATCATCATATTGAACACTTTGACTACAGGAACTGATCTGGTTACCAATTTTATGTTATTTCCAGACAAAATACTTGAGCAAAAACTTTAAACTTAAGCAAACAGTTTGATAGCAATAACAACTAACCTGCAACTAAACGTGCACCTAGCACCCAGTACTTGGACCAAGCAACAAAATACAAGAAATTTCCTGAAAGAAGAATGCCAAAAAGTACAGATTGTCATGGTAATTGGATTATTTCAAGAATTACAATAAAAGAATTTAACACTGATATAGGTCTTGGCAAAAATATGTAGCTGCTGTGAGTGACCATATAATATTGTTTTAGCCCAGAACAGCCCAGTTTTTCTGTTTTTCACACCCAACTAGTGATCAGGGGGACATGGGTTCAAATCCCACTCAGGGCAATTACAATTTTTCAATTTCTCCAGAAGTTGTCCAGTGTTGGGTTTCCCTTAACTCTCTTTCACAATTTCTCCTCAACTTGGACTGTGAATCCATTTGCGATCCTCCTGAAGGTGATACGCTGTTGGCTCAAGGGACCTACTTAACTGACTCTTTACATTAATTACCCTTGTCCACCTGTGAATCACGTGTTGATCCAGCGTTATCACACAGAAAAACTGCCCCTTAGGGAGTACCACGGAGAATGCTACACATTAAGTGATTTATCAGCCTTGTTGTCAGCAGGGTTGTCCTGATAGTGTAGTGGTCATCACACCCAACTAGTGATCAGGGGGACGTGGGTTCAAATCCTGCTCAGGGCAATTACAGTTTTTCAATTTCTCCAGAAGTTGTCCAGTGTTGGGTTTCCTTAACTCTCTTTTTTATATACTATATATACAGTATATATAACTACAAATACTAGATCAAGGACTTCCAACAGAAGTTTACAACCGTTAAAAGAGCACCCATCTTTTGCTTTACTATTGCCCAATTTTAAAGTGGATGGGTAGTTTTATCCCTGAATCAAACTTTTGTTATGTAAAGCCATAAGTTAACTCACCTCCAATCTCAAACAGATTTGCAAATAAAATAGCAGTCTTTGTTTTCTGTGTATAGTCTACCCAGAAACCAAAAAGTGGACTTGACAATAAACAAGAGAAACAAAATGCAGCAAAGACTACTCCAAAAAACCACTGTTCTGCATCAAATCTGTGCTCAAGGTACAGCCACAGTGTGGGGAGAATGACAGCTGTAAATAACAACAAATTAACGTTATTATGAAAACCGAAATCCCTGCAAAAAGTAAATTCTTGCTCATTTACGTACGTGTTATTTTCACTGTGCGTCTCGTGACAGGTACAAAAGTTTTGTAATATATTGTACACTAAAAATAATACCACGAATGCAGCTCAAGATCACACAATGAACAACATGTGCATTAAACGGCAAGATTTCCACACAGCCCCGTACATTAATTTAATTATAAGCTTACACTTATTTTGTGACTCTTCGTTTTTATAACAGGTGTTAGATAATTTTAGTATATGGGGCTGTGCGGAAATCTTTCCCTGATTTATCTGGCTACGATTTACACACGCATCCACATCTCCAGCTCACTGGACATGGACTTCACTAAGACCTCGTACTGTTGTGAACGCATCTCAACAAGTGGCGAAAACGTACATATGAATGTTTTGCAAAAGGATGTTTCGCAAAAAAGTTTGCAAAGCAAAAGTCCTGAAGCTGAACGTAAGCAAAGTGGAAAAATCAGTCTTTTCATACCATATTCTATTCCACCAAGCAAGAAAAACAATCCTACACAAACGCGAGTGGACTTCTTCTTCGCTTCAAGCTTCATGTCCACAAGAATGAAGCTTAACTTTTGACGTGCAAGTCAAAGGAAGTTTTGCAAACGTGCTCACAACAGTTTCACAGAATGAGTCACGGGTAATGCAGCCGGTTATGACGGAACTTGATTGGTTAGAAAAACAATACGCACTCTATTTGGAATTCAAAATGGCGACCTTTTAGGGTGGAGGATTCTGGGGGATGGCACGTGGCCGTGGAATTATAACTCGAGCAAAACAACTGCGAAATGGTTAAGTTTTCAAGCTTATTTGCCCAAGAATCTGCCATAATTTAGTAGAACAGAAAGTTAACTTAATTCTTCATATGCCAAGAGGTCCATCTGTTGCATAAACTGAAGCAATCGTACGAGTGTAACACAGAACTATGGCCAGCAAATCGGGGAAGCAGATTAGGCCTCCGGGTCAAATCTTGTCTGCGAATTTGTCAAATTCGGCGTTTGGTTTTGTACCAGCGAGTGGATCTAAGGGGAAGTCTCCAGCTGTTGCGTCTAGAGGCGTGAATGTGCTGCCTGATTTGGATTTAATCAGTGGATTTGCGTTCTTGTCGTTCGCATCTCTTGATCAGCTCGAAACTCACATTGAGCACAACGAAGCGGAGTTTGCATCTGTTAGCGTGAATGTCGGGCAGAAGAGAAAAGCAGAGGGCTCCATAGAGCCACATCAAAATACACCTGAGCTGTATCGACCAGCAAACGAGAAGAAATCAGCCAGTACGAGGAAAATACCGGTAAAGACGACTGCTGTGTCGTCGACAAGCGATTTCGGGGTAAAGCCGAAAGAAAGAAAGTCACTTTCCAAGAATAAAACTGCGCCAGTCGCAACGATTTCAGATCAAACCGAGCGTTCTCTTTCTGGGGAATTCGACTTTGCTAGTGGTGAGAGTAAAACATTTCACCATTCACCAAACACAGAGTTAGAAATTTCACTCCTCTGCTCTGAGACTGTTGATTTAGGGGACGAAGAGGAAATGATGCAACTAGAAGATTGTCGAACATCAACTGCTGGGAAAAGCAGAGATGCTAGGGATGGTTGCTCAGCAATTTCTTCTAACTACATGAATGATGTCGGTGTAGCTGACGGTAGAACCAGGCCTGATGATTCGAAAATGAAGAAGAAAAAGAAGAAAAAGCGAAAATCGGAACATTGTGATCAAACCAGCCAGACCAAGTTCAGGATAAAGAAAAAGAAGAAACCCTTATCTCAAGTTCAAGATCTTGAAGGATCATCGAATATGGCAGCAGACTTTTCAGTTGGAAGTAAACCTATGGACACAGAGTTCCAAGATGCTGACAGTTTATCATGCAAGACTGATAAAGTAGAGGATGATGCATGTAATAAATCTCAGACTAAAGGAATGTTGTCAAGACCCAAATTAGACAGACCTCAATGTGCTCGTACTTCCATTTACCAAGTTCCAAACAAGATCAGTTATTTCAAAAGTAGAAACTCTGGATCAGGTGTATCATCTGCAGTTAACTCTCCTGTAGAACTGGCTCAAGTGAAAAATATTGACAAAAGTGCCTTAGACAGTTTAATACCAAACAGTAGTGATCGAGAAATTGATGCGGGTGATGAAACTAAAAGCATAAGTGTGCTTTCTGATTTCAGTGATCATTCTTCTGACATGGAGTTGTTTGATCCTCATGGTTGTTTTCTGTTAAACAGTAAGATTGATAAAGTTGAGAAGGAGGAATGCAGGGAAGGGGACAGTGGTTTGGATGTTGACATTGAAACAGTTGGGAAAGAAGCAAAGAAAAATTTCCTTGTGGTGAGTGGCATTGAGGCAGGTCACTTTAGTTATCATCCTGCAGTAACCAAGGAAGGTACCATCGATACGTCAATTCAAGCCTACCCAAATGAAATTGATATCTTCTTGCAATGTGCCAAGATGCAAGAGGGGCAGCTCATCAAGATTATCAATCCGGATGACTCCCTTGAACTGTATTCTCATTTAACCCAAAAAGGTGGTCGTGATGCAGATACCATCAAGGCAACTAGAAGTGCTACTGAGAGGAAACGCCGTCATCACCTTGGGGATTTGTTTCAAGATATGAAGTTAGAGGTCTTTAGAGATGTCAATGAAGCTGATTTGTATTTCAGCAAGCAAGCAATACTGAGCAAAGCAATAACTACCCTTGAGGAACTTAAAAAGGAACTTAGTGACTTGACTAATGCTAGGGTGAAAATGTTAAAACAGAACAAGGAGTTGAAAGAAAAAAGGAACATGTTGATGTTTGGCAAGACAACTGTTGACGTGGATGATAACAAAGTTGCAGCCATCCTTAGACACCTGAACATCAACATAGAGGAAGCACATGAAGATTACACTGTGAAAAAGACAGCTGAAGACAAAGAAGATGCAGAGATACAGGAAGAATTAAGTGAATCTAATGTTTCTGTTGTTGAGCCATCAGCCAAGGGTCGCCCCAGGGCAAGCAAGAGTTTGTTAACCCCTTGGTTACTCAAGCCACATCAGAACTGTAAAAGTAATCCAATCAGATCTGCAGTTAATGTGGTTGGGAAGTCAGATCCACAATGCCCTGAGAAACTGAAAGCCATTCATACAAGCTTTCCTGAGACGCATTCTTCACTTGAAGAGAAAACGTCAAATGTATCATGTGGAGTTCAAACACAAGCAGTCGAGAGTGGCCTCTCAAAATCCCCTCAAGTAGAGAATTCCACCTTATCACAGATGCTTTTGAGAGATAATGAAATTAAAAGTGTACCACTTAGTGAAGCAACAAGGCTAGCAAACCTCAAGCATAGTTTGGCAGAGAGCTCTCCAAAGGTTATCCATACAGTGACATTTACCTCATCACAAAGTAAACCAGCAGTGAAAACTGTTATTGGTCTGCCTTTTGGAGTTAAAGCACAAGAAACTAGAATTGATTCCTCAAAACCTTCAGGATCAAAAAGCTCCACACAATCACAGGCATCATTGACAGATGATCACACAATGAAAATTACACCTGTTGACAAGCAAGCAAGCCACGAAGGACCCAAGCCCAGTTTAGTGAAGATTTTACCCAAGCCAGCAATTATCCACCTAGATTCCTTGCAGCAGAAGGCAATTATGGAGTCCCTTGGACAGGTCAAGCAGCCTTCAAGTGATAAAATAATATGCAACCTGTCGCGATTGAGCACTCAGGCTAGTCCCAGCACACCATCCAGGATTTGTATCATTAGAAGTGGCCAGCTAATGAAGAGCTTGGACAGTAAGAATGTTATGCACATTAAAATTACAAATGATGTCCTTAAAAGTTTGGATACTGGTAGTATCAGTGGAATTCCAGGAGTGTCATCGTCAACCATCAACCAGCCAAGTTCAGGCATAAAAACAGACCCCAGTGTCCATTCCATGTGTAACCCTCAAAACCCTGAAGTGCCTATTTCAGTTGCTCATGTCTCCACCATGACTGCCACTCAAAAACTTCTGCTGCCAGCTACAACAGCTCAAACTCTTTTGACTGGTGTTCAAAACCCTGTTTTGACAACTTCAACTACGCATGTACCCATGGTGGCCAGTGCTTGTAACTTTGTGTTGCCAA
Source organism: Galaxea fascicularis (assembly GCA_948470475.1). NCBI lineage: Eukaryota > Metazoa > Cnidaria > Anthozoa > Scleractinia > Euphylliidae > Galaxea > Galaxea fascicularis. The sequence continues at coordinate 24,598,630 of OX419341.1, read as the reverse complement.
CTTCAACAACTCAAATATGTCCAGTTCCTGGTGTTCAAAACCCCATGGTGCTGACGTCAACCACTCTTACCCCTTCCATGGCAGGGGCTCAAAGACCACTAGTGCTGACTTCAACACCTCAGATAGTCTCAGTGGCTCAAGTACCACAAAAGCCAACAGACAGAACACTGCCACTATCACAGATTCCTTTAACAAGTACCACCACATCTGCACCTAAATTCATCTTCAGCAGGGAGCCCCTCAATTTCCTGCCAGCACCAGGTCATGTTCAAGGGCTGCCAAGTGCACATGAAACAAGTTCAGATGTGACACTGCGTGCACTTGCTTCATTAAATCAATTACAAGCTAACAAGCCAGCACCTCCCATAGAAACAGTCACTGCACAGCCAGATTCAAATAGAAACCCTGCAACTGGGTACCTAATTGACTTAAAAAATGTTGTCATGAAAGTCGGATCTGTTGGCTCTGCAACACCATCTACAACACCACTGGAAACACCTATGATTGCAGGTACAACATCACTCAAGGGAAGTCCAACCAACCAAATTTCTGAGATGTCTTTAAACAGTGTGCCATTAAAGCAGGTTGCTATGTCAAGTGTGTCCACAACGGTTCTTGCGTCACCTGTGATTTCTTTTCCTTCCTCAGTGCCACCTGCAATATCGGCACCATCATCCATGTTACCTGGGATATCAGTCCCATCCACAAAGTTGCTTAATATTTCTGTTCCTTCCTCAACATCACTTAATACCAGTTTTACAATGTCAGCTGTTACTGATCCAGTGGCTTCTACTGGTACAGCCATAAGTTCTGATGTTGATACCATTGTCGCACCACTTATCAACCCATGCCTGGAGTCCTTTAACTTCATGCCTGAACAGCTAGCAAAACCAACTCCTGCGCTCTCCTCTGAAATAAGTGTTCTCTCCAGTAGTGTAGACATCCAGAAACAAGCTACTGAATCAGGAAGTACTGCAAGCCACCCAATTAGTCTAGGTGATATGTTTAAACCTGAAACATCAAGTTCGTCAACAGTCTTGACCCAAGAAATGCTGAAAATACCTGGCATTAAGCAAAGTTCTGAAGTATCATCTATGCTCCTAAATCCAGTGGACCTTCCCTTGACAGATGTCTTTCCAGACCTTGTTGAAATAGACACATTAAAAGACATAGACTCTGTTAACCTTGAAGGAGCCCCATCCAGTGTTAACAAGAAAATCACAGGTGGCTCTGACACAGGGTCTGTAAAACAAGCCAGTTTACCAACATATTCTCTGCGTAGTTCTTCCGGAGACACAAGCAAGCTGACCAGTCCAACAAAAGGATCAGTCAGGGATTCAAAGAGAGGTAAGCTTTCGCAGTTGAAAATCTCAGACATTTTCAGATTTTCCCTGTCTTCCCTAGAATCATTGAGTTTTTCTGTTTTCCCATCATTTTCCAGAGTCACCCATTTCTCAGCAGAATCTCCAGATTTCTGGACAACTTTCCCTCTTTTCCAAAATTGCAATTCTTAGAGATGTCACCCACATTGATTAACATTTTGAACAAACAAGGCAGAACAAGTTTGTGAATAGGTGTTGCACACATATTAAAATACTGTACATGCAATTATGCAATATATTGGGGCCAAAACATGGCCACTAAATAACCAGCCAACCGTCATCAGTGGCTGAGGCGATTTTTCACTGTAGTTGTAACTTTGGCCATAGATTGCCAGGGTCAAATTTTGATTAAAATGTATCACCTAGTTGCTACCCCTAACAAGTTACATACATACATACATACATACATACATAAACTTTATTTTACCTCGAATTTTAGAGTAGCTTAAAGGAGCTAATATCTTTGAGAGACCAGCAGCTCTAGGGGTGGTAACAGCCAGGGTTTGTTACATCCCTAGTGGTTCTTTAATGTCCCACAAAGTCAATTATAAAGAGTTGTGAGACGGGACCTCCAGTTTATCGTCCATATCCAAGAAGACTAGAAAGTCTCATTCTATTCCACTTTATTATTTCATATCAGACTCTAGTACGTGAGAGCAGCCAAAGCCAGGGGTTTAAATGGCATCATTTTTATTATGTCAGCAGACAGAATTTGAAGAATTTACATGACTAAAAGAAGGCTTTAACTAAAATTATAACAATACTACTTAAACAACAAATTATGACTACTTAATTTACATTCTAACTGTTTGCAGATGTTATTGCAAACACTTTCTCCTCAGGTCAGGTCTTGGTCCAGCTGGGGTTTGAACCCATTACCTCTTGCACGTTAGTCTCCCACACATACATACTTTAATGTTACCTCCTTAATGGGGCTTGTCAGAAACACTTATTTAATTCAAAGGAATGGAGCTTATAAATCCAGCTGTCAATAGGTGACAAGAAACAGACCAAAAGTTTGTAGAAATTCAAAATATTTATTTCCACTTTACTGTCTTTCCCGGAAAACCGTGGACACCAGAAAAAAATTCTGGAATGTTTATTGTTTTACGACCAATCAGAAGCAACATGAAACCACAACCTAATCACTGTTACTGTTTGCGGTTTAGTTTTCTCATGCGTGATTGGCTTTTTACTTGAAACACAATAACATTCCATAGATATTTCTGGTGTTCACGGTATTACGGGAAGGACTGCAAGTACAGTTAGCAGTTTTCTGTTTTCTAATTGTACATTACAAATTATTATATTTCTACAGAAAAATCTTTGGCTAAGAGATAATGTGTCAGGCTGTGGAAGACGAGAAACAGATCACTGTGGGTTTGACCTTGTCAAAGTTTGTGCAGTGAAAGTGTCACATTTTACATCAAAATAAAGCACAGAGACCCAGACACATGTAATGACTGTGTATCTGTGTTGTATGTGTGGAAAATGATTTAATATTATAAAACTTAGTTGTATTGTGTTAGAGGCACCTGATCATAAAATACTTGAAATGCAATTTTCTATTATCAGATCATTTTAAGGCCTTTAAAATAGAAAATGTCACCTTGTAATCAAGGTGGGTGTAAATTTGGGTGTAAATTAATAGTCAGTGTAGGATGTGTGGTGTTTATTCAATCAGAAGTGTGCTATTAGGTTTCAGAATTAATCAAGAAATTAATGTATTTTATGTTAACACATATTATGCTTGTAGCAAACATTAAGATCCTTTAAGAGAGTGTAGTTTGAATTTCAAATTGAATGTAGGGTTAAATAATTAAAATGTGGCTGCCACTAAACATAAAAGATTTCTTAGATGAAAGTAGACAATTGATTACATGGTGCAAGGTTATAAAGCAGTTACACCAGCAAAGATGCCATAGTTTAAGGTCTTGTCCAGTCTGAAGTTTACTGTATGTATAATATTTGGGTGGTCCCATGTAATACCTAAATCTCTTAGAAGCAAGGGTCCTCAACTTGGAATCCATTACT
>OX419341.1:24587714-24590214 GCA_948470475.1 Galaxea fascicularis | reverse complement strand
GGACAGAGAGAAATTCTTTTTGGTGTACTCAATCACCAAGACAACACACGTAAATGTTTTAACTACAGCTTGTTATTCATGCAATACTTTATTTACAAATGCAAATTAAAGGAAGACGCTCTGCTCCTCCCAGACTTCATCAACAAACTAAAGCTAAAACACAGTTTTGAAACAAAGTAGTGACAAAAGATACTGGCACATGTTATCGATTCTGCTAAAAAACTGAATCGAATTCATGATAATAACTGCTGCTTTCCCTCCCTTCAGGGCCGTTACTTTTAATGTCCTGAATTTCAAAAAGAGGTAAGGAAAACATTTCCACTTAAATACAACCAGTACCTTAATTTAATTTTGTATATCATGAATACATATTAATGACAATGAAGGAGTTGCTTGCCATTGAAACCGTTTCATAGGTAGTGGCACTACACCATATTTTAATATTAGTGTTACTATTGTAAACAGTGTAAGTAAAATATTGTAAGTAGTACTAGCATCGTATTGTAAAGAGTGATAGTATTGTAAACAGTGTAAGTACCATACTGTAGGTACTACAAGTATCGTTTCGTAAACAGTGTTAGTATCGTAAATAGTGTAAGTACAATACTGTTCGCGGTCCAAGTATTGTGTTGTTAGTAGTGTAATTAAGTGCAGTAAATGTAAGTGACACAACTGGTCCACCAAAGGGCCATCAGTAGAACTGGTAACATTTCTCTACACTTTCATATCCAAAGTTTCCACTAGTATTGTGACTGATGTAACCTCTTTTAGGTATTTAAAACAGAATGCTCTATTTTGGAATTTTTGTGGGAAGCAGGGTTGGCACAGTGGTGAGACCACTCGCCTCTTACCAATATGGCCTGGGTTGGATTCCCGGACTCTACGTTATAGGTGGGTTCGATTTGTTGTTGGTTCTCTACTCTGCTCCAAGAGGTTTTTCTCTGGTTACTCCAGTTTCCCCACTCCTAATAAGCCAACATTTCCAAATTCCAATTCCATCTAGATGCAGCCCTGAAAACCACTCTGGTGAGCGGAACCTCCTGGGTAAATATTCATGATTTAATTGTCAATTTTTCCAAGATATTTGATGTTACTTGCAGATCCCCATACCAAAATTCCTTATTTGCTAAAACGTGACATGATTAGGTTTTAGAAGAGGTAGTGGAGGAAATCCAAGGGATAAGCATATTTCTTAGATACTTGTAAGACGATTCATGACAATGCCTAACACTGTTGCCTTCCTTCCAAATAATATGGACAGAAAAAGTTGACAGTACACATTATTGATTTTAGGACTTGCAACAAGGCTTACAACCCATACCATTTCTTTTGTGTATATGTGGCCCATTCATACATCAAGGGAGATGGAAAATGTGTCAATGTGTGCATCCTCTGAAGAACACTGTGCTGAACAGGTGTTAACCACATAAACATATATACCTTTTGATACAAGTGTGTCTGAAGCCTCTCTTCAAATTCTGCTCTTTTAACTGTCACCAACTTTCTCTTCAAGAATTCTTTTTTTGCAGTGTCAGATTGCATGGCCCTGGAAACATACAAACAAGAAATTACTGCAGAAACAAATATCGCAATCATCATCTTCATTATCAGCATTGTCATGCATCGATACCATCATCTCATAATACAACTATTAAAGGTGGACATACTTCAGTCTTTGTAAACTAAATATAGCCGGCATCTGCACTGGCCACATTGACAGCATGTTCCTGAGGCCTCTTCACGGGCATCAAGAAGTATAAACCATCTTTCATACCTAATGCAAGGACATCACTTATTAACATATAACGCTACTAAGCTGTTCAGTGATTACCTGCATTTGCTGCACTGTGTTGGGTCGTGGAAATCCTTTTGTTTGATCTGTTAAACATTACAGGAGAAAAATAAGATACCCGGTACATGTATCTGTGTGCAACATGTACATTGAGTGGGTTATTTCAAAGTGCCTAGCTGTTGGCATAAGTGTAGTTACTACACTGTGCAACAAGAGGTCTTTGATTGTGTCCCATGGTATATGAATAATATTACAGGGTTCTCAACAAAACTTAGAACGGCCATGGCTGTGCTATTTTCAGCCATAACATTGAAGCACTTGGTCAGCTTGGGCCCTATAGGCTACAGCCACAACACTAACTAGTAACAAGTGTTACAGGTTATGAGTTCAATTGAGAACCCTGTATTGCAAAGAAAAGGGAAATGTGATGTATTGCTCAGTCACCAAAAATAATTGATGGTTCTGTAAATTAAATTAATAATGATTTTGAAATTGATATCTGAGCAGATGGGGATAGGGGTGTATAGGCTGTAGGAGTTATCAGTGGTAATGTTTTAACATTATTTCTGTTGATTTTCTGTCAATAAGTAAAAATACAAATTAATAAAACTTCCACTGACATTACTCACCTTCTCCATTTTATTCATCAAATTCTCAATCTTTAAACTCTCAATTTTTCCATTATTACCAACAACTGGTTGATGATCT
>OX419341.1:24537714-24582714 GCA_948470475.1 Galaxea fascicularis | reverse complement strand
GTGATCAAGTCACCTTTCATGGAGGTTTCCCAGTGACTCGTGTTGTGACAAATAAATACAGCACGTGAGGTAAATGCCATTGTTCTCTGGTTTCCACCAATCAGACAAGCGCGGTCTGTTGCCCAAGTTTTTACTGATGAGGTTCTCGAAGATGACTACTCTGTTTACACGTGAAATTGGTCAGGGACGTTGTTTCGTTTCACCATTCACAACTGTAGCTGGAAGTCTGAAGGTTTGCTTGAAAAACTGAGGTTATTTCTTGTTCAGAAGAGTTAAAACTGTTAAAATATCAGCAGAGGAGGAACCGCTAGATCAAATCGCATGTAGCGCAAGCGATTCATCGCACCAGATAGGTAAGCTTGCAACCAATGTTTTTCCCGTAAGCGAAATGTTAAGCTCAGTGCTGGGTTATAATTTGAAACGATGTTTTGTTTTTTTACCTTAGATACCTTGCAGTTGAACGTTAAATAACTACAATCTGCAAAAATGACGGCCAGCTTCTTGAAAAATTACATGGACCTGGACGAGTTTTTGGCTGTGAAGGACCTATGTGCTGGCCTCTCTCGAACAGAGAGCGATTATTCTGAGGACGAAATGGATCAAGACCTTGTCAACTTTATCGACGAGGAAGATATCTCACCAGATTATGGTTTGCCTTCCCAGTTAAACATGAACAACACTGCGAGCCTCGGTAGTACCTCTGACACAGATGAAGGACGGGGCGAGAGTGTCTGCAGCTCTGAAAATCCTGCTTCGTTGAGTTCAAGCGAGTCTCTAACTTCAGTAAACGAAAATGTTAGAGCTCCCCGAAAAAGAAGAAGAAAGTCTGCGAATGTGTGCACAGAAAAAGAGAAAGCACCCACGCGCAAAAGAAGGAGAAAGACGGTGGATGTTATAAAGAAAGGAACGACCGAGGAAATCATGAAACTTGAAAAAGCAGAAAGTATAATGGAAAGAACTGCCCGTAAGTCGGTGGAGGATTCTGCTAAGGATGAGAAATATTGGGAGAGACGACGAAAAAATAATCAAGCAGCGAAAAGATCTCGTGATCTCAAGAGACAGAAAGAAATGAATGTAAAAGAGAAGGCCGCCTCCTTAGAGGAAGAGAATAGACAGTTGAGGGAGGAAGTTAAAAAACTTAAAGACTACCTCAAAACTGTGGGTGACAAGGTCGGTTTAAAATGCTGAGATCGAAAACAGAACTGAAATTCGTAGATATTTAAGTTCTTGCATGATTGTTTGGTTTTACAGCCTTAAACATTTATGTTTTGAATTGGTGACAGGTCCCATCTGACATCTTGATGGTATGCCCCCACCCCTCTCCTATACCCCATGTTGATGGTTGGACATTTACTTTCCATTATGGATTTACTGCCTGTGCTGAAAAGTTGAAGAAAGCATTATTAACAATTACTATTTTCCAGGAACTCTCTGATACCATTTTCATACAAAGAGCTTTTATAATAAGTTCCTTTGTGTGCCACTGGTGTTCTCCTTTGTTTCTCAGCTTTCACATCTTTTATATGCAACATTTAACATCAATTGTGTCTGTCAACACAAGTCATTTCCTTGTCTGATTACCTACAGTTTGTGTGATTGTGGAACCTCTTTCTCAGGGGCTCATTAACCAATCCTTAAAAAAAAACCCAGTATAACAAATAAAGTTAGAAAAAATTTTGATTGAGATTACACAATCAATTTGCAAACAATGTTATATATATACATATTATATATGTACCTTAATGTTATCTTGATGAAATGAAAACACATTAAAGTATGAGCACTACTGGTAGATAGAACTCCCATTACAGACGTCACAGGATGACCATTTTAACTTAAATGCATAATAGGTAAAAAAAAAATGTAACCACTCGGGTAGTCAAAAACTGAAATGGAAGTCTGTGAGATTCACTATACCTTGAAAGAAGTGAATTTAGAAAATACGTGTTGAACTGTTTGTGAAAAAGAATTGGTAACTATGAGCATAATGTCAAGAGATTGTAGCCTCTAATCTAGGGGTTTCATAAATATTTTTTGCGATCCTTCCTGTAACTTTTCTATGGGAGTTCTCACCTGCAAAATATTCTCTGTTCATTGCTTTAAAATTTTCTCAAGAAACTCGGTGAGCGGTAATTCATGTATCATATACATTCATCCAAAATACATACCTTTCGCAGCTGCCATTAACCATATTTGCAAGTGACACACTGCAACGCTTTGTATGATGCTTTCAAAGAAATTAAGTTTCTTTACCTTAAGTTTATGGAATATTACAGTATTGTTTTATCTGACAGATTTTGAGATGGGAGTTGGAAAATTCGTTTTCAGATGCCATGCCAGTAAACGATTTTCTTTTGTAGGGTTAATTGTTACAATCTTGCAGAGACACAGATTTATCATTGGCTGTTTTGCATTGTGTAACAGACAAGTCTAAACTCTTCACATTGTGACAAATTTAAACCCTTATATTGTTATCATTAATTTTCTTTTGTCATAAGTGCAAGCACCAGGGCAGCCAATTCATTGGGCATAATTACTATCCTTCACTGAGCACACTTGAAAATATGGTATCTTACAGCCGTGTGACAGCATATAATCATAATAACAACAAATTATACAAATTTTTCTAGATAATACAATATTAGTTTTCAGTAAGTTAAGCTTGTGTGAGCCTTGTTTTTCTCTGAAAGTGGATATTGAACGGAAGAAAATTTCTATTAATGGGTTTAGATTGGTAGAGGAGATCAATGGGTCTTAGTCATGTAATACAACCAGCTGGTAAAATTAGAACAAGGGTGACGAAGACTGTTTACATGAGACTGCATAAAATGTTAACCTTCTGCCATAGGGCCTGTAATGCAAAGCAGCCTTTAAATCCACAACTTCAGATTTGAGTGCATTGCAAGATTTGTTGTAATTATAAGTACCGGTATTTCTTGTGATTATTGATAGCCACATTTTATCGACAGAGGATCATGTTATGAAGACATCGACCTCTGCGTGTTTGCTCACAAGGATTTCAATAAAGGAAATACTTTTAACAAACTCTGTATTTTGTTAATTTTTTTGTAATTATTTTTTTAATCAGCTTTACTTTTATAAACAACTCAACATTTTTTTGGCACTGTTTATTATTGTGACAACAGGTGTTCTAGCATTGTTTATGTAGCATATTTTTTTGGAGAAATTTACTTCGACAGAGCAATAAGGCACCAACTTATATTGAAGCAAAATGATTAGGCAACATCAAACAAACTTAATTCAAATTTTTATCAAATTTCCTGAATTGAGTCTCGTAAGAGAAACCACTTTGTCTTCCAAACAGCCATTCTTTTGGTCATTATGCAATGAATGGTATCCCCTCGTATATATTTTCCAATAATTGTTCATTTCCCAACCTTCAAGATATTGGTATATCAAATGTCAAAGGTATGAGGCAACTATAGCATGACTCATTGGTCTCTCATTTGGTGGAATGTACATCATGCAGTACTGGGAAACAGGCTTTAGCACTCATGACTGCACCTCACTGACGGAGCAAATAAGGAATGTTTTCCTTATCAGGGGAGGGTAGCCCTTGAACTATCTAATGTCCAACATACTAAGGCAACACACCAACAAATTCTTAGCATAAGAGTAAACATTTTCAAAGCCATTTCTAAGGTATGTATTAGGCTAAAGACAGCTAGCACTACCAAAATAAAATTTTTTTTCCCTTGTAAAAATATTGCTCAAACCTGAATTTAGTTCTTCCTTTGACATCTTTTTTCTTGGTATTACAGGAAAATTGCAATTGCATAAAAAAATCTTAGTATGAGTTGCAGCAGCACACTAGCTAATGCCCATGGTAGAGGAAACGCCACAGAACACAAATTTATTATTCCATGTTGGATAGAACTGATTTTAATGGTACACAAGTCATGTAATACAGGTTTGCAATGCATGAGAAAAGTCGTTATATTGCGTGGATAGACTACAGTATGTAGCCATTTCACATTGGACTATTAAGAGACTAGGTTCCATGTTTACTTGAAATTAGCTTCAAAGAGTGGCGTGTGAGGTGTTACATCAGATGTTACATCAGCACTGCTGTGCAGCCCAAAACGATTAAATTATTTGCAAAACCATGAATTCCATTGCAGATATTATTAACAATAATTATAGCCCTAAAAAAACTCTACTGTTTGGGAACCAATGACATAACAAATCTACTTTTGGGCCCTTTCGAACCATATTTTAAATGTGCACTTAATTCTAATACATACAGCAAAATAAAAAATCCAAGTATATTTTGGGTACTATCTAAGTTACAATTAATCACCTGACATGGGAATTCCATATTAAATTTCACATGAAAACCAGATATTTCACAGTTCATGCAATATTGATTGATTGATTGATTTTTATTTATCTCCATTAATAAGTAAATTTACAGATTTTATGGGAGTCTAGAAATAAGGAGAAAGGGCAAAATATAGTACACCTAATTAGATGCCCTTGATATGATAGTACAATAAGTAAATCAATCTTGAGTAGTTAAATATTTCAAGTAGATAAATTCATGCAATATTACTTTTTCAAGTTAAATTTAACGTGGAATTCACAAGTCAGGTGATCAATTTTTCTTGAATCACATAGCTTCTTATTTACATAGCATTCAAATGAAATCAGCTGTCACGACTGTCAGGGGCCAGCAAATAGGCATTAAGCGAAATGCACAAAATATTTTATCTGGACCATGAGTTTTACAACCCCTTGTTTTCTGAACTTTTATTGAGGCTTTATATCATGTTTTTTATGGTGAAAATCATCAGATATCGGTTGCGTTGTTTTCAAGTTTCAATTAATATCTGAATACCTCACCTTGATAGCCAATCAGATGTGAGAATTCATCGAGCTATGTGATTCTGTGACCAATAAGGTGGTGTTGTTGTTATCACTCTATCTGTAATTTATCAAATACATTAGATGACTTTCCATCAGTCATCTTGCAGTTTGATTGCACACCCAGACTGGTAAACTCTCAAATTATTGACAAGCTATATAAACATTGAACACCTACATACCTCTTTGCAAACTGTTTACTGTTTAAATGAGGGTGAATATGTGAAAATCGTCTAATTGAATTGCAGATTAATAAGTGTTCATAACTGCTGGTATCACCAACACCTTGTTTAGTGTTTACTGTATACTATATTATTATTATTATTTTCATTAACTATAAACTACATCTAAATGGCAGATATACTTTCCTTTGTTCTTCTTGAATCTACTACCGAGCCAAGTAAGGTAGATTTAATGTAGTGCCAAGTTTTTTTGGCCATTAGAGTAACTTTGACAAATGCACTGTTATGTAGGTAACAAATGTTGTCATCTTACTCTCGTCTTCATCTCAATTTCACTACCGTTAAGTCAAAGAAAGGAGCTAACTGAAACTTCAAACTCCATATCACATGACTCTCACAGTTTCAAGAAGAGGTCTGACAGAAAAGTGTTTCCTTCTATTTTGATTTCTTTTACAGTTTAGAAAATATTAGTGAATGTAATTACAAATAACAATAATAAATTGGTTCCCTTTGCAAAGAAAATTATATTAACTGTTCTTGTCTCCTTAACCATCTCCTATATCCTCCATCAACAAAATAAGCATACTCATATGCATACAAAAACATATGTGCTGCTGTGAAAAAAAAAAATTCAAACTTAACATTAATTTTCTGAAACTTTTTGTTTTATATTATTAGTTAATGAAATCTGCTTTTTTCATCTACTACTGGCATATTCATTATCTGTTTGGTTGCTCAGAAATGATATTCATGTTGAGTGCTCCAAAACAACAATAATTAATATATTATTAATAACAAACAACAGATAGTGCAAATAGAAACATCAACACATAACTATCACAGCCCCTGCCCTTTTGAAGAATTCTGCTACTAACAGGAAACAGGGCTCGAAATAAACTTTTTCGTGCAGGAGCAAGCTGGCGAGTAGAGAGAAAAATTTAGTTGCCAAATTAAAAATTTTGGTTGCCACTTTTTTTTTTTACCTTGCTTTGCATGGAAGTAAGATAAGCATTTTAAGTTTTAAAGACAAGCACGAAAGTAAACAAAATTGAAATTTCCGGAGGGGTTAACCAAAAAACCTTCCATGGATGTAAAGGGGGGGAAGGAAACCACACCTTGTTTTATCCTAACTCAATAATATTCAATATTGGATTTTCAATTATTTTTAACACAATCAGGCACCAGAGAAGGTGTTTTCATAAAATAAATACTATTGTTGTTATAAATTTTGAGTACTATACATTGGATGGGAAATACTTTGGCTCTCATTCATGGTATAAAGTAATGTACAGATTAGAGTATGTACATCCACAAGATGTTCTTCATCCATGACCTTACACCAAACATCTCCCCATACATCCAGACCAACAAAAATTAATAAGACTATATATAGGTGCCCAAAAAGTAACATTTACTCAACAGGTATAGCCCCATCATAAGGTCCCTCTTAAACAATTTTGTGATTATTTACCTGTAAAATTTTCCCACTAGCTATAGATTTGAACAAGAAGTTATATTGTTGGGATTTAGACTTAAAGGGGTAAAAAATCTCCAAAATAAAGAAAATAAATAAGTTGTTTTATATCTACAAAAAAGTATGCAACAAACACAAGAAATCCAGCCTTGAATTTACAATGGGAACTAATGTAACTGCCATTAATGACAGTTCATGAGAGTCAATGATGGTATTTTGCACTTGAGCAGGGCTTTAAACGCAAGAAAAGGTAAACTTGACCACATGAATGTGAAAAACATAAAGAAAACTATAAAAGGAGTTTAAAAAAACGAAGGTTTGACTATTCAAAGGAATGCCATCTAAACTTGACTTCCAACCTAGGAAAAAGACAAGAGGCTTTAAAACAAGATATTAATTTGTAACATGACTGCTTGGCACAGAAACAACACAGGCAGCAGCTCGGCCAGAGTTCAGTGAAGCCACTTCTTCCCACTTATTCTTCTCTGGATCATACGATTCCACAGCGCTCAAATATTTGGTGCCATCATATCCACCAATTGCATAGAGTCTGTCACCAAGGCAGGCTGCTCCAACAGCATCTCGGCAGTTGATCATGGGTGCAACCATTGTCCACTGGTCAGTGTTAGGGTTGTATCTCTCTACTGAATCAAATTGCCGAGAGCAGTCCTGGCTGGCTGGAGCATCATGACCACCCATTGCATACAGGAAATTATCAAGAACAGCTACGCCCACACCTGTGCGACAAAACAGTCAAAGAACAGTGAGCTCACCAGGTAAGTCAATCCATACACGACTGATCAGTTGAACAAATCATAAAAGGCCAGTTGAGATACTAGGAAAAGTGGTACAGCATTAGAGAGACTGGGGAAAAAAGATCTGATTGAATAAAAGAAAAGTGGAATCAAAAGCAGGTGCCTGGTTGACAGAGTTGGTCTTTGGCAAGAGGAGATTACTCTGCAAGATAGCTGCTATAACCTGGATCACAAGCAACCAAGCTTCCTCAGATGTGATAATTTGTAGATGATATTTTTACCTCCTCTCCTCTTGAGCATGGGACAAGTCACAGTCCATTTGTTAGTGTGTGGGTCATAACATTCCACTGAGTTCAAACAAGCAGACCCATCCCGCCCTCCAACGGCATACAGTCTTCCATTGAGAACTGCAACCCCCACAGTGCTACGAGCTGTTGTCATAGGTGCAATAAAACTCCACTGCTTAGTATCAGGATCAAATCTATGAATAACAAATTATTGATAATTACAACTTTTTTCAAACACTTACTAAGTTCAGAACGTTGCCGTCAATCTTGCTCTACAGATTGTTTTGAAATTCTTGATTCCGCCCCTACTAGATTTCAACTCAAACTTAAGGAGGCTATGCATATAAATTGGGAAAAGCCTAATTTAAATCAACAAGTTCATCACGTCAACCTGACACTTACGCTTTAGGCTTTATCTTCTTTCACTCTTTGTAACTCACTCAAATATTTTTGTCACTTAATCTTAATTAATTATGTATGTTTTACCTAGTTGTCATAAAGTCCAACGGTTTTTCAAATATTATGTAACTGACGATGATGTTGGCAACATTGAAACATGTCTTTTAAAATTAAAAATGTCGTAATCTTCTTAAAAATCACGAACTAGGAAAAGCTTATAATCCTCAGGAAAGGGGTGGGGTGTGGGGTGTGGGTGGAGGGAGGGGACTTACCCATATAAACCCATTTACTCACAGCAGGAGTTTCATGTTTCCATTTTTTTCAAACATTCCTGAATGGTGTAGTTGATCATAACATGAGGTCATTATGGCTGCCTCCGAAAATAATAACGGGACATATCACCCAGCAATGTCGACCAGGTTCTTACATTGAGTGAATGGTAAATAAACATGTAGCTGGAAGTAAAATGCTTTTCTTGCATTTGCTGCAAGATTTTTCCATAGGGTTTTCTTTTTTTCTGCAACAAGCAACACCTTAGTTCTTAACAATTTACTTTAACACCAGTGACTTCAAACTTGGAAGTATCATACCAAACAATAGCCTTACATGCTCCCTACCTTTCAACAGTACTCAAATAAGACCATCCATCATGGCCACCCACAGCATACAAAGGGCCATCCAAAGCTGCCACACCCAAACCATGACGATGGGTGCTCATTGACGGAACAGGGCTCCATTGTTTAGTCCTTGGATTATAGCACTCGACAGTGTTAAGGGTCTTTAATCCATCCCGTCCACCAACGACATATAGATTGCCTCCTACCACAGCCACGTCAAACTGCAGCCTTCTGGTAACCATGGGGGCAACCACTGACCACTGGTTTTTGCGAGGGTCGTAATGCTCAATTTGGATTGCACCCTTTGAGGAATCCATACCTAAGTTTGGAAGAAAAGAACCTTTTGTTCCTTTATAGCAGGTTCACAATGATCTGATGATAAGCAACCTTCCATCATTTGTCAGAGAAGAATGAGGAATCAATAAACTTCATCTATGTATAGAGTACTAAAGTGTGACGTCACAAAAAATTAAATATGTAAATTATGGGATCGGGCGCCATTTTCGAATGGAGTATCCTTAAAAAAGGTGCCTTGCCAAAACTTAGCTCTTAATTGTAATTCCCAGCTGAAATATGAAGGATTGAAATTTGATACTGCCCCATATAAATCTCTCTAATTTTGAGTCTGTTCTAAACTGAAGGAACAGAAACAAATTTTGAAGGGTTTGTATGGAATGCCATCAAACTTTGATCCCTTATATCTCTACCGGGAATTGCAATTCGGAGCTAATTTTTGGGATGAAGACATCTTTTAGCATGCTCTATAAGAATATGGCATCATATTTCATAATTTCAAAAATTTTATTTTTGTGACGTCATCACTTTAGAACTCTATGGTACCACCTCTACAAATTAAACAGAATACTTTAGAGCCTGCCTATGCCACTTTAATGATGGTGCTTCCTAATACAAAGAGATTTTTTGCCTTTTTATTAACAAAGACAAAGAGAGAGCAGATCTGATGGAATATTTCTACAGAGAAACTGGGGATAACCAGCATTTTTTATTGACAAAAGTATTATTCCACAAGCTTAAAAATACGTAACTAATACCACATCAATACCTCTGTAAATGCATAGCCAACCCCATTTTCCAACCCCTACTCCTTTATTCCCTTCTAATGGCAGAATAGCAATGAATAAAGGAGCTGTAATTTAATGTTTGTCTGTTATTTCATGGAAACACCTTTGTATTG
The DNA here is from genome assembly GCA_948470475.1 of Galaxea fascicularis. Classification (NCBI taxonomy): domain Eukaryota; kingdom Metazoa; phylum Cnidaria; class Anthozoa; order Scleractinia; family Euphylliidae; genus Galaxea; species Galaxea fascicularis. The sequence goes on along the minus strand of OX419341.1, from coordinate 24,572,921 downwards.
TACTGAGAGACACAGCAGTAAGAGGGATCCCATTATTTACCCTCACTATGTCTTTCTAGAACCATCCTATCATGTGCAAAATTTATATGCACAGAGAACCACCCCCTCTGCCCCCGTCTCTCAGAAATTCCTATGGCCCCAGACTTCATATTGAGTACGCTTGCTTGCTATCTGTGATTCACTGAGTTACAGATCATCATTATGCCGAATATTTCTTCTATGAGTAAAAGCAATACCTAGTACTTGACACCTGAACAGCAGATATTTACTAACTTATACCCCACCCATGAACAAACCACTTAAAATGCCTTACACGAAACGTAAAACAAAAGGATGTTATTTTGACATGAAAAAGAATATCATTCATGACAAGCATATTTCCTGTCACGATCACGGTTCCAAAGTAGCATTGTTTAGGTTTGTTGGTAAGGATAAGCTTACCTAACTTTAAGTTTTTTACGGAAAAAATATCAGGTGAAGTTCATAACCTTAAACCGAAATTTATGAAGGCCACTTCACTTCAACTTTTGACGTTTTCATTTTGCGGCTCGTGGATAAAAGATTTTATAATAGATAACAGAGTCAAAGCTAATTAACCTTGCATTTCAAAATAAGCTCCACTTACCACCGACTACATAAAGCTTTCCCACAGTTGACTTTCTTGGAGTTGTCCTTGAATTTTGTAACTGAAAACGTCTTTTTGGAAGAAGCTGAAACTTCATGGCTTCGATAATGAGTTCTCTACATGAGCCCATATCGCGAAACAGCGATGACATCTCCACTTTATCAACAAGAAATTCCGGCATAAGCAAAGGCAGGCGAACGAATCCCAGCAGCTTTGGCATAAATTTCTTTCTATTTTCTTCATCGTATTCTGTCCATGCACATAAAGCTTCAAATATTTGCGATTCAGAAGCTACGTTTAGATCGTCACTCGACAGAAGCTGAGCCACGCATTCAGAGTTGAGAAGCACGAATTCCTGATTTTTGACAACTTCAACAAAACGTTCTTTAGTGTAGGCATCGGCGATTTTGTAAAGTTCGTTGCATCCATGACCTTCAGCAAAAGAGCGAATACCCAAACAATTTGAAGGATGAAGTTGATGCTTCATAAATTCCGAGCAGGCTTCTTTTACTTCATCGATCTGCAAAATGCAAGAAACTGAAAGAAGGCTTTCTACGTTATCCACTCGAATTTCTATGTGAGAAGTATAGGCATACTGAATCAACGCTTCCATCGCCAGCGGGTCCATATCTGTCAGGTGTACAACAGCTTGTCCATTTTCAGAAAGATCACCGGTAAACATTGCGCTAAAATAATCACTAAAAGCCGCAAGGACGAGTCGGTGAGCCTTGATTCTCTTCTCTCCAACCACTAAAACGATGTCGCATAGTTTGGAATTTTTGCGAAAGCCATTCATTTTGTTGAAAGTCTTGATGAGATGGTCGTTACAGGTAAAATTTATCGCATCCCCTTCTTCATCCATTTTAGAGGCAAAACTGTTGCAAAAAAATTTCCTTAGAGTAAACAAGACTCCAGTTTTTTCGGACTATTGTTACATCTGCGTGTAGTTGCATATCTCACAAACTTAAAACATCAACACGACTTTTCCCTGCTTTTATATCGGCTGGGACGTGAAGGATCGCCGCCAACGCACTCGCCCCAACCCCCTTCTTCCGGTAACTTCCGTTAATTGAAAATCCACAATGGAGGATTGAGACCTCTGCAATGCCTCTTTATGTTCGATTTCTTTCCCGAGGTTTCCCTCGCATTTTAACGTGCAAAGATTTATTTGAAATAAAGATATCGACGAGGGGATTTTCTACGAATACTGGAGCTCAAATTGAGCATGAAGACCTAAAAGTTCAGCGTTTGTTTCAAGGTATAATCCAAGGCCAGCGCGGAAGCTTGGCACAAGCCATTACATTGGTGGAAACTTTACATCCCTTGAAATATCATCAAGCGCAAAAACTCTTGTCTAAAGTGGCTAAATATTCAAAAAAGGCACCTCCATTCTCAAACGGACAGCGTTGCTCATTTCGAATTGGTTTGTCAGGGCCACCTGGAGGAGGAAAATCTACGTTTATTGAGGCGTTTGGGAGTTTTCTGACCAACATGAACCACCAAGTAGCTGTCCTAGCTGTAGATCCATCGTCTTCCACAACTGGAGGATCACTTCTAGGTGACAAGACTCGTATGACGGAGTTATCACGGGACCCTCATGCTTACATCAGGCCATCACCATCCTCCGGAACCCTGGGTAATGATGTAACTATTTCCAATAAACAATGAACCCCCCTTACTGCTAGAAAGTTTTCTTACATTACATCGAGAAAATGCCATCCATTCCTTCCCCACCCCGCAAACCCCACCCCCTCTGTTAAAAAGATAAACAACCACATCGGGGTAAAAAAAATGGATGTGTGCCAGCAAGACCTAATTTTAAAAGCTACCATTCATGATTATATGATATATTATATGTTCTCCGGGTACTCCGGTTTTCCCCTCTCCCCAAAAACCAACATTTGATTTATAGTCTCCCCAATTAGTAGAGCACTCGTGTTCAGCTAGAACAATTTGAGACTTAAATAAAGTTGTTATTATTATTATGATTATTATTCTCTGTTCCATCACTTGCATATGATATATTATCCTCACCTAAACTCATGATTTTTGTAAAATATGACCTGAACTCATTTGCACCTCTGTCTACAGTCTTCCACATGCTTCCAGCACACTAAATAAATACTTCCCTTCTGATTAATAGAAACTGATTTGAAAGAGGTAATTACTCTCCTTTCAGGTGGGGTGAACCGTAGCACTAATGAAGCCATTCTGTTATGTGAAGCCACTGGTTATGACACTATCTTGGTGGAAACAGTTGGTGTGGGTCAATCAGAAATAGCTGTTGCACACATGGTTGACATGTTTGTGCTGCTGATCCCACCAGCTGGTGGTGACGAGCTGCAGGGAATCAAAAAAGGCATTGTGGAGATGGCTGATCTAGTCTTGATTAATAAAGCTGATGGAGACCTTATCATTCCAGCTCAGAGAATTCAAACAGAGTACATCAGTGCTTTAAAATTGTTAAGAAAAAAGTCTCACCACTGGAATCCTTCAGTATGTTGTGTACATTTTCCACACCGTTTGTAGCCTTTGTAAAGATCACCACATCTATTTGGATTTTGGCAAACTTATAACTGACCGGTTGATGCCGACCAGTTGGCTCAGTTGGTAGAGCACCGCATACAGTGCAGGAGCTCATGAGTTCAAACCCCGGCTGAACCAACTCTCAGGGTCTTAAAATAACTGAGGAGAAAGTGCTTCCTTTTGTAGTGACATCTGCAAATGGTTAGACTTTCTAGTCTTCTCGGTAAAGGTCCCGTCTCACAACTGTTCATAATAATTATTCTGTGGGATGTTAAAGAACCACTATGGACATAATGAACCCTGGCTGTGACCACCCCTGGTGTTACCCTTCTGATCTGTTCTATTCAGCAAGTGGCTGGCTTGGCGTGATATCCCAAAAAAGGTTACATACAAAAACAGCCTTAAGTCAACGTGGAGTTTGCCGATTGCTGAAACTATGTAGATGTAGATACAACTGCCTTTACCTTTCATCCAGGGGGGGTACTCGGGATTTCAAGTGACGAGAATGGTTGAAGGATTTTTTCAGTTTTGAAATTTTTGATTCCGGGATTTTTTTGGATATGGAAATTTGGGAAGTATTATTTTGGGAAGCTTGACGTGAGTAGGGATTTTTTGGGGGTATTACAAAGAATCAGTAGTGCCCTGGCATAGTTCTGTGAATAAAGTACAAACAAACATGTTTGGTCCAGGGATCTTTTTGGGTTTTGCTGGAAGCCCTAGGGTCACTTGAAATCCTGGGTCCCCCCCCCCCCCCCCCCCGGGCCTTGCATTCAGAAACAATTTTGTTTAATTTATTGGTGTATTTTCTTGACTTAATGTTCAAAATAAATTTGCTTTACAGGGCCATAGCTTGTGTGAGGCAAGACGATACACTTGCCTCATCTTACACTTGAACAAAATTGATTTTCTGAAGAAAAACTGTATGAGCCCCTATGAAAATTTTAAAAAAAAGTGTTTCAGGGCATCTACATTTCAAAATGTTCTGGGAGGGGTGTATGCCTCCAACGTACAAAAGTTACTTATTTATAAGAGTGTAAGTTTTATAAAAACTTGACAGAACTCCCTCTTTGCAGAAGTAATTAATCATGATAGTGAGCTGTCTGAATACCTTTGTAGTGACTCACTGATTGATTGATTGATTGATTGATTGATTGATTGTTTCCTACCTGCCAGGTCATGCGTATATCTGCTCGCACTGGTAGTGGCATTGAGAAAGCATGGGAAAACATGCAGCAGTTTTATAACGTCATGCTAGAGAATGGAGAGCTTGAACAAAGGCGTTGTAAACAGCATGTGGTCTGGATGTGGAATCACATTAAAGAACAAATCATGGGAAGATTTAAATCCAACCCTGAAGTCCAAGAAGAACTTCATTACTATGAGAAGCTTGTAGCTGATGGGGTTGTTACCCCAGGAATGGCAGCTGATGTACTGCTCAAAATATTTACTCATTCATCATCTCCTGAGACTGACTATAAAATAGAACGGGGAACATGATAAAAAAGCGGAGTGTGTCTTATGTCTCTGCACATGGGGTACAAAATTATTTTATCATGAAGAAGCAGGAGGCTGACTGATCCCTAGCACTGATAAACAAATGCAATAAAGTTAAGTTTTGCAACACTAGATCACCCCTGATGAAGACACTAGACAGGAGTGTCGAAACGTTGGGTCGTGAATTGTAACTTTCTAAGTTACATTCATCAATTTTCAAACCAGAATAGCATCAAACCATGTCTGATTGTCCACCTGGTTGTAGTGTGAACTTGAACAAACCTTAGTTAAACGTATTACTTCTAATTCTCAGTTGTTGAGCAAAAGACGTCTTCCATAGCAATACCTCAGTAATTTTGATAACATTGTTTTAAAAGCAAATTGCTTGCCAGTTTAATGTCCTCACGCGATTCATAATGGGTGAGCAGATGAACAAAATATTTTTTGACTTGGAAAAGCGGAACTACAATCGAAAAGTAATGGTATTAAAACTTCAGGATGAACGTGACGATCTGGAAGGAGAAATCTCTCTTAACTAACCTAAAAATGTCAGGCAGACATTCGCAAAGGGGAAATCTCCAGACGATGACGGACTTAGTACGTGGTGTTCTAAAACAATAACAATTTATTCAGAAAAAATGCTATCTAATTAATACAAATGCTTATCAGGCTAATACGGGTTATTTAAGTTAAGGAATACTAATAGTAATACAAACAATCATTCTTAGAAAACAAATAAAGAAAGGTGACAAAATATGGTATCCGATAAACGTTTCCGAATTCTGCGGTTCATGCTAAACAGAATCCATGCATAAAACTTTTCGAAAACGTTGATCAATAATATACAAAATTACAAATCTTTAAAATTGTAATGATAAAGTTCCAAAAAGTTCTAAAACTGCTTCTTCGACTTGATGGGACAAGATTAAGTTGAGTGCCTTAACACGGCTTTTACGGAAGGTGTCGATATCTTCAAAATGGTGGCGATCTTTTTGGTCTGGCGTCCGATAACTATAGATAACATGGATTACAAACTTGAATCCAAAAATACGGTTGAATGAACAAAAAAAAAGTCCTTACGCACTCAATTAATCCCGATCAAAATGGCTTTATTAAAGGGGCCAAAATGTCAGTCAGACTAATTGACAACACTTAGAGCAAACACGGCTTCAAAATATTCCAGGGATAATTGGCAAATCGACTCTCGTAAAGCGTTCGACACCACTGAATGGAATATTTGGTGATGATTTTAAAAGTTCGGATTCCACCCTCTACACCAATTCAGCAACCGCAGCTTCCAGTTATCAAGATTAAATTACTGACTCGCTTAAGAAGGCTATGGATAAAAAGTTGGTCACCTGTGGTCTTTTTCTTGATTTTTCAAAGGCATTTGACACAATTAACCACGATATTCTGTTATCGAAACTTTATAACTATGGTATACGTGGTAATCCTCTCAGATGGTTTGAAAGTTACTTGTACAATCGAAAGCAGGAGTCGGACGTCACCTCGATTTTGATTCCTTTTTCATTCGTTCATGTAAAGTATATCTCAAAGGATAACAAACTGCACGTGAGGATTTTATTTCAAGCTTTTGCCTAGAATAAGTGCTGAAAAAAGAGAACTACATTTCTTTGGTCTCGAAAATGACACCTTGCGCATACTGACGAGAAAAGAATTACATCACCATTCCTTTTTAACTGTCACTGGTCTAAAAAAATTTTCCATGGAGCCCATTAAATGGTTTAATGAAAAAAAGAAAATGATGATGCCTCTTTCTCGCCATCTCCAACTGAAATTCTCTTTGGCAAAACCCCCTTTCACACTGATCCGATTATAGAAAAATTTAATTGTAGCCTCCTCTTTGCTGAATGTTATGAGGGTCCCCTATACTTTTTTCGTGAAACGTGATTGGGACTATTTTTTTCTCGTGAAACGTGATTTAGGTTTATTCGTTCATTCGTGATTCGTGATTGCCGATATTTGCTTTATCGTGAATGTGAACGAATTTTGGGAATTATCCGTGACACGTGAAAAGTCTCAATATTTTTACGTGAATTCATTTTCCAAAGTGGTATAGGGTACCCACTGTTAACTGTACACGCCGGCAAAAATTAGCACAAAAAAGTATATCAGAAGAATTTAAACTGAAGCTCTATGCGAGAGTTTCATCCTGAAAAGCTGCTTGTATTGTAACCGATAACAGATGGTGCAGCTAAGATGCCCTGACAATTGTTGTAAATAGAATAACTTTCAATAATTATCAACTTAACTCTCAGTTTGGCGTAACATGAGTGCAGTTCGCTGTCCTTGTGTACGTATTGCAACTTCTCTTTTGTCTTTTCGATGTTGTTGTTGTGTGATGTGTTTTCTGTTAATCACTGGGGAAATATATTTATAGCTTTATTAAGATACCTGAAAATGTTTGTAAATAGAAATCCTTTGATTTATTTACCTAACGCCAGCTAGTCGTAGCGTGACACAAGTGCAGTTCAAGTGCCGGTATTTGTAATGGAGTAACCTTTCTTGTACGTTTGTCAATAATAAAAGTAAAAAACAACATTAAAAAATGAAAGAAATAAGTGCAAATGACAGGTTTAAACTGCAGCGTTGTGTCTTCGGGAACATGATCGTGTGTCCATTTAGGGTAGAAGTCTTCCCATTCATATGGGAAGTTCAAAGTTTGTACGTGCCCATGACAGCTTCAGTAGGTATTTACCAGAGAAATTCCGGCTGTATCCAAGGACAGAAACAAGGGAATAGGTTATGTTTCATTCGAAAAGTTCTTTTATTTTGACAACTACTTCATCCACAAGAAACGCAGATTTAAATTATTGCACACTATTGATTGCTTTATACTACTCCTAATGCACCTATCAATGTTTAGACGGAGAGGGGGGGGGGGGGGGTACGGGCAAAGATGCGTCATTTGAACACTTCTGTTGTCCCCTCTCTGGGGAATTTGATCACTTGTACTAATTAAAGTTCAAGTATTATAAAGGATTGTTAAACTATTTCCAGTCCCAAGGGTCGGGAATTTGACCAAAAAATTGCAAGAAAATTCAAATGACGCACCTTTGCCCGTACCCCCCCTCTCCGTCTAAACATTGATAGGTGCATAAAAGTTAGGTTACAAGCTAGTGTATTGGACAACAACCGAGCCGTACAGGAGAGCTTCCGGGAAAGACAGTCTTTTTCGTACATCAAATGAATTACATAACATTTTATGATTCATACTCTGGGGACAACTGAAATATACTAGAACTAGACTTTTTGTTTAATACTTGAATGAAATACCTGCAACGTCCATACTGTTACTCTGTAAGTAATCGCATGTTTCCTCGTAAAATTAAAGATTAATCACTTGTGTTTTCAGAAGTTGTTACTGAAAACACAAGTAATGATTAATCCTTACTTTTACTCGACCCCATGCGATTATCTATACGGAAGTGGAGTACGATCGTCCGGGTGAGTGTGGTCCTGAGAAGGACTGTTGAACGTGACATTGACAATGACTTGAGTGTGATCAAAACAGGCTCAAAAAGAAACACTCCCTGATTTCAAATAAGCTTCTTTTGACATTTAAGAAGAAACCCTTGAGGAGACAAATTGAAAACACGTCTGTTCTGTCCAAGAGGCCTCGCGATCGAACTAAATGCAAATATATCAAGAGGACCATCATTTGTCAGTTCCTGGGTAACTCATGGACATAACTACAACACAAACAAGAAAATTGGAGACAATACTCGCTCTGACAGAGCCGGAGCCTTTAAACTCTCCAAATCAAATGATTAATTCTCCTTACCAACGTCAATTCATTTCCTTAAATGCGAGTGATAAGAATTCATAGACACATTTTTATGTTAGTCTCAATTGATAACTGGTCTTGAGTTTATTGAATTGTATTATCGATAACATAACCTGTTCAATGAGAGTAAAGCGAGACTAAAAATCAATTGTGTACAGGCTTCTCAGTTGGGTGTTTAACAAGCCAAGTCAGTAACAAGGTGATAGACATCAATATGTTTTCTCCCTGCAAGTTCTTTGTGCCCAATACTCCAATAAGATGCCTGTTAACAGATTAGAGTGTTACTGGTGATAACCTAATTGCCTTTGAGAGAAATAACCGTATGTTAACCCTTTCACTCCCGACAGTGCCAAATGGCACTTATAGATTTTACTCTGTCTAACGCCAGACGATTTTACTCGTCAATGGGGAACCCCTTGGGAGTTAAAGGATTAAAGTTTACTAGGCTCCCTGAGACAATTGATTACTGTTTGGTAATAGACCTCCACGGTGTTTTAGATCACTGTCAGAGTCCGTGGGTCACATAAGATTCTTAAGGGGTCAGTAGATAAGGGTCTTCCCAACTTTTCTTACTTGGTAACTCAGTGTGTTGGGTAAGGGAGCCAGCGCTCTCAGGTTTTTTACCCGAGCGACGCACTCACAGCTGTATCTGAAACAATGCCTTCAGTAAACGTTCCTTCAATAACACGAAAAAAACACTACCGTATCATTTGAATTGAATGATTAATGTTTCCTACGAACCCAAAGGTGAGAATCACCATGCAGTGCATAATGCATGGCTCCAATTAAAAGTACTACAATCAACTCCTTCGTTATAGTCAACTGGTGACCATAATGAAGGGGGGAGGGGGGGGGGGAAGGAGGAGAAAGGAAGAGTGTAGTTGATTGTGCAACACAGTTTCATCTATGCAACAGCAATATGGTAAACTTACTTTGGCTGGAATCTCAAAGGTCAGAGTATCTTTATGATACAATAACCAACACAATTCGTGAACATCAACTGCTAGCCATGCACTTTGATTGTACCAACAGAGTGAAACATCATTAAACCAATTTTGAGTGCTGAAGGTTTTTAACTTGTTTAGTTTGCTTGGAGGGGAGAACACCTTTTCACAACTCTTACGAAAATCTCCATTGTAGTGCACTTATTTAGGACTAAAATTGTTTCGTAAATTGTTTGGAAATTTAAACACAAATATTGAATTTGAATATTAGAGAACACCCTTTCAGATGGTTACAGAGTATCTAAATCAATGGTTTAAAGGACTATCTAACTCTTGTTCTTGTCTTTGTGTATACATCCACTCCAATCCAGCCCACTGCATGCTGCAGATACAATGAAGTAAAGGACCACCTGATAAATAGCAGGAAAAAATTAAATTCACACTTTTGTCTAAAATGCTTGGCTGGGTAGGATTTCTTCATTCACTAAATGTTGAGAAGGTACAATCAAGAGAGAAAGTGTGTCAGTAATACAACAAAAATACGAACAGCCTCCATCCTAGTTATTTTACAATGGAACTTTTCCTTTGAACATTGAAATAAATTACCAAGGTAGCATACCATACTAGAACTGTAGTAGAAGTGCTATTCAACAGATCAATGTTATCTGTAAGTTCAGCTGAAAATAAATGATGGGGCCTCAATCAAACATCCCCTGAGTTTTGAGCCACCATTTATACCAGACCAGCAAAGAATGGGGTCCATTCAGCTGACCATTGTTTAATTGAGAGAATGCAGTACCAAGTGTTGTATACTTACTATAATTACAACAATGAGTATGATGGTGATTTTGACATTCTTCCACCACATGGCTCTGGCCAGACCTTTGCTGGATTTCTTGAATGTGAGAGACTGGGAAAGGAGTACAAAATAATAATTAAACCATTTTACTCATATCTGTGGTCTGATTGAGAATAATAACTAAGGGTAAAAGTGAACAATGTTTTGACTGTGATCCCTCATGATCAAATTCAATGTTTAGCAATTCAAAGCATTAGCACACATGGCCAAGTTTCGTATTCATGCAGGGCTGTGCTCTAGCGGCACCCGGTCGCCCCTGGCGACTTACTTTTGCCATCGGGCGACCAGGAAATAATAGTTTTTGCACCAAACTTATATGCTGGGCGCCCTGGATTTCAGGGGTTTAGAGGTTTGGGCGCCCAACTACTTTTCTTAGGGCACAGCCTTGTCATGCAAGGACTTTTAAGTAGTCCTGAAATGTTTTAGCCACTTTTCAGCATTCATTGGTTTGACTCCTGCTTTTTCATATTTTATGCTTAATGTTTTGATATATAAATGAGTTTCTGTGAAGTTAAAATTTTGTAAAAGAAGCTATATCTTTAAGGAGCTGACCTAACATGCTAACCTGTCCATAAGTATTAGACTGTCTGTCATAGGATAAAACAACACATTTACTGTTATAGAAGAAAACTCACAGTGGTGTTAAGGTCCTCGGCCTTATCGATCAGTAGTTCCAAACGCTCTCCTCTTTGTGCAATGGTGTCTGTTAAGGAAAATAAAATGGAAATTAACAATTTTCGTACACAAATCTTTTGGGTAATTCATTTGTCATACATAAGTAACCAGGGCTTATGCTGTTTGGCAACAAAACAACAATAAAGTTTATTATAGTTACAATCATCACATTTTAATGGAAGGGCTCAATAACAGTGAGGAGTGTTTTTGTCAAAAAGTTACAAAATGAATCCCAAACACTTAGTGAATCCCTGAACCTCATTAGTGGGTGTAACTTCAACTAATGTTTCAGCATTGAAGAGGTCAAATTTTGACAGGTGTCCTCCACTGCTAGTGGCTAAAAGGAGAAGTGGAGAGGTACATCTATAATTTGCAAGGAAAATGAAAAAAGCTAGGTAGACATCAAGGCAGAAAAAGTCCCCATCTGTCGTTTACAGCTGGAGATGTCAAATAATCTGACTTGCATCTCAATAATGTTCAAGCAATATTTTGTGGAATTAAGGTCTGCACTTTGAGGAAGCATCGAAATGCATCATTTTTCAAGATGAACTAGAGTCATGGAAGTTTATCACTTTCACAACAAAGTTTTGTTAAACCACAGTAAAATTCCTAGGGGTTGGTGGGATATACATGTCTTTTTGGAACAGAGCAATAAATATAATCTCACCAATATTTCTAACCATTATCCCTTTCAGTTCATCCAGCTCTCCCTGTACCTTTGACAGATTATCAGCATTGGCTCCAGTTTCAGAAAATCGTTTCTATGAAATATGAAAGTTTGAAGTGAAACAGAATCCTAATCGTCAATAAATTATTTGTCAATTACCCCTGACTGAAGTTTTGTTTGCAGAGAACAAAGATAGGTTGAAAACGTCCAGAAAGAGGCCAATTGTTAGGGACAAATAGATATTTGAAACTGTTATTTTAGCAAACATCTGAGCAGGAAGCCTCAAGCTTGATTGGCTTTAGGGATAAGATCTGAATCAAAGGAAATACAGTGATGTCACACACCAATTTAACAGCCAGTAATCAGTGTCCAATGAGGGTTCTTCTATTGTTCTATTGTATTTTATCTCTGTTAAAAAACTCTCTGCCTTTAACTCTTTCCTTCCTAAGAATGACTTTATAATTTTACTCTGACTACTGCCAGATGATTTTTTGGCCACTATCTATTTCCCTGAGGGTGGCTACTTAGTAAGGGTTGAACTGTACTTCCTTCCCTGGCAGAAATGCAGAGAAATCAAATCAATGGAGAATACATGATACATTAACTCACCATTTCTGCTGATAAAACTCGTGAAAATTCACTGTTCATTGCATAAGGCAGAGCTGTTTGTGCTCGACCGTGGTAAGAAGTCTGGAACCTGGCAAAATACAACAAAATGTATCATTTGTTTTAAACAGTTAAAAACATGGATAAAACAAAAATGGAGTTTGCGGCAAATTTAGGTACACTTATCTAAGATTGGAATGGCATTTTACCGTTTTAAAAAAAGAACTTAGGAAACCAGACTACCTCAAGAAAAATCCCCTGAGCAAGAATAAAAATCAACAGCAATATAAAGCAGTAATGTGAAATTGACATCAACATTTTGTACTTCAGGGTCACAGTGGTGCCAGGTGATTCTTAAAACTACTGATTAAAGTCTTCTTTTTTGAAACTGGGTAATAATAGCAACACAAGAATATTAGACAGAGACTTACCTCTTTTTAATCTCTGTGAGGTACAGAAATGCTTTTGACCTTTCAAAATCCTTGACAGAAAAATAACACAGACCAAATATCATTAAAATATCCAGCTCCCGAAAGGTATAACTATCTGTCCAGATTTTGAAACACAGCAGTGTGTTATCTTCAGATTATAAGGCAATGCCAACTCATACTTTGTACAACCATTGAAACCCCCAGTTCCTTGAAAATTATATGTACTTGCTGTGTCTACCCCAGACCAGAAATTCCTCTATAGTTGATGACGAGGAGCCTTCTGGTCTTGAACCGGCCTTGCCAGATACCAGTGGAAAGGGCAGACCTTCAACCATATTTATTTGTTTATTTATTTATAGCAGTTAGGAAATACATCCATGGAGGAACAACAAGAGGATACAAAGTCCCTCACAAAGGTCAACCTCCCATGGTCATACGAGTCAACACAAGGGGTGGTGACAGCCAGGGTTCCTGTCCAGAAGTGCACAATGTCAACAACATTATGTACTTTCCCATGTGTTAAGCTCAAAACAAGATGTTCCTGGTAAACATGGTAATGACATCACAGTGCCCTCGAAAGTGGCATACATTCTTCCTGTATTTATTCTATACTTTTCAGTATAGAATAGTATATTCTGTGTCTTAAGATGATGAAGTCTTCTTTTATCTCAGACTGCTGATGCAAAGGTTGAAAAACAATATAATAAAAAGAGAATGGCTATATTTGTCTTACATCATCTGTAATGCACAGGTATATAACTCTGTCTTCTGATATATAATGGAACAAATAACTGCAAGAAAATTGATAGAAAAGTGTCAGGATAACAAAATATTGTTGTGAATGCATTTACACATTGCTCCTCAATGATACCTTACCACAACAAAGAACAAGATTGTTGCAACATGTACAACATAAACTTTTCACTAGGAAATAATAACATCACAACAGTTATGACTGACACATTTGTGAAGTACAGTTACCCGGGAAGTGTAGTCCTGAGAAGGACTACATTTCAAAAACGGCACAGCGAATTTTTTTCTTATTACAGAATTTTGATAAGCAGGATAAGATGCAACTTTTAGCAAAGTTTAAACAAATTCTGTACATGGGGTTCAGAGCCACCTTAAATTTTCGAAAATTTAAGGTGGCTCTGAACTCCATGTACGGAATTTATTTAAACTTTGCAAAAAGTTGCATCTTATCCTGCCTATTAAAATTCTATAATAAGAAAAAATTTCACCGTGCCGTTTTTGAAATATAAGCGCTTAAAACTGAAATTAAGGGTGTTTTTAGCAGGTCATAGTGTTGCTATGGTAACCTATAGTGTCACAAAAATAATACCAACGTATTCACCAATGATTGGGCAGGTTTTTGATACAATGATTATAGCATCAACTGATAAAGAGTGGTAATAATGACCCATCAAAATCTACATCTTGGAAAGTGCTGGAAACTGTTTTGAGCCACACTGACTGATGTTTTGACAATCCGAGCAGAGAAACAAAGTCACCTGATCTGTCACCTTAAACAGTCCTTCTCAGGACTACGCTCACCCGCACAATAATTGTACTTCACTTACTTGCTTATGATGTAACTCCTGAGTTCAAACTATTTACGATTTTACATTTGTTATAGCAATTAACAAAATTGCCCATTGTCTCTCAACATTTTTCATGTTTCCTGGGAGTTGCAAACTGAAAAATCATATCATGCCAAAATTTGAGATTGGATGATTATTCCAACTGCTGCTTGAAATACTCCCAAACTTCTTGGAGAGCCTAAAAGATGCAATTCTGTGGAAAGAAGGTCAAACTCTTTTCTGTCATTTCCCACAGAAGTTAATTTGATTCTATAGAGAACTAGAAACAGGGCACTTATGGTCATTAACTAAAAAGTTATATTAAATAGTCTCACCTTCCTTGTGTATAAGTGAGTTTAGAATTTTCTGGTGGAATTCTACTCAAAAGTTGTTCTGTGACTTCTGCAAAGTTACCCGCACAAGAGGCAAACTTGGCCAGCACTGTGGTCCCCCTGGCTACCACACTGTATAAGATTGGCATGGTTTCTCTGTAAAACAAAATATCAAAAAAACCAATACTACTCTTACACTTTTTTAACACACATTATTTTTAACATTAAACTCAGAACCGGTAGTTTCCTATTCTATTTAAAAAACATGTCGCCTTAGGCCTTTCTGATAGATCAATAATATTACTAGGGAATGATGCATAAGAAAGAAATGATATGTGAACTGCAGATATGAAATCAAATGAAGAATGATCATTGCAGTTGTTATCGCAATTTTACGCAATTGTAAAAATTGCAATCACAACTGCGACAATCATTCTTCATTTGATTTCATATCTGCAGTTCACAAATGATTTCTTTCATATGCATCATTCACTTACATTATCTTTCACGGGAACATATGAACCCAAAATTGACCTGCTCCCAACGTCAGTGGCTTCATAGCTCAGTTGGCAGAGCATCGCACCGAAATCGCGAGGTCATGGGTTAAAGCCCCGTTAAAATCCGGAGTTTTTTTTTAGGCTTCTTTCGCAACTGTAAAAATTGCGATAACAACTGTGACAATCATTCTTCATTTGAATGATATTACTGCCTGTCTCAAGCATCTTTCTATCCAAGCACAGGTGCTCTTCTAATAAGGGAGACTAAATCAAATCACTTGGGGTAAAACCTCTCAGAACAGGGTAGAGAACCAACAAAGCCTACTAAATTATAATGCTGAGTCCGGGAATCAAACCCCAAACATATTGGTGGAAGGTGAGTAGTCTCACCACTAGAGCAACCCTGCTCCCTTATGTAGGGAACGTCACAGGTGGGGGTCTCTCATGCAAACAGGAGCTTCCTGCTTGCATAAGAGAAAACAAATCCTTTGTGGAAATGTGGAAGGGTATATATTGCATCTTTCTAGAATGAACACGGTCAAGATTGTTGTCCTTTCAATTACTTCAATCGCTAGACAGGAGACAGGACAAACTTTAAGCTTATCTGTTGCTTTAGAAGCCACATTTCACTTCCGTCGGTGAAAAGCTTATAATGGTCATAACGCAAGTTGTTATTGTTAATGCTGAACGTACAGTCGTGAACTTTCCTTATTCTACAGTGTCACTGAAAAGGGGTTTAATGGAAATTCCCTTGGTACTTAAGATTAGGCCTAAGTCTTAAATCTTGTTTTAACTTATTTTGTAGCCAATAAATGGAAATGTCCCCAGCTGATGGGCTCCGACGAAATCAATTCGGCAGAGAAGCGCATATGCAGCTTTGTGATCTACTCAACTTAGAGAAAACTTAGAAGGAAATACAATTAAAGATACCAAAGATGCTTTTCCATTAGATGTAAGCTTTACCTTTCGATATCAGTCGATAATTCTCTTCCTTGAATCAAAACTACGCCATTGATTTTTCACTGACGTCAGCGACCTTGGTAAGTACTTCATGTAACCGTAAATATGCGGACGCTCACCACTGGTCTTCCAACATGGCGGACGGCGAGGACGGAGCTGAAAGCTCTCGAGAGCCTTCAAAACGACAATTAGAAGTGGTATGAAGAATTTATGTGAAATATTGTTGCTAGATATTGTTTGCTTTTTATACATAAGTTGAGCTATTTCAACGTATTTCTTTGTAGGTTCCCACAGGTGAACCAGACGACGAGACATGTGCCACGTTTGTTTTGCATAAAGAAGATCACACGCTTGGAAACTCGCTAAGATACATCATCATGAAAAAGTATCAGTTTATTTTTTTTCTTAACTGTTTGATGCCGGCTCTGTTTGATCACAAAACATTTGGCTGTCATTACTTTAGAGTAATGTTGTTCCAAAACAAGGAAAAGTAAAAACAAATCACAATTCTGCATTGAAGGGAAGGAAGGCGGGGGGGGGGGGGGGGGAGGTGGGGGAATAATTAGCCGGGTAACTATCAACATTACCACTTCAATGGAGTCGCCATAAAATTATGCAAAGTTTGGCACATCGAAGGGAGTTTTTATGACTTCAGGAGCTTTAATTTATACAGGAGGGCTGAGAAAAAGAACAATATCTAAAAATTAAGCCAGTAGGACATACAGGATTGCGATAAAATACCAGGAAATAGCAATATTACCAGTTACTCACATAATTTGCTGGCCTTCAGTTTGCCGATAAAAAAAATATATAGCTCAGGAAATTATTATAATTTGCAAAAAGAAATACAAACACAGACAAAAGGAATAAAATCAATAATTGCATTTATGCACAAATCTTGCAAATATATGCATAAAAGTTTGGTTGGATGCACAAATGTGGGGCCTCAAACCCTTGAATTTTGAACTTGAGTGGCCCAGTATGCTTTTTTTTCTAAATCCTAGTGTGAGCAGTGATAAAATGCATCATATTTTTAGCATTTTGAGTGTTGTTAACTAGATGCTCCAAGGTTGAAATTTCTATAGATAAAAATTCATAGCTGAGGAAATTAGTGAAATTCAGTTTCTTGTAGGAATATCAAACTGATGTTAAAAGAAATTCCAAATTTCTGAAAGTCAATTGACATTTTTCATGTAGCCTTCAATTTAATATATGTACCTGGACCTGTCTGTTGCTTTGCTCAACTGCCCCTTGTTTTCAAGGAAAAAATGTATGAAGAAAACTCAGGCTTTCCTGGTGGCATTTTTTTGAGTTCTTTTGCTGAACGAGAAACAGAAGAAACCTTTTGTTTGTGGGAGCAAAGAAGTCAGTCAAGCAGGGAATTAAAGTCGCTGGTTATATATTTGTCACGATAAAGTGATTTTATAAATAATTTTTTACTTCCTGCTGGGTTCTTCCCTTGTTTGCACAAACTGGGAAAGACGTACTTTGGACATATTCAAAAGAAGATGTTGAAGTTGTTTTTTTGTTTTATTGAAGCCCTGATGTACAATTTTGTGGATACAGTGTGCCTCATCCATCAGAGAACAAGATAAATCTGCGGATACAAACAAATGGTGGGTTTATCCAAGAAAAGGATCATTGAGTTCAGAGCGTGTTTTCTTGACAACTGTACACAGTAAAAACTGTCAATATTTTTTTTAAAACATTTGGTAGGATGTCACTATGTTGTGGTTCAAATTTTCTTTGTTTAAAAAATTGTCAAACCAGTTTAATTTTGATTTTCCTTTGTCTCTGAGCCATTGCCATAATCTGAGACAAGGAAAGGAAATCTTTAAACGAAAGAAACATTTGAACCACATCAACTACACCCAGCTAAAATGCATCTCATGGGGAGCAGGGATAGCATAGTGGTGTCAGAACACTCGCCTTCCACCTATGTGGCCAGGCTTGATTCTCCGATCCAGCGTCTCATGTGGGCTGAGTTTGGTAGTTCTCAGATTTCCTGCTCCGAGAGGTTTTTCTCCTGAACTCTGATTTTCCCCTCTCCCCCAAACCAACATTTCTTCCACATGGCCCCACAAGCTTACAGCTTTAAATATTGTAAACCATGTATAAATCAAATTTTTTTACCGTTTTGTATTGGTACAGTTAAACCCCTATAAAGTGGCCACCCTTGGGGAAATGGAAAGTGGCCACTTAATAGGGGCTGGCTGCTTAAAAAAAAAAAAGAAGAACCGTCATCAAGACTTAGACTACTGGCCGCCTAATAGGGGGTGGCCCTTTAACAGGGGGCCACTCGACTGGACACTTAAAGTGTATATGACAACAAAATATTCTTTAGCTTGATCGAAAGAGCTTTCAAAATGATGAAGAACAACGTTTATTTTATTGTAATAGCATTCTTGGTTGCTGAGCTATTCAAGATTTTGATTTATGCAAATTAGGCAACTTGTGACATCATAAGGTTTATGCAAAATAAACTAAAATCACAAAAAATGGAATATGTAGCGGACGGAGTTCTTCAAACATTCTAGTCACTCTATTATCGCTCCGGACGCGTATTTGTTGGATGAGGATTTTACTAGAAACCAAGCCAGTCTTTCTAACTAACCAATTTCTTTAATAACTTGCTTGATTTACGTAAAAACTGAAAAGATGATTACAACGAAACGCCTATTACTATAATTCGTGCATAACATCAATCGTACGATAACAACACAAACAAGGGGCGTATCACAAGACTAGAAAATCACTAAATATTTCGAATCACTAACATTACAAGGAACAATATCGAACTAAAAACCTAACTAAATCGAGCATGCAAATAAAGCTACGAATCATACCTCTTTTTCCAATCTTAACTCTTATTCTTTTGATCTTTCTTGGGAAATCTATCCTTGGTTCTGTGTTCCGATAGCATGTGTCTATTGAAAAGCTAATCTGATCTATATAGCACATATAATCCTTGCGTAACACAATGGAAGTTACGTAACCACTGTCAACTACTCCGTTACAGAATATCTCTGAAGACTTTTGCTGTATAGAACTGAAACTTTTCACAGTTGTTATACTCATCATAAAGTTCCAGGATAAGCTCCACTTTGACATTTCCATGGCAACACAGTGGGCTCCAGGCCCTCTCCGTCCAAGGGATAAAATCAGAGTTTCTCTCCTCAAGAAGAGCTGTTTGTTCTGTATGTTCAGTCACTGGGTGTGAGCGAATATGGACTTAACACAGCACAAGTATAAGAAAGTCTGTTAGACTCTAGAGCAACAAATAAGGCATTTTTCATTTTTGGAATGTAGAGGTCTGGTATTGTTGAGGCTATTCCTCAACAAATCGTTAATGTTAAGTCCGTTCCGCGGTTCCAGTTTTCCCATCGAAATGACGTACATGTAAACCATAATACTTCAGTAGTTGTTTTTGCTCTTCTCAATCGCACGTGGAGAAAACGCTCGTGAAAGAACGCTTAGATGTGAAATTGTGTTTGCTTATGAAGTCTTTCATCATATGGTGAGTTGCTGGATAGTGTCTTTTTTCAGTTCCGATTCGCTGGCTAATGTTTGTCATAATTATTAGGTTTTTACGGCTTGTCAAAGGGTAGTAATGCAGATGAAAGGTCGACATGATGTCAAACGATTCTCTACATTGTCAATAAACTCGTTGTGTTGTTCAAGGATCTTTGTGGTATCCTCGCCAAATTGCCGCTTCAATTGTCCGCCCCGGACAGGTATCGAGTAAGTTGCCATGGTGACCTCATAACCACTATAACAGTGTGCACTTCTGGCAGCATATCAACCCTGTAGACTTAGTATTTGCAGAGATATTCCATATTTTGTGATTTTACTTCATTTTGTGTCAACCTTATGACATCACAAGTTGTCTAATTTGCATAAATCAAAATCTTGAATAACTTGGCAACCAAGAGTGCTATCACAATAAAATAAACGTTGTTCTTCATCATTTTGAAAGCTCTTTCGAAAATTTGGTGTCATATATACACACATTAAAGTTAAGAATTCCTCCCTTAAAATTACAACCTATTAAAATCTTTAATTGTCCTTAACAGTGCTCTTTGTTATTTCGGGGAAAAAAAACCCACAATTTTATTAGGATTGTTGTTTCAAGCTAGAACTTGCTTCATGAAGCTCACTGTGGGTTTTTATTTTCAAACAATGTAGGTATCACTAACACATTATTTTGTCCAAGGCTCTTGCTGCTGTTAATCATAAGCACTCGATTTCATAGGCCCTGCAGCTGTAGATGTCCTCAGAAGAGGTTTATCAGAGTTAACTGCCATGTGTGAGCATATGCTAGCAACGTTTGAGGTTAGTCAGTCCTCTGTCTGACTGTAAATAAGCTGAAATGTGCATTATTTAAGCAATAGACCACAAATTTCTATGGTTTATAGGCTGATAAATCATGCGAGATGTGTGTGGTTTATCATGCCTCTAAACCATAGAAAATTGTGGTCTATTGCTTAAATAATGCATAACAGATTTTCATTGATTTGGCTATTATATAGATTAATTTTACTTGTATCTAAAAGAAAGTGCTTGTAACACGGATTCCACTGAATTTGTTTTCTAACTTTCATTAACTACAGGAACAGGTATACTCTTGGTATTTTATTGCCATATTTTATTTTCTGTTCCTGCACAGAGGCTTTTATTCATAATTCTGAACTCATTTACCATTATCTACATTGTATTTTAAATGCATCTTAGAAAATTGATTAGTGTCCTCAATTAGTCTGCTGAGGCCAAATATATTGAAGGTTTTACTTACTCACTTACTTTTTGCAATTATAGACAGCTGTAGAGGAACACAAGCAAGCAAAACAGAATGGTGATATTGACATGTCTGCTGCAGAGGACTGAAGACTCTAAATAAGTGTTCATAATGAAATAACAACCAACAACACTGGCTCCAGGTGGAAAAAAGTGCTGGAGAAGCTTTGTGGACAGATATAGAAAGGTTTATTGTCAGAACAGTGAGAGCTGTGCAAGAAAACAATTCAGAGGGGATGAACATTAATTTTTTACTGTAGCCTCTAAATATCAGTGAGGACAATAATGAAGGACAATCTTAGCATGGCAGCAGAAACATTTGTAATGAGCTTACACAGTATTGGTATGTCAACCTTTTTTGTGGGTTGGTAGTAGTGGTGTAATGATTAATCTAATTCTCGATTAATTGCGATTATGACCGTTTGGTTCAATTCATGATTCTTTAATTCCACTTTTCGATTTTGGTTCGATTTTTTTGCATATCTTTTCCATTGATCCCTCAGTGAATTATTATTTTGTGAAATCAGAATCCAGAACTCTTAGACGTTTGCAGATCGTGCAGTCATTTCTGCGCCATTTTGTGTTGCTTGGTAAAAATGCTGCCCTTCTACCACCCCTTGAGAATTTCCAAATAAGGCAAACCACGTGCGACATGCTCATTTTCACCTTCTCAAATATGGCGGCGAATGAAGCGATTGTAAATCCACCTGCATCTTTTAGATCCACTGTGTGGAAATATTATGGTTTTTCAGCTAAAGACAGGGCATTAATGAAAACATTAATATTTTGCATAATTGAATCGAAATACTCGGAATCGAAAGCCAATAATCAAAACTGAATTGAATCGCAAGGAATATGAATTGTTACATCCCTAGTTGGTAGCTAGTCTAAACATGTTCTAGAGTTTTAAAGGGACTGAAAAAGTTGTCCTTTTTGTGTTACATGTCTGCTTTAAAAAGGAGACTTTAGGTATTATAATAGGTACTTGTGATTGTACAGTTTCAGCAAATACCCATACTCATCCCCTCCCCTATGGATTGACAAGGGAAATTCCAAGGGGGAGAGGGGTGGGAAAAGAAAAAGTTTTTAAAGAAATGCATGAAGCTAATTTGGAATTTGCAGAGGGGTGGGAGGGGGGTGTAAACCAATCAACCTTCCATGGGGAGAGTATGAACATTTTCTGCAACCACACATTAAAAGAACAAAAATAAGCAATGTTTGCTTTTAAAAATGTTGCATAGTAAACTGCTATGGAGTCATGGATCTAGGTGAGGGGCCAGAACTCTTAGCTGAGCCTCTATCTTACTACTATAAGGCAAAAGGTTTTAGTGGTATGTATCAATATTGGACATGGTGTTAAAGATTTATAGCTGCGTTACTTATAGGAGCGTGACAGAAAGGAAATTCATATCGTGACAAGAACCGTGACAGCAATCAATAGCCAATCAGATCAATGTAACTAAGCTTGAGTGACAACTTGATCACGTGATCATAGAATACATTTGGAATAAGAAATGATCTGTAATTGAGAGTAGAGAGAGAAGGTGTTCGGTGATAGTCTAGACTTATTGTGAGCTTTGTGCCGAATAAAAGATTATTGAGACGTGACTAGTGTTTGGTAAACTGGTGATTTCCAACAATGGACCCTGTTCCAAAAAAGTTGAACCTGAATAGAGTTCAAGTCAGTATGTGGATAAGTTATAATTAATGACGTATGGGATGTGCCCAATTTGTTTTACATATTTCATTTTGGTTTTGTTTTGTTTTTCTTTGCCTCATGATGTCTTCCTGTGTCTGTACTTTTATTGCAAACTCTTTTTTTACCCTTTCTATAAAGCAGCTGGGGGTCCAATTTGCACCAGACAAGAAAGGGTATATAATTCATGTTAACACACATATAGTCACCCACATACGGTGTAATGATTTTCCTGGGTACCCTACTATACCCTATCATACCCCTATAAACCCTAGTATAGCCTAGTAAACCTTTATATACCCTAGTATACCCTTAAAAACCTTAGTATACCTTTGTAAAACCTAGTATACCCATATAAACCCGAGCATACCCTTGTAAACCCTAGTACACCCTAGTATATCCTTAAACATTAAACCCTAGTATACCCTGTCACACCCCTATAAACCCTAGTATACCCTAGTAAACCCTAGTATACCCTTGCAAACCCTAGTATACCCTTAAAAACCCTAGTATACTCTAGTATACCTTAGTATACCCTAGTAAACCCTAGTATACCCTGATAGACCCTAGCATGACTAAAACAATATGTCCCGACAAGCCTCCTATCAGACGCAAGCTACATCAAAGAAGATGATCAAATGAACACAGACAGGAGCCCATCGATGGGCTCCTGACACAGAAGATATACGAGAAAACCTGAAGACGAACTCCTAGACACAGACAACAATGGAGACACCAATCCCGGTCAAAACTGCCACAGAAACAAGAGTACGGTGAAACGAGTCCCCAGAAAGAGGAAACATCAGGAATACCGGAGAGAGAACAATCCAGAAAACAACGCCACAGCAACATTTCTACATCGGCAGGTCTATTTTACAGGTCACATTCCACAGGTCAAAGTACAGGTCGCCGCGCTACAGATAAATAAACAAGTCCAAAAGAGTCTCCTAGCCCTAATCACTATCCAAAATTTGTTGTAGATAGGTGTCAAACTGTTTGGCTTCGTTACCAATCGATAAAACAGTCACCTGTTCCTCTGACCTGTGGAATGTGACCTGTAAAATAGACCCGGCCTTTCTACATTACCCGCTGAAGAGCGGATTAAGAAAGCAGAAAAGGCCATTGAAGGCCTTAAAGAGACACACCGACGAAGGAACTTGCCCAGTATCTTTTCGATACAAGGCACGAGCAAATGTCAAGGCGGATGAACAATTTAAGAGCGATGTCAAACGTATCCGCAAACAGGCGGAGCAGGATTTTGTGCATGCTCTTACTCGTTTTCACCAAAGGCAAATCAAAAGTTTCAAACGTGAACTACAACAAACGAGCAATGTAAACAGGATAGCAAATAGCCTAATGGAGAAACTCGGCCAGTGCAATGAAATGTTTGCAAAACTGCAAGAAATGACAAATAAACAAGTTGAAAAATACACTGGCTCACTTCCTGGGTACCATGGTTTAAAACAAAGGGGGAAGGGAATACAAATGGCAAATAGAATGCGCAAACATAGGCGTAAAAATGCACGAACCAGACGGAAACAAAGCGCACTTAGAGGCGAACAAAAAACACATAAAAAACCTCTCAAACAAACAATTAACAGAAGATCAGATCAATCTACTGGGAAAAGGGCTCAAATTTATCCCAACACCCGTGACAAAACACTAGAGGAACAGATTAGGCGGCAACTCTTGCGTGACTTTGAACAGTTTGCAAGAAGAATGCGCCTTCAATGCATGTATCACGAAGAAGAAAACGAACCACATCCATTCTACGTGAAGTCAAACTGGAACCCGCCGGTACAAAAATCTGTAGCCCTAGAGAGTTTTTTTAGAAGAGGTGAAATTGTCACATGCGGAAATAAACCTCACAAAGCCAAAAAATAATTTACCGGACGGAGAAAGTGCGGCGCTTGACACCCTCAGAAGTGACAAGCAGACAAGGGCACAAGCACTGTAGTCATGAACAGAGAGGACAAATTCAATTGAATGTCAGGGAACACTACAGGCTCCTTGAGTGGCCCATGGTAGAAGAAACAGGCAAACGAGTTGAAGAGTTAATAAACGAACTCTACCGAGGGAATTTCATTGATGAAATATATGCGGACCAAAAACACCACAACCGCCTCGCATACCAATATTCTACACCCTGACTAAAATCCACAAACCTACTCCCGTTGGGAGACCAATAATAGGGAGTTTTAGCAACTAGGACGGCAACGGCAACGAGAATGCCACAAAACAATAGGCTTAATGAGCAAAAACAATCGCTCTGCACGTGCGTTTTACAGCATGTTTTGTACATTTCTTTGCCGTCATCTGCAAAACAACAACGTGAAATGACCAACTTTTATGTTTTCTTGACAACGTGAGCGCATGACGGCAAAGTTTTCTTTCTTTTTCCTTGCTTTAACACCGTTCATAGTAATTTAGTTCCTGGACAGTTCGTCAGCATTTTCCAAGTTAAACAAATTTCAATAATTGCGAAAGCGGACATGGTTTGATGCTACTCTGGTTTGAAGTTTGATGAATGTAACTTAAAAAGTTACAATTCACGACCCAACGTTTCGACACTCCTGTCTAGTGTCTTCATCAGGGGTGATCTAGTGTTGCAAAAAGGAGCCTTTTATACGCTTACTAATTAACGACCTTTTGTTTTGATGAGGTGTAAATAGGTGTCAGGTAAAAGGCCGCCATCGTCACGGTTTAAAGGAGCGTGGGCGGAGTTGATGTGCCAAGCTTCCAAACAAAGCCGTTGATGGTACCGCCGGTTAATGGTGATAATTTTGGAATTATCCCACGCTATTGTATGGTTGGTTTGGCAAGCATGTTCCGACAAAGCGGAGTTTTCCTTTTTGCAAAGAAAAACTGCTTTTTGATGCTCTTTTAAACGCGTGCCAAGCTGACGCTTGGTCTGTCCGATGTACTCATGATCACAGTCATTGCATGGAATAGAATAAACAGCGTCAGTTCGTTGTTCTTTCAACACAGGATCCTTAGGTTTGGCAAAAATAAAGCGTTTGAGAAGTTATATTTTGAAATGACGTTTTCGTCGCCGTCGTCGTTGCTAAAACTCCCTAATAGGGACCTTCAGATTTGAGTACGAGTACGGGATCGAGTACGAGTACAAGTTTCTAAATTCAAACCAGTCATCTCCCCTGAACCCTCACTCTTCCGTGTTGCTTACCAGTAGATCACGAGATTGTAGAAACAAGATTAGTGTCATTAGTGATCATCTGAAGCAGGCGGAAAAGATTTCAAAAGTCGTACTCGTACTCAATCTCGTACTCGTACTCAAATCTGAAGGTCCCTAATATCAGGGTGCGACGGACCAACAGAAAAGCTATCCTGCTTCATTTGTAGAATCCTTCAGCCTATAGAACAAAATCAGAAGTCATATCTCAGATACAACACACTTCGTCAACTTTATCGAGAGAACAAACCTTCCGAAAGAATTGATTCTTGTCTCAATGGACGTAACGAGCCTATACACAAACATACCACAAGAGGAGGGAATAAATATAGTATTTACAGCATGCGAAAATTTCTACAGAGACGGACCTCCTATCCCTAAGCGCTCACTAAAGAAAGCACTCAGACTAATTTTGCAAGAAAACTTGATCCAATTTAAAGGCCCTAGCAAACGGCTTCAACATTTGCTTCAACATCCTTTCGATTTTGTTGAATGGCAATGTTGAAAGCGTTTGCCACCCCCTTTCCAACTTGTTGAAACGTGTTGAAACCATGTTGAATCGATGTTAAAAGAGTTTAAAAGCGTTTAAAGGTCCTAGCAAACGGCTTCAACATTTGCTTCAACAACCATTCGATTTTGTTGAACGCTGTTGAAGGTTGTTGAATGATGTTAAACGGTGGGATAAGCAAACAGTTTCAACATTTCATTCAACAAAACTTAGCGAGTGGTGACCATGGTTACGTCTTCTTCATTGCGCATGCGCTTGCTCAACAACGTTGAAGAAGCAGGGGCAAACGACTTCAACTCCGTTTAAACATTCCGAACATTTCAGACAACAAAAGAAATATCTGAAATGTTAAACGCATGTTGAAGCAAAGTTTAAAGGCTTTTAAACTCTTTCAACATCCATTCAACATCGTTTCAACAAGTTGGAAAGCGCACCACTCTCTACTCCCACACTTGGCACCACTCTCTACTCCCACACTTGGCACCACTCTCTACTCCCACACTTGGCACCACTCTCTACTCCCACACTTGGCACCACTCTCTACTCCCACACTTGGCACCACTCTCTACTCCCACACTTGGCACCACTCTCTACTCCCACACTTGGCACCACTCTCTACTCCCACACTTGGCACCACTCTCTACTCCCACACTTGGCACCACTCTCTACTCCCACACTTGGCACCACTCTCTACTCCCACACTTGGCACCACTCTCTACTCCCACACTTGGCACCACTCTCTACTCCCACACTTGGCACCACTCTCTACTCCCACACTTGGCACCACTCTCTACTCCCACACTTGGCACCACTCTCTACTCCCACACTTGGCACCACTCTCTACTCCCACACTTGGCACCACTCTCTACTCCCACACTTGGCACCACTCTCTACTCCCACACTTGGCACCACTCTCTACTCCCACACTTGGCACCACTCTCTACTCCCACACTTGGCACCACTCTCTACTCCCACACTTGGCACCACTCTCTACTCCCACACTTGGCACCACTCTCTACTCCCACACTTGGCACCACTCTCTACTCCCACACTTGGCACCACTCTCTACTCCCACACTTGGCACCACTCTCTACTCCCACACTTGGCACCACTCTCTACTCCCACACTTGGCACCACTCTCTACTCCCACACTTGGCACCACTCTCTACTCCCACACTTGGCACCACTCTCTACTCCCACACTTGGCACCACTCTCTACTCCCACACTTGGCACCACTCTCTACTCCCACACTTGGCACCACTCTCTACTCCCACACTTGGCACCACTCTCTACTCCCACACTTGGCACCACTCTCTACTCCCACACTTGGCACCACTCTCTACTCCCACACTTGGCACCACTCTCTACTCCCACACTTGGCACCACTCTCTACTCCCACACTTGGCACCACTCTCTACTCCCACACTTGGCACCACTCTCTACTCCCACACTTGGCACCACTCTCTACTCCCACACTTGGCACCACTCTCTACTCCCACACTTGGCACCACTCTCTACTCCCACACTTGGCACCACTCTCTACTCCCACACTTGGCACCACTCTCTACTCCCACACTTGGCACCACTCTCTACTCCCACACTTGGCACCACTCTCTACTCCCACACTTGGCACCACTCTCTACTCCCACACTTGGCACCACTCTCTACTCCCACACTTGGCACCACTCTCTACTCCCACACTTGGCACCACTCTCTACTCCCACACTTGGCACCACTCTCTACTCCCACACTTGGCACCACTCTCTACTCCCACACTTGGCACCACTCTCTACTCCCACACTTGGCACCACTCTCTACTCCCACACTTGGCACCACTCTCTACTCCCACACTTGGCACCACTCTCTACTCCCACACTTGGCACCACTCTCTACTCCCACACTTGGCACCACTCTCTACTCCCACACTTGGCACCACTCTCTACTCCCACACTTGGCACCACTCTCTACTCCCACACTTGGCACCACTCTCTACTCCCACACTTGGCACCACTCTCTACTCCCACACTTGGCACCACTCTCTACTCCCACACTTGGCACCACTCTCTACTCCCACACTTGGCACCACTCTCTACTCCCACACTTGGCACCACTCTCTACTCCCACACTTGGCACCACTCTCTACTCCCACACTTGGCACCACTCTCTACTCCCACACTTGGCACCACTCTCTACTCCCACACTTGGCACCACTCTCTACTCCCACACTTGGCACCACTCTCTACTCCCACACTTGGCACCACTCTCTACTCCCACACTTGGCACCACTCTCTACTCCCACACTTGGCACCACTCTCTACTCCCACACTTGGCACCACTCTCTACTCCCACACTTGGCACCACTCTCTACTCCCACACTTGGCACCACTCTCTACTCCCACACTTGGCACCACTCTCTACTCCCACACTTGGCACCACTCTCTACTCCCACACTTGGCACCACTCTCTACTCCCACACTTGGCACCACTCTCTACTCCCACACTTGGCACCACTCTCTACTCCCACACTTGGCACCACTCTCTACTCCCACACTTGGCACCACTCTCTACTCCCACACTTGGCACCACTCTCTACTCCCACACTTGGCACCACTCTCTACTCCCACACTTGGCACCACTCTCTACTCCCACACTTGGCACCACTCTCTACTCCCACACTTGGCACCACTCTCTACTCCCACACTTGGCACCACTCTCTACTCCCACACTTGGCACCACTCTCTACTCCCACACTTGGCACCACTCTCTACTCCCACACTTGGCACCACTCTCTACTCCCACACTTGGCACCACTCTCTACTCCCACACTTGGCACCACTCTCTACTCCCACACTTGGCACCACTCTCTACTCCCACACTTGGCACCACTCTCTACTCCCACACTTGGCACCACTCTCTACTCCCACACTTGGCACCACTCTCTACTCCCACACTTGGCACCACTCTCTACTCCCACACTTGGCACCACTCTCTACTCCCACACTTGGCACCACTCTCTACTCCCACACTTGGCACCACTCTCTACTCCCACACTTGGCACCACTCTCTACTCCCACACTTGGCACCACTCTCTACTCCCACACTTGGCACCACTCTCTACTCCCACACTTGGCACCACTCTCTACTCCCACACTTGGCACCACTCTCTACTCCCACACTTGGCACCACTCTCTACTCCCACACTTGGCACCACTCTCTACTCCCACACTTGGCACCACTCTCTACTCCCACACTTGGCACCACTCTCTACTCCCACACTTGGCACCACTCTCTACTCCCACACTTGGCACCACTCTCTACTCCCACACTTGGCACCACTCTCTACTCCCACACTTGGCACCACTCTCTACTCCCACACTTGGCACCACTCTCTACTCCCACACTTGGCACCACTCTCTACTCCCACACTTGGCACCACTCTCTACTCCCACACTTGGCACCACTCTCTACTCCCACACTTGGCACCACTCTCTACTCCCACACTTGGCACCACTCTCTACTCCCACACTTGGCACCACTCTCTACTCCCACACTTGGCACCACTCTCTACTCCCACACTTGGCACCACTCTCTACTCCCACACTTGGCACCACTCTCTACTCCCACACTTGGCACCACTCTCTACTCCCACACTTGGCACCACTCTCTACTCCCACACTTGGCACCACTCTCTACTCCCACACTTGGCACCACTCTCTACTCCCACACTTGGCACCACTCTCTACTCCCACACTTGGCACCACTCTCTACTCCCACACTTGGCACCACTCTCTACTCCCACACTTGGCACCACTCTCTACTCCCACACTTGGCACCACTCTCTACTCCCACACTTGGCACCACTCTCTACTCCCACACTTGGCACCACTCTCTACTCCCACACTTGGCACCACTCTCTACTCCCACACTTGGCACCACTCTCTACTCCCACACTTGGCACCACTCTCTACTCCCACACTTGGCACCACTCTCTACTCCCACACTTGGCACCACTCTCTACTCCCACACTTGGCACCACTCTCTACTCCCACACTTGGCACCACTCTCTACTCCCACACTTGGCACCACTCTCTACTCCCACACTTGGCACCACTCTCTACTCCCACACTTGGCACCACTCTCTACTCCCACACTTGGCACCACTCTCTACTCCCACACTTGGCACCACTCTCTACTCCCACACTTGGCACCACTCTCTACTCCCACACTTGGCACCACTCTCTACTCCCACACTTGGCACCACTCTCTACTCCCACACTTGGCACCACTCTCTACTCCCACACTTGGCACCACTCTCTACTCCCACACTTGGCACCACTCTCTACTCCCACACTTGGCACCACTCTCTACTCCCACACTTGGCACCACTCTCTACTCCCACACTTGGCACCACTCTCTACTCCCACACTTGGCACCACTCTCTACTCCCACACTTGGCACCACTCTCTACTCCCACACTTGGCACCACTCTCTACTCCCACACTTGGCACCACTCTCTACTCCCACACTTGGCACCACTCTCTACTCCCACACTTGGCACCACTCTCTACTCCCACACTTGGCACCACTCTCTACTCCCACACTTGGCACCACTCTCTACTCCCACACTTGGCACCACTCTCTACTCCCACACTTGGCACCACTCTCTACTCCCACACTTGGCACCACTCTCTACTCCCACACTTGGCACCACTCTCTACTCCCACACTTGGCACCACTCTCTACTCCCACACTTGGCACCACTCTCTACTCCCACACTTGGCACCACTCTCTACTCCCACACTTGGCACCACTCTCTACTCCCACACTTGGCACCACTCTCTACTCCCACACTTGGCACCACTCTCTACTCCCACACTTGGCACCACTCTCTACTCCCACACTTGGCACCACTCTCTACTCCCACACTTGGCACCACTCTCTACTCCCACACTTGGCACCACTCTCTACTCCCACACTTGGCACCACTCTCTACTCCCACACTTGGCACCACTCTCTACTCCCACACTTGGCACCACTCTCTACTCCCACACTTGGCACCACTCTCTACTCCCACACTTGGCACCACTCTCTACTCCCACACTTGGCACCACTCTCTACTCCCACACTTGGCACCACTCTCTACTCCCACACTTGGCACCACTCTCTACTCCCACACTTGGCACCACTCTCTACTCCCACACTTGGCACCACTCTCTACTCCCACACTTGGCACCACTCTCTACTCCCACACTTGGCACCACTCTCTACTCCCACACTTGGCACCACTCTCTACTCCCACACTTGGCACCACTCTCTACTCCCACACTTGGCACCACTCTCTACTCCCACACTTGGCACCACTCTCTACTCCCACACTTGGCACCACTCTCTACTCCCACACTTGGCACCACTCTCTACTCCCACACTTGGCACCACTCTCTACTCCCACACTTGGCACCACTCTCTACTCCCACACTTGGCACCACTCTCTACTCCCACACTTGGCACCACTCTCTACTCCCACACTTGGCACCACTCTCTACTCCCACACTTGGCACCACTCTCTACTCCCACACTTGGCACCACTCTCTACTCCCACACTTGGCACCACTCTCTACTCCCACACTTGGCACCACTCTCTACTCCCACACTTGGCACCACTCTCTACTCCCACACTTGGCACCACTCTCTACTCCCACACTTGGCACCACTCTCTACTCCCACACTTGGCACCACTCTCTACTCCCACACTTGGCACCACTCTCTACTCCCACACTTGGCACCACTCTCTACTCCCACACTTGGCACCACTCTCTACTCCCACACTTGGCACCACTCTCTACTCCCACACTTGGCACCACTCTCTACTCCCACACTTGGCACCACTCTCTACTCCCACACTTGGCACCACTCTCTACTCCCACACTTGGCACCACTCTCTACTCCCACACTTGGCACCACTCTCTACTCCCACACTTGGCACCACTCTCTACTCCCACACTTGGCACCACTCTCTACTCCCACACTTGGCACCACTCTCTACTCCCACACTTGGCACCACTCTCTACTCCCACACTTGGCACCACTCTCTACTCCCACACTTGGCACCACTCTCTACTCCCACACTTGGCACCACTCTCTACTCCCACACTTGGCACCACTCTCTACTCCCACACTTGGCACCACTCTCTACTCCCACACTTGGCACCACTCTCTACTCCCACACTTGGCACCACTCTCTACTCCCACACTTGGCACCACTCTCTACTCCCACACTTGGCACCACTCTCTACTCCCACACTTGGCACCACTCTCTACTCCCACACTTGGCACCACTCTCTACTCCCACACTTGGCACCACTCTCTACTCCCACACTTGGCACCACTCTCTACTCCCACACTTGGCACCACTCTCTACTCCCACACTTGGCACCACTCTCTACTCCCACACTTGGCACCACTCTCTACTCCCACACTTGGCACCACTCTCTACTCCCACACTTGGCACCACTCTCTACTCCCACACTTGGCACCACTCTCTACTCCCACACTTGGCACCACTCTCTACTCCCACACTTGGCACCACTCTCTACTCCCACACTTGGCACCACTCTCTACTCCCACACTTGGCACCACTCTCTACTCCCACACTTGGCACCACTCTCTACTCCCACACTTGGCACCACTCTCTACTCCCACACTTGGCACCACTCTCTACTCCCACACTTGGCACCACTCTCTACTCCCACACTTGGCACCACTCTCTACTCCCACACTTGGCTGTGTGTGTAGTTGCATACCATTCAAGTGTGTGTCATTGGATGATGACGATGCATTGATTAATTACATTATATGAAATGTTATTCATGTAATGCCTAACATTTTTTTAGGCTGTCTTTAATGATAGCCTGATATAATGGCTGGCGGTACTTTTTTACTTTTGAAGTATTGTTTGTACGTACATCTTTTAATTTTTTGTATAGTTAGTTCTGTTTCTATTAACTGGAAAACTTTTTGGTTGCTAGTTTTTAGAAGATTATAGTTACTTGCGCAAATGGTATTGCGAACGAAAGCAATTTGATAGCAACCAGGAATGCTGTACAGTTCGTTTTCCACTCTCATTCCTGATATTAAATATATTTCTTGCACTGGTTTTGAATTTCATTTAATTGTGTTAAGTTTTTGCGGTGTACTAAGTCTTTGTTCATCAACGAAATCTGTAAAAGGTAAGACGTGTTTGATCGAAACTGTAACTTGAGTTTACATTCTTGTATAGTTTTCATGCCCTGGTAGTTTCTTATTCTCTTAGCGTAGCTTGTTGATGCAACTCAATGTGTATTTGTAGAGTGACAAACATGTTGAGTACAACATCTCGTTCGTATGTTTATCTGGTGGAAAATTCATCTAGTGTTTTTGATCGATGAGTATCAAGGGCGGAGTATTTTGAAAATCAGCTACCAGTTATTCTTTAATACACATGGCCGTGACGTGCCTGAGGCTTCTTTAATTGATTGTTCAACCTGAAACCGAAAATAGACGTTTTAGTAATGAACAGATTTATTACGCGACAACTGGTTACTTTGAAATTAAAGACTAGTTCTATAAACAAGAAATTCGGCTTTCACTGTCGAAAATATGTATAATGGTAACCTGAATTACGATCGTAGGTAACATTTGCCATCGAATCATATTTGAACACAATCACAAGTATAAAACATAGAATGATTGTTAAAATGAAATTGCTATAACTTTATATTGCTATTGCACATAACTCCCGAAAAGCTATCTTAATAAACTCACTGGTTCTGGTGTAGCTTTATTTCATTATCATGGAACTTTCTCTCTATACCTTGGGTTGGCAAAGGCTCTCATGAACGGTCAGTCTTCAGAAAGATCAATTTTAGCAGCTGCGATGTATTGCTCCGAGGCCTTCTCAGGAGACGTTGCTTGGTTTGTTTTTGCAATCGCAATCCATGGCCCGTCGTGAAATTGACGATTCTTGAAGTATGGGACATAATAAGAGAGAAAAAATTGAACTGCAAAAGCTTTTCATGAGACATAAACTTACTCAAGTGAAAAAATAAAACCCGGGATAACGACTGACATAAAGCAACTGTCCTTTATCTGAAAAGGATTGAACAAAATACAAAAGTGAATTATTTGAGTAGATTTAGATAATGTAAGATCTAAAAGCATTCTCTGATAAATGCATTCAGTGGTTACTATGCTTAGGAGTATTTCTGTTGTTATTGATATTGTTTTCTTAAGTAACGTTGCAGGGTCATAAAAACAACTATGGACAATTGTTACAGCAACTGTTTGGAAGGGAAATAGCACAATGTTGCTTCTTTTAATTTCCTTAACTTCTAGCACATAACTTAGGTAAGGTTGTGAATCACTCGAAGTGATGCTCCTTATAAAAGAACCTTTTAAACTAATTGTTTCATTTTCCCAGGGACCCTGATACGTTTCAATTTGCATACAACAAATTGACCTGTGCCTCCCTACGGTTGAGGGCCGACTTTGTCGTGACGGAGGGGTCGCTAAGCCAACGATTTTGAAATCCGTGGCCAAGATAACTCGTTACGAATCTCGACAAAGCAAAAATGGGCAGCCAGCACTCGAAAAGGAGCGTTTTTCGGGCGGATAAGATAAACCTTGGAATCCGAGGCGAAGCAACTAGAAAGAAGAACTATCGACGGCTGCCGTGAGGCAATTTTGGCGAGTTCCGAGCATTTCAGTGGAATTTATGGAGCTTTGAGTGCGAACCGTCGGCCGACGATGTCGCCAGCCTTTCATTCCTCTTTATTGGAAAGCAAACTTCGAAAAGTTTAAATCGTCAAAATGGCTTTAGAACGACAACAACAACAACAACAACTTTTATTTATAGAATGAATATCCTGCGTAGAAAGGACTGTTTAGAACGACTCAGCTGCCACAAAGACTTCAAAATAACACAAATGCAGACTAAGGTAAGCTTCTTTTATTTAAATCCTTGACTACAAGTTGAATTT
>OX419341.1:24497714-24532714 GCA_948470475.1 Galaxea fascicularis | reverse complement strand
GACGAAGTCGAGGCCGGGAAACAAGATTCACTGTTCCCCTCGGGACCAGCCATTAAGTGTTAAATGTTGCGAGCCGGGGTTAGCCGTTTGTGTATCGTTTAAAGAAACAAGTGAAGACAAAGCCAGCCAGACCTTAAAACCAGTAATGTTTACCGAACGCCTTTGGAGGCGCCAGTCATCGTGTAACTTTAATCCGGCCTTTACGACATGCAACGCGAAATACCGGCCGGTAGAAATAAACCAACTACCTATGTACACTCGAGTCTTGATCAGAAATGTTGCTTTTTGGTCAAACAAAATCGTACGAAGTACACGTCATGTTCATTTATCTCGAAACAATCGAAGCAGCCGGAGATCGTCTACTAACGAGATTCAATGTTAATGATCAATTGCACATTCTAAAGAAAACTTTTAAGGCGGCACTAGCGTTCATTTGATGTTGCAACCAATAACTCGGCAACACAAACTCCTACTTAATTCAAATTATGACTGAGTGAGAACTAACCTGCAAAGTCTCAGTCTGATCTTTGTTGTTCAGCAAGAAGGCACCACGCCAAGGATTTCAAAGTGAGCTTTCACAGTACATGACGGAAACTGCAAGTGCTTATGGTTCTGTCGTATGTATCACCTCTTTTTATACTGTATTGAAAAATTCACAACGTACTGTACGATGAAAAAATATTTGGCTTGCCAGAGAACTCCACGCAATTAACACCTTAAGCAGCTCTCTTGTCAGAATCGTCCATGGTGCTTTCGGAATTTTTTGCCAGTTGAGTGTTAATTTCACAGTGCAGTGAGAAGACACAAGGCGTCTTTGATCGCTTTTGATACATTTTTTTCAGTCAGTGCAATTAGTATCGGATTTTACGGTCTTACTTCACAGTGCAGTGAGAAGACCAAAGGCGCCTTTGATCTTGACACAGGCTAATTACACATACATTAGTATCGCCCTTAACGAATCTTTTTTAGTTTTCTCAACGAAACAACACCTCGCATGCAGTTAACACGTTAATGCGGCTCTCTTGTCAGAACCGTCCCATGTTCATTTTGGTTTGCACTTATTTTTCACGAGTCAGTGTGGGGACCAACGCATACCCTTGATCTCGATTTATACTATTAAAAAAAAGTAATTACATCTCGTCAGTAAGTGCGATCGATCGTTTTAACCGAATGCCGCGGCTCCCTTTTTTGATCATGAAAATGTCGAACTCCTGATAATTTTAAAAGTTTCTTATTTACTTTTAATTATTTGAGGACGAAAATGTTTACCGTTTTTCTCCAAAACCACAGTTTTGCTTCCTCAAGCAAGGAAGTAACGTCGCTCTTGCAAAAAGAGTTATCAGTATTTGCTTTGTTTATGTAAAGTTTATGTTTTTAGCTTGAGGAAGTAAGACCGTTAAATGCGATACTAATTGCACTGACTGAAAAAATGTATCATAGGCGATCAAAGGCGGCTTTCGTGTTCTCACTGCACTGTGAAATTAACACTCAACTGGCAAAAAATTCCCAAAGCAACATGGACGATTCTGACAAGAGAGCTGTGTTAAGGTGTTAATTGCGTGGAGTTCTCTGGCAAGCCAAATATTTTTTTCATCGTACAGTACGTTGTGAATTTTTCAATACAGTATAAAAAGAGGTGATACATACGACAGAACCATAAGCACTTGCAGTTTCCGTCATGTACTGTGAAAGCTCATTTTGAAATCCTTGGCGTGGTGCCTTCTTGCTGAACAACAAAGATCAGACTGAGACTTTGCAGGTTAGTTCTCACTCAGTCATAATTTGAATTAAGTAGGAGTTTGTGTTGCCGAGTTATTGGTTGCAACATCAAATGAACGCTAGTGCCGGCTTAAAAGTTTTCTTTAGAATGTGCAATTGATCATTAACCTTGAATCTCGTTAGTAGACGATCTCCGGCTGCTTCGATTGTTTCGAGATAAATGAACATGACGTGTACTTCGTACGATTTTGCATTGTTTCACCAAAAAGCAACATTTCTGATCAAGACTCGAGTGTACAAAGGTAGTTGGTTTATTTCTACCGGCCGGTATTTCGCGTTGCATGTCGTAAAGGCCGGATTAAAGTTACACGATGAGTGGCGCCTCCAAAGGCGTTCGGTAAACATCACTGGTTTCAGAGGGTAAGGCCTGGCTGGCTTTATTTTCATTTGTTTCTTTAAACGATACACAAACCGCTAACCCCGGCCCGCAACATTTAACACTTACTGACTGGTCCCGAGGGGAACAGTGAATCTTGTTTCCCGGCCTTGACTTCGTCTCGGAAACAAATTCACTGTTCCCCAAGGGACCAGTCATTAATTAATTAAGTAGTAGTAGTAGTAGTAGTAGTAGTAGTAGTAGTAGTAGTAGTAGTAGTAGTAGTAGTAGTAGTAGTAGTATTTTTAATCTTTTCGCGCACAAGTGAGACAAAATCATCGAATTTGTACGTTATGGTATTTAAAGTGTTAACATATAAGAAATATTTACCCAAAATAATGAGATGGTTGAGGGCTAAACAGTAGGTGTCACAGCGAATAATTCCGAACATAAACTCTAGTTCTGACCGGTGCAGTTTCGTATTACTAGAGAATGAGTACCACTCCTGGAATCGATTCCAAAAAGAATTTGCGTGCGTGCAGTTTATAAACAAACGCCACAGGGTCTGACACTCAGAAGGACAAAAGGGACAAAAGGGCGAGGCAACTTTTCTCTTTTTGTGTAACAAGCTATTTGTTGGTACAATTCGGTGAATAATTTTGTATTGGAACATAGTCAATTTCATTTCTCTCGTGGCTTTGAATGGTAGGATGTAGATTTTAGTCAAGTCAATTTTCTCGACGCCAGACTCTACAAAGTTTTTTTCTCAGAAGTTGGTGGAGGTAGATGTTCAAGGTTAAGCAGGATACTGTATATTATTGCCTTATATGACGGTGGACAGATTGAAGTGGGAAGCATGGCTGAGTCTTTGGAACATTCTTGCAACTTCTTCCAATTTGGGGGAACAGAAGGAAGAATGCTATAATATTGTAAAAAGCTACATTTTACATTGAATTTATTGCAAAAAGAATTAAATGGGAGAAAATGGCCCTCACAGGAGTCAGAAAGATCGGATATTTGTTTTATTCCTGCTTGATACCAATGAGGAAAGAATACCGTTTTCTTATTCACAGTTAAAAATCGATAATTCCAGATTGGCTGCGAGAGAACCTCATTTTTATTTTTAGGTGTGGCGGTTACGATGTCCTGCCAGTAAAAAATGATTTGTTTGTAGAAATCAGGAAGATGGTTGTTTAGGTCAAGGAGATTATAATCATAATTACATTTAAACAGTTCTGTTCCGCCAACATCGGCTAGCAGCGATTTAGGTATGTACTGCCATGGAGAATTCGAGTTAGAGCATAACCGTTTCACCCAGTTTCACTTAAGCACTTTCTTAAAAAGAGAATCCTTCATGTCCAAGCCACCAGCTGTTTTTTGCTTAATAACGGTAGCCTTTTTTATTTTGGGGGGTTTGTGAGTCCAAATAAAAGTCAAACGTGAGTAGTAGTAGACGTAGTAGAACTCTTGATTAAGAAATTAGTCACAACATACGTGTGGCTTGAAAGAATGAAGCTTTATTTAATCTCGGGATTGAGGTTGGTTAGACCTCTAGCAAAAGTATGCTAATGAGCCGAGAGAAAACGAAAAAAAAACTTATTTACAAAATAAAAACCTAGAAGTTATATGACATAGCTATATGCAGTAAAAAGCCCAATCACTCAATAGAACATAAATATAAATAAATATTATATAGAAATTAGCTAAAACCTTACCTGTCGAACCGCTTTTTTTAAGACTGACAATGAGCTTAGGGATCTTAGGGTATCAGAGATCTTGTTCCAAGTAATAGCCACCAAGTACTTTACTGAGTTCTTGCCATAACGAGTCGTATTAGGTTTCGGTACTTGCAGCTTTTTAACCCCTCTCGGATTTTTGATGTTGTCTCTTAACCTAAATAGGTCTCTCAGATATTCAGGTGGATAATTGTTAATTTCCTTAAAAACAATGATTAACAAGTTCTGAATACGTCGATCCACAAGGCTGTAACCAATACGATCACAAAGAGTGCTAGTTCGTGAAGACCCGTCACTGTACAAGTAACGAAGTGCTCGTTAAAATGCCTTACAATCAATGACGAACTAAGCTAAGCTAAAACAACCTAACACATTTACAACAAAATTGAAAAAGTTTAAGTTAAAGGATATTAAGAAATAACTTATTTCTTAATATCCTTTAACTTAAATTTAAAAAGACATCTATTTACAAAGGGCGGGCCCGTTTGAATCGACCAATGTTTACTTTGGGAAGTATAAAAGTCATGACCCCTTTCTTTGAGGACCCTATAACGTTTGGGAGGGAGCAAGTTACATAATACATGACCAGTGTCACGTATAATTCTATTAAAAAAGATCACTGTCCCTATTCGTTATTACATCAGATATCAAAATGATCTTACTAAGTGTAGCCAAAACGATAGGCTCGTCAAAAAGGTGTCAATCCGATCCATACAGGAATAGTGACATTATCAAAGAGTCGAAGAGTTTGCTACTTTAAGAGTACCCATAATACTTGCATATCCCAAAAATATTCAGTCTATAAGCAGCTCTAGAAAGTAAGCTGTCAACATGAAGATCCCAATTACAAGGATCTACATGGAAAGTAATTCCCAAAGGTTTCAGCCACTCTTTCCGCTCAATCCCAGGCACTGGAGGAGGAGGAGGCTTAGTAGTTCTACTATGCAGTAGCATTTTCCACGTTTTTCACAAATTCAAAGACATCCTATTTTTGGCTGCCCAGTGATTTGTTATACAGCATAACAAATCGATCAAACTGGTGCAAAAAAAAAAAGCTAATTTTGAAAAAGCGTGCTAAGATTCCAGCGACAACGTCAGGCCACCTTCAACTGCACGCTCTGATCACGTGCAACAGCGGTCAACATTTCGCGGGTAACAGTGAACTGTTTACCGTTTGACGTCATAGTTTTCGCAATGTTGCCTGCTCATGGCATTTGGCAGTAAACAATTTCATTGTTACATGTGATGTGACCTTGAACTAGCCAATGAATGGGCGCGCTGTAGCGGGAGAATCGCCAGCTATATAACAAGATGTTGTTATCGTGACTTCACGCATATGGCGTCCAAATTTATTTCTATCACTCAAAATGCAGTTAAGTGGTCAAGTGACCCTGCTACATATGATTTTTAGTGTGCTTACCTGACGAATTGCTTTTTGATTTTCTCAGGTAGATATCAGAAGTTATGAAAGGCGCGCGACCGAGGAGCACGAAACACAAGAATGTTACACTCTGCGACTCCAGCCCCAGCTGACTCAGATAAGTCTTACACGAGTTCTTACATCTAGTGATGTATTTAATAGGACAACGCAACTGATCTATGAAGATTTTCTGATAACAGGCCCACAGATTTTCATTTTCAAATTCGAGTGAAAAATTATGGGTGCGCCTTTTTTGCAGGTTCAGCTAGTAAATCAACTTGTCCATTTCGGAAATTTTTCTAGGAAACTATAACGTTAAGATAGAGGTGGAGACAGCATATTCCAGCCGACAGGAGTCACTAAACAGAAAAACTTTTGGGGTTTTTTCTTTTGACACACAATCGCCAAATCGCGCAAAACAAATTTCAAGTAATATGTTAGAACAAAACTACTGGCATTTCCAAATTTTGAATTGTTAAAAGGCCTTTTTTCATGTAGGTGCTTCTCTGTCCACCCATTCATTTTTTGTATCCCTCCGTATGTTTATTATTCATTCATTTAGCAAAATTAATTTACGCGGCACAGCCACAAATATTGATTTTATTTAGTCTTAATTTCATTAGTAATAGCCAATCTTTCTTCAGTAGATATTTGGTAATGGCATTTGCCAGTGAAATAAGAGGTGTAGGCCGCCCAGATAATTTTGGCACTTCGCCCCAATGTTTCAATACCAT
Source organism: Galaxea fascicularis (assembly GCA_948470475.1). Lineage (NCBI taxonomy): Eukaryota > Metazoa > Cnidaria > Anthozoa > Scleractinia > Euphylliidae > Galaxea > Galaxea fascicularis. The sequence goes on along the minus strand of OX419341.1, from coordinate 24,526,729 downwards.
ATGTTTCGACTGATAAACCCTTAACACTTGCGTAATCACTACATAGCAATCAGTATTGACGCCCGGTTCAAACGTCGCATTTCACATGTGCCGAATTTAATTCCTATTTGAGTCCACTAAAATAATTAAATACCGCACTTGATTATCTCCGTCCACAGTCAACATTCCCAGTCTCTTCTCGGACAGCTTGTTGTCAAATATGGCAGACAACAACGTGTTGGTGAAGTCGACGAAAACTCAGTTCGTTTTATTCAAAATATGATTCGTAACATCAGAACAACTTCATCGCTAGGCAAAGAGTTCTACTGAGCGTTTATGGCTTATGTCACAATATGCCACAGATTCTCTATTTCTTCCCAGGAGTGTCCTCTTCGTTTTCGAAAAACGAGCACCTCATACAAACAAGTATGTTTTGCCTCCTAGATCTGTTTCATTGCATGAATAGCGACTAAAATACGGAAAAAAAATCCACGACATTGAGATGAACCCATACAAAGCACTTGGGATTATTTTATTGTCATTTCTGACCGCGGTTGGATCTCGAATTGTTTCCAATTCGCTATTATCCTTTTTGTGGGAACCAATTTCCTGAAAATACTACAGAGAACCTTAATTATTAAGGCAAAAGGCAAACGTCAACCACTCCTGCCTCATCGTTTGCAGTTCAAAAGAAGACTAAAATGAAATTTTTGGTTCGGGTGACGATGTATTATCTCTTTTTTCTGCAAACATCGACCAGTTAAAAAGTCGAATGCATATCCAACTTTCATTGCAAAACCTAAGAATAATTGCAAAAAGATTTCCATGAACATAAAACAACAAAAACAATGCAGTCAGGCCCAACTTTGTTTCGGGGCTGCTCTATATTACCAAATTCCCCTGTGTTTTATCAAAGACAAGCGTCGAACGCCGTTTCTCATAACTTATAAAATCAACAGTACTTTTACACAGAAAAAAGTGTAAATTCTAACGTTTCTGAGAAATTCTAATAGAGGAAAGTCGTGGTCACGTGATTCCCTTGACGAAAACGAAGTAAAATCATTTGAAAAAGCGGTCTACCTCAAGAAATATAGGTATTTCTTACCATCTTCCTACGCATCAAATTTCAGGAGAATTCAAAAGACAATTGCTTCAGCCGAACCACAGGCGGCCGAGACGTTGTTTGTGATTTACATACGTGACAGTATTGCGCCATTTAAGAGAATGTATGAAAATGGTTCAAAAATCGCTCTAAATTCAACTTTGGCAAGGATTTAAATAAAAGAAGCTTACCTTAGTCTGCATTTGTGCTATTTTGAGGTCTTTGTGGCAGCTGAGTCGTTCTAAAGTCGTTCTAAAGCCATTTTGACGATTTAAACTTTTCGAAGTTTGCTTTCCAATAAAGAGGAATGAAAGGCTGGCGACATCGTCGGCCGACGGTTCGCACTCAAAACTCCTTAAATTCCACTAAAATGCTCGGAACTCGCCAAAATTGCCTCACGGCAGCCGTCGATAATTCTTCTTTCTAGTTGCTTCGCCTCGGATTCCAAGGTTTATCTTATCCGCCCGAAAAACACTCCTTTTCGAGTGCTGGCTGCCCATTTTTGCTTTGTCGAGATCCGTAACGAGTTATCTTGGCCACGGATTTCAAAATCGTTGGCTTAGCGACCCCTCCGTCACGACAAAGTCGGCCCTCAACCGTAGGGAGGCACAGGTCAATTTGTTGTATGCAAATTGAACCGTATCAGGGTCCCTGGGAAAATGAAACAATTAGTTTAAAAGATTCTTTTATAAGGAGCATCGCTTCGAGTGATTCACAACCTTACCTAAGTTATGTGCTAGAAGTTAAGGAAATTAAAAGAAGCAACATTGTGCTATTTCCCTTCCAAACAGTTGCTGTAACAATTGTCGATAGTTGTTTTTATGACCCTGCAACGTTACTTAAGAAAACAATATCAATAACAACAGAAATACTCCTAAGAATAGTAACCACTGAATGCATTTATCAGAGAATGCTTTTAGATCTTACATTATCTAAATCTATTCAAATAATTCACTTTTGTATTTTGTTCAATCTTTTCAGATAAAGGACAGTTGCTTTATGTCAGTCGTTATCCCGGGTTTTATTTTTTCACTTCAGTAAGTTATGTCTCATGAAAAGCTTTTGCAGTTCAATTTTTTCTCTCTTATTATGTCCTTTACTTCAAGAATCGTCAATTTCACGACGGGCCATGGATTGCGATTGCAAAAACAAACCAAGCAACGTCTCCTGAGAAGGCCTCGGAGCAATACATCGCAGCTGCTAAAATTGATCTTTCTGAAGACTGACCGTTCATGAGAGCCTTTGCCAACCCAAGGTATAGAGAGAAACTTCCATGATAATGAAATAAACTACACCAGAACCAGTGAGTTTATTAAGATAGCTTTTCGGGAGTTATGTGCAATAGCAATATAAAGTTATAGCAATTTCATTTTAACAATCATTCTATGTTTTATACTTGTGATTGTGTTCAAATATGATTCGATGGCAAATATTACTCACGATCGTAATTCAGGTTACCATTATACATATTTTCGACGGTGAAAGCCGAATTTCTTGTTTATAGAATTAGTCTTCAATTTCAAAGTAACCAGTTGTCGCGTAATAAATCTGTTCATTACTAAAACGTCTATTTTCGGTTTCAGGTTGAACAATCAGTTAAAGAAGCCTCAGGCACGTCACGGCCATGTGTATTAAAGAAAAACTGGTAGCTGATTTTCAAAATACTCCGCCCTTGATACTCATCGATCAAAAACACTAGATGAATTTTCCACCAGATAAACATACGAACGAGATGTTGTACTCAACATAATTGTCACTCTACAAATACACATTGAGTTGCATCAACAAGCTACGCCAAGAGAATAAGAAACTGCCAGGGCATGAAAACTATACAGGAATGTTAACTCAAGTTACAGTTTCGATCAAACACGTCTTACCTTTTACAGGTTGCGTTGATGAACAAAGACTTAGTAGACCACAGGAACTTAACACATTAAAATGAAATTCATAACAAGTGCAAGAAAATATATTTAACATCAGGAAAGAGAGTGGAAAACGAACTGTGCAGCATTCCTGGTTGCTATAAAATTACTTTCGTTCCCAATACCATTTGCACAAGTAACTATAATCTTCTAAAAACTAGTAACCAAAACATTTAAGTTAAATCAAATAATAGAAAAACAACTAACATGTCACACTACTTCAACAGTAGAAAAAATACTGCCAACCATTAAAAAGGCTCTCATTAAAGAGAGCCAAAAAAAGGTCGGGCATTATATAACTAACATTTCATATAATATCATTAATAAATGCATCGTCATCATTCAATTACAAACACTTGAATAGTGTGCAAATACACACATATCCAAGTGTGGGAGTAGAGAGTGGTGCCAAGTGTGGGAGTAGAGAGTGGTGCCAAGTGTGGGAGTAGAGAGTGGTGCCAAGTGTGGGAGTAGAGAGTGGTGCCAAGTGTGGGAGTAGAGAGTGGTGCCAAGTGTGGGAGTAGAGAGTGGTGCCAAGTGTGGGAGTAGAGAGTGGTGCCAAGTGTGGGAGTAGAGAGTGGTGCCAAGTGTGGGAGTAGAGAGTGGTGCCAAGTGTGGGAGTAGAGAGTGGTGCCAAGTGTGGGAGTAGAGAGTGGTGCCAAGTGTGGGAGTAGAGAGTGGTGCCAAGTGTGGGAGTAGAGAGTGGTGCCAAGTGTGGGAGTAGAGAGTGGTGCCAAGTGTGGGAGTAGAGAGTGGTGCCAAGTGTGGGAGTAGAGAGTGGTGCCAAGTGTGGGAGTAGAGAGTGGTGCCAAGTGTGGGAGTAGAGAGTGGTGCCAAGTGTGGGAGTAGAGAGTGGTGCCAAGTGTGGGAGTAGAGAGTGGTGCCAAGTGTGGGAGTAGAGAGTGGTGCCAAGTGTGGGAGTAGAGAGTGGTGCCAAGTGTGGGAGTAGAGAGTGGTGCCAAGTGTGGGAGTAGAGAGTGGTGCCAAGTGTGGGAGTAGAGAGTGGTGCCAAGTGTGGGAGTAGAGAGTGGTGCCAAGTGTGGGAGTAGAGAGTGGTGCCAAGTGTGGGAGTAGAGAGTGGTGCCAAGTGTGGGAGTAGAGAGTGGTGCCAAGTGTGGGAGTAGAGAGTGGTGCCAAGTGTGGGAGTAGAGAGTGGTGCCAAGTGTGGGAGTAGAGAGTGGTGCCAAGTGTGGGAGTAGAGAGTGGTGCCAAGTGTGGGAGTAGAGAGTGGTGCCAAGTGTGGGAGTAGAGAGTGGTGCCAAGTGTGGGAGTAGAGAGTGGTGCCAAGTGTGGGAGTAGAGAGTGGTGCCAAGTGTGGGAGTAGAGAGTGGTGCCAAGTGTGGGAGTAGAGAGTGGTGCCAAGTGTGGGAGTAGAGAGTGGTGCCAAGTGTGGGAGTAGAGAGTGGTGCCAAGTGTGGGAGTAGAGAGTGGTGCCAAGTGTGGGAGTAGAGAGTGGTGCCAAGTGTGGGAGTAGAGAGTGGTGCCAAGTGTGGGAGTAGAGAGTGGTGCCAAGTGTGGGAGTAGAGAGTGGTGCCAAGTGTGGGAGTAGAGAGTGGTGCCAAGTGTGGGAGTAGAGAGTGGTGCCAAGTGTGGGAGTAGAGAGTGGTGCCAAGTGTGGGAGTAGAGAGTGGTGCCAAGTGTGGGAGTAGAGAGTGGTGCCAAGTGTGGGAGTAGAGAGTGGTGCCAAGTGTGGGAGTAGAGAGTGGTGCCAAGTGTGGGAGTAGAGAGTGGTGCCAAGTGTGGGAGTAGAGAGTGGTGCCAAGTGTGGGAGTAGAGAGTGGTGCCAAGTGTGGGAGTAGAGAGTGGTGCCAAGTGTGGGAGTAGAGAGTGGTGCCAAGTGTGGGAGTAGAGAGTGGTGCCAAGTGTGGGAGTAGAGAGTGGTGCCAAGTGTGGGAGTAGAGAGTGGTGCCAAGTGTGGGAGTAGAGAGTGGTGCCAAGTGTGGGAGTAGAGAGTGGTGCCAAGTGTGGGAGTAGAGAGTGGTGCCAAGTGTGGGAGTAGAGAGTGGTGCCAAGTGTGGGAGTAGAGAGTGGTGCCAAGTGTGGGAGTAGAGAGTGGTGCCAAGTGTGGGAGTAGAGAGTGGTGCCAAGTGTGGGAGTAGAGAGTGGTGCCAAGTGTGGGAGTAGAGAGTGGTGCCAAGTGTGGGAGTAGAGAGTGGTGCCAAGTGTGGGAGTAGAGAGTGGTGCCAAGTGTGGGAGTAGAGAGTGGTGCCAAGTGTGGGAGTAGAGAGTGGTGCCAAGTGTGGGAGTAGAGAGTGGTGCCAAGTGTGGGAGTAGAGAGTGGTGCCAAGTGTGGGAGTAGAGAGTGGTGCCAAGTGTGGGAGTAGAGAGTGGTGCCAAGTGTGGGAGTAGAGAGTGGTGCCAAGTGTGGGAGTAGAGAGTGGTGCCAAGTGTGGGAGTAGAGAGTGGTGCCAAGTGTGGGAGTAGAGAGTGGTGCCAAGTGTGGGAGTAGAGAGTGGTGCCAAGTGTGGGAGTAGAGAGTGGTGCCAAGTGTGGGAGTAGAGAGTGGTGCCAAGTGTGGGAGTAGAGAGTGGTGCCAAGTGTGGGAGTAGAGAGTGGTGCCAAGTGTGGGAGTAGAGAGTGGTGCCAAGTGTGGGAGTAGAGAGTGGTGCCAAGTGTGGGAGTAGAGAGTGGTGCCAAGTGTGGGAGTAGAGAGTGGTGCCAAGTGTGGGAGTAGAGAGTGGTGCCAAGTGTGGGAGTAGAGAGTGGTGCCAAGTGTGGGAGTAGAGAGTGGTGCCAAGTGTGGGAGTAGAGAGTGGTGCCAAGTGTGGGAGTAGAGAGTGGTGCCAAGTGTGGGAGTAGAGAGTGGTGCCAAGTGTGGGAGTAGAGAGTGGTGCCAAGTGTGGGAGTAGAGAGTGGTGCCAAGTGTGGGAGTAGAGAGTGGTGCCAAGTGTGGGAGTAGAGAGTGGTGCCAAGTGTGGGAGTAGAGAGTGGTGCCAAGTGTGGGAGTAGAGAGTGGTGCCAAGTGTGGGAGTAGAGAGTGGTGCCAAGTGTGGGAGTAGAGAGTGGTGCCAAGTGTGGGAGTAGAGAGTGGTGCCAAGTGTGGGAGTAGAGAGTGGTGCCAAGTGTGGGAGTAGAGAGTGGTGCCAAGTGTGGGAGTAGAGAGTGGTGCCAAGTGTGGGAGTAGAGAGTGGTGCCAAGTGTGGGAGTAGAGAGTGGTGCCAAGTGTGGGAGTAGAGAGTGGTGCCAAGTGTGGGAGTAGAGAGTGGTGCCAAGTGTGGGAGTAGAGAGTGGTGCCAAGTGTGGGAGTAGAGAGTGGTGCCAAGTGTGGGAGTAGAGAGTGGTGCCAAGTGTGGGAGTAGAGAGTGGTGCCAAGTGTGGGAGTAGAGAGTGGTGCCAAGTGTGGGAGTAGAGAGTGGTGCCAAGTGTGGGAGTAGAGAGTGGTGCCAAGTGTGGGAGTAGAGAGTGGTGCCAAGTGTGGGAGTAGAGAGTGGTGCCAAGTGTGGGAGTAGAGAGTGGTGCCAAGTGTGGGAGTAGAGAGTGGTGCCAAGTGTGGGAGTAGAGAGTGGTGCCAAGTGTGGGAGTAGAGAGTGGTGCCAAGTGTGGGAGTAGAGAGTGGTGCCAAGTGTGGGAGTAGAGAGTGGTGCCAAGTGTGGGAGTAGAGAGTGGTGCCAAGTGTGGGAGTAGAGAGTGGTGCCAAGTGTGGGAGTAGAGAGTGGTGCCAAGTGTGGGAGTAGAGAGTGGTGCCAAGTGTGGGAGTAGAGAGTGGTGCCAAGTGTGGGAGTAGAGAGTGGTGCCAAGTGTGGGAGTAGAGAGTGGTGCCAAGTGTGGGAGTAGAGAGTGGTGCCAAGTGTGGGAGTAGAGAGTGGTGCCAAGTGTGGGAGTAGAGAGTGGTGCCAAGTGTGGGAGTAGAGAGTGGTGCCAAGTGTGGGAGTAGAGAGTGGTGCCAAGTGTGGGAGTAGAGAGTGGTGCCAAGTGTGGGAGTAGAGAGTGGTGCCAAGTGTGGGAGTAGAGAGTGGTGCCAAGTGTGGGAGTAGAGAGTGGTGCCAAGTGTGGGAGTAGAGAGTGGTGCCAAGTGTGGGAGTAGAGAGTGGTGCCAAGTGTGGGAGTAGAGAGTGGTGCCAAGTGTGGGAGTAGAGAGTGGTGCCAAGTGTGGGAGTAGAGAGTGGTGCCAAGTGTGGGAGTAGAGAGTGGTGCCAAGTGTGGGAGTAGAGAGTGGTGCCAAGTGTGGGAGTAGAGAGTGGTGCCAAGTGTGGGAGTAGAGAGTGGTGCCAAGTGTGGGAGTAGAGAGTGGTGCCAAGTGTGGGAGTAGAGAGTGGTGCCAAGTGTGGGAGTAGAGAGTGGTGCCAAGTGTGGGAGTAGAGAGTGGTGCCAAGTGTGGGAGTAGAGAGTGGTGCCAAGTGTGGGAGTAGAGAGTGGTGCCAAGTGTGGGAGTAGAGAGTGGTGCCAAGTGTGGGAGTAGAGAGTGGTGCCAAGTGTGGGAGTAGAGAGTGGTGCCAAGTGTGGGAGTAGAGAGTGGTGCCAAGTGTGGGAGTAGAGAGTGGTGCCAAGTGTGGGAGTAGAGAGTGGTGCCAAGTGTGGGAGTAGAGAGTGGTGCCAAGTGTGGGAGTAGAGAGTGGTGCCAAGTGTGGGAGTAGAGAGTGGTGCCAAGTGTGGGAGTAGAGAGTGGTGCCAAGTGTGGGAGTAGAGAGTGGTGCCAAGTGTGGGAGTAGAGAGTGGTGCCAAGTGTGGGAGTAGAGAGTGGTGCCAAGTGTGGGAGTAGAGAGTGGTGCCAAGTGTGGGAGTAGAGAGTGGTGCCAAGTGTGGGAGTAGAGAGTGGTGCCAAGTGTGGGAGTAGAGAGTGGTGCCAAGTGTGGGAGTAGAGAGTGGTGCCAAGTGTGGGAGTAGAGAGTGGTGCCAAGTGTGGGAGTAGAGAGTGGTGCCAAGTGTGGGAGTAGAGAGTGGTGCCAAGTGTGGGAGTAGAGAGTGGTGCCAAGTGTGGGAGTAGAGAGTGGTGCCAAGTGTGGGAGTAGAGAGTGGTGCCAAGTGTGGGAGTAGAGAGTGGTGCCAAGTGTGGGAGTAGAGAGTGGTGCCAAGTGTGGGAGTAGAGAGTGGTGCCAAGTGTGGGAGTAGAGAGTGGTGCCAAGTGTGGGAGTAGAGAGTGGTGCCAAGTGTGGGAGTAGAGAGTGGTGCCAAGTGTGGGAGTAGAGAGTGGTGCCAAGTGTGGGAGTAGAGAGTGGTGCCAAGTGTGGGAGTAGAGAGTGGTGCCAAGTGTGGGAGTAGAGAGTGGTGCCAAGTGTGGGAGTAGAGAGTGGTGCCAAGTGTGGGAGTAGAGAGTGGTGCCAAGTGTGGGAGTAGAGAGTGGTGCCAAGTGTGGGAGTAGAGAGTGGTGCCAAGTGTGGGAGTAGAGAGTGGTGCCAAGTGTGGGAGTAGAGAGTGGTGCCAAGTGTGGGAGTAGAGAGTGGTGCCAAGTGTGGGAGTAGAGAGTGGTGCCAAGTGTGGGAGTAGAGAGTGGTGCCAAGTGTGGGAGTAGAGAGTGGTGCCAAGTGTGGGAGTAGAGAGTGGTGCCAAGTGTGGGAGTAGAGAGTGGTGCCAAGTGTGGGAGTAGAGAGTGGTGCCAAGTGTGGGAGTAGAGAGTGGTGCCAAGTGTGGGAGTAGAGAGTGGTGCCAAGTGTGGGAGTAGAGAGTGGTGCCAAGTGTGGGAGTAGAGAGTGGTGCCAAGTGTGGGAGTAGAGAGTGGTGCCAAGTGTGGGAGTAGAGAGTGGTGCCAAGTGTGGGAGTAGAGAGTGGTGCCAAGTGTGGGAGTAGAGAGTGGTGCCAAGTGTGGGAGTAGAGAGTGGTGCCAAGTGTGGGAGTAGAGAGTGGTGCCAAGTGTGGGAGTAGAGAGTGGTGCCAAGTGTGGGAGTAGAGAGTGGTGCCAAGTGTGGGAGTAGAGAGTGGTGCCAAGTGTGGGAGTAGAGAGTGGTGCCAAGTGTGGGAGTAGAGAGTGGTGCCAAGTGTGGGAGTAGAGAGTGGTGCCAAGTGTGGGAGTAGAGAGTGGTGCCAAGTGTGGGAGTAGAGAGTGGTGCCAAGTGTGGGAGTAGAGAGTGGTGCCAAGTGTGGGAGTAGAGAGTGGTGCCAAGTGTGGGAGTAGAGAGTGGTGCCAAGTGTGGGAGTAGAGAGTGGTGCCAAGTGTGGGAGTAGAGAGTGGTGCCAAGTGTGGGAGTAGAGAGTGGTGCCAAGTGTGGGAGTAGAGAGTGGTGCCAAGTGTGGGAGTAGAGAGTGGTGCCAAGTGTGGGAGTAGAGAGTGGTGCCAAGTGTGGGAGTAGAGAGTGGTGCCAAGTGTGGGAGTAGAGAGTGGTGCCAAGTGTGGGAGTAGAGAGTGGTGCCAAGTGTGGGAGTAGAGAGTGGTGCCAAGTGTGGGAGTAGAGAGTGGTGCCAAGTGTGGGAGTAGAGAGTGGTGCCAAGTGTGGGAGTAGAGAGTGGTGCCAAGTGTGGGAGTAGAGAGTGGTGCCAAGTGTGGGAGTAGAGAGTGGTGCCAAGTGTGGGAGTAGAGAGTGGTGCCAAGTGTGGGAGTAGAGAGTGGTGCCAAGTGTGGGAGTAGAGAGTGGTGCCAAGTGTGGGAGTAGAGAGTGGTGCCAAGTGTGGGAGTAGAGAGTGGTGCCAAGTGTGGGAGTAGAGAGTGGTGCCAAGTGTGGGAGTAGAGAGTGGTGCCAAGTGTGGGAGTAGAGAGTGGTGCCAAGTGTGGGAGTAGAGAGTGGTGCCAAGTGTGGGAGTAGAGAGTGGTGCCAAGTGTGGGAGTAGAGAGTGGTGCCAAGTGTGGGAGTAGAGAGTGGTGCCAAGTGTGGGAGTAGAGAGTGGTGCCAAGTGTGGGAGTAGAGAGTGGTGCCAAGTGTGGGAGTAGAGAGTGGTGCCAAGTGTGGGAGTAGAGAGTGGTGCCAAGTGTGGGAGTAGAGAGTGGTGCCAAGTGTGGGAGTAGAGAGTGGTGCCAAGTGTGGGAGTAGAGAGTGGTGCCAAGTGTGGGAGTAGAGAGTGGTGCCAAGTGTGGGAGTAGAGAGTGGTGCCAAGTGTGGGAGTAGAGAGTGGTGCCAAGTGTGGGAGTAGAGAGTGGTGCCAAGTGTGGGAGTAGAGAGTGGTGCCAAGTGTGGGAGTAGAGAGTGGTGCCAAGTGTGGGAGTAGAGAGTGGTGCCAAGTGTGGGAGTAGAGAGTGGTGCCAAGTGTGGGAGTAGAGAGTGGTGCCAAGTGTGGGAGTAGAGAGTGGTGCCAAGTGTGGGAGTAGAGAGTGGTGCCAAGTGTGGGAGTAGAGAGTGGTGCCAAGTGTGGGAGTAGAGAGTGGTGCCAAGTGTGGGAGTAGAGAGTGGTGCCAAGTGTGGGAGTAGAGAGTGGTGCCAAGTGTGGGAGTAGAGAGTGGTGCCAAGTGTGGGAGTAGAGAGTGGTGCCAAGTGTGGGAGTAGAGAGTGCACCCGATTCTCGTGTAATCTACCGCATGTAAGCGGATTCAATTAACATCTAATTACCGCATGCAAACGGTTGAAGTAGGCCCTGTTTACCTACTCAGTATTAGTGATGACGTAGGAAGCTGAAGTATTTGTGCGGTTCGCAGCCGTAGGCTAACTTGGGAGAGCTTATATTAACAGTGACTTTGTAAGTTTTACAGCGACCTTCGGTATATAATATAAAGGTCATGGAAGAAGTCAATTCGGGTCGTTTAGTAATTTCCGATGAGCAGAAAGCAATTCTTCGTACCTTCTACGAAAATGGCATGATTTCTACCAAAAGAGAAATGGGAAGCACAATAAGGGAATGTGCTTCCCAAACTCGATTGTCAGAGACCCAAGTTAAGGTAAACTTATGTAGGGAAACATTTCATGAATAATTCAGTTTTTGTAACAAATGCTTGTATATTTATAAGCTAAGCTTAATCACTGTCCGTCACCACCAATAACGCCCGTCTGCCCACCCCACCATGTACGAGGACGCAGCATTGAATATGGCGCGATGATCGATCTTTATTAACACCTTAGCGTCTTTATCAAATGTTTCAAGGTTACTTTATATAGGAGGCGAACCTGCTTAAGATGTAAGCCGTTGAAAAGTACTGCTGTCGTTCTGGCTAGTAGATAAACTTACATTTCAGTGGCAATAATTTATTTTGAATGATTTGTACTACACTCAGGGGCCGATTACATGGCTGAAATTTCGGCCTGGCTAACTGGCCTGAAACTCCAGCCCGGTTAGTCTGAAGCAATGCCCCGTTTTAAAAAATTGCGATTTCAATCCGGTTTGAGGCAACCGGGCTGGTGATTTTCCGCCCAGCCAAACGGGCCGAAAAAGAAGAAAAAGTGGAAAATTTGTTTAGCTAATTACCTAAAAATGCAGTACAGCAAATTGGCTGCCAAATCAGATTTCCCCTGAACTGCTTCAGGGTACAAGCTGCTATCATCCTAAAGCTTTTAAATTTGAAGCGAACAGAAGGCTAAATTGTCAGTAAAACAGCGCTGTAAGTAAAATTATCTCATCTTTGGTGCCATTTTAAGCAAATAAAATTTCTGGCGAAGTTCCCACATCCAATTTCAAATTTCCATCCCAGGCTAAAATTTGCTATGTAATCACATCAAAATTTCAGTCCAGTGGGTGGGACAAAAATCTCAGCACGGGGTGAAACTCACCATGTTGTCGGCCCCTCAGTTTGGTTTTTCCGAATTCATATTTATTTTTTTCAACATCCTGTGGAGCCAGGGTATGAAACACTATGATTAGTCCATAAAAATCTAATAAACCACAGGACTGTCACTAATTTTTGAAGAAGGTGGGGATATACAAAAAAATAGCCGGGGATTCGAGTTGCTGTAGGGAAATCAACATGCTGGTGTTATATCAAAGTATCTGGGGACATACCTCAGAATACAAGGAGAAATTCCCCGGCTCCTGGCCCTTAATGACAGCCCTGAACCAATAACTGGCATTTCTTTTTAACAAAGGCCATTTTGATAGTTTTCAACAGTGCTCAATATTCCATAACAGGAAAACTTCCAGAATCAATCCACTCCCAATAGAACTACATTCCAAGCTGGCTGTCCCAATGGCTTTTAACATTAACTTTATGCTATAATTGTCTTAGCATAGTTCCTTTTCTTTTTGTAGCCCCTTCATCTTTGTCTCAAAGCATAGAGGGGAATGAAAATGATTAATCACCTGGAATTTGCTAATGCCTAGGAACAGCCTGAGAGAGTTTCCCTTTTCATGCAGAGCTTCACTGCCGTAAGGTCCACTAGAGATTATGTTTGCCATTTTTAATGGTAACCTACAAATAATTTGCTAACAAATACATAGTAAAAGGTACGTCAATTTATTATACAAGTATATGTGCTAATTTTTTCTTTGTATATGTTCCAAATGCTAAATGCTTTGCCTGTAGGTATTTCTGCCAATCCCCTCTTGTCTGACCATGTGGGTTGTTCCTCTACTCCCTCCTCAAAAACCAACATTTTAAAATTTTAGTCCAATCTGGATAGATGACCTTCATGAGAACTGATGAGGTTTTCTCTCTAAATATCGGTTTTCCTTAATTATTTCTTTATTCATTCTTTCAATCAATCATTTAATCATTCATTCATTTATTCATTTATCTTTGGGCAACCAGACAAACAATATATTTGTAATCATTTCTGTGTGGGTTTGATGCAGCTGTACATTCAAAAGCTGGTTATTTTTTAATGCAAAATCTTTAATGTAAAGATAAATTTACGTGGTACTCAAGGTATGATATCCAATGACATTGGAATCTCTTCTGTTTTTCGCACGTCATCAGCATTCTCACTCCATTGATTTCAGTAGCTGAAATGCTCAGTGAAATAGCAATAATTGGATGTCCACAAAACATCAATAAATTATTTTAACTGTTGTGCCTATGCAAAGAAAACTAAGAAGAAAAAAAGGAAAACCAATAATGAAAATAAAAAAAAGGACAATTAAAAAGCTAGGTTCCCTCTGGATTTTAACCATCGCTGGTAGAATACAGCACAGCTTTGGTTGAGAAAAGCTCCCTACCAACTGCATTATTGTAGCTTTGTATGAAAGGAGCTATTTGCTTGATTATTGGTAAATTTCATTAGGATGCCCTTTACAAATTTGTTGATTACTTGCCTTTGAATGAATTAAATGCATAAACCATGTTGTCGAGTTTTTAGCTTTTAAGTACCCTTACAGTTTAACATGCTTCTGTAATGTCACTATAACCTTAATTCATTTCCAAGAAGAACATGCAATTGTAACAATTTGGCACACAAAAATACTGTCTTATATGTAGACCCACAGATTGTTATAGGCATGGTTTTTCAAAAGTTACTAAATTTATATAATTTGTTAAAATCCCTGTGGATGCTATTAGCAAAAATGTTGTTATGTTGTCACATGCAGCTTCTAATTACTCAATGCTTAATAAAGGTACATAAATTTCCTATAAGGAATTATTGGTATTCATTGGTGGATTTAGGGGCCAGCCTGCTTGAAGGGCAGAAAAAAAAAATTTTTACAGCAGGTTGCCCCCTTCCCTATTCTCAAAGTATCTGGAGAAGTGGACCTTGTCCTGACGTCAATGTCTGGATGCACAGCTGGAATAAAATTTAACTCATTATATTAAAAATTGAATTGATTGTTTTCCATGCTCGTGTATCATCTTTTAGTTTTTTGTTTTGCAGAATTGGATTAATAATTACAATTCAAAAGTAAGCGGCTGCTGACAGGCTTCTAGAAACAAGACACAGTGTCTACACAGAAGGCAGTCTGGCTATAATTTATTCACCAGTGATATTTTGAAGAAAGGTGAATGATCTTCTTTCCTTTTCTAGGTAAATTTTGTCATTTTTGTAGATTTTTCATGAAACCCTGGAGATCAGTAACATGCTTAATGAGTTCCAAAAGTTTACTGACTTTAATAACTCATATTAGAAAATTGGTGTTTATTGTATCATTCCTTTAATTCACCTGTACCTGTTGGCACTGATTTATGGTTTAAATTATCAGATTTGTCTTCCTTTTAAGTTTAAGGTGTTTTTTATTTCAAATATAGCTTTATTTGAAACTTCTAAAGGACTCTTTGATGCATGCAGACACAGAACTAAATGCATGCTTATCCATAGGAGGTCTGCAGTGTTTTCACACTATTTTATGGTGGTATAACTTCCCTTTTAGCCTGCAATTACAAATTGCTGGTTAGGAAGGACCCCTGAAATGATACACTTTCCATTATTACATGTATAGATGGTGTTGGTGGCAGTGCAAAAGTCTTTAGGACCATAGGTGAAAAGTGGAAAGGCCTGGCAGAGGAATGTAGGAAAGAATATAAGAAGAAAGCCTTGGAAGCTGGGGACAATCTTCCCATGTCAACAAATAGAGAACGAGCTCTAAAAATCATCAAGAATATGATGAAGGGGGTAATTTTTATTTGCATAGCCTTGCATGTTATATGTAGCACTCACACCCAATGTTCTACTTATTAATTCTAACAGTTATCAATACATCTGTGTATTAAATAAGCATTAAGCGTTGAACAAAACGTCTTTCTCAGGATGGTTTACTGTAATCATCCCAGTAGATTACAGTTTTACTCCGTCATCTAAAGTTGGACTTTGACCAATACTTTTGTATTCCATTATTTAGAAGTCTTGTGGTGTCTCATTTTAGTTTCCCCTCCTAATATTATTTTTATATATATATTTTTTGCTATTTCTCATCTGTAAACATGAGCTTGTTGCCACACTGTGCCTCACCAGGGAAGGCTTTTCAGACCAAACAGTCCTACCTTAATTAAAGTCCAGGAGTATATATGAAATACTTTGTGCCCCGGCTAGGTTATGCAGATACAGTCAGTCCATTCATTTCATGCAGTAATTTTACTTTAAATGTACCTAAAGGTGGCAGAACTTGAATCACTTGGTGGGCAGTGCATGGTCTTATGCTCATATGATGGCGTGTTATACCATGATGAGTCAGCAATTTGTGAGAAACTGATTGCAGACAAAGACCTTATATCATCCTTTGGTAGTTTGCTGCACTGTAAGTTAACAGCTTTAGGTTTCTGTACATAATCCAAGATATCACAATTCCTAATTATTAATCTTACTTTTGTTGTGAACTTTCAGAGGATATTATGATAAAATTGAAAGGTGTCTAAGAATATAACCACTAACAGATACAATGAGCTATATGGGCCTCAGTGACAAACTCTACAATAGCCTTTGGTGAAATTATAACAATTATAGAACATGTTTGGGGATAATTGCCCGTGATAGCTGGTCATATGAGTTTTAAAAAGATTATTGGCCTCTTCTCTAGAAGTGGGAAAATTATGTTTTCATAACAGCTGTATATGTGTAAAAACACTGTCAGAGCTTTAAATATACTAATAACAATGGGGGAATCTACCTATTTGTTTTGATCTCTCGATCTGTGCCTTCTTGCTGTCCATACCTGTTTTAGTTTTTCAGTCAAATTGTTGTTATTGCTACAGCCGTTTTTTCGTTTGGTTTTAATTTCATTTTTCTCTATAGTATCTGACAAGGAAAAAAAAGATGTGTCTCCTAAAGATCTACAGGAAGTCTTCAACAACAAATACAGTAAGCTTTGTTTATAAGTGTTTTTATTTAAAGTTGTTTCAGAACCTCGTTGTTCTGCCTTTTTTAAGTTAACGTGAACATACTCAAATAAGTGAAATAAAGGAAACGTTATGCAAACACTTATATTGGTTATATTTTTGCATATCATATTAAATGTTTAGTTTTCTATGCTATTTGATCGGTGTAGTCAATTGTGCTAATGCCAAGGAAAACGTTTTTAAATGATGTATGTTATAGCTGTCAAATAACTCACTGTTTTTTTGCTTGTTTGTTTTGTTTCACTTTAGGTATTCTGGTTGAAAAAAAGGGACAAAAAATGCCATACACAAGGGCAAAGCAGTTGGGGATTGTTTTCCAAAATCTTCCTCACACCTTAGCAGAAGAAATTGGACTTGATCCACGAAAGCCACATTTGTATGGCGGTGCTCAACGACGGAAATTGTGGCTTTCAAGAGATACGTGGAAATTTGCCATTTCAGACTGCATTTACAGTCAGTCCTCCTCGTCAACATCCACTAACAGTTCTTCCTCAAGTATACTCACTTCTCAGACAAACCCCACCATCTCACTTGTTACCCCAATACGTACCATCACCACCTTATCTGGTACCATCACTAGTCCTGCTAACACTATCATTACTGCATCCAGTAACACGACATCCCCGCCTGCCCCCAGCATACCCGCAGCTGACAACCCTACTTCCTCACCTAACACCATGATTACCCCATTTAATACCATAATTACCTCGCCTACCACTTTCACCCCATCTAGTTCCCTCTGTTCCCCTCATACGTCCAGCATAACCTCACTCACCAAACCCATTGTCTCACCTAGCACCAGTATTACACCGTCTTCCACCTTCTGTACTCCATCTAGCATCCACACGTTCCCTCCTGCAGCTATTGTTACGTCGCCTTCTTCTCTGGTTGCCACAACTACCACTAGTTTGTCTACCTCGTCCTCTCTCTTTGCTACACCATCAATTGCCGCCTCATCCTCACAACCTGTTGCTTACTCTGCTGGCCGTTCTTTGTTGAGCATGTCATGTTCAACTTCTGGAACCATTATTTCTAAAGGTGAGTGAGGTGGTGCATCAAATTTGAGATATAGCGATATTTATCGATTAAAGGTTCTAAAGGTGCATGGCTGACCACCAGCCCTTATTAAACCGAGGTCGTTACTAATCTGAAATTGTACCCGCTGGTTTAAATTAAGTATTTATAAGAGATTTAAAGGCCTAATCACTATATGAACGGAGTGCCCCAGCCGGTCAGTTGTGACCACAAGCAGTCCAATAATTTAATGCCCTTAGGTTGTACGATCGTGACTTCTTTAGGTGCAGGCACCGCCGTCTATCTATTTGGAGGGTGTTATATTTTACTTGGATTGTAATGAATATTCCCTACGTTACTCCTGACTTATTTAGCCTAATTAGGTCTTACTTATCAATACCTTAACAGTTCTAATGTAGACTTTGACGCATCTTTTGTGTAACATACAATCTTATTAGTGTGATTACCAGTGAGTGATATTTTTTTATTTTGAGCTCCGAAGTTTTTAAATAATGCTTTTTGAATCGAACCTTTGCAGATACCCGGTTTGGAATGACGGTCCCTAACAGTGATGCAGTCATGCATGCTGTTTGCACTATTTGCTCACGGCAACAAGTCCATGGTCGAGACATCACCCCTGGAAATGTCGTGGTCCAGGTCATGCAAATACTGAGGCCGGGATTACGTCCTTTGTGTCCCGGAAAATTTGATGACGATGAACCAGTGTGTGTCGGTGGATTTTACGAATGGCCCAGCGGCCATCTTGTTTTAATATAGCGCGGACTGTTGGTCGGTGTAAACTCTTTCCCTTTTCATTATAGCGTCTATCTTGTTGCCCAACTAGTGTTTCTAATATCCTCACACACTAGTGCCACAACCACTTATGTCCAGTATTTAACGCAGGTATTGTTCCATTACAACTTTTTTGGCTGGGTTATTTGCCATTTTCATATTACTTCACATATCACAGCTTTAAAGAGGTGTGTTTCAATAAAATTTTATCAACGAGGTTACTGTGATGCTTACCGTAAAGAGCTTGTGTCTCATTAGTGGTCGATCCTGGACATATCTGATCACAACGTAGTATGATGCCAAAACTGAACGCTGAAATGTATTGTTAAAGTTTTCGGACAATGTATGCATTTTTGTTGAGCAAATACGCGTGACTTCACTGTGACTCAAGAGTTTGTAGACTAGTACGGCGTTTGGGATTGGGGAAGAATTTATCAACAACAGCTGTTAAGTTTGATCCGTTTCCTCAGAAAAACGTAAATGTTACGTATGGACAGTGATATAAAAAGGGGATGATCATGTAATTTGAGAATAAAATCATCCTCATTGTCTTTGTGTTTTGGTCATGGTTGCAGTTTTCTTGTATAACGATAGGGAATGGTGGTGTGTTCTGAGGAAAGACAGTTCACTCTCACAGAACCTTTTTCTACATAATTGCCTAACTAGATGTTAACGAGTATTAATATTACGGAGGTTGAAATTGTTTTCTCCAAAAACAATGGAGGATTTACCCCTCCACTAATTGGATGAAATTTTTAAATAAACTTTTAAATGAACGATTGAAGACTTTCAACTCTGGCAAGGTACATGTTGCACCGCTATGAGTTAGTGGCTTTAATTAAAACCTGAAAATATTAAATGGAAGTCAGATACCACTGGGACAATAAAGGTTTTGGATGGTCACCGAGCGGCAAGATCAAGTGGCTGGCGTTTAGAGGAAACTTGGACACAAAACTACGTTTTACACAAAGTTACCGCTTTAGTAGTTTAAAGCATGGCCGCAAAGTGCGATCAGTTTTGTACAGAGAGCAATCTTTACGCTCTACACTCATTCCTCGACATATCTGATAAGTTCAGGCGGAATCGGGTTTCAAACGTGTAACATGTAAAGTTTTTAAAGTAACACCCCTGACGTTCAAGAACGATACGTACGAATGAGGTATAACCATGGATGAAACATTCAGAGTGCGATCATTTCACGGCAAATTTTCTAAACTTTCGATGATTTGGAACAATTGCGGAACGAGTCAGTGGGATTTCAGCATAGAGGTCTGGAAATAAGGTTAAATATTCGAGACAAAATGAGTCCGGGTTACAATCATTTCAAGGAAAATGGTCCAAACTTTAATTAAAAATTTCCGCACGATCGTGAAAGTGGCATTTAAGCAAAGAGTTCTGCGAATAAGGTCCGATCTAAGTAATTAAGTAACTGCGTAAATTTATTTAACGTAGAAGACGCGGAGAGTAGCAGTCCAGTCTCCCGGCCCAAGGGATCATGTTCAAAACGCTAGACAAATATAACTTAGTTTAAAGTAAATTACTATATACTGATTAACATAATATTAAAATGAGTAAAAACCTATGGGATAAAAGTATTACAAAATTGAAAACGTAATGTGCGATATTGGACAAAATGCGACCGTGTTGCATTTTTTTCATGGCAAATGATCTAAAATTTGGATAGTTTTGCACAGTCGTGAAAGTAAGCATATAAAGTCCGATGTTGGAAAAAATCAGGTAGTAGGGAATGCAATCTTTACACGGCAAATTACTATCCAACGTTTGGACAATTTTGCATACTGAGTCGTTAAATTGCGATTAAAGCATGGAGTTCTCGGAATAAGGAATAAGACACCTTCATAGAAGCTGGCAAAATATTGGTGGACGATCGAAGAAAGCGACTAATCCATAGTTCAGCTGGCAGGGCATTGACAGGCGAGAAACACGACTGCTTCCTAGTTCAATTGGCAGAAAATTGGAAGACGATTTTAGATGACGTATAGAATTAGACTCATGCTATCATAATACCAATTTTTAACTTAATAGCTTCAAGGAAGAGGAAGTTAGAAGTAAGAAACCGTTCGCAACACGGACACGTCTTAAGCAGAATTTTTTTAAACCTCAAACCGACGTAACTACCACAATAAACATCAACGAATCACAAAATTTGGCAGCGTAGAGTAAAAGTGCACGTTCTGTTGACTGATGTTCTTAGAATTGTTTTTGTTCTCGCTGAGTCAGCAAAATTCTGAAAAAACAGGTTTTAAACAGGTTTTTTTACAATTGATTCGTTCCAGGTTGTCATGGCAATGTCCAATTTTGATGACTTATACAACGAGTCGCATGTTATCATTGTGTCAAATTTGAACTTATTAGCTTTAAAAACGACGAAGTTAGAAGTAAGAAACTGTTAAAAGACATGTCTTAAGCAGAATTTTTTAAACCTCAAACCGGCGTAACTACCACAATAAACATCGACGAATCACAAAATTTGGCAGCGTAGAGTAAAATTGCACGTTCTGTTGACTGATGTTCTTAGAATTGTTTTTTTTCTCGCTGAGTCAGCAAAATTCCGAAAAAACAGGTTTTAAACAGGTTTTTTTACAATTGATTCGTCCCAGGTTGCCATGGCAATGTCCAATTTTGATGACTTATACAACGAGTCGCATGTTATCATTGTGTCAAATTTGAACTTATTAGCTTTAAAAACGACGAAGTTAGAAGTAAGAAACTGTTAAAAGACATGTCTTAGGCGAAAGTCGTGGAAGTAAGAAACTGTTAAAAGACATGTTTTACGCACAATTTTTTAAACCTCAAACCGGCATAACTACCACAAGATATATCGACTAATCAAAAAACTTGGCAGTGTAGCGTACAATTGGACGTTATATTGACTGATGTTCTTATAATTGATGGTTTTTTCGCTGAGTCAGCAAAATTCCAAAAAAAGAGATTTCAAACACGTTTTTTACAATTAACTCGTGTCGGGTTCCCATGACAATGTCAATTTTTGATGACGTATGGAATAAGTCGCGTGTTATCATCGTGCCAAGCTTGAACTTATTAGCTTTAAGGAAGAGGAAGTTAGAAGTACGAAACCGTTGTACTTTGCACAGTTTACGTGAATGAATCGAGTAAGGTACAGCCGACATAGTGGAAGTTCGGATCAAATGCATGTGGTATCCGCTACGCTTTTCAAAATTTGGAATTAATTTCTCAGAAGTGAACTTAACTATAAGATGCTGCACAGCTTAGCAGGATCATAGATGGGGTACATAAAGTTAATGTTATTTGTGCAAAGCATCAGTCCGATCACCACTCAATTAAAAATTCAACAAAGAATTGACAGACTTGAGGAATCACCGAAACGGCGAAGTTTTTCAATAGCTCCTGAAAATGGGAGATTTGGAGGACGCAAAGACAATTGAACATAATTGCAGAGATTAAACGGGAAATGACGTAAGAGTCGAACATGTTCCTTGCATGTCCTGGCAAATCACTGCAGTTTGGACTGTTATTGGTACACTTTAGTACCAATTGTAAAGTTGCGTTTATTCCTTGAATATTGCTTTGAAATGTTCCCCGGTTTCAATACTACTATAATGGTCCCGCTTTTCACACAGGAAATAGCTGGTGTTCGACTTGTCTACTGAGATAGGGGTGACATTTACTTGAATTCAGGTCATCATTAATTATAACACACAGTAACCAGTTGAACGATTGCTGTATTACGCAAATCAACATTTCAAGGGACCAGGGACCAGGTACCCGGTACCCGGTACCATACTGTAGTTATTTCTTAAGTCACCAGAAAAATTCATTTGCGAGCCATTTTAATTGTAAGATTCCCGTGTTTTGAGACTTGAAGACCTCCTAAACGGAGTTGTTGTTGGTCGCTTGTACTGCCTCGTTTTCCTCTTTTTCCGCGGTCGAATGTCCTTTATGGTTACCTTCTCCATTTTTTACTGAAAAAAGCTGTTTTTTATTATCAAGGGAGGAGAAATTTCAAGTCTTCATGCTAGAGAAATCGGGATAAGCCTCGGCCTGATAGCCCACTGGGCTCGTACGCAGATATAACCTTTACCTTTAGTTACTAAAGTTACTGATTTAACTGCATAGATGAAAGCGAACTACTGATAAGTTACGTGGGTATTTTCTTATCTTCCTAGCAATGGGTTTGATACTTCATTATTCGAGACAGACAAGCATCTTATCCACAGATAGTGTGGATAACATGGACACAGATACCAAGACAGACCTTCAAGATTTCAACTCTGGTGACTTCTTTACCCGTTGAAGATGGAGAAATTAAAATCAAAGGTTTCTCCTGACTTGCAAAGAGGCACTCACGCCGAGTCGGAATCTGAAAGGTCTGTGTCGGAATCATCGTCGCTGCCATATTCGGCATTAAGAATTGAACGAAGATCCTCAAGGACATCCTCTTTCTCTAATTCATTATCATCTTGATCAACATCTTCGCCATCATCTCTATCATCACCATCATTATCACGCTCCTCAGCAAGGCCACCACTACCACTTCCTTCCACTGGTGCCGTTAAAATGCCTGCTTCTGCGTCTTCTCTTTCATCACTATGTCGAGCAAAGAGGTTCTGGAGATGAATAGAGAATGCTTCCAGCTCGTCGTACTTGGACAGGACAATGGACAACAAACCGCGGGAGTGTGAATCCGTACTTCCTGCCAGCTGCTTTGACCAGGAATCAAGAACGCCAAGCTGACGCTGGTAAAAAGTGGCAACTCTCTTTATTTCTTCCTTAATGAGAACAGACTCTTCTGCACATCTTTTCATTAAGTGATTTAAATCAATGATTTGCCGTTTGATGCAGTACGGTACACCACGCGACGATAAACTGGAATCATCGAGTGTATTCCACAAGGAAGAATTGATGTCCAATGCTTCCTGGAGGATGATCTTTTGAGGATATTTGCATCCCGTCAAGGCTTCTCCCCGCCCATACTGCTTAATCAGCTGCTGCATTGAATTTGTTGTCTTAGAAATCTGGCCACAGAGCTTTTTGGCAATAGCTTGTCCATCTGAAAAGAGAATACAGCAGGAAAAAAAGGAATTACTTTTTGTTGCGAGTACATAATTGTACTGACAATCACTGGTGCAGGTACCATTTCAAGGCAGATCGATGACATCAAAGCACTGACGACAATTTCCCGAGCATATTTCATAAATTAGCTCGAGCTGGGAAATGAGAGCACGCGGTGCACGCACATAATTACGGAGGAGCAGATATAAAACGGATCCTTTCATGTATAGTCATCATTACATTACCTGCATACTTTTTCATAAGCTGTAAAAGGAACCACCTCTCGGAACATTTGCTGTGCATAGAAAGGAGCAAATTCCTTCGGCGCTTATCTTCTTGCTCCTTGAGGTAACTCAGGTAGGTTTCACTATTTGGAGGCCAACGACGCCCACCATTCTCCATCTTCTTGAGTTCTTCGTCCAAGCTAAAAAAGGGAAGCACCGCTAAGAGGGATGTCGATCGGTCAAGATTTTAGGTCCGCTAAAAAAGAGTTACCCTACCGGTTTAATTGAGCTGTTAATATCTGCCACGTGTCAGAACCAGATACACACTCGGAAAGACTTGTTCTGAAATCAGTAAAACAAAAAGAGATCATTATCAAACTCGTTGGTCAAGATAAAAGAGAAGTAAGCAAATGATTTGGCAATAGCCCAATTTCGATACCCTAAAATTCAGCCTAAGACAATAGAAATCACTGTGAGGCTCTCGGGGAAAAAAAACCCCAAAAGTCTACAGTTCATTCCAAAGTGCCTCGTGCTGAGGTATGCTGTTTAGGGCTGAATTTTAATATATCAAGATTTGGCTATTTATGTTGCCGGTTTCTACCATCAAAGAGCAAAATCCATTAAATATACAAGAATAAAAATACCCAAGTTCATATGACACTACCTCACAGTATAGTACTGTTTTAACTTTTCAGGATATCCTGCTGGAGCAGAATGATCTGTAAAATAAAAAATTGCAATGATTAAGATAACAATGGCAATAGCGGTGGTAAGGGTGCAGACGTGGACGATGGTCAACGTCATGATACCATAACGAAAAACGGTATCAATTTGATAATCAACAGGGTGATAATGACCACTATCAGGAGGATAATGATGATGATAATGATGATGACAATGATAGGTGGACTTTGCAATGTGCAAGAACTAAGGCTCACTTTTCCACATTTGATGTTAACAGGGACAAATATGTGTTGGGAAGAGAGCATATTCATTAATAGTAACTTGCCAGCTTTTGTAGTGGTCTTTGCGGATTCCTGAAGGATAGATTCCTTTTCCGCTTTTGTCCATTCCTCCACCGTGGTTAGTTCCACTTCTGCACCTGTAAATGTAGTTGTAGTTGTCAAATTGCATCACTAACTAGACAGCTGTCAATATTGACATCAAACTGGTAAAATAATTTCGAAAAAAAATTTACTGTTTCAGAAATCAATTTGCTAGTTAAAATTGCATAATTTCAAGCTCCTACTTTGAAATTGAGTGGTGATTAGCCCTTTCTTTAGCATTACGGTTTTTTTTTTTCAGTATTACTGAATTACAATGTTGTCTCAAATACTTAAAGTAGTGTTCTTGTAGCCGTATCCACTTTCAGTTATCAGGATAATTGTACTTGGACCAAACCTGTTTCATTAAGCTTGCGTAAAAGCAATGCCAGCTGATCTTCAGTTTCTTTCCTTGTTTGTGCAGCTTTTTTTAAGTGGTCACAGAGACGCTCACCTATAACAAGGTACACCAAAGTAGAAAGAAGCCCTGTCAACTATTAAATAATTTTTATGAGAACGTTTGGTGTTTTTAACTTTTTAGCCACGTTTTAGCCATGGAAATATATGTTATTGTTATTAGAATACTTATCACCACTAAAGCAGTGCTTTGAAGATTACTTCTGAGGCAAATACATGTTATGTGAAAACACACCAATATTTGAAATAGACTTTTTGGCATAATGCACTAAAAAGTCAGTCAATGTATCCACTCTGTGGGAAGGAGTCATCTCTTTTGTGATCTTTGCCGTTGGCCTTAAGTAGGACCACATCCTTTCCATCACTTCGCCATCACTCAAACCAAAGCCCTCCAGCCGTTTCCCACTGTATGCGACCTGCCAAAACAATAAGTGAGATTAAGTGAGATTTCATCAATTAATATCAACCAAGTCAACAAAACTGTGAGAAAAAGCTCACAACAAAACATGCAAAGGCTATCTAAGTTATTGTGATCATGCCATAACAAATTCACCTATTAAGAATATTGTAATTATATATCCCACAAGAACCTTAAAAGACTGTTCATGCACCTGACATGAGACCTTGTGACCATAGCAGTGAAATGCAGGGATTGCCACCACAACATTGTCCAGAAGATTTTCTTGGTGAGTACTCTAAAAATGATACCAATAATGAAGTCACTTTAAAACACAAACATGTACAATGTAACACTCAAAGCAGAGGCCTGCATACCTTATTATATGCCTAGTGTTTGTTGTTTTGTATAATGCATGATTGGCTATGTGCAGCGAAACACTAGGATATTATTCTCCCATAATGGCCATGGCCCAATTACGGATTATTCAAATTAGAAAAGGAAAAAAACAAAAGGTCATCCAAAGGCCACATTTGTTTTATGTACATTAAAAATTGTTGCCACTAGAGCAAAAAACTGAAAACACGAACTGAAAAACTGTTGGTGAAAAGTTGACTTGGGTTTGGAAAAATTAAAGCATAAATTACCGTGAAATGATGACTTCTGCTTGATTTAAGTTTTTAGAACCATTGTGTTAGACATATAGTACAATAAATCTCAAACCTCGGCTTGGCCGTATTGACCTTGCTGTTATTTGGTCAATACGGCAAGGCCTCAGTTTGAGATATTCAGGTAACAATCTCACTCTTGGTTTTTAAGTAGTTAACAATAAATGGAAGAAGCAATGACTGCAAAAAACACAGTGTAAAGTGACACTCTTGTAGCTATAAGAGACACCTTAAGATGAGATTCCAAAACACATGCAATGTCATAGAAAAAGTACACAGTTATGCCCTTATCATGAACCAGTTCCTTAATCCATTTTAGCAGGAACACCGCATTTCCAATTCTACAAAATAAGAAGATAACATTATAAGTTAGTTACTTAATACTAATTATAATAAACTTTGACCATTTCATTTAACACAGAAAGCAGTACAGGTAACTGTGTCGTATAACTACTATTACATAATGCAGACATTGTTCTTTAATAAAGCTAACAAAGTCTACAGAACATGATGAAACTGTACACAAATTCAGTGGACTGGATGGGTACATGGAGGAAGTGAAAACATGTACACTGAATATAATCATTATATGTCACCCTAAAATGTAACAGGTACATCTACATACTCTTCTCCTCTCTTTAAACTGAAGAATTTAAGGGGAACTTCATGTCTGCAGCCAGCACCAAAAAGGGCAGTCTCATCCAACTTTTTGGACTTAATTTTTGACCGGAGATTAGACCCTGCTTGGAATTGATTGCATGATTCCTATAATAATGATTTGAAAAGAATAGTAACATGATAACTAAAATATTTTTTGCAGTCACTTCTTTTGAACATCAAATCATCCTATCCAACTACATCCTTACGGATATCTGAAAAGAGTCTGTACATCGTAAGTTTGTGTTACATTATACTATGAAATGTCATTTCCAAACAGTCGACAAGTATTGCACTGTCATCTACACAGCAGCCCTTTGCTGAATAATGATATAAACATCAATGTGACAGCCCCTCCTCCTTCACCCGGGCTTGGGACCGGCAAGAGTGCACACACACACACACACACACATACACTAAACTGACAACACCAAAAACAACAACAACAAAAACAAAATCTCTTGGCGGAGTTAACTGTCACATGAGTTCACTTAACAAAGACATAATTTATGACGAAATAAATTGGTAATAGCATGCCTTATTGAGTTATGGTTGAGACTTACTTTAAGCACTTACTGAGAGTAACTGTAATGCTCAGAGTGCTCTCTAAACTTACCAAGTGTACATAATATAACTTGATAGTGCACAGCTAATAGGAACCAATTAAACTTGTGTGAGGAAAAAATTTCCTGCAAGGTGATTTGCTTACTCCATGATCAGTGTGCAATACAATTTTATTGGAATCTGGGCATGCTTACATTGTATGCATATTGAATTCTATTGCATAGCTCTGGTAGCTATTTTATAAATAAATTTATGTAGAACCCACACCTACATCAACAAACCTATGGAAGGGTTACTGCAACATAATTCAAACAACAACATTAGAAAAACTCACAATTGCTCTAGATGTTGACTTTTTGTTGTAAGAAGACAAAAATGAGTCAACCTTCCCTTGCTCAATAAACATTGTCTCTCCATGATTAGCTGCTTTGGCACTAGTCCCAGCACTGCACTTTCTTACACATCCAAACAGTGCATCAATAGAAATATACATGTTGCCATTTTCCTAGAAGAATAGCAGGTTGACATTTTATTATATGAACATCAGACAGTAGGATACAGTACTTTGGATTTACACATTGGATTTACCAGACTTCACACAACACAAATTAAAACATTACAATAAAGAATATTACAATTCAAAACACTGAACATACTGAAATCAAAACTTTACATACTGCAAATAAGGCCGGGACAAAATTTTGCTATTATTAGTTTATTTTAAAAAAAATTGAAGCAAACCTTAGGGCAGGCGGGACATTCATGTTCTTCACCAAAGCAGTTATTGAAATTGGAGAGATTGTCAATGATGCTTTTCAAAAACCTAAACTCTCCAAAGCATTCTCCCACTAGAATTCTGTAAGCATCCTTCACCTACAAACAGGGAGCATCAATAGAAGTTAATCTCAGGACAAATGACAGTAGAGAGAGATGAAATCAATTAAGATACAAAACTATTTAGAGACACAGTCTTGCAGTGCAACATAGATAAAAAAGGCAGTATGCGATACCCTCTGTGAAGCCTTTATTTAAAAGGAATGGTAGAGAAAACAAAAGAACATGCAAACAACAGAAACAATGTCTGGCTAGCCATTAAAACAATTGGGTTGCAAATGAAACCCCAGGTTCCGAAGAGGTGCATGCCTTCAATAAAGGAATGAACTCTTCATTACTTAAACTAAAGATCATGATTGCTAATACAAGTTAGGTGTATTTCATTGCAATGCCTGAGATAACCATGATGGGCAAGTTTAGCCAGCCAGCTAATATGTCATTATAATATTATGCTTTAAGAGTGATGGTGAAATGTCATAGGCTATTTGATGAAAGAACATAAACAAGAAACGTAAAATATATTAAACACTTAACTTACATAAGCTTTAGAAAGAGATGGAGCCATCCACTGGAGTGCTTGATAAATGTTTTTTAGCGACACCCTGCACTCCAGAAAGAGATAATGAAGGAGCATCATCAATCCTTGATCAAATGCAACTTGAGGCTGTTTGGGAGAGGATGGCCAAAAACCATTTCTAACCAGGGTGGCAGCTTCAGACTCATGCTCACAAAACTTAACTTTTATTGCATACTGTCCTGCAAAAAGAAAGTGTATAAGGCTGTGTGGTAGCTATTTCTACAGTACATATTGGCTAATTCATCATGTAGGGCTATTCTAAAGAAGAAAGAGCACAAATATCAACATAAATAATAAAAAAAAAGTGAACTAATTTGTAACAGTTGGGAGTAACCTTTTGGCAAAACAAATACAAACAAGATTAAGAAAGCAATTACAATTAATTTAAATAAGTAATATAGTGGTTTCAATAACTTTTTAAATAGCGGTCTAGGCCAACCAAAGTAGGCAGTGATCTGAACAATTTTTTTAATCATCTGGGTGAAAATCTAGATAAAGTAGGCCGCAGTGAGAGGTAAATTCAGACAAAGTAGGTGCCGGTTTTCGCTGATTGCCAGCTTCTAATGAAATCCCAGGTAATAGTTTGATAATACCTAATGGAGCCAATAAACCTCTAGCACTGTGTGAGGAATTGCCAAACACATGTCCCAGTATCAGAACAGTTTTTTGCTCTTATATTTTAATGGAAAAATGTGAGAACACGTTAATACATAGGTGTGACCACTATTTACTTACCAGTTATACCAATTGCTGTAATTTCACGGATATATCCGTGATTGTTATTGTGAGGTGTCGTCCAAACGCATTCATTAAGTACATAAGGAAGGTATCTACCATCCTGAATGAAAAAGGGGAAAAATGAAGAATAGGGAAAAATCACAAGCAACAGACACTTCCACACATGCACAATCGAGCTCAAGCTAATTTCTATAGTATGCAAAAAACAACTAGTCACACCTAGTCTGAAGCAAATAATTCTCATTTAGCCTGTTGTAAAGAAAAAAATCCTATGTAAGCTTACTTTTAATATGTCTTTATTCATGCGTTGTAAAGTAGTACAGTACACCAACCTTCCAAAATTCTGGATAGTGTAGGGATCTACCTCCAGCATGAACAGTTTCTATGTGCTCTTCACACAAAAACTGTCCAGGGCCACAGTGGAGGCATCTCCCAAAAGCATCCTTTCCACAAGAAGGAATGACACATTTCTGTCCTTCTTG
>OX419341.1:24462714-24492714 GCA_948470475.1 Galaxea fascicularis | reverse complement strand
CTATAATTTATTTGCATTTTCACCTAGACATTATGGGGTGGGCGTTGGCAAAAAGGGGCAGCCGCAACAACTGGAGAAGAGGTTGAACAAATCAACAGTCATTTTTCTAGACTAGGCAGCAGTACGAAGCATATGCTTCCTGAAGGTGGTTAATTCATATTTAATATAACTATTATTTTTGTTAAGTTATTCATGTGTGCGTTTTTTAAATAAACCTGTATTACTTGAGTGCTTAAATATTAAATACCTAACCATATAGCAAGAACAGAACATCCTTGTTCTATAAAGATAATACTGGAATTGTTTTCTCAAGGCAGCAAATAATTTTTTTTCATAAGCAGGTCATTTGTCAGGCCAGAGACCAGACCTGACCCGACAAGGAAACAGTCTCGTCTGACAAAAAAAAATTCCAAGTGAAAGAGCAAAATTAAGAATTCGTAATAAAAGGTTAATTTGAATCAAAAGTGCCCGGTCAGAGTGACAGACCAGACTAATACTTCGCCGGTCAAAACGTCAA
The DNA here is from genome assembly GCA_948470475.1 of Galaxea fascicularis. Taxonomy (NCBI): domain Eukaryota; kingdom Metazoa; phylum Cnidaria; class Anthozoa; order Scleractinia; family Euphylliidae; genus Galaxea; species Galaxea fascicularis. The sequence goes on along the minus strand of OX419341.1, from coordinate 24,492,197 downwards.
ATTTACCGGACAATTGTCCGATGACCGACTGTTATTTGCAGCCTTGTTTTCTGATAAAGGTAGGGAAGAACTACTCACGGAACACGCAATGAAGTGGAACCGACGTAAAATTGAAGGTCTTCCTCGTTCTCTTTCTAAACGTTATACTAAGGTGCAGTATGTGACCAGTTTTTTGGTATTTGTGTAATGGCAACTCTACTTGTTGGTTTACTGTAATTACGAAAAATTATGTTCTAGAAGACATGCACACCGTAGTACTTTGTCTGTACAGGCTCAAAGTCAACTGAAACATCTCCACATAGAACTTGAAGGACAGCTTGCAAGTCTAGGCCTTAAACGAAGTGGCGTCTGCTTGGAAGATTGGAAAAAAGATGTCCTTCTGGTCGCAACAGGTTTGTCAAAGCTTATTAGGCTTCTTGATTTCAAAACGAATTTCTATAATTGCACCCTCGTCGCCTTCCACACGTATGATAATGCCATGTATTTTTTTTTTCAAGAGGAAGAAGCTTCTTATGGTAAAAAGGCCCAAATGACATCGGACGAGGCGACGTACCTCTGCCATTTGTTGACACTAGACAAGTGTACTCCAAAGGAGAAACTATTGTGTGAGGTGGCTGACGAAATGTACGGGAAAAAATTCAGAGACCTTCAAGCTAACCCTTCGCCCAATTATGATGTAGGAGAAGTCATTCTTGTGGAAAAAGCCAAATTGCATTTTCAGACAGATGGAACGTTTGCATCACTCAGTCTCGCAGCTGGCATTTAATATGGGAAAGCTATCTGGTCAGTGTGGTTAGATATGCATTAGTTCTTCATTTCAAGTTCACAGTTGATTGTTTCTTTTGGTTTTGTTTGTTTGGTTTTTTTTTCTATTTTCTAGATGGATCCAAACAACGACAAAAGCTGCGTGGCAAAATTTCGAACGAGAAAGTCAGGCTCACAAAAACAGTGGACGCATACAACAAACTTTACGCTGATAACTCCGTCCAGTTGGCAGACATTGAGGCAGGAAATTTCTCTTGGAAAACTGAGCTCATTAATGAAGATGGTAATTTATTTTTCTTCACCACAAATCAGACTTAGATAGAGTTTTAGTATTATTTGTCATGGTGTTGATGTCTGACGATTGGGAACTTTTAGGAGGGTAAGGCCGCAAGGGCTTATCTTTTTTCTTCTTTTAATATTTAGGTGTTCCTATTCGTACAAAACGTACCGTGGTCGATAAGCACATGGAAGTCTTGAGGTTTCAAGAGGAAATCGATCTTCTGGTAAATGAAATGATGGCTTTCATGAAATTTTATAAGGATACAGTATTACCATCGCTGGACAAGGAGAAAGAGAAACTTGAGAATTTGTTGAAAGGTATCAGTGTTGTTCTGCCTTTTCCTTAACGATGTGTTAACCCAGTCTAACGATCATCCTTGACGTTTTTTTATATCATTTCTACATCTCATAGAGATCAGAGTAATGCGAGACGATGGTTGCCCTAATTTATTGCCTTCTTGTTTGCTCATCGTATGTATCGTTTTATCGCCGGAGCTTCGAGAGCTAAATTACACTCACATGTCCTAGAACAGAATACACATATAGTCATGATCATAATAATAATAATAATAAATAATAACAACTTTATTTAAGTCTCAAATCGTTCTAGCTGAACACGAGTGCTCTACTAATTGAGGAGACTGTAAATCAAATAAACTCTAAATTAAATCAAATATTGGTTTTTGCGGAGAGGGGAAAACCGGAGTACCCGGAGAAAAACCTCTCGGAGCAGAGTAGAGAACCAACAAACTCAGCCCACTTATGACTCCGAGTCCGGGAATCGAACCCGGGACACATTGGTGGAAGGCGAGCGCTCTCACCACTGCGCCAACCCTGCTCCCCAGTTTTGACGCAACAGTCGGTTACGAAATAGTCATAGACGCATAGTTTATTTCATAAACTGTTTTATTGATTTTCCAGAGACGGAAGAAGCGAGCAGAAACCTTTTGGAAGATCGTCCGGTATGTGCTGTGTTTATGTAGTATCATTGTTCAACAAGCAGTGATTTCTACGGAGGTAGTTTTCATGGTATAGTAACTTTTTTGGCTAATTGTAAGTAAACGCAAAAAGGATAAACTGTACAATTTATTGCCACACATGCAGTAGGTATTATTACTTTGCGTTACATACACGTTCGAACAACACTTGATAACTGTGACTCCCTAAATCAGATCACTATACCGTAGACTCCCGTTATCAATTGCCAACACTCTCAGGACCGCAAGCTAGTGTCCTTAACAGCGAGATTACGTAGCAGCTATATGGAGTTCTCTGTAATTTATTTTTGTCGTGGGTTTAGCTACTGTCTTGAATTATCTGGGTGTCTGCAATAAAAAGTGAGGTGCTTAGCTGGCAAGCACCTCACTTTTGTTTCTTTTTGTTTCTTTTTTTTGTTTCTTTTTTTTTCATTGTAGAGCCATCGGTACACTACAGTGTCAACCAATAAACAAGTTGTGGCTGCAAAACTTGCGCTCGTGATGGACGGTATGGAATTTGCGGTGAAGCAGATCGCCGCCGGAATCAACGCGTTTGCTCCAGTAATAACTCGAGATTTGGACGAGTTTCGCCAGGTCCTGCTCACTCAGCAGCTGGATGACGTAGAGAATGATGACGACGATGAACCCAGTATGAACGAGGACGACGATCTGGAGGATGATGATACTGAGAGCAGTATTACAGGTGGCCAAGAAGACATTTTCATTGACGCCCTTGAAAGGCTAGGTCCATCGCCAATAGACAGCGTTTCTTCTGAACAAGTTAGACCAGGAGTTAGTATCTGGAAGTTTCCCGGTGAGGTCTGTCAGGGCAGATACAAAGGTCGAAACGGCAGTAACGCTTGTAGTTTAATAAGTTTGCTCACTGGTTACACCATGTGGTTGAAGAAAATCGAACCTCCCTCGTCTCACCTTAGCATTTCAGGAGTCTTTGTTGACTCTTTGTGTGGGTGTATAGAGCTAGGTAATCGTATTTACGATATGTGCCGTGATAGTTTGCCGTTACGTTCCCTATCGGTCCAGGAAGCTGCAAGTGTTCTGGAAACGTGGTGTGACATTTCAGTCGAAAGCAATTTGCCTGTGCGCCTCAAGGACCAACACGATCCATCTACCGTAGGTGGTCAACTTCGAGAAGCGGCGGCTTCTCGTGAATCTTTTTTTGCTTTTCTCATTCTCAATGAGAAGACGTCCTTGTTTCTTGTATCATGCGGTACCGTGATGTACATTGACTCTCATTCTCATGGTTCGAGCGGTGCCGTGGTAGTGACAGCTAAACTTCAAGACCTTGAAATGATGTGCCAATGTGTATGGAATTTAGAGGAAAATGATGGTAGCACATTTGGAAACTTGGCTTTTGTCAATTTCAGGACATGATTTATTTTTACAGATGCATTTTTTTAAAGTCGGTATTGCAATTTTCTCGATCCAAGTAAGCTTAAGCCTTACAATACGAAAAGTAGCAGTTGAAGGAACCATAGTTGCCCATGACCAGGCAACACAATGGATGAATGAGCGCAAGACTTATAGTATAAACAATGAAGATTGAAGTCGACCTATGAGCATATGACAGTTGTAGATATAGTCTTAGTTTAAGTCACCCGTCTAGAAAATTGTTGCAAATAAAGTCAATGTCGTTGTTGTTAGACACAAATTTAGCGACGGCATCCGCGGTGTTAATAATTACACAGAGGCAACGGACGCCAGCGCCAATTGTCAGCGCTCTAATCATCGCCATCAGTATCAAATTTACCATAGAGAGACACACCACAGCATTTAAGCCATTGTTTGTTGGCTCTCTTTCCTGCTCCGAGAAGTTTTTCTCAAAGTACTCCAGTTTTCCCCTCTCCACAAAAACCAACATTTTTCCCACACGGCCCCACAAGCGTACAGCTTTAAACTGTAAACAGTGTATAAATGAAATTTCTTCACCTTTACTTTTTGTATTCCCCGAAACGTTCTCACAAAATTGCGATTCATTCTTAATGACGCGGGAGGTACTGTGGTCTAGAACGCAGCCCTCTCAAGGTGAGGCCCTTTCATTGCACTTTGATTAGGTTGACCCTTGCGATTACCCTAAATGTGGGTAAGTCGAGCGTTTAATTAATGTACGCTATAGGGACCTGCGTTCACGCTAGTCCCCGATAAGACAAACGAACATGTTATAAATTGACTAAAGCTGTGTTTTCCATGAAGCAAAGAATTGTTTTTTAGTTGAAATTTGAATATTAGCCCTTGATCGACGGCAGCGAAGTCATTAAAAAAATTGGGTGACATTCCCAGTATCTCGGTAAGGGCTTAATGATCCAGTGAGTCACCTTCCATTATTAATGACACTCTCAGGACAGCGAGAGTCTGTGATAGCGGCAGCGAGAACACTTAAAATTGCGTAGAGTTATAACATATATTTAGTATTAAAATTTCGACTGATACGAAACAGAAAAATCGTAAATCAAGGCAAAAGAGACAAATAGTAAGACAAAACAAGGATAAATAAGATCCTTGTGGTTCGCGGAATGTGCGACATCCGTTAACACTAGAGAGTTAGGGCCTCCACAGACGAGGCAAATCAGTGTGTGTGAATCACGTTATCGACTACAAATAATGAAAACTGATAAAGCCGAACTACGAAAAGTTGTCCCGTTTTTCATTCCTGCTCATAAAAAGATTTAAAATGAGGTTAAATTGCTTATGCTGTGGCCGGGATTATAGACCGAAAGACTGAATTCCGAAAGTTTATCCCGTTTTTTATTCGTGTTCATAAAAAGACTTAAAATGGGGTTAAAATTGTTTATGCTGTGTACGGGGTTATAGTCTTGAAGACTTCCGAAAGCTTATCCCGTTTTTCATTCGTATTGATAAAAAAAAAAATCAAATGGGGTTAAATTTGCTTATACTGTGTACGGGGTTATAGTCTTGAAGACTGAACTCTGAAAGTTTATCCCGTTTTTCATTCGTGTTCATGAAAAAGACTTAAAATGGGGTTAAATTTGCTTATGCTGTGTACGGGGTTATAGTCTTAAACACTGAATTCCGAAAGTTTATCCCGTTTTTCGTTCGTGTTTATAAAAAAAAAAACTTAAAATGGGGTTAAATTTGCTTATGCTGTGGACGGGGTTATAGTCTTGAAGACTGAATGCCGTAAGTTTATCCCGTTTTTCATTCGTGTTTATAAAAAGACTTAAAATGGGGTAAAATTTGCTTATGTTGTGTACGGGGTTATAGTCTTAAAGACTCAATGCCTTAAGTTTATTCCGTTTTTCATTCGTGTTCACGAAAAAGACTTAAAATAGGGTTACATTTGCTTATGCTGTGTACGGGGTTATAGTCTTTAACACTGAATTCCGAAAGTTTATCCCGTTTTTCATTCGTGTTCATAAAAAAAAATTAAAATGGGGTTAAAGTTGCTTATGCTGTGTACGGGGTTATAGTCTTGAAGACTCAATGCCTCAAGTTTATCCCGTTTTTCATTCGTGTTCACGAAAAAGACTTAAAATATGGTTACATTTGCTTATGCTGTGTACGGGGTTACAGTCTTTAACACTGAATTCCGAAAGTTTATCCCGTTTGTCGTTCGTGTTCATAAAAAAAAACTTAAAATGGGGTTAAATTTGCTTATGCTGTGTACGGGGTTATAGTCTTGAAGACTGAACTCTGAAAGTTTATCCCGTTTTTCATTCGTGTTCATGAAAAAGACTTAAAATAGGGTTAACTTGGTTATGCTGTGTACGGGGTTATAGTCTTAAACACTGAATTCCGAAAGTTTATCCCGTTTGTCGTTCGTGTTCATAAAAAAAAAACTTAAAATGGGGTTAAATTTGCTTATGCTGTGGACGGGGTTATAGACTTGAAGACTGAATGCCGTAAGTTTATCCCGTTTTTCATTCGCGTTTATAAAAAAAACTTAAAAGGGGGGTTAAATTTGCTTATGCTGTTTACGGGGTTATAGTCTTAAACACTGAATTCCGAAAGTTTATCCCGTTTTTCGTTCGTGTTCATAAAAAAAGAGTTAAAATGGGGTTAAATTTGCTTATGCTGTGGACGGGGTTATAGTCTTGAAGACTCAATGCCGTAAGTTTATCCCGTTTTTCATTCGTGTTTATAAAAAGACTTAAAATGGGGTTAAATTTGCTAATGCTGTGTACGGGGTTATAGTCTTAAACACTGAATTCCGAAAGTTTATCCCGTTTTTCATTCGCGTTTAGAAAAAAAACTTAAAATTGGGTTAAATTTGCTTATGCTGTGGACGGGGTTATAGACTTGAAGACCGAATTCCGAAAGTTTATTCCTTTCTTCCTTCGTGTTTATAAAAAAAGACTTAAAATGGTGTTAAATTTGCTCTGATGCTGTGTCCGGGGTTATAAAACACGGATAAAGGGGGCACCCCGGTTAAATGCCTTGTTATTGCGTAAATTTAAGAACTTTTCATTTCAAAAATTCATTCCATCGAAAAATGGCCTTATAAGGTTGGAGTCCTTGTTACAGTCAATGTTTTTTTTAATTTCTTTGAAAGTACAAAGGTTGGTGGGGGAAGCTTCAAATTAAGCTAATTGAAAATTAAAAGTTATAGTGAATAATTCGTAGACAAAGGCCAGATAGTCAACCGTCGCAGAGCCCATTGGCGGACTGATTTATGTATGTAACCTTTTCTACCCTTCTGTTCTTCATTCTCAATTCACCCCATGTACCCAAAAACTGATATTACAGTCTTTCCCGTAAAACCATGAACACCAGAAATATCTATGGAATGTTACTGCATAGATGTGGTTCCACGGTTTTACAGGAAAGACTGTAACAAATAAATAATATGTAAAAATATAAAACAATAAAACGTATTTTAAGCTCACGATACAACCTTTTGAAGGCATGTTTCGGCATGACTTATGCCATCGACAGTTTAATGTGTTGTTCCGTTTTGCACTGTTTAAACGCAGTGGGAAAATTTTCCTCCACAAGCATCTTTTATGTCTCAATTAAATACCTCTTACTAACCGAGTTCGAGGTCCGTTCTGTAAGTTAGGACCGAGTTTTTCCCCGTTCACTTACGGCCCAAGCGCAAAGCGCGCGGGCCATAAATCAACGGGGATTCGTAACTTACAGTACGGACCGAGAAAACGAGGTTAGTAAGATATTTATTATATCTCTGAGGTTAATCAAGCGCGAGGAAAGGAAACTTTCAACTTTAGCGGGCCGTACAGCATAGTACGGTCCGCAAAATTGACCAATCACACAGCGCGCGCACTGAGAGATATAATAAAATAGTATATTCGGTATTTAAAAGAAAGAAAATATTAGGTATTTAATGACAATAAGATTGCTAATGGCATTTTATATTTATCTCTATTCTTATAGCTAAAACATGTCTGCAAATTTAGATAACTCCGAATACGAAAGGAAACTGAAACTGGAAGAAAATTGGAGTGAATCTCAAAATCCAATTTAAAAGGGTGAAAGTCTGTCACAGTCTTGGACTCACATCAAAAGAAACACTTCAGTGTTGGTCTTGCAATTAAAAACTCAAAAAGGTCTCTGGCGTTCAAATAAAAATCTTTCTATCTGTCTATCTGTTTACCGCCCCTAGATAAATCGTAACATTTAAGTAGATTCTGGTAAAATGAGATTTCAAAACTTGAAAAGAATGAAGGATCAACCGACGATGGTCCATTTCAAGTGAAAAGGCCAGATTATCAGTACTCTAGACCGTTGTTAGGATAAACATTTCAAGACGGTCAAACTAAGGATTCCCTTTAATCTCAAGAGAAAGTACCGTTTTTGTCCCAAGCTCGTGAATAGTGTCCTAGTGAAACATCAGGGTTTACAAATGATACAAACAATTCATACTGAATGTATACTTCTCTGGTCATTGGTATGTATTTAGCTACTTCATACATGGTATTATGAAGCGACACCACATGTTGAAACATGATTGAACATTTTGTAGGAAAGTAGTCTATCTGACTTAAAAGGCTAAGAGAGATTTGTAAACCCTGCATCACGTTCAATCATTCAATACTAAATGTCTGTTAGGTTAAAAAAATGAAGTCATACAGTCGAACCTCTCCTTATGGACACCTCTCTAATACGGACAGTTCACTTGGGCCCGGGGAAATGCCCATACATTCTTTGTGAAAATAACCTCTATAATATGGACAACGGACACGAAATCTCGGACCCAGCGACAGTTCTTATTCAACACGATTTCCTGTTTGTCGTTACATATCAAAGTGTAATCAATTGTCTCATTGTTCATACGATAACAGTATCATTTGTTTTCAATCAGTTAACATTATTTATGACACCCATTTGGAAATCACTCGTCATTCATGAAATCTGATTGGCTCTCGACAGTGCAATTTATTCCCAAATTGTACCATTTTTTGCTCTAAATCACATCCTTATATAAAGCCCATCAAAATTCAAAACTGGTTTTCCTAAAGTGAACATTAAATAAATATTACTATTGACAAAAACCTGTGTGATTTCAAAATGGGGGTAATAAAGTGGTAATTGAACCTCGTGTCGTGCAATTTTGGTCTAAAATCATACTTGTGATTTCAAATCGAACTCGCGCTGCGCGCTCGTTCGATTTTGAAATCACGCGTATGATTTCAGACCTAATAATACACTTGAAAAAATTTCTCAGTTCTGATTGGCTAAAACGGAGTACATTTTTCGTTAACACAGTGCAGAAACGTTTAACACAGTGCAAATTTACAACGAAGATTTCCGAAGTTAAAACGAAGAGACTGCCGGAGGCCATCCAACGCATTTCGAAGAGCCGCGAAGATTGTGCGACACCCTCCGAAGATTGTACGAAACCTTCCGAAGATAACCCGAATACTTCCGAAGATTTCCGAAGATCGACCGAATGCTTCCGATGATTCCCCGAACACTTCCGAAGATCCCCGAAGATGAACAGAATATTTCCGAAGATTCCCGAATATCACCCGAACACTTCCGAAGATTTCCGAATATTAACCGAGCACTTCCGGTGATCTCCGGATATTTTCGAAGCTTCTCCAAGTTTCGGAAGATCAAGGGCAATGCCTTCTGCGTACCTCAGTGGTCAATGTATGGGCTGAAGCTTTATAAGTGGTCTATTTTTTCAAGTGTATTATTAATAAGTAATCACATGTTTTTTCTCGTGCAATTTGGAATAAATAAGCACTTGTAAATTTTTTCAAAGACCCCAAATTGCACTCGCCCTACGGGCTCGTGCAATTTTGTTGGTCTTTGAAAAAATTTACTCATGCTTATTTATTCCAAATTGCACTCGGAATCATGTGATTACCTATACAAATTGCACTCCACTCAGTTCAATTACCATTATATATCGACATGTCATTGCCATTTATCATCAATATTTCTCACTCTTTGAAGACTCTCCAGTTGTTGCTTTAAATTTTTCTACCTCTTTTTTTCTCTATTCTGCCACAGGATATGTTTTTGGAATTGTACACCTTGTATTGTAATGATTTGTACAGTCCATTAAACAATTTAAATGCACCTCAAAGACTAGTTTGGGACAGTTTTGACTTAAAGAACACTTAATACCATCAATGTAGCCTTTAAAGTGCCGTAATATTCATTACCTCTACACAACGGAAACCTCTCTAATACGGACACTTTGCTTTCTCACTTCGGTGTCCGTATTAGAGAGGTTCGACTGTATTAACGAGGCGGAGTTACACAGAAATAAATCCTCATGTATCTTAAATAAATGGCCTAAGCTCAAGGGAACTGTTTGACGTAAGTCTGGCGGTCTTCAAATGAAGCAAGGGTAAAGCAAAAAACTGCCCATTCGTTAAATACGAATTTTCTGAAATGTCTCCCAGGATGAGTGGGGCAGCTACATTTTGGAGGGTCTTTGTTATTAACACACAGACATGACTACTCGGTATTGAGCAACCATGTATATTATTTCTGCCCCTCTGGACTTGTCCACAGGCGAGTACCCTGTCCCCAACTTGATAGGCGACAATGTTTCCTGCATCAGCTCCTACTGAGAAAGAATGAAGACTCAAAACACATGTGCACAACACCACGCCCTAAATCCTTATTAAGAAATCTGCATTTAGCTCAGTTTTGCAGTGATCAACTTAAAAGACTATGCTACTTTGCCAACCAAACACACTCTGTCACCTTTATTGTAAGTTACTTTAATTGCATGATGTTCAATAGAAATACTGGAGTGAGAACGTTTATAGTGACTCGTTATGAGTCCACCTTTTTCTGTAAATAAAGTGAAGCAAATGAGCGTTGATCCTAATACATGTTTGCGAATGTCTGACTTACTAACTGACAAAGACATATACAATATAATATCTTGTCCAATGGTTAATATTTACTACCAATAAAAGGCAACAAAATATAACTTACCAATGGAAGGTTGAAGTGGAGCTACAGTTAATGATGAAACTATAAAAAGAAAAGACATTATTGAAGAAAATAGCACTCCAATCAACTTGATAAATGTGTCAATATCTTTATAAATAGGCTCCTGTATAATGGTTACTAGTTTCTTGAAATAACAAGCAACAAACAGAACACACCAGTAGAATTGGGTTGTGCAGGAGGTGCAGCTGATGACACTACAATAAAGAAATTATATTGTTGAACAATTCGTAACTACAACAACCTTAATAAATAATTGTATAAATATCTTTTTCAACATGCTCCTGTATGTTGGTCACTATTTACTTTAAATATCAAAACAAACAGATCAACACACCAGCAGAGTTAGGTTGTACAGGAAGTGTGGCTGATGATGACACTACAATAAAGAAAAATACTGCTGAAGAATATGTCACTCAAATAGACTTTTTAAACTTGTTTAATTGTCTAAATAATCTCGCTCTTGGAAATTGTTTAATTGAAATATCAAACACAAAACAACATACCAGTGGAAGGTTTAGGAGGAGGGGCAGCTGCTGATGACACTAAAAAAAATATTGTTGAATAATATTTCACTCCACTAAACTAAATAAATGTATATATTTTTTAATTGGTTTGTAACGTACCAATGGAAGGCTGAAGTGGAGGTACAGTTGATGATAAAACTAGAAAAAGAAAAGACATTATTGAAGAGAATAGCACTCCAATCAACTTGATAAATGTGTCAATATCTTTATAAATAGGCTCCTGTATAATGTTTACTTAAGTTACTTTAAATAACAAGCAACAAACAGAACACACCAGTAGAACTGGGTTGTGCAGGAGGTGCAGACGATGACACTACAATAGAGAAAACATACTGTTGAAGAGTATGTTACTCCAACCAACTTAATAAAATGATGTACTATATTGGTTAATTTTTACTTGAAATAACAAGCAACAAACACAACACACCAGTAGAATTGGGTTGTGCAGGAAGAGCAGTTGATGACAACACTACAATAAAGAAAGTATACTGTTGAAGAATATTTCACCCCACATAATAAACTTGATAAATGTATAAAAGTCTGTATAAATTTGCTTTTGTAACTTGGCTGTATTTCATTGAAATACCAAGAAAAAAAACAACATACCAGTGGAAGACCGAGGTGGAGGTGCAGCTGATGATGACACTAAAAATGCAAAATATTGTTGATGAATATTTCATTCCACTAAACTTGGTAAATGTATAATTCTGCTTATTGATGAGCTCCTATATTGGTTTATATTTACTTGAAATAATGATCAACAAACATACATGTACATGAAACATATCAATGACAGGTTGCGAAGGAGGTGTGGCTGATGACGACACTAAAAATGCAAAATATTGTTGATGAATATTTCACTGCACTAAACTTGGTAAATGGATAATTTTGCTTATTGAAGAGCTCCTATGTTGGTTTATATTTACTTGAAATAATGATCAACAAACATACATGTACATGTAACTTACCAATGATAGCTTGAGAAGGAGGTGTGGCTGATGATGACACTGCAAAAGGCAGATATTGTGCAACAATATTTCACCCCACTGAACCTGATAGATGCATATATTTTTTATGAACAAGCTCCTTTATTGATTTATATTTAGTTGAAATAATGAACAACAAATACCCATGTACATGTAACAAACTAATCCTAGATTGAGAAGGAGGTGTGGTTTCTGATGACATGAAAAAGTAAAGTACTGGTGATGGGTTTAACCAGAGGTTATAAATTAAGGCTTACTCCAATAATTAAGCACTGCAGTCATGCTTATTCAATTTTCCTTTGATCGGAATCTTTTTTAGCTGGTTGTCACTATACACTTCGCTGACTTGACTTAAAACTGTTAAAATAATTACTTCTATGCTCTTATATCTTCTACTATTGAACTTATCCTATGGTCTGTACTGACATACAGCCATGAAAATATTGCAATATTATTGTAAAGGTACAAACCAGGGTTATGTAAGACTTCAGGTGAGATGCTTGGGATGGGCTGGCTATTAAGAAGTGTGGGCTGTGATGTGGTAGTCTCAGATGAGTGAGATCCTTCACTTGGATCTTGAGTAGCTGGCTTTCGCTTATTCTTTGATTTAAGGGCTATGAGAAAGAAAATAATAACAACACTGGAAATCATTCTTATCAGTATCTGGGCTGTGCTCTAGAAGCACCCAGTGGCTTCTCACAGTTTCGTTTTGCCCTCAGATAACTAAGGAAAAAAACACTTTTTAATTAAGACAGCTATTAAAATTTGAAAGGTTTTTCATTGAACTGAGGCAAGACTGCAATGATCACCCAAAGACTCCTTAACTATATACACACAGTGCTGTGCTGTGCTGTGCTTAGAAGAATACCTACATGTATCAGTGTACAATCTAGTAAATTATAAACCTACTCTTCTTCAGTGTCAATTCAGTTTGAATATTGGTTGTTTCCTGGTTTCAGTCAGTTGGTTTTTTGGTGAAAGCTGATTGGTGCATTCAATTCCCAAAGGCACAAGAAACTAAAATTTCTTGTCAGATAACTGAATTCACTTGAATTAAAATGTTCTTTGTAAATGCGAGAATACACTTCAAACCACATTTACCTTCCATAAATTTTCGAAATAGGATCAAAGCCATTTTACCACCCTCTGAGGCCTTGATGTCTGCTTTATTGCCAATGAATGAGACACCAGCTCCCTCAGTGCCGTAAAATGTCAACGTGTCACCATTTCCATGCTTGTGGTGCATCATTATGATGATGTCGCAGGAATGATGCATGTGTAGAATGTCAGCCTATGGTTACACATACAATAGCAATCTCTTTATTGAACATTTCAGACAGTTTTGCGTGCACTAGCTAGTATGCAAACAATTTCTTTGTACAACACTCTATTGGCTCAATCTTAAGTCTATAATACTATATTAACCAATATGTCTTACCCGGCTCTCCATAAGTTTCCTTTGCTGAGTAATATTTGTCATTTTCTTTCCCTTAAGTTTCTCTAGGTCTTTTTTGACCTTGGGGAAAGAGGAGGAACAATTTACACACTTCCTTCTTGCTACTGGCTGTTTTGTGCCACAGTTTGAGCATTTCTATAGAATAAAACATAATACATGTAATATTAATTGTCATCAATGATTTAAGGACTCAGGTATGCACAATAGAATCCTTATGATTCAGTCGTCAAGGGGTATATCCTGATACACTACCATCATTGTCTGTAATACAGAAAACAACAATAAAATTAAGATACATATTATATAAAATTTGATCCAAAAGGATACAATGTCAAACATAACCGCCATGTACGTACTACATGTTTTGAAAATAACATCAATCTTATAAATGGATAGTGACAACCCCATAATTTAAAAGACAAGATATATAGAAATAATGGTCTTAGTTCGTTATAATTAAAATTAGACAGACGGTGGAAAAGCCTATCAGTGGCCTCAGAGGGTAAGGGGTGGAGGTGCGGCTAGCGAGTAAAACTTATGCCACGATGTTAGTCCATGAAAGGTATACATGTAATTTTCTAATCAGATGCATATCTCTTACTCTGGCAGAATAGTTGTAATATCATTGATATTAACAATCTTAAAATTTATAATTTTGTTACATGTAACAGTAAAATCTATATTAAGAGAACCCGGCCATGTTAAACGAAGAATCTACATAACAAACAAAAAAAATGAAAGGCATTCAGTGGTTCAATAAATTATTGTCTTATTGCCATAATTTTTCTTTGAGGAACCGGTATTAAGAAGATGATTCAACATGTCTACTAAGGAGACATAGCAAAGGGTCCTGTGGGTGTATGTTTAATAAAGGTTTTACTGCACTTACCTTATCACAACTCCTAACTTTAGTTGATGAGTTATCTAGGAAAGGAAACATTGGAAATAAAAGAAAATACATTAAAGTTCTTACTGCAAGTACAATAATTATCAGTTCAATAAGTTTCTTATATCAGCCTCAATTTAGATGAGTCCCCCTTTACATTTAAGATCTCAAGAAACTCATCTGCAGTTTCTTCTGGTTTAAACAAACAGGGATTATTTTATTATTTGTCTTTTTTTAATTTTACCACTCAAATCTTTCTTATGTTAGTTATAGAAACAAAAGTTAAGCTTATTTAATAGCAGAAAGATTTCTGCAAGCTTTTTCGAACTTTTCTAAAGATTTCTCCATTTCTTTGCCTTAAACTTTTATACTGACTTAAATGTAGCAATTCTGTCAAATTTTAATATTATTATTAATCAGAACCTATACTAGTCTTGTCATTAAGCTTCTTCTACATGTAAATCATACTCTCGTTTAATAAATTGCATAACTTTTTATTTCAAAAATATACTTCTTTTAATTCAATTTCCTTTAATGTGCTACAACTGCTCATAGCACACATTATTTATTATGTAAGCTTAATATTTGACTGTGAAATTTTTAGTTTTTTTAACTATACTTTCTATTGGGCAGCACCTCGCTTGGGTCCCTCGGTCTTGTTGGTGCTTGTCCATTTGGGTGTTATACCTTTTTCTTAAGATGGATTATTTATGTATTATAATTGCAATCCAATAAAGCTTTAAAAAAAAAATTATTTGGCAAAATGTACTTACTTTCGCTCCTATCAAGAAAGTTGAAAATTTACATTAGTGTTCTTTTGTAGTTTATGTGTAACTTTGTGGAAGATCTAAAATTGAACAGATATGTATTCCTCAATACAACAGTGTTCTGTTATGTGTGGATCATGAGCACTAAACACGAGCGACTTTTTGCTTGCAATGGTGATGCGATTATCGCGTCGCCAGCGCGCGGAGAAAATGTCGAAATTCACACGTGTAGTCACGCTCGCGCAAGTCAAGTGCTGCGATGGGGACAGCTCAAAAATCGCAGAAAAAAATCGCGAAAATTTCAATGAGTTTAACTTCGTGACAAAATCTCAAATTTGTCATTTGTGTAGCCACCACTACGCGTCGGCGACGCAGCGATTTTCATAATCGCAACCACAAAATCACTCGCGTAGCCGCGGCTTTACATATTGTCCTGCAAGCTGATCGTAGTATCTCTGTTTGCAGGGTAACAAACACGTGGCTAGCAGCGGTGGGAGCATTTGAAGCTGACACGATTTGCCATAATTCTCCTTTACCGAGAAATCAAAAGGATTGACGAAATAAAACGAGACAGACAAAATGTGGAAAATTCCTTCCCGCGTGAGAAGTTACAGGAGAGAAGCTTTGTTTTGTTCGGTAAGCATTGCTCTATCGATTTATCAAGAACCGTTTGAATCAGTCACGATCGATCTTTTGCTGGGGGAAGTTTTATTATTATTTCACAACTCAATGGTCTGACAGTGATCACGCTTACCTAAACAAAAACAAAAGGAAAAAAATGAATATTGATACAACCTACCGGCCATTGTAGCGAGTATCCAACGATTAGAACCTAGTCTTTCTCGTATTCTCTGCACCGGCTGGTGAGTGTGCATGAATTACTGACTATCATCAATTTGGAGCCATTTACGTTTTGATGATAATCGCTATTCTGGTCTCGAGATCATGTTGGAGTAGAGAGTGGTGCCAAGTGTGGGAGTAGAGAGTGGTGCCAAGTGTGGGAGTAGAGAGTGGTGCCAAGTGTGGGAGTAGAGAGTGGTGCCAAGTGTGGGAGTAGAGAGTGGTGCCAAGTGTGGGAGTAGAGAGTGGTGCCAAGTGTGGGAGTAGAGAGTGGTGCCAAGTGTGGGAGTAGAGAGTGGTGCCAAGTGTGGGAGTAGAGAGTGGTGCCAAGTGTGGGAGTAGAGAGTGGTGCCAAGTGTGGGAGTAGAGAGTGGTGCCAAGGTACCAAATGTATGGAAATGCGGACAAAAGTCCGGATTTGTCCGGATTTTCATACATTTCTTTGTAATTTTTTACGTTTTTAAATGCCTGTATCTCAGTCAAAACTAGCCCGATTAACACCAAACTTGGGGATTTTGTGAATCTCGGTGTACTCTTTCTGACTATGTGGATCAATAGTTGCTAATCCCATAATTTATAGACTCGTACCTAGTCCTTCACGGTATGAAATCAGGCAATATCGTCATCATCGTCAGCGTCGTCAGCATCTTGTTAGCACATCCCGCCACTGCTGCTGAACCTCGCCGGTGCGGGTCTTCCGAAAGATGGGACGATTGAACAACTTAATCCTAGTTTTTGCCGCCATTAGTTTGACTGTGTGGCTGTTGATAAGACTATTAGGAATATATGGAATAATTGTTCCTCTACTGTATATGTTTTTCGACGTAAACTGGAGTTTTCGTGTACTGTGGATTGTCTTAACGAAAGCCGTATTTAGCAGAAAGGCAAACCGCGATTTTGTTGGTTTATATGAAACGATTTTTGTTGTTCTGCCGATGGATATAGATCTCAATCTCCACATGAATAATGCTAGGTAAGTGGAAGGAATCAAAGATAAACTTAAACTGTGAAAAATAAATCTCCTTATAAAAAGTATGGGCCATGTGCTATGAATAAGTAATATAGCGCATCAGAGGAGTTAGTATTGAAAATATCAACATCCCAGTTAGCTAGTAAGCTTATATTATGTTATGTCAAAATGTTTCGATTGGCAGTTTGGAGTTTTCAGTCACTAAACAATTTGGCCATGTTTTCACCAGTCTGATAGTGCCTCCTCCTTTGGGGAGAATCTGTATTTTGGTCAAGTCATTAGCATCTCTGATATATTTTGCATTTTTATGTGCTGTAAGTTATAAAATTATATATGAAGATAGTGCTTTTTTCATTATTCAGAGTTGGCTATCTCTGGTCATTCTCCCAATGACCATCAGCTTTGATGGCCTCTAGGTGGTATGAACTGTTCATATGAGGGAGCATGATTGTACCCAGGCAATCATCCTAACAACAAAATGTAGCTAGCATAACACATTTTCATCTTCTCTAAAGATACCTCCGTGAATGTGACTTTGGAAGAATTGACTTTTGGATCACAAGTGGAATGATGAGCATGATGAGAAAGCATAACTGTGGTGTCACTATTGCAGCATCCAGTGCGCGTTATCGCAAGTCACTACAACTTTTTCAAAAAGTATATCTGAAAACCAGAGTCATAGCTTGGGATGAAACTGCATTCTATCTGGAGCAGAACTTTCATGATGAAGATGGCTTTCTTTATGCTGTTGTCCTGACGAAAAATAGTGTTGTTCAAGCAAATAAAAATGAGAGATTTGTATCACCAGCCGAACTGGTACAGTCTCTGGCTGGGTGGAAGATGCTAAGCCCTACAATACCACATGACTTGCAATGCTGGATACAGTACAACAGTGCTTCAAGTGCAAAGATAAAAAATGCTTTATAAGCATGCAATTACAACGTTACCAAGTCCAATGATTCCTTTTGATTAACATGTCAACTCTGAACATCAAAGTCCAACTGACAAATTATTATTATGCACTGTCATTAATCACAACAAACAGTCAACTGTTTTAAAACAGAAACCAAAAAGAGGGAGCAAAATTTGCAGTGACATGGCATAAACAATCACTGGCCATTTGACTTGTTGTTTTCTAAGAGGCCTGCTTCAAAATTGATTGACAGCATTCAAGAACATAACCCGATAGGTTTTGCAAGTATTTGTTTTGTTTTGAAAAGGTCCCTTTCTTGAACCGTGTAGTCTGATTGGCTAGATCTCGACCTCGCTTAAAATGGTGGAGCTTTCATATACAGAAATGGTACCTGGGTATGCAGTCCATTTTGGGTGAATGTGGGCCTTTAAGTAATGTTTGTGTTATTGAAAAGTGCAGTAATTTGATTCTCATTTAACAGAGGCATCCATTGAACTAATAATATTGATGTAACATAGGCTTAAAAAGCATAGTTGTGATAGATATATTTAGCCAGCACAGTGATGCATCACAATAATTATGTACAAATCAAGAAATATATATATAGCGAGAGCTACAATGCTTTGGCAAGGATTTGACTCTTTGAATGCACAATGGTCCTTGTTTTCTTTCATTGGATGCTTCCTTCATGTCTGTAGCCTGCATATTTTAGAAATAAGAATAAATTCTTATTTCCATACTGTGGCTGATTAGGGTTAAAAAATGGTGTTTACAGAAACATCTGCTTTGGAATTTTTTTATGGCAGCGAATCCATTTTATGAACTCAATAGGCCATTTCTGAATTACCTCAGGCCTCTTTTTCAAAGCGAGTCTTGGTGCTCATCCTTTCATATGCAAATCAATTTTCATTCACATGAAAATAAGTTTAATTTGTGTGTGAATGAAAATTTATTTGCATTTGAAAGGATGAGCACCAAGATCTCACTTTGTAAAGAGGCCTGAGGTATTTTGGAAATGGCCTATTGATAAAACCAAATTTCCAAGTAACATCCCCTCCCCTCCCCCCTCAGGCACAGCACCACAGTCTCACTGTTTCTCAGTGGTTTGGTATGCCTAAACAAATGGAAATTTAGTTGAGGAGCAATGTTTAAAAATAACACATTTGCCCTTTAAGGTTTTACTTCCAAAATGATTTGAATCTCCAGGGAGGAGATTTTCTTGAAAGTTTCTTTGCAAAAATTAAGGGTGATACTTGGTGGCATCATTGATAGATCTCTGTAATTGTGGTACTCCGTCATTTTCTGTAACCTTTCTAACCTTAATTTGCTTTGCGTGACTGTGGTGGTGCTTTAGGAAATCGTCAAATTGGTATGTTTGGGTTTACTTTAACTAAACTAAGTAATGCAGTCAAACCTCCACTAACAGCCACCTCTCTACAACGGCCACCTTTGTATTAGTGGCCATTTACTTTCATCCCAGTAGACTGTCCATAAATTCACTCTTACTTCAACCTCTCTATAACGGCCACTTTCCTCAGCCTCCAAGGTGGACATTACGGAAAGGTTAGACTCTATGAACGCTAGAATACGTATGCTTCTCAGAGAACTAATTACATTGTTCTTCAAAGAAAGACAAAATAAAGCAAATTTCTCTGTAGATACCAGTATTATGCCACAACTGTTCACTGGTCATATTTCTCTGATGGTAGACTGCTTGTAGTCTCTCTTTTGCTCTAAAATCTGTGGAGCATTGTTCGTTCCACAGATTTTAAACGAGCAAGCTCTGCAATCCGTCAAGTTTTTTGTTGAAAAGTGCAAGTGCACTTGTTCAAAAGCTAACTCCAACCCCTAACTCTCTAACTCTGTCTGTGGAAACTGCCCAGGGTGGTGTTGTGTCACAGGAAAGGTGAAAAAAAAATTAAAGACAAATCCAGACAATCAATCAGTTTGCAAGATTTGGAAGCAACTCACGCGAATTTATGACATAAAACGAGGTGCAATTTTTCCAACACAATTCAAAGGGAGTCGGCGAGCGTCTGAGAAGCGCGAGACATCGAGCGTGAAGCGCGACGCGGAACGGGACGCGAGAGGAATGTAAGTATGAAGTGTCACGTGAGAACTGAGATTTGGAAGTTCAAGGTGTTGCGTAGATTAGCACGTTTTGTGTTGCTTACTCTTATGACCAGTTAACTTTGAAACACATAGCGCAAGGAGGACTGAAATGTCTAGCAAGGCAACATTTTTAAAAGTTGTACTGCTTGGGGATGGTGGCGTTGGGAAGTCGTCTCTTATGAACCGATTCGTAAGCAACAAATTCGACAACCAGTCGTACCATACGATCGGTGTGGAATTCTTAAACAAGGATGTTGTCGTAGATGGAGGATCTTACACGCTACAGATCTGGGATACAGCTGGCCAGGAAAGGTTTAAAAGCTTACGAACACCCTTTTATCGAGGATCTGACTTGTGTTTGTTAGTTTACGCGGTTGATGATGTTCAAAGCTTCAAAAACTTGGCAATGTGGAGGAAGGAATTCTTGTATTACGCAGACGTTCGTAAGGAGGAAAGCTTTCCGTTTATCCTTCTGGGGAACAAAATTGACGTTAACGAGAGAGTTGTGTCACAGGAAGAAGCACATAAGTTTTGCAAGGAAATCGGAGGAATACCTTACTTCGAAACAAGCGCCAAAGACTCAACTAATGTCAACGTTGCTTTCAATGCAGCAGTTGAAAGACTCAATGAATTGGAACAGACCAGAGCTAAAAGTGACTTCTGTGCAACGGAAGGAGTGAATCTGTCTAGAGTTAATAAGAAGGAATCCTCAAGTTGCTGTGAATAATTAGTGGCATTTTATTTGCCTTGATTCTTGGTTGTGTTTTTTTTGGTATAGTTATGTAAAAGGTTACACTTGTACCGTGTTAATTGTCACTCTACAGTTTAATTTAAGTAGCTCGAGGGCCTGTTTCTTTAAACAGCCACGTTTTAAGCTATGGTCATTTTGAATTGGAGCAATTCAAACCTTCCCAAGGGTCCAATGTGTATAATTTGTTACCGTTGGGTCTTTGCAAGTCTTGTACCAGCATGGCTAGTATCCAGAGCACTGGGGCTCATGTTACATGTTGGTCCTCATTTGGTAATTGGTACGTTGTAACAGTTGCTCTTTTGTGACATATTTGTACAATTTTAGGTCCTTCAAATGTTTCCCATGTTAATTTGCTTTCAACAGCGGGTATCGGAAGTTGCCCAGTTATCCTAAACATTCACTCAAATTCTTGTAGACATTGCAGCTGCATCTGGATTGCACTGATCAGCAATCCTGTGTGCATGAAACAAGCAAACAACCTTTTTTGTTAATAATTTTCCACTTATCTATTGGACAAGCCCAAATGAATTCTCGTTATCAAAAGGTTGAAATCACTTATCCAATAAAAAATGAGTCACTTTTATTATTTCGATAGACAACACGTTTTGAATATTACTGGCTTTCATCCTGTGTGGAGTGGAGGTCCCACTTTTACTGTGCAGTCACTTTTTGGGAAAATTGAGTGAATTTTTTGACTAATTTTTCTCAACAATAAATAACATTATTTTGAAATTTCAAATTTCCAGGTGAAAGTTTTGAGTTTGAGATTTGTAAGATGTTGCTTATTTTGTACTGGTTTGGACTATAGCAAACGTTTGCTGTTTTGAAAATATCCCTACTTGGAATTTTGAAGAATTTAACTTTTTTTGAAATTTCTGAGAGAATTCTCAATTTTTCACCACCATGCCTTTGAAATATAGCTCAAAAGTTGATCCAAGCTTCACTAGATTTTGCACCCTTAACATGCCACAATAATATTAAATAAGTCTATTTAAAATTACTCATAAGTAATATTATAAATAATTATTATTGATAAGTTGACACTAGTACAAAATTATTTGTGAGTCAGGTTTTCATTGAAAGTACAGAATAGTTTGTCATATCAATTCTTGTAATTAATGATGTGGAATTGTATGCTTTCAGAGAAAATCTATATCACCCAAAAGGCTCATGGAGTAGGGATATCTCAGAAGGGAGGTACATGGTTGAACAGAAAAATCCCTTCTGTTTGAGATTTGTGGATAATTTCTGTAATAGCAAAATGAACCCATAGAACTGAAAACTTAGCAGTTAAGAGTGGTATCAGTTTATAGGATGTTTTGGAAAATTTTTGCAAGTGAGGGGGATCATGGGTCAGTGGTCTTGAAGAGGTGTTGATGTAGGGGATGCATTTGGATTGTCAGGATTTGGTTGGGTGTGCCCTAGTGGGGTGGGGGGGGGACTCCAGATTTTAATTGATGGGGATGATCAAATGGGAGAAAAAATCAAACCCCAAAAAAATCCCTGGACCAAAAATAAGCCCCCAAAAGATCCCATGCCATCTCTGAGCCTTAAAAATTTTCCGAAAGGATTGTACTTTATTTGCAGAACTGTGTGGCTGGGATAAGTAGGCACTACACCCAGGAGTGTGCTTGTGATCCTTGAAATCAAATAAAGATTGCTTGATTGGCTTGATTACCAGCCAATGTTTGACCTGTGCTCTTCCTATATTCCGGACAAGAGTGATTGAAAGTTGAGCATTGCAAGACAACTCATGCAAAACCTGGATATCACAAAAAATTTAAATCTTTTTAACTGTGAGGAACACTCAATGACTTGTGTATGTGTGCTAATTGTGTATATCTTGTTATTTGTTTTAACAAGAATAAGTGTAATATTACACTGAGCTGGAACTGAATACAATTTGGCACATTTATAAAGTTGCTATATTATCAGGTCAGTTGAACAGCCCATATTTTGTTGAAAAAAGTTTTATTTTGCTGAAATTAAAAGTTTAAAATGCTCTTTGATATATACTCAGTATTAAGAGACTGTATTTTTAACACCTACAAGACAAGGTTTTATCATGCTTTGCAATCTGTCATGATTAGGTGAGACTGTTTGAACTGTCTTCACTTTCTGTAGTTTAGACAGCTTGACTTGAAACAATGTCAATCAGGTACAATGGGGTAACGTAAACACAGCAGATAGTCAATAAAGTATTGAATGATCATGTTTTCATTGAGCTAATACCATTAACTATATTAATTATGAAAATTAATAAAGTAAACATCTGTATGTATATCTTGGGCATGTGGTGAATGGTCAAATCTGAGACTTGCCAAAACCCTAGTTTGAAAATCCAAGACCAGGATCAAACATGCAACACTTCAAGACTGAAATAAATGCAGTACAGATGAGACTTCAAGACTTTGCAAAGGCTGTCAAGATTTTGAGATCACATGATAAGTTTACAAGATCCAAGGTTTTAGAAGTACCATTCGCCACCCTGAGATCAGATCAAAGTGTATCAAGAAGGAAATTTCTTGTTCATCAATGTTTGCCCCATTTTTCAGTAAATCAAAGTTAGCAGTTCACAGTAAGGGAGTCCCATCTCCTTTCCGCTGAAATAGATACTACCAGTTTTCAAAAAGTCACTATCATTCTCATTTTGTACCCTCTCAGAGCTCGGAAAAGCCGTGAAAGGTGGAAATAAACTACCAAGACACTTGTATACACACCAAAAGATTTTGTTTAATTTGAGCAATGTATTTACATGGACTAAGCCCATAACTTTACACACAGAGGTTGTCTTCTGATGGTGCTATGCTAAATAGCTCCAAAAGTGAAAACAGTAAATTTGTCTACGATGTATTCTCACAATGAAGTGCAAATTTAAGATATTCAGTTTTAAAAACAAGGGCCTTAAAGAGAAGTGTATTTAACTTGAACTGTTTAGCTTGTTTGGTAAATACACACTGTGAGTAGCCATTTCTTCTCCTATTAGTTCATCAAGGTACACCGTGGACCTCCCTCTCCTAGTTTACCTTTCTAACTTACATATCAATCATTTTAATGTCACTTTGTGTGCATAACCTGAGAAAAAGTATGAATGCTCGCAGTCTAGGATTGTTTATTTACAGTTTAATATTAATCAACTAAGGTAAAAGCTACTAAAAGGGTTAAAAAATGTTTCTGCACCAATGTGGAGAAGAAATCTAACTGAAATACAATAGAAAAATTATTACAAAGACCATGATGTATTTCTCAGAAGAGAAAGAGATCAATCCACTGCTCTCACCATTAGCAACCATCACTGGTGCAGCACAAAATTGCTACTAAACAGTGTCCACATTTTACTGGACTTTGTGGTATTTAAATTTCACCAAATATTCAAAAGTCATTTGAAAGTGAATAGAACAGCAATAGAGTTGTTGATTGGCTGAGTATTAACATGCAATTTTGTGGCAAGTAGTCACAAAAAATCAAATTTGAATTTTGCAGCTGTTGATCTCCCTTCAATTATTTACCTTAACACAACTAGCAAAAGTAACTTGCAGCAGACCAGTTGATCATATGCCTCCTAAGTCTGTTCTTCCAATGGCAGGTCCCATGTGAAATGCAGGGAGGGGAGGGGAGGGTCCAAGTGAAATGCAAGAAAGGACCCTACATGAAATATGAGGGGGACCCTATGTGAAATATTAAATATGAGGGGGGGAACCTGTTTGAAATTCGAGGGAGAAACTGCAAGGGGACACTCATCCCCGTTTAAAGTTTGTGAAGTTTTGAATTTTGGTATCACTAAGGTTGTAAAGCAACATTTAAAATATTTTGGCCATCCAGGTATTGCTTAAATAGTTGCTTCTATTGTGTCAACACACTGTGTTGGTGCTCCTTGCCAATCAGTCACGACATTGCTTGCAACATTCCATTTTTTAGGACTAAAGTAAGGCTTGAGTCACACCCACTTTTGTCCTTAAGAGGTTAAACTTAAATGTCCTGAAGAGAATCCTAACACCAAGCTCCCTTGACAATGGAGTCTCTCTCCCTCCTCCTTTCCCCGGACCATTGTCAATGAAAAAAAAGTGTGTATAAAGTACTTTATAAAAGACCACATTTGATTGACCATATTTCCTAGGTAATGATTTCTCTACTTGCCATTATTAAAAAAAAAATGATATTAGATTTATAATTATTCTACATTTAGTCTGTAGTATACAACAAAAATAAGTCACATCTACCAGTAAAAAATTTATATTATGTTCCCACCAAACATACAGTTGGTTGACAAGAGCAAGCCCAGGTTCATGTAATCCAAGCATACACAATACACATCATTTTCAAAGGAACACTTGGTGCTCATTTTGACAGATACATAGTCTGTCATTAAATCATTTCTTGAAAATAACTACTGGTATTTCTGAGAGAGACTACTGCTGGTGAAAGGTCCCAATGCGTGACAGATGAAATCCAATCAAAGGCTATAACAAGCAGTAACTACATGAGAAATCTTAATGATTTGCAGATTCATTTGTGAATGAAACAACCACTGAGTTACACAGATAACATTGAATTCAGATGACTTGACAGAAGAAATTATGAAAATGAAAATGTTATGAAAACTACCAGCTCATACAAGGTTAACTAAGTTTCGATATACATAAAAAAACTAAACAGAGAAAAAATATGAAACTTTGAGTTAAGCTGTAAGACTTTCATCATTACCCAGATAAAAAAAAAGTTAATAACCACGACACCCAGTAACATACACATGAATGCACATGCACATGAATACACATTTGTGCATGTAAACTAGATTAGGTTTCCCTAGCATAAATTCCTTATTAATGTGAAGAGTGTTATGGCCAGGAGTATGGAAAATATATTGATGTACTTTTTCTGCTTTGTATGCACAGGATTTCCAGTTTAATCATGAGAATCTCTAACTTTTCAAAAGGAACTTCAGTGGTAATAAAAATATCTCAAAGCAACAGATAAAACAGGCAAAGACGGTCCCTCTAAGGAATAAAAATAAGTGTTGTTTTAGTAAGCACTGCAACCATGGTTGTTTTAATTCTCAAGTGTTAGGATGCATCAGTTGGATGGAGATGGTTCACATGAATGGCAATCATCCAACAATGGCCAAAAAGTGTTCACATTACAATGTAAAATTGTGAAAAAAAAAATCTCAAATGAGAAAGGAATAACTCATTGGCCTTTGCATGAAGATTCCACAAATTCTCCCCATTCATTAAAAAGAAGTGCTGTGAAATATTACCTCTTAAAAATGTTGACATTCAGATGGGGTGAAAATTTCCTGCAACAAAGTGTTTTTCACAGTGATTTTGTACATAGAAAGTTGTCCATATAACATTCCATGCATTTACATATAGGGTATTGACCCAAAATATTTCGATAGAATATGCTAAGATGTAAACAATTAAAGGATGTTTAGAGCAGATGACCTCCGCAAAGACATTTCACCCTCAGTCAAACAATACAGCAGCAGCAACTTTGTTGACTTATTTTCTCACGATTTCTTTGGCCTGTTGAGTGGTAAGAAAGAAAAGTCAGATGATTGAATCACACCATGCACCCACATTATAGTTACAGTAATGTTGCAGTTCTCTTGGGTATTTATATTAATGGCAGACTACAAAAACAAATAATTAAAGACAGTGTTTGGTGTATAGGGGATTACATTGCTCCATCATGATTGGTATAACAGAAGACTAGCCTAGCATTACTAGAAGCCTAAATTTATCTCCCAAAGCACACGAAGAACGAAGCTGGATTGGACAAGTTGTAGGCTGGTAAAAAGCCAAATTAATTGATGAACTAGAAAGCCCAATCAAACAAGGCACTACAGAGCTAAACCGGTAGCAATCATGCTATAATGAAAAGAGTGTAGGCAGTTAAAACTGGTAGCTCAAGCCTCCTATCTCCCAAGCACTATGAGCTGACTTGCAAGCACGTTCTGGTTAGCTGGTAGAGAGTGTAACATGCTACAATTATCAAATTGAGTTTGGACATAAGGGAAGTTTTTCTGTTGAAACCACATTGTTGTCAAGGGGAATGCAAATAGTATCCACTGGTTTTCGGGCTGTGATGCTATCATTCTTAACATGACAGCTCTAAAAGTTGCCAATGGATACTATTTACATTCCCCTTGACAACAACGTGGTTTCAATGGCAAAACGTGGGCACCAAACTTCCCTCCGTCCAAACTTGACTGATAATAATAATTTGTTGTAACACAGTATGAAAAACAACAAAGTTAAGGGAAGTCACTGCAACACTTAACCGCAGCGTGTACTGAGGGGTGAACCCAAATTTATTAAATTTGACAACAACAAAATGTTATCTATTACATTTCCTTGATTCAAATGTAGCTGGGTGCAATAATATTATTTTCCCACCAAACTGGGGTGGTTATTTGAGGGGGGTGAGGGCGATATATGTTCGGGAAGTGTAACTTGGTTAACTCAAAGCTTGTCTCAGAAGAGGTAGAAACAGAGGGGTGGATTATTCACAGGGAAAGAAGTGACAAGTGGTTATTTGATGGATGTAAATATTTTGAATCTTTCCACCAGATGATGGTGTGACTATTGTTGGGGGCAACCATTATTTAATGAAACCTGTAACCCTGAAGTTCACTTGGGAAGATGTGCAAGTCATCTCCAAGCATAGCCCTCATATCTTCAATTTGTTTAAAAATAGGTGTAAAATCAATATCAACAGGAACAATGACCTTAAGAAAAATTTTGCAATGTAGCTAGTTTGCTTGAAAGGCCTCCATATGATGTTTTTGAGTAGAAAGAGAATTATTGCTTTTGGTTATTCTACAAGACATAAGATAGAGCTAGTTGAAAGATGGTATGTCATCTTAAATTTTCAGGTGGCCACTCAGATTCTGAAGCAAAGTCTTGTGCTAAATATCTGTATGCTTGTTACCAGAAATCACACACAACAAACATTTAGTACTGTCAAGATCCTTAAATCCTTAAAATCAAACAACAATGAAACAATGATAAAACTTGTCCATGATTATTTACCTTGAGAGGCTGGTTCAGGTAAGTTCTCCCTTGCAACAAGATGCATAACACATCGTTTACCAGTCTCAAGATTAAGAGCTATCAATGAAATGTTAAAATTTTATTGAGTAACAATAATAATATAACAATATAATTTCAGAGCTGAACAAAGGGTTTCCAGTTATCTTATTGATTGAGCAGTTATATTCACCATGCAAGACAGTGAATATAAAGCAAAACAAAATGGCAGGAAATAAAATGTTGTGCCCCGTAGCACTATAAACACATGCAAGTGATGGAACAGAGAATTAACTCTGAAGTGTAAATTAAAGTGCTAATAGAAACCCATGAAAAACCCACTGGGCGTTAGCCCTAGTAAAGGGTATCAGGGAACCACACGAGGCAAAGAAAAAATTCTTATGACCTCGGTGGGAATCGAACCCACGACCTCTGGATTAGATCTACCGTTGCTCTGCCGACTAAGCTACAAGGTCGGACAGAGAAAGTCGGGGATGACTAAGATGGTGAATCGCGGCGAAGAGAAAGTAAGGGTACATATATATGTTGTGCTGTGTAGCACTATAAACACATACAAGTGATGGAACAGCTAACGCCCAGTGGGTTTTTCATGGGTTTCTATTAGCACTTTAATTTACACTTCAGAGTTAATTCTCTGTTCCATCACTTGTAAGGAAATAAAATGTGTTTATTACCAATTTCTCTGTTGCTCAGATCTGAAATAATTATACTAAAACAATTATTCGCCTCAGGCTACATAAATATTGTAGAATAATCCCTGAGATGATTCACTTTGCTTTCTGTGAATAATTGTTAAATATAGTAATTAAACTGAGAAGTCCTTTATCTTTTACCCCCGATGAATTACTCATTAGGAAGTACATGTTTTTATCAATGTGAAGTACAGGTGAACTTGATTTTCATGCTCAAGTTACACAAAATCTATTACCCGTACATTACAAAACACAACTTAAAAATGTACTTACCCGATAAAGACACATTCCCATGTAAAAACCGGCCATGATAAATAAGTTTTAATATGTTGTGGGAACTAACCACTTCATCCTTCCAATCTAAATAAAAAATACACAAACAGAGAATTACAGACATATTTAATGACAAAATGACTCCTTAATTTTAGACAAATGAGACATGGCCACATGCAAAATGCTACTGGCTAAAGGAGGGCTTAAAATATCACGCACAGCCCGAAAAAAAGTCAAATTGGTGTTCTTCTAGCTGAACTTGCTTAGCCTTTTTTCACATGCCTCTATGGAGGCATACATGGTGAATTGGAGGACAAGCATGCCAGACATTCTGCTGAATCAGCAATCATATGGACTGTAGGTGGGATAGTACTGTCTGTAGGTTGGTGGTGTTTCACTGACAATAATTGTCATGAAGTGTTCTAATAGGTAGAGCACTGCAACCTGGCCCATACAAAACCTATAAATATGATGATTGTCTGTGAAACACCATGTACCTTCCATACTGTTCGGGAAATGTAATGAGAACCTGCAACTCCAGGTTAATAATGCCATTAGTTTTGGCCTTGATTTTTATTGGTTAAAAAAGTGGTGGCAGTTTTGCTAACTGACCACAGAGGGAAGAAGCCTATTAAAACCAAATGCAACAGGAATTGCTGCCCACACACAAAATAAAGACTGCTGAATGTTAATTTTAAAAATAAATGCATCCCACCCAATGACAATTCAAGAAAGTTTAAACATCATTGATCATAAACTTTTGATACTGAACTTCTCCACAAGAACAACTACACTTCCTAAAAATGCAGGACACCCCACTTGTCAGGG
>OX419341.1:24397714-24457714 GCA_948470475.1 Galaxea fascicularis | reverse complement strand
CTTAGGCGACACGGAGCGAAAAAAATATTCATGAAGTTGGAAATAAAGCTACACTACAATGACTAAGCTTTATGTAGAAAAGCGTAACTAAAATGTCATTCAAATATACTCATTCCATCGACCCTCACAGAGTAAACAGAAAGCATAATTCGGTTATCGGTTGCTTGGAGTTTCAAAACGGAAGCTCCCACGAATGTGATCGAACACTTCTTTCTGGTTTCTTTCCAATACAAGCCACCTCAAATTAGTTGAACACCGAGAAAGACCAAATGACCTAACTCGAGGTTTTAGCACAGCAATCAAGGGAGACGAAACGGATGAAAACAACTTACCTTATCATCTGGTATCGTTTTGTGTCTTGCTGTAACATTACTGTCACCCATTGTGGGTAAACCAGTGCGGAGACTAAATACTCGGTTTGCGAACAAGCTAGCCCTTAAAGTCGGTGAATGACCCAAGCTAAAAGATCTGTCAAGACTTTCTCGACTAGATAGACAGGAAATATGTTTCGTTAATCGTGATTTACATGTCTTATTTCAGCGATAACTTTCCAATCAGACGCGACAGACATTTCGCGAAAATATATTATTCGCCTTCACCTAACTACGTATGCTGCAAAGTGATATGGGAAATTTCCGATGACGTCAAACGCGGAATCTGGTATTTTGTTTTTTAAGTCATACACACATACATGATCATACATAGCTTTTTCACGCTCATGGCAAGTACATACACACAATAACAAAGTAATCATAATGCCTCTGCAAAGCTACTGATATTATAAAAGAAGAGAAAAGAATGGAAACAGTGGTAGATGCTTTCGTTTAGAGCTTTAATTCAGTTTATCAGAAAAACAAAGGCCTCCTTAACTAAATCCAAAAGTTGCAGACGAAAAAAACAAGATGTTTCGTCAGTGGTTCGTAAGTGATAACAAAACACAGATACGGAAGCGAGACAGCGATGGAAAGAACTTGTCATGAACACTATAGTCAGTTGCAGCTAACCTTAATTGTTCAACAAGGGCTTCATTTAGTACTGATATCCTAGTTTACAGCTAGCCAATACCACACTGCTGAAAACCTCTTATCGCCGGCTATAAACATTGCCTTTCGTTGTTGTTTTTAGGGTTAAGGGCATCGTTGCGTGTGGTAATTAATTACCGGCTGTTTTGAGAGCAATGGGTGTGTACTGTGGTTAATGAAAATTAAGTAAATTGAAAATTAATCTTTCAACTCCCAGAACTGATTAGCATGTGACTTCTTATAAAATCAATCATTTTTCAGCAGGCAGGTAATGAGAATAGACAAACTTATCAGCCGGAGGGTGTTATCTTGATATAACCCCAAATTCTCGTAACTAATGTACAAAGAACTGACAGAAATGAATGTGTAGCAGCTAGAAAGGAGAATTAATAATCCTGATCTTGGGAGTAAAAGGATTAATATAGCAAGGTCTTATAGACACGATTAGAGAAGATAGGTAAAATTACATATTACAACTGTAACTGTCTATCGGCATCCCTGAACTAGAGTGTTACGGAGCGTAATTTTCTGATTCATCCAGTAGATTTTAGGCCGAAATGGGCTGTTTACTTACGTGGGATGACAAGTTTGTTGTGAGCATGCGTTTATAATGTGTGAACATCATTGTATATCATGTATATCATTTTAATTTGCCATTTAATAAAAATTATCTTTCGTAAAAAAGAACGAGAAAAAGACCAAATTTATGTTTGAATTGTAACTCAAAATTGCACCTTCGTCAACAGCAAAGATCAATTATGGTCAATCATGGGGAAAATTGTTTTGCGTCTGGGTCAGACGTGATTGGACGCTCCAGCTCCTGAACAGACATAACTAAGTCATTACGTATTAACTTCGTATCCGCCCACTATCATCCCACAGTGTGATCCTCGACCCGCCAGTATTTTGCAAATACAAGGTTTTCGAAAAGTTGGCTCAGTTTAAGAAAATATGTGGTGTTGATGGAATTTTCTTCACGTTTTCAATTTCACTCTATCAGTGTGGTTTAGCAATTTATTTCCTACTTCTACCGGCGGAGAGAAATACAAAATTCCACAAGATGTCTGATCTGCTAAACACAGGTACTTTAGCTGGAAGTTTATAATTAGTATCTTTAAGGCTAGAGCTGTTGGCGAGGAGACCTCAAGAAGCCAAATGGCTTATAAAACCTCGACTCTCAATATCTGAAAGTGCGGCTTGGCCAATTCATGATTGCTTAAATAAAATTTCCAACAACTAAAAAAAGCTAGTTGAACAGGTAGTTGATGCTGGAAGAGCATTCCAAGTTTTACGACCTTGGTAGAGAATTGTAAATCGCATGATAATTCAGTAGTTGTAAGGCAAAAAAAAAACGAAAGATAACTGCTGGCCGATGATTCCGCCCGGGAGAGGAGGGATATGAAACTAGTCAAGAAATCTAGAACAAAAGAATCGATTATAATTTATACTATTAAAAACTGAGTTGAATAACTTCACTTCCCTAACAGCTTTCAAGCCAAAAAAACAAGGAAGGCTTACTACAGTTTTTTTTCTGCTATGAGCGATTATGCGGCTTGATTTTCGCGTGCATGAAGTCGCGTAAGCATCACACGCGCGCCATACGAGCTGACGAAGGAAAACCCCACGAGCAAAAATGAAGAAAGAAGTGTCTTGCAAAAATCCCGAACACTGAAAAGTAATCACATTCACTACGATGCCATTACCTTCCACAGGATTGGGTGGAGTCAGTGCAGTAAAAAAAGCCGTATAAGCCATATAAACGCATGCGCAATGCTTTTCTCAATGCAGGTCGCATAAAACATCAAAAACCTATTTTCCTCGCTCAATTTCTCAAAAACTAGCCGTACAACTTATTTCCAAATTTTGGGATCTGCCAAAATACACCAAAATAGAGATGTATAATTTTTAAAAAAAAATCTGCCAAACAGAATTTTATTTATTTTAAAAATTGACAAAATTCAACATTTTCGCCGATTGCAAAAGTTGTGTCTGATAGATTTTCGTGTCCTTCTCTCTAAATGTTTCTTTTTATCTACATTTCAAATCCTGAAAATTTTAGGTGGGGTCGTACGGCTAGATTTTGAGAGAAACACCACCGATCGGTCTATTTTATACCCCACCCCCTATTGCTTAAACATGCTTCTTGGACATCCCATAATACATATTTGGCCACAGACGCATTGTTTTAATAATTCGATTGCGACCTGTTTCCAGTAGCGAAATGCTAAAACAAGCCAATCAATGTCCAATAAATTTTTCATGTGCGTACACTTATTATATCATTATTGCTGGATCACCTTCATACCACATCCGTTTGCCCCATATCTTTCAGCATTTCTTTGGAGTTCACTTCATCACCTTAATCGTCATTGTTCTCTTCTTTTCTCTTTTTTTCCAAAGTGACAGCTGCCGAATCATCTACTGAAATGAATAATTTTTTTTTCACCAAAAGTTTCTATTGAGTTATCGGCCAATACGAATGGGAAATGATAGCCTGTCAGTGGTATGGAAATGCACGAAAAGAAAAGCCTCTGGGACTAGGTGTCGTAAATTCAGTTTACTTGGGAAAGCTAGTGTCCGTTCATTCTGAATGAACTAAAGTTCGGATCTTCATGGTTTGAACGAAAGTGAACGCTTATCTCGGTTCTCAAACGCGACACAGAATTCATCTCCTGTCATATTCTGCCAGTCACATCACACCCACGTCTGCATGATAAGTACTTTTTATTGTTTTCCAAACTTGTGTGCTTCACTCACTGCGGCAACGAGTGGATGTGAGGTTTGCTGACTCAGCTAATAGAGTACATCACTGCTACATAGTAACTATGAGTGCTACGATCATCAGTTGACTGGACAATTTTATACCAGCACAATATACAATCCGGGAACCATGCAGTCCTTGGGCTGCCTCACGTCTCTTCATTTGTGTACAGGAAACGCAAACAATGTCAACAGTTGCAATCCTAAGAGGGTGATACACATCAGTGGTTTTTCCGTTACTTTGCACATTTCTATTGAGAATTTGCTTGTTCTTTTTTCTGCTGACCAAGTGATTTATGACAATTTTACGTTGGCGTGCTTTAGTGTACGCTATTTGAAGTTTCCATAAGAAACAAATGACTGGTTTTGCGATATACTTTTCTTCGCCAAGTTCTTACTTTTTCTTCGTGGTATGAATAAACCAACAATAACAGAAACGAAATATTAGACTAAGCAACAGAAAAACAAAACACAAGTAGAACGCGTTGATATATAAGCTGAAAAAGAGCTGTGGAACTGCATTATTAGCAGATTAAGGGATAATAATAGTAAAAAAAGGATATGGAACACACACACACAAAAAATGGCCACTGCTAGATACACCGTTAAGAAC
Source organism: Galaxea fascicularis (assembly GCA_948470475.1). Taxonomy (NCBI): domain Eukaryota; kingdom Metazoa; phylum Cnidaria; class Anthozoa; order Scleractinia; family Euphylliidae; genus Galaxea; species Galaxea fascicularis. Next base: position 24,453,319 of record OX419341.1, on the reverse strand, counting down.
ATACGGGTTAAAACAAGTCAAATGAAACCAATATTGCCTGGACTAATATAAGCCGATATGCGTTACTGATGGCCAATATTAGCCAAAGTGGCAACCTCGTTCCCAGGACCTTTGCTTTCGCTATGGAGGTGAGGCAAACACCCCCAAAGCGAAGGAAAAGGTCCCGGGAACGAGGTTGCCAAAGTGGGTCATCCTGGACTAATTTTCGCCAACATGCTTTACCACGAGGCGATATTGGTCAATATGGTAAACCCCGTCAGGAGCACTGATCCCGTACAGTGCGGTTCGTCAGTGTGGGTCACCCTGGACCAACACTGACCATGGTAACAGATGTTGGCCAATATAGGTCATCCTAAACACTTTATTGGCTAATATGGGTCATCCTTGACCAGTGATGAGAATATGGTAAGCCAAGACCAATATTGCCAATATGGATTTATGATAATATGGATTACCTTAAGCAATGTTGGCCAAGTTGGGTCATCTTAGACCAACATTGGCCAATATTGGTTACCATGGGCCGATGTTTGTCATTATGGATCAAATCAAGCCAATATTGCCAATATGGGTCATAATGGCCCAATATGACAACCCTGGACAAATATCTGCTAATAGGAATTTCCAATATGTATGGTTCATCTTGATTTATATTGGCCAATATGGGTTACCCTTGACCAATGCTAACCAATGTCATTTCCATTGGAGCAATACTGGCCAATATGGGGGCATTCAAAATCGGTCTTGACCAATGAGTTCTGGCCAATATGAGTTCCCTTGGATGGATTATATTAATGTTGGCAAATATGTGTGGGCTTGGACCAGTATTGGGCAATATTAGTAACCCATGGCTAATATTGGCCAATATGAGTCACCTTGACCATTGTTAGCCGATATGGGTCAATGGTTGCCAATATGGTTCACCATGGGCTAATGTCGGCCAATATGGGTCATTGTTGACCATTATTATATGGCTTGTGCTTGGCCGAGATAACGCGCGCTCTGACTGGTCATTACTCTTCCGTAATGCCCAAGGGCCGATTACGAATTATACAGAAACGACACAAAAGGTAATTCAAAGGCCATGTTTTTCTGAAAATTGATAAAGTGATAGGGCTTAAGATGAGGAGTGACGAACAATATGAAAGTGAATTTGTTTTGGATTGCCAAGACGACCTTTGAAAACCTTCTGAACAATAAGCATGTCAGTTTCATTAATTTGGCGATAACACCAACCGTCGAAAAATACTTCTGTAGTTATCACCAACTACTGTTTACTTGTGACACTTTGTGTCTTGGTATACGACCGAGCAGTTCGATATCATATGGCCTCGGGTATCTTGTGCATTGAACAAAAGAACTAAGAGAAACATCTATTTCCAAGACCGGGTGAAAAACTTTACTTCTATACAACGTCTTAAGGAGGAAACAGATGGTGGCCTGAGAATGATCCAGACCTTTTTCCTATCGTGCCCCTCTCAAGTATATGGGCCTATTGAACCTCAACCGCATCGTTTCTGAAAGGCCCTGAGTCGATCTCAGTTGTGAGCTCAGTGATTCTACAGTGCAAGTAACCCTGTGGCAGATGTTAAACTCCGTGGAAGTATACTCATCCAAAAAGAATGTGGTGATATGGGGACAGGTCTGTACTCTTTATTGAGCATCTAACGGAATCGAGGTAACATAGCTATGCAGATGTCAAGACGACCACAATTCACCGTGAGACTTGGCAGTGTTCATGTCCCTCTCAGACCAAAAGGTAACTAACTGAATTTAATATATACTTAAACGGTGGACAGCGTTTTTCGCACGATCTGATTGGCCACTCAAACTCGTTAGAGCAAGTGCTATTCAACTCCGTTGTCCACGTCCTTCAGGGAGATGGACGGGATAGCCAGAGGGAAAAGATGGGTGTGGCTGGAAAAGGGTCACCTCAAAAAGCATACCGTAGGGATGATCACTGCTTCACAAAGCCAGTCACTAAGAACGAACGTGATGAAAGCCAAGATTGATAAATCCCAAGGAGAGTAACTTTGCGGATTGTATAGAAAGAAGGATGAAGCATCGTAAATGCTTTGAACCCAGGGGTCATATCATAACTAGGTGGAGTACGATCGTCCGGGTGAGTGTAGTCCTGAGAAGGACTGTTTGTGGTGACATTGACTGACAATGTCACCACAAACAGTCCTTCTCTGGACTACACTCACCCAGACGATCGTACTCCACTTAGTTATAATGTTGAAACAGTCAACCATCTCCTAAGTGAGCGTGCCAAGCTATCACAGTCCGAGTATAAGCGCCGGCGTGATAACATTGTTAACGCTATACACTGCTGGGATCTCTGCAAGCAGTTCGGAATCGAATGCGGAGACAAATGGTATGAGCATAACCCAGAGCCAGTGGTGAAGAACAACGACGCGAAGATTCTGTGGGATTTTGACATCCAGACCAACAAGAAGATGCCACACAATAGGCCTGACACAGTGGTTATTGACAAGGCCAACAGACTTTGTCATATTATTGATGTTCCATGCACAAGGGATAGCAAGATCGTATTAAAAAAGGAAGAGAAGATCTATTTGAAATAAAATCTCCGTGGCATATGAAGAAAGTGTGTATCACTCATTTGTAACTGGGGTACTGGGTAATATCAAGGATTGACTTGAGAACGGACATCCATGTAGGAATCAATGTTGTGACGACAGAAGACAATAGTGTTAGGATCGACCAAAATCGTCCAGTATATTAAGGTCACGGGGGATACATGGCCATGAATATATTCATGAGGCAAAAATGTAGGTAGTATTTTTTTAAAAACCTCATATCATGAACATTTAAAAGCTGATTTCGCTAGCACTTTACAGAGATATTGGGGAATAACTGATGTACACAAGGATTGCTTTTTACTGAATATATCTCTCTTCGCAGCAATGCACTAAGCCACTAAAAGTTAGTTTTGTGGAACACAAAGAAAGTTACTTTTACCACTCAGTGATCAGTCGAAACCTCTTTTGTGTCATATCTGGCTCCGATTTTTCGATTTCAAGCATTTCATTCATGTTCAAAGCTATTAGTGTTCAAAGTCCCAAAATTTAGCAGTCCAGAATTCGAAGCCTTGAATCTTTTCTTCTAAAGCTTATTTCAAAATTTGGCGTCAGATATGACAATCTACAATTCACCTAGTTTACCTCCCTGCCCTGTCAACTCATGAAATTCTCTATCCGCGCAGAATTATTGGACACAAATTAGCTTTTAAATAGTTTTTACGCTTCCGAAGGCTTCCTGAGCAAACAAGAGTAAACTGATTAATGCATCGTTCCCTCCACTGCACACAGGAAAGAACATTCGTTGCTGTTTCAGTTTCGTTGACTGACAAATACTTGAAATCCACAAGAAGTTCGTGCCACACGTTTTGACTATGATTCGCATAACAATAACATTTCTGCTACGACGACGACGACGACGACGACGACGACGACGACGACTACTACTACTACTACTACTACTACTACTACTACTACTACTACTAATAATAATAATAATAATAATAATAATAACACTAAGGAAAAGTCTGATATTCAGGCTATGCCTTCGCAAGAAAATAATTTAATTCAGCAGGCTATCGTAATTTACTGGAAAACAAAATTATTGCCCTCACCTTACAGGTCCATTCAGTTCCCCCACAAAATCACTAAGCGTTTGACTAAGCCCACCCACATCTCTGCGCAAACTCTCTTGATTCTTCCTGTGTGGGTCGGTCACGGGGCTTAACGGTGACAAGGCTGATATTTTGATAAACCAATCGAGCGTGGAAATGAAATGATGTGCTTGAAACAAACAATCGGTTTGAACTATTTATGAATTTCTGATGAGAAGGAAAGGCAGGAAGAAGATACGAAAAGTGGGCATCCATGAAGAGGTGGTCCCGGATAGCCATAGCTGCTGGTAAGGGGTCTTAGATCAATAATTTAAGATTAGTTTAAAGAGCATTAATACAAGCTAGGATGATTACTGAATAGCCAATTACGTATCAGTTAATTAAATAACAGGTAATTCTCGGTGAAGGTGACGATAATGCTGGTGTCGCCGGAAAACAATCGTTTCGTCGAATATACAGCGAGAACAAGTATTGCAAAGATAATTTATCAAGATAATAAATGTACCAGAATGAATTGATGTGGCTTGCTCAACCACAGATATTTCCTTACCAGGGGGCAGATATAAATCGAACAATCCTTAACGTCATTATCTTCTCTTTAAGTATCCTTGCTATCTCATTCCGTAACATTGCTGTTACGTAACTTTACTTAAAGATAAAAATCATGCGAATGTTTTAAATGTTCACCTCTGCAATTATGACAGGCCTTAAATAATGACGGTGAATCTCGCACCGGACAGATCAAAATGAAAGCGGAAGATCAGCATTTAGTTTATAATTTGGCGAGGTTTTTGCTCGCACAGAACATCCATCCTAGCTGGAAATGCTGAAAAGTTGGAAAACGGGACGAACGAAAGTTAGACAACGTTAACAACAACATACAAACAAATGAAAACAAACACTGAAATATCGACCAATTAAACATGAGACATTGGGTGTCCTGTGTCGCGCCCCGTGACTGCTGAAGTCTGGTCAGCATTCAGCGAAGTAGATTGTGCGTGAGATGCGCATTTTGGTGGTCCCGGAAGCAGTTTTTCTGTGCTATCGAAAACATTCTCAACTGGGGACTCTGAAATGGCCCGTGGGCTAGGGCCTTCAGCTGGAGTGAATTAATTTGGCATCATTCCTCGATATCTATTAGCATGGATCTTTGGGAAATTTCGAGCCTGTAGCTTAAAATGGCGGCCGACAACGAGGATATTGCTGCGGTGAAGGAATGGCTAGCCTCCGAAGTTAAGCTCGAAAGGTATGCGGATAAACTCTTGTCAAACGGCTACATTTCCCTGGAGATTTGTTGTAAGATAGATGAAAGTGTCCTGGATGAGATTGGAATTGTGTTGGCATATCATCGGAAACGATTTCTGGGGTTTGTGGAGAAGCTTAGAGAAAAACTCGGCGTGAATTTGACAAACGAGGACAATAGTGTCATCCCAAACACTAATTTAATAAGAAATGGAAAGAACGAGGGAAATGAACAGGAACAACCGCTGATAAGTTTCGATAGTGATGGTGAAAGCAAAGGACCTGTTAACAGTATTGCTATCAAAGAAGATGTTGGGAATGCAGACGGAACTTACGTTAACGTTGAAGACGATCTCCCAAGAGTCCCACCAAAAATGTCAAAACGTCCTCCTTCAGGAAAGGGCCGCCCGCCACCTATACCACCAAGGAGGGATTTGGAGGAAGTTACTAACTCAGGTCAAACTGATACAGTAGCACAAAATTCCACACAACAATCACATTCTGCAGAGGTTTCTGTACCCACAGATGTGCCTAAGAAAAGGGCACCTGTCAAACCCCCTCGAAGAACAATAAAAGGAGGCACTGAGAATAAACCAGAAGCTATGCCAAGTGCTGGACTACAGACTAGTTCAAATACCTGTGTACAACAGCAAAGTGGTTTCTCTGTTAGTGATGACCTTGCTGTGACTTTTGATCCTCTGAAAGCTGAAGAAACTTCTATGGCCCTAAGTCCTTCTCCAGGCTCTCCAAACTTGTCTGAATCTTCGACTGAAGGTGTGGCTTCTAAAGCTTTAGAGGAACAGGTTTCCCAAGAAAGCGGTTTATATGGAAACATTGAGGATGTGACAAGTGATTCCGTGACACCAATTCAACAAACACGACCTGCACCAAAGGCACCTGCAAGAACAACCCCAAAAAGGCCTGTACCTGCTCCACGTACTAGAGTGAAATCAGAAGATGGGATCTTAGTGACAGCATTGATGCCAGACAAGAATGCAGCAGTTGATGAAGATGAGGAATCACCTTCTGTTTTAAACCATTCTTTACAACTGAGGACCAAGTCATTTTCAACACCTGGAAGCATAAGGATTATCGGAGATGAAAAATCATCGTCAACCTTGCCGCGATATCCTGCTAGTAAGAGAGGGCCTCCTCCTCTCCCTCCATCCAGAAAATTAAGTGGAAGTTTGAAAGATAAAATAGCTTTTCCCAATATGCCACTGCCTCCTGTACCCAGTATGGAAAATAATAAGAATGAGCAAGATGAATTAGATGGTGCTGATCCGCAAGGTATGGTATAATTTGAGGAGGGAAGCCTGGGCTTACAAAATATGGATGTTTTAAGTCTTTGATTCTCAATATCAACGTGTGCATTCTCCTAACAATGGTCTCTTATTTCATGTGTTGCATGAGGGGAGAATTTGTATACAAGCTAATTCAACTGATCACTGGCGCTCATTTCCTGTATTCTCATGTCCTGTATTATTGATGAACTAGTGATATGCTAAGGAGAAGGTAGATGGTGGTCTTTATTGGGAACTGATTATCAATTAGACCCGTAGTCTGCAAGGGCTACAGGTCAATAGCCCATGAGACGAAGCTGAATGGGCTATTGACCCATGGCCCTTGAGGGGGAAGGGTCTAATCGTTTTTGTATCACCCAACTAGTCGGACAGAAAAGGCAATACTTAAGTTAGCAAATGCAAGTTGAAGAAATATTTATTTGGGAATAAAACAAAAGAAAGTGTCACCCTCGATTGCTACTCGAGGACTATTACTAATAGTACTCTAGCAGTGTAGCCAATCAAAATGCAGGATTTGCATTAGTCCACTAGTTGGGTGATACCAAAGGGTTATAGTACTGTAAGTGCATTAGAAGCCACTCTCTTGCAAGAGGGTGTTGGATGGTAGGGGTATCATTTCAAGTTTGAGCGAGTACTTGGGTAACAAAAGCCTATAAGGATACCTGAGTTAGTTTGCCCTTCCACAGCTTGGGCCATAGTATTGCAGAGTTTGTTAATTTTATGGAACATAACCTAACAGAAACGTGAGGTAGAGAAAAAATCGTGGGGACATAACCAAAAATTGCTGTTTTTAAGTACTCCTTGACCATAAATGTGGGTTTCATTAATGGTCTGATTTTTGGAAAATTTATCCATATACATGCTATAAATTTTTAACATTTTGATGGCAGCTCTTGTAGTTAAAGTGCACCTAACCCCAAAATATTTTTTTCGCTTAAATACATCTTTGCACCTGTTCGAAACACATTGAGCCATTTTGCGCCTTTTTAAACCAAATCTTGACTATTTGTAGGCTATAAAAGTTACGAGTCATCTGTCCCATGACCGAGCTAGTAAGGGGCATGGGTCTATTCCTTACATGACGTCACAAACTGATTTGCATGGCATTAAGTCTTTGTAAAAATGCATGCAAAGCAGTTTGTGACGTCATGTAAGGAATAGACCCATGCCCTTTCAAGCTCGGTCGTGGGACAGATGATGGCTAGATTTCGTAACTTTTACAGCCTATAAAAAGTCAATATTTGATTGAAATAGGCGCAAAACGGCGCAATATGTTCCAGACAGGTGCAAATAGTTATTTGAGCAAAAAAAATATTTTGGGGTTAGGTGCACTTTAATATTACTACTCTCATGAATGTTATACCGAGATTACACTAGGCATTCACAAACTCATACCAGTGCAACTTTGACTGGCATGATGGATTACACATAAGACTGGTTATAATGCTGCTGTGTGTAAGGCGGGTATAATAGGGAGCTTAAGCAACGTCGATGGTGACGGCAATGACAATGTCATTTTAAAATGTAACTTATCCTGTTTGAAACTCTTCTGCATTTATTCAGATTTGTTGAACATGGAAAATGCTGGCGAACTGTGCAGGGCCTAAATTACTGAGCAGTATGTTAAAGTGAGAAATATGAAAGAAAATTTGTTGCCATGCATTCATGTTCTCAAGAAAACCTAAAATTTGGTCATTTCATGTTGCTGAAATGTACCAAGATGTAAAACAAACATGTAGAGTGATTGTTTTTGCTCATTAAGCCGATTGTTTTCTGGAGTTCTTGTTGCCATTGCTGTCCTCATTGCTTAAGTTCCCTAATGGCAGACAGGTAAAACTTCAGGTCCATCTCTATACTAACACCAAACTCTGAAGTGATCTGAAAGTAACAATTCTGATAGAGTGGAGGAACACCTTTAACAAAAACTTTGTTTGCTGTGCTCTTTCTGTTCTGAACAGTTGAAGGGCTCCTGAGCCCCGACACAAGAACACCTGGACCCGAGGTGGAGTATGAGTCATTAACAGAACCTTCCATTTATGAATGTGTTGGGTCAAGTCGATATCATAAAGCAGAAGAATCAACAGAAGTTGATTATTCAAGTGATGAATCTTTGGATGGAGTGATAGATGACCTTCAGGAACTTCCAGAATTTAATACCAAGGTATTACACTGTACATTAAGAGCATTATCATGTCAACTTGGTAATGGGAGCAGGGTTGGCATGGTTGTGAGAGCGCAGTGTGTCCTGGGTTTGGTTCCCGGACTCGGCATCAAAACTGGGCTGAGTTTGTAGGTTCTCTACTCCAAGAGGTTTTTCTTCGGGCACTCTACGTCTTTCCTCTCCTCAAAAACCAACACTGATTTAATTTGAGTTGATCGAAAATTCGTTTGATTTACAGTCTTCCCAATTAGTAGAGCACCTGTCCTCAACTAGACCAATGTGAGATGTATTATTATAATGACAGCCAAAGTACTGTTTTTGTCAAAAAGAATAGTGCTTGGAAGGAAAAGAATATTATTAGTAATCCATGTTTTATACATCCAGAACAGACCAACAGCAATAAAAATCCTATGACAAGACAAGACAACTTCTCAGCCATCACCTCTAGAATTTACTAGTACTGTAGCACCATACAGACATTAAGCACAAATGCTATTTAATCGTCCAGACCCAGAAATACTGGATAGTGTGATGTAACACTATTGCAAAATGTTAATAATAATTATTATAATAGTTAATAATTTATTATTATTTGCTACCTTGATACATGTATAGTGAACATTGTGGTGGTTTTTCTGCAAATTCATTATAACAAGATTTTGATACAGGGAACCCTAGATATGTTCATAAATCAGTTTTCCCAGAACCTTGGCACAAATTGAAGCTCCACCAACTTTGTTCTAGTTTGTCCTGTTACACATGCTGTAATTATACAGATAGATGACTGTTGTTTTTGAACATAATGTCTTGGGCCAAAATCCTGCTAAAGCTGGCTTCCTCACCTGACAAAATGTTGTGCTTTGCAAGTGTGAAGGTGACTAAGGCATTCATCCATTCCAGCTTAACCTTTTTTCTCAACACTATTCTCTATACTCTGTTGTGATGATGAGGAGAATTTGTTAAACAATCAAGACCTTTGTTACTTGTTGATCACTTCCTTTTTTCTCACAACCTTTATGTTTGATTGAGAAGTGTTATTATGAGGGAAAATTAAATATTGATCACTCTTAGGGATCAAAAGGTTGAGTTGCATTTATAACTACAACTGTAATCTATCAAATCTTTAATCTTTCATTTGTCCTTCAAATACATGATTTTTGTCAATTCACCCTCAAAATGTCGTGGGATGCACTGATACATCAAATCAAATCAAATCAAATCAATTTATTTGAGCTCGATAGCATGAGGAGTGGTTGCCCAATCTCCCAAGTGTATTAAATGTCCAAGAATTCCAGATTGAATTGGAATTTAGAAGTGTTGGTTTTTGAGGAGAGGGGAAAACTGGAGTACCCAGAGAAAAACCTCTCGTAGTAGGGAAGAGAACCAACAAGAAACCCAACCCACCTATGATGTCAAGTCCAGGAATCAAACGCAGCCATATTGTTGGAAAGTGAGTGCTCTCACCACTGTACCATTCCTGCTCCCCCACATGATCATTATCACTTATATGATCATTTCTCAAATAATTTCTGTTATCTTTTATATAGATGTTTGAAAGACTTTGCAATCAGAATATGAAGAGACGTTTTGTGAACTCTATTTACTAGTTTGGAATTTCTCAGTTTTGTGATCGGAGTACGTGTTGTTTGGTCAGTTAATTTATTAGAAAAGTTCAAACACATTGCAAACTTGCAAAGAGACCCATACCAATTGACATCATTTTTTCTGACCTTTAAAGCCGATGGTGATGTGATTTTTTCTGGAAATTGTCGCATTGCTGGTGCGCGATGGTGGGTACACCAGTGATTTCGTCGTGAAAAGTTCAACTCGTTCAGTTTTTCACCATTTTTCACATGGGGGATTTTCACTGCACAGTGGCAACGCAACAAATTTAGAAAACATTGCTTGTGTAGCCGTGGCTTAAAGCTTTTTTTTGCATTTCAGTTGTCAAGAGCTGACAGCGTTGATAGCACTGATGAGTCCCGAATGTCAAGATCAAACATTCTCAGCCCCAGGGTAGGTGTCATTGCAACTGATTGTCAGACTGCTGTGCAGTCAAATTCAAGGCTCTGAAGGGGTTTGGGGAAGGGAGGGGAGGGTGACATGGAAAGAGGTAAGTTTAGAGGGAGGTAGAAAGTATATTCAGAGGGTAGGGTAAAAGGTGTCTAGGATGAGGAATTTCCGAGGTGTGCCAGTCACAACAAACATGATTAGTAATAGTAATTGGACTGAGTGGATTACAATTCATTCAGGGAGTAAAATGTAAGCTTGGGTGTGTGTGGGGTGGGAGAAAGTGAAAGGAAAAAGTTGAGGGAGCAGTGTAACTTTTCAACACAAAAAATCAAAAGTTTGCCCTTGCACATGCCCCATCCTCAGGATGCCAGGAACAAAAGCTGGGCTAGTGCTCGACTTGCAAACAATGGTTTGAACACAGTGACAAGAAAATGGCTTGACTAGCTTCAACCTGCATTAATTTGCAAAATTTACAGGTGTCAAAGGGTTAAACAGATGAGAGCAAGACTAAAGCCATGTGTTCCTGAACATACGTCACGAGACTAATGTGATTGGTGGACAAAAATGGCAGAAAATTTGAAAATTTGTGAAAAAATTATTTAAAATTCATGATTTGTTCAAATTGAAATCTTCTTTCCAAGAAGTTCATTGGGTGATGTTAAGATTCATAGCAGGAAATAAAAATTGTTATGGGCACTTTGAAATCATCTGATGTGCGTCTGGTGTGCGAATGTTTTAAGAAAAAAATTATTTTTCTTGCCACACTCCACTAATACTATAAGCCAGCGGGTTAGAACAATTTTTTTGTCTGTTTCATTGCAGAGTGGACTTATGAAAAAGTGGCTGTCAAGGCAACAAACAAAATTTTTTTCATAAGTTGCCCAAGCCCAAAAGTTAGTTGTCCTCAGATGACTACATTATTCTGCTAGAGCACAACCTTGCATGGTCTTGATAACTGATTAATTTCAGGTCTTTCCCTTAATCTGTAGGTTCGCAAGAGTGATGGATTTCTCTGGAAGCAAGGAGGGTAAGATTTGTTTTTGTTTGTTGATTCATTTTCTAAAGCCCTGATATAAAGAAGGTTTTTTGTCTGCCACGATATCCCAGGTGATGTTTTGAGTTTTAATTAATTCATTTTCAAAATCTTGCTGGGCAAATCAAGTCTTTATAGGATGCATTTTTTTACCTCAGCCGTTTAGACGTGATCATGTCTGAATATTATTTTGTGTGGTTTGTATTTACTATGTATTTGTGTTAATATTCCCCAGGCTGCTTAAGTTACAGACTGATTATATGGCAGTGTCAAGGTTGAATATCACGTATTTTAAGTACTTGTATCTTATCTCATTATTATATCTGTCAATTAGTACGCACACTGTGATTGGTCAATTTTGTGGGCTGTATTCTGCAGTACGACCTGCTAACTTTGAAAGTTTCCTTTCCTGTGCACATTAACCTCAGAAATGTAATAAATATCTTGCCAACCATGTTTTCTTAGTCCGTACAGTAAGTTACAGATCCTTGTTTTTCCCTGTTGATTTATGGCCTGCATGCTTTGTGCTTGGGCCATAAGCGAACAGGAAAGAACTTGGTCCATATCTTACAGGACGGACCTCAAACTCAGTTAGTAAGAGGTATGTATTAGAGGAAGTCTTACTTGCTTTCAACCAGATGATGCATAAAGGTGTAATTACTAATTGAAAGCTCTAAAATGATTGGCTTCTGAGTCTATCTGTTTTTGTTTTCTTCAGCCAGCAAAATAATAAGGGATGGAGAAAACGCTGGTTTGTTTTTAATGGCAGTGATTTACGATATTACAAAGATAAGGTAAATTGACTATAATTTGATGAGATGTTTGCTAAAATTAATTATTACCGGTAGGTTGTGAATATGACTATGTTTATAGTAAATTAAAGTAAAACCAATATTGTATAGGTAGGTTTCACATCTGGCATGAATACTCATTTGAATGTTTATATTTAAGAAATAGAAAACATGTACCGTGTTTCTATTGAGTTATAGAAACACGAGTGGAAGTTTGGAAGAATGAGAAATGCTGTGGGAACATGAGCCGCAGGCAAGTGTTTCCACAACTTTTTCGAGTTCTCCCAAACTTTCTTGAGTGTTTCTATAACTCAATAGAAACATGGAGAACATGTTTTCTATTTCTTTTAGAAAACACCGTGACGAAAAAAGGAAAACAACTTGTTAACTTTGATTATCAAAATGTAAATTCTCTTTGCGTGCGTCATCATAATTTACGTCAACAGCCGATGCTGGTTCAATGTTTCTATCGAGTTATAGAAACAGGATTTCTAACCAATCAGTGCGCGTATTTTCTTAGGACTGTTGTCTAATATTTACTAATTACTGTGCAGTTCCAGAAATCATTCATACCCCCCCCCCACAGGAGGTCAGTGGAAATTCCAAGGGGGAGGGGGTGGCAAAAGCAAAAATGTCAAAATAAAAGTATGGAGGTAAATTGGAATTTCCAGAGGGGTTGTATAATCCAGAAGGGCTAGGATAATCTGATTCTCCTTTTCCCTCTTCATCTTAATTTTGTTGCATAGTTAAATTAAATCTGCGTTATTACATAAAGTAAAATTTTTCTGTTTTCCAGCGTGTTTGTAATTTATTGTGATTTGTCTTTTCCTAACATGTTCTTGTCCTCGTCTTGTCCCGCCTCGACTAGCTTTGTGGCTATTTGCAGGACAAGCCCCTTATCCCATTCATTTGAATGTGTAAATAAATACTTGTTGTTGGGTTGGGGGGTGGGGGTGGGGGTGGGGGGTTCAAACCAAAAACCCTTCCTGAAGGGAGGGGGGGGTATATGGATATTTTTTGGAACAACACAAGAAGGAGCAAATGTTTTTGTTAGGTACTTTTGATTAGTTTTTTGTTCACTGCTATTGAAATAAAACAGCAATTGAAAATAAAAATAAACAAGAATGTTGTCGTCGTTGTTAAGCGTGAGTCACTGCTGTGCTTTGATAAGGTGGCCTTTAATTATATTTTATGGTAAGACCAACCTGCTAGCAAACTTGTTTATTTTTATAATTGATTTGTGCTTTATGACATCATGTTATGCTAGTCTTGTATTAATGCACGAAACATTTCATTCCTTTCAGAACAATCTGAATGAATCTCTGCACATAATTCCTGTCAGTCAAATCAAAGACATTGAACCAATCAAAGATGTAAGTACATGTAGTTGTCTAACACCGTGCCTTATGTTCAGCATCAAATTTCTAATTGCAGCATACGTTATCTCCTTATTGTTCTCCATACACTTCCTATGGATCTGGTTGGGAGAATTTATTTTAACATCAACATATTCTTGTTTGGTGACCAGTTCCCCTATTCTCGCGACCTATGTGCATGATCATGAACTGACACCAAAGTAGAAATTACATGCAGGTCACCGTTAGGTCTTATTTAATGAGTCAGTACAATAACACTTTCTATTGAATTATAGTTTCTCTCTTTTTCTGTACAAACTGCCTTATAAATGCCTCAGTGCCAAACCCCAGCCCTGACCGGACTAATGCCATTATGAGTGGGCAAAAGTTGCCTTACGATTCTAAGTTCTTGCTCTCAACAAACATTTTTTTCTTGTTTTCAGTCAAAACGTCCAACTTTCAAGGTCATCACCCCTAACAGAAATTTTATTCTAGCATCTGAAAGCACAAGTAAGCTTCTCATGCTTATTTTCACTTTGTATGGAGACTGACATGTTGGAAGAAAACAGGAAGAAATAAGTTGCATCTTTCATTGTTTACTATGCTTGAAAATTTGCTACTACACTTAATAGTAGTTCCAGAAAATACACAACCCCCCCCTCTCTGAGGAAGGGGTTTTGGATTGCACCCCCCACCCCTCAATTTTTCTGCAACTGCACAATGTGCCACCTGCCAACATTGATACGAGCAGTAGGCAGAACATTTTGTTACGTGAACTTATTTTTAAGGCCCAGCTTCCACAGGTCCCCTGTATCTTAGTGTTCAGAGCACCCAAACTGGTAGTGGGAAGGTCATGGGTTACACTCCTGCTGAGAGAACTTGATAATTTTTTCTCAGAATGCTTGTCTCATGGTTGAACCATACTCAAAATATGTTGTCAAGATCTGTTGTAAGTTGTCTTTTCTGCAGATGACCTTACATGCTGATAAATGTCCTTTGCTGGTTAAGTGTCTTCACATCTAAACTTAAATACTAGCAGGGAGATAAACAAACAAGTAAAACAAAAGAAAGAAGTAACTTAGAAAATGAAAAGATGTTGAGTTTCTCTGGCCACAAGCAAGGTGTGATAAAGAAAAAATCCAAATAATGGTACATTTCTAGTCTGAAAAGCCCTCCCCTTCCCCTAAAGCTCGGGGTGCAGTTTGAGCACCAGACTTGTCATATTTGACAATACCACAGTGACTGGAATCCATTGCTACTTTTTGCATATCCAAAATCAGTGTCAGTCCTGTTGTAGTATATGACACCATGTGATTTTGTATCACGTGCCATTGAACTACTTCATTTGAAGTTAATGTGGTTAGGTGTTTGAATCTGTTTCTCTTTTGACAGCGGAAATGAATCTTTGGTCACAAACTCTTATGGAAGCAATTATTACATACAAGGTAAAATATTCAATACACCAACAGTGATGAAACATACTTTAACAACCTCGCTTGACTACTGAGAGCACTCTTTTGTGTAATTATGTTGTAGGTGAAAATGAATCTCATTCAAGTAAAAATTTTCAACCTCGGTAGAAATTATTTCAATTTACTTTGTCTTCTAACCCTAACTATTCATAATTGTGGTTAGGAGACAAAGGAAAATGATATTCTACTTGGGTTGAAAATATACAAAATAACTCAACAATCTGACCCTTTGTCCAGTATAAACTTAGGGTCCTAGTTACAAACATCAGGGAGCTTGTATGACATTTTTAACCTCTTTAAACCCGCATATCATCATGCAAATTCTCCAAATTGTTCTCAAACATTTTCTTTGGTAATTGATAAGGAGAATTTGTTAAACAATCAATACTTTTGTAACTTGTTGATCTCTTCCTTTTTTCTCACAACCTTTATATTTGATTGAACAGTATTACCATATGGAGAAATTAAACATTGGTCACCCTTGTGGGTTAAGGGTTAAAGTAGTGAATTTACGTATTACACCGTAACTTTATTTTTTAGGGAGACGACAAAGCCTCGAAGAGTGGCGGTGACATGTGTGATCCAGATAAAGAGGTGGAAGTGATCTCTGTTTATAGTGACCTTTTTTTGGTTCACATATCTCTTGAGTGGCTCATGTTGTTAAGTTATAAGAATGCACATAAAATCCAGACTTGAATTTTAAAACAAGAGGGTGCCATGACATTCTTCCTCTGAAGTTTTTGTTTAACCCATTGGCATCTGGAACTTTTGCCGAAAATCACGTTTTCAAGCTAGTCGAGTCATTTTCTTGCCACTATCTAGCAATTAGGAGCTAAAACTCACCACAAAACCGTTGGCAAGTCGTGCACTACGCGGCCTTCTGCTCCAGATGCAAAACATTAGCTTTCAGAGTATGGGCATGCGCAGAAAGCAAAATTTCGAGATAGTTTTTGGGTTGAAAAGTGACACAGCAGTCTTGACTTTTGCTTTTCGCTTTCTCTTCTTCCCTCTTTTCCCGTTCTTTTTGCCTCATTTTTTTTGGGCTCTTGCTGGGTATTGAGTGGGCTTTGTTTTGGTGGGAAAAAGTTCTGGAAAAGCGTTTAGGATCCTAGGATTTGATGAAAGGAAAGGTAAGTGGGTGGTGGGGGCAGATTTTTATAGGAATTTTTGCGTTCATGTCGCTTGGTTTTTTGCCTTTATGTTTGGCCCCCCTTGACTGAATCATGCTCAATCTGGTATGGTTTCAAAGATCTCGCTATGATAAACACGTTAGTCACCAAAACTACGCTTGACCGTTCAAACTGATGGCGTGACAGGCGGCAGAAGGCACGTTGGTCTGCCAGGGCGCATGGGGGCGCATTGGACTTAAATGGGTTAATAAGAAAAAAGTATGTTTTTGTTAACATTCTTTTCCAGTCAAGAAAATGATAGACAAAATTGACCCTCCAAACTAACAGAAAATGTAGTGGTATATTGCCAAATACTGGCTGTTAGCGAAAGGAACCATCAAGGAAATATGTCTTGTCCCTCTTCAAGGGGCAGCCATTCATTTTCCAAATTATAATGGACCTATTTTTTAAAGCCCTTGGCTGAAATAAAGTTTGATTTTAAATGTGTTTCAGGGGTGGCTCAAGAAACAGGGCCATAATGTGGTTGCAGATTGGAAGAAAAGGTATGTCAAATATTTTACTGTTAGATATATGCCTCTTACTAAACAAGTTCTAGGTCCATACTGTTATGGGCTGAGTTTTTTCCCATACACTTATCGCCCAAGCGCGAAGGCCATAAATAAACAGGAAAAAATATAGGTCTGTAACTTACAATACAGACCAAGAAAACAAGGTAAGTAAGATATTTATTATAATTATGTCTGAGATTAATCATGCTTGCAGAAAAGGAAACTTTCAAATTTACCAGAACGCACAGTAGAATATGGCCGGCAACATTGGCCAATCACAGTGCGCCTACTAACTGAGAGATACAATAATACTATTTAGCAACGCAATAATTAACAATTAGACCCGTAGCCCTAGTGGGCTATTGCCCCATGGCCCTTGAGGGTGAAGGGTCTAATTGTTTTAGTATCACCCAACTAGTCAGACAGAAAAGGCAATAATAAAGTTAGCAAATCAAGTTTAAGAAATATTTATTTGAGAATAAAATTAAAGAAAGCGTCATGCTCGATTGCTACTTGAGGACTATTACTAATAGTCCTCTAGTAGTGTAGCCAATCAGAAGGCAGGATTTGCATTAGTCCACTAGTTGGGTGATACAAATACTATTTAACTATGTGGCATGTACTCGAAGTGGAAAGAACTGAGCACTTAACTCAATTGAGGCGATAACAACATAACATAGTATCACTATTACAAGCTAACAACAAAGCTGACCTGTATTCATACACGTACAAGTATGCAGTCCATGTTGCATTTGAATAGAGACACTTTATCACATTGTTATACAATGTTCCATACTGATGAGAGTAATATGAACTAATAGTCTCTAACTAGGCAGATGATCTTGTTCACTGCAACACACATGATACAAATAATGCTCTCTAAGTAGTTAACTCCATTTAACAAGTAAACTGTCGATTAACTTGTTAAAAAATTAAGTATTTTTACTGAAAGCATTGTAAATAATACTTTCATTGTGACTTTGTTTGTTTTTAGATATGTTGCAGTCAAAGATGACAAGATATGTTATTATGACACATATGAAGTAAGCTTATGTAACCTGTATTCTTTTTCATCTTGTTGTATAATGATCCTTATGGATGGTTCTTAGGGTAGTGCATTTACATGAGATACTTGTGTCCCTCAGGATTTTGTTTATGCAACCCCAATAAACTGTATTAATGCTGCACTTGCCAAAGTGAAGACTGTTGAAGGACACAAAAACAGATTTGTGATCATTACGTTCAACAAATCTTACAGGTTAGTGTGCAATGGTGTAGATGGTAGATTTTCAATGAGAATTTAACATTGCTGAACAATTGTCTTTTTAATCAGTACTGTGCTGGGAACATTCCACACTTATCACCCAAGAAATATAGGAGACGCATTTCTCATGTGAACTAAACTTGTTGTCGGTCCTGTGGTTAGAGTGTCAAGCCGACATTCCAAAGGTTGTGTGCAATCAATTATTATGAGTCCATGATGGTAAATTATTATTATTACCAGCATGGACTCATAATGTGCATACATTCGTAATTAAATGTACAGATACTGTATTTTAACAGTACCAACTTTTCTTTAATTTTTTTGACTTATGTACCAAACTGTTCCTGTTCAGCTTTCAGGGTGATAGTGAACATGATGCATCTTCATGGATTATTGCAATTGAAACAGCCATACAGATAGGACTGGGTGATAGAACTGTAAGCAAGTTTGATCATGTGTTAAACAGAGAAAAGTACATCCAGTGAGGCACAATTTTCTAAAACGTTTATGTATAATTTTTGGTTTACCATGTCATGGTTCAAACATCTCATTTTTCATTGACTTCTATGTTTTTGTAGAAATGTGTCTAACAAGAAATGAGCAGTTTTTGTAATTCTTGATTATCAACCAAAAATTTGAGATGGAAGGGGGGAGGGGTGGGTGGGGGGAGATTCACTGCTATGTTCTCACTCTTTGAAATGCATTACAGGTTGTAAGGGAGATAACATTAGGGAGTTTGAGAAATGAAGACGGTGACAGCAACAAGAACACAAAACAATGGGCTCTGCATGTGTGTTTTGCATTTTGATGCATTCCTTTACCATCCTCTGCAAAACAACAACGTGAAATGACCAATTTTATGTTTTCTCAAGAATGTGAGCGTATGACGGTAAAATCGTCTTTCTTTTTCATTACTTTGACATCATTCGTACGAACTGGAGAGTTCGCCAGCATTTTCCAAGTTAAACAAATTGGAATGATTGCAAAAGAGTTACAAAAACAAGAAGTTATATTTTTAAATAATGTTCTCATTGCCGTTGCCGTCCTCCCTATTCTTAAAACTCAAAACCATGCCCACAATGAGAGAATGTGGTATCTTAAGAACATGTACTCACAAATTCCTGCTTGCCTTTTATTGGGAGATTCTTGTGGCCATGCATGTTCAGGGCTGTGCTCTAGCGGCGCCCGGTCGCCCCTGGCGACTTACTTTTGCCATCGGGGGACCAGGAAATATTAGTTTTTGCACCAAAGTTATGTGCTGGGCACCCTGGATGTCAAGGGTTTAGAGGTTTGGGCGCCCAACTACTTTTCTTAGAGCACAGCCTTGATGTTGTTGTCTCTTACAGATTCTTGAAAAAGTTTGGGTAAATCCCAGTAATCGACTCTGTGCTGACTGCGGGATGAAAGGTACAAAATAGAACAAAGCTTAACAAAGATAATATTATTATGATACTACTACTACTACTACTACGACTACTACTACGACTACTACTAATTATTATTATTATTATTATAATTAATGCATTAAGTTTTAAGCACAAAACACGAATTGTGGAATAGATACTCTTGTAGGCATTCAATGCCTTTAAGAATTCATGCAGGATAAATGAGCAGAAGTTCAGTTTAACTTTGATATCATCGTGTTATTTCAATCCCCATGAACCATGGTTTTCGAGGTATATATGTAATGATATTGTTTCTTTGTGCTTAGCAAAAGTGAAAATTTGTGAGAAGTTTTCAAACTGAAAAAAGCAAACAAAACAAGACAAAACAAAGAATGAATTCTTTGGGTTTATATTAATTAATAAAAGAGAGTGTTTATTTCAGATCCAGTTTGGGCGTCCGTCAACTTTTGTGTCTGTGTTTGTGCAAAATGTGTTGGTAAGTTGTACCTAAGAGTCGTAAGTGAAGCAAAAGTCAAACTTATTGCAGTCAACACTTGTTATGAGCAACTGTTTGGTTGATCTATTAATGTTAATTAGCGTTCTTTGCATTGCATTGCAAATTGTATTATTGATAATAATTTAAATTTCAAAAATTATTGTTATTAATATTATTATAATAATTTATTATTGTTATTTTGTAAAGAAATAGATTCATAATATTTCTGGTATTAATAATGGCTACACTGTGTAAAGATTTTTTTATACTGCATTTATAAATTTTATAAATCCAAGTTCCTTTAAGTCATGTATGGTTTGCCTCTCAACCCTTGCTGAATTGTGTTCAATTTAAGGAATACATCGAAACCTTGGTGTGCATTGTTCCAGAGCTCGGTCTTTGTTGATGGACGAGAAGATCTGGAATCCAACTCTAGTTGAGGTAGTTCGATTTAAATAATTATTTAATTCGAAAGTCTTTATGGAGAAATAAAGTTACAGGTCCCTCAAGAATGCATTTAAAGAATTATCTTTCTTTCACTGTTATTCATTTGCCATTGCCATTAAATGAGTAGTATCTGTTTATTTATTTTTTATCTTTGGAGCTATAGTATATAGTATATGTGGAAGTTAAATGAAGTTTTGCGACTTCATACCTTCCCCTGATTTCACAGTTGATGATTAAAATTGGGAATGACAAAATATTAATGTCTATGTTTTTGCAGAAATGTGTTTAACAAGAAAATAATGAGCAGTGTAAAATCTCGTCATTTAATGGATAACTGCCTTGATGCTACAGAATATCGTATTCCCGAACACAACACTTTAGGCTAACAAAACATGGCTTCCTCCAACACACACACACACCTACTCACTCCGCTAGGTATCATGGGAAACACCAAAATGATTTCCGGTAAACTTCCGGTCCAATACATTACATCCCTCCATGTTTTTTTTTTTTTTAGTTTAACAATACAACATACTATAGCAATGAATAAAACTCCAACAAAAGAATAAAGCATGAGCTAACACAAACTTAAATGCCTTAACATAAAGCAAAGTTCAGTTCCATAAGATGCAAAGTTCAGCTACAAGCAGGTCCACAAATAACAGTGCTGAGTCACCCTTTTTGCAGTTCATAATCATCAAATCGTTTAGGTAGTCTAATAGTTCGAGTTGGCCTTGGGGTGGTCACCTGCTGAACTGGAATCGGGCTAACAATGGACTGCACAGGTGCTGTCAAACAAGTCGGCTCTAAAGGTTCACGTTGCCCCACAATTTCACCTGTTTCGACCATGTCTTTCTCTTCTCGACGTCCAGTGTTTACATTCTCCGAGAGTTTCTCATGGTACTTTTTTACAAATGACACGTTTCGCTTTATCTCAACGCCATCTTTGTTCCTTACTGTCACCTCTCCTCCATTTCTGTCCAGTACTTCACAGGGACTTGGATCATAGTTTGGGGACAGTTTGTTTGTTTTCGTGTTTCTCAGCAGGACTTTATCCCCAGTTTCCACTTGGCTCTCCGCCGCGTGCCTCCTAGCATCAACGTATTCTTTTTGAGACAGCTTATGTGCCCAGTCTCTGTCATGAACCTCCTCGCTGGTGATAGGTGCCTCACGTCTCAGGTCTGGTAACTTGGTCCGCATTTCCCTCCCGAACAATAAGTAATATGGCGTTACCCCGGTCGTCATCTGAGGGGTTGATCTGTATGCTATTAGAAATGTCTGCAGTTCCTGGCGCCAATCTTTCCCGTCAATTTGGGCAATCCGGATCACTTTCAGCAACGTGCGATTTTGGCGTTCCACCTCCCCGTTGGCTTGTGGCCACAACGGTGGTGCTTTGCGGTGTTCTATCCCATTTTCTGCAAGGAAGGCTTCAAACTCGTCTGAGACAAATTGAGGACCGTTGTCAGTTTTGAGTGTATAAGGTACTCCAAATCGAGAAAATATCGGTTTAAGGCTATCGATGATCTTGGCACTTGTAGTTGACTTCAGGATAACTACTTCAAAATATCGGCTATAATAATCGACCACAACAAGCAGATTCTCTCCAGAAGGTAGAGGGCCTAATATGTCTGCAGCACAATCCTGCCATGGTCCGCTTGGTGGGAAGGCTCGCGCCATAGGTTCCGGGGCAACATATTCACTGACAGCCTGGCAACCATGACAGCTCTTGCACAATTTCTCTGCATCTGCATCAATTTTGGGCCACCATACTTTACTTCGTAGCCTGCATTTCATTTTAACAATGCCCTGATGTCCTTCGTGGGCTAACTCCAAAACACGCTGTCTGAGCACCTGGGGAATTACCAGCCTGGAACCACGCAGCAGCAGCTGACCAAAGGTACACAATTCATTCTTCACTTGTAGGTAGGCAGGCACAGTACACCTACTCCAGTCTCCCATTCTCACACACTCCTTGATATGGTTTAGTTCTGGATCTTCAGCTGAAGCCTCCTCTATTTCAGCGGACATCAGGGAACAAGGTACACTGTTCTCAGCTACAGCACAGACATAGTCATAACGTTCTCCATAATCACCACGGAACTTGCAATTTAGCCTGGACAACGCGTCTGCAATGTTGGTTCTGCCTGGCCTATAGACGACCCTGAAGTCGTAAGCTTGCAAGCGGAGAACCCACCGTTCCACACGGGCTGAAGGTTTTGACTTTGGTGAGTAAATATACTCCAATGGCTTATGATCCGTTTCTAGCTCGAATTCTCTCCCAAAAACATACATGTTAAAGCGTTCACAAGCCCAAACAAGGGCTAAGGCCTCTTTTTCTGTTTGGCTGTATCGTCTTTCTACATCTGTCAGACGTCTTGAGGCATAAGCAATCACTCTCCATTCACTGCCCTGCAACTGAGTCAACACTGCTCCAAGACCCACGGGTGAAGCATCTGCCACAATCCTTGTTCTGCCATCTACACTGAAGTAGGCCAGAGCATTTGCATTCGTAATCAGTTCCTACAACTTCTCAAACGCAGCCTGCTGTTCTGGGTACCACTTGAATTCTACATTCTTGTGAGTCAGTCTCTGAATAGGTTCCGCGACAGATGACAAGTCTGGGACAAACTTAGACACAAACTGAACTAGACCTAAGAAAGATCTTGCCTCGCTGGCATTTTGTGGTGGATCTGCATGTAAGATTGCTGCGACTTTCTCTTTGCTGGGTTTCACACCATTCTGTGTTACTTCATGTCCAAAGAATGTCAATCTTTGTAGTCTGAACTCGCACTTGCTTTCGTTCAATGTCAAACCAGCCGTCTTCAATCGATCAAGTACAGTAAAAAGCCTCTCATCGTGCTGCTTAAGGTCCTTTCCATGGATCACCAGGTCATCTGCAATGTTGACCACACCATCACAGCCACGTAGTACATCCCGGATGATTTGTTGATACTTTTCAGGTGCTGAGGTCACCCCAAACATGAGTCGGGTGTATCTGTAAAGGCCGCGGTGGGTAACAAATGTTGTCACATGTCTGCTCTCTTCTGCAAGAAGTATCTGGTGAAATCCCCACTTCAGATCCATTCGACTGAACACTCTGCTCCCATTTAGGTCTTGCAGAACTTCCTCAACAGTTGGTATAGGCTGGCGCTCTCTGATAATCGCCTGGTTTGCGCGCCTCATATCGACGCAAATCCTGACATCTCCGTCAGGTTTGGGTACAACGACCAGTGGTGAAACCCACCCAGTTGGCCCTTCCGGTACCTCTTCTATGATTCCACTTTCCAGTAATTCATCTAACTTTCTCTCCACTTTTTCCCTTACAGCAAATGGGATCCTTCGTACAGGTTGTGCCACTGGCTTGACAGAGTCGTCGATGTTCAGCTTCAACTCATAACCCTTAAGGAGGCCTACACCACTGAACAGTTCCTTGTATTTGTCCTTGATATCTTGCCCCATAGCCTCTACCCCAACACTGTTCACAGTATGAATAGGTCCAATGCGCAGCAGGTGTAATTTCTCAGCAGTGTCTCGACAAAGCAGGGTTCTGCCATCACCATCCATGACCACAAAATCAGCTTCACAGGTAACATTTGTGTCCCCTGATGTAACATCAGCTGTAAATGTTCCTAGGGTCGGCAGTGGTGTGGTGTTTCCATACGCAAATAAGACCTTAGCTTCTTTGCGGGTCTGACACAGGATTCTCTGATTCTTGAGCCACTCCCAAGTTTCCTTCCCAAGAAGGTTGCATGTTGCCCCTGAGTCAATTAGAACATTTGGCAAAATGACTCCTCCAATCTGTAGGGTTACTATTCCATTACAGTGATTCACCTCATTTCCCACAGAAAACACATACTCAGGTGTAAAATTAGGCCTTTCCCCTTTCTCCGCCTCTCCATCGGTGCAACTATCAACAAAGTTTGTGTTGGTCTTCTTGCCCCCATCAGTCACCCTTGGATCCACTCTCCTCCCCCAACTGCTGACGCCTTGTTTCTGCCCCTGTTGGGAACCTCGCTGTGGCCTTTTATGACACTTAACCTTAAAATGACTGCTCCACACTGATCACACTTACGACCTCTAGTAGGGCATCTCCAATCTCTAGCAAAATGGTCCTCTCGACCACAGTTAAAACACTCTTTCTTCTCACTGTTCGCACCAAACTTTACATCAGTGACACTGTTTACATGCTCTGAACCAGCGTTCCCTCCCATTGTTTCCATTTGCAAGTCAACTGCTTCCTGTGCCCTGGCGATTACTAACAGGTCATTCAATGTAACACCGCCTTGTTTTTCAAGGAATTTCCTACGCAACTTTGCTGAATAGCATTTATCAATTAGCTGATCTCTGATGTACTCGTCCTCCCGCTCCCCGAAGTCACATGAGGCCGCACGTTGTCTCAACCTACAGACAAACTGATCAACAGTCTCTTCGCTACTTTGGCCGATTTGCCTGAATACGTGTCTTTCGAAAGGCACGTTAGCTTTAGGGATAAAGTAATCATCTAGTACCTTTAACGTGGCGGCGTAGTCCTTCTCCTCACCGTCGGACACAAGGGTAAAGAAAACTTCTTGTACTTCAAGGCCGGCTGTGTGAAGTAGAAGACCTCGTTTCTGTGAGTCATTCGTGATTCCTTTTCCCAGCACGTACAACTGAAAAGCTCTCTTCCATTTTCTCCAACGTTGTGAAATGGAATGCGGATCTCCCTTAACTTGAAAAGGCTGTAATCCCCCGACTTCAACAGCCACAGGCGTCGAAACTCCACTGCTACTGGCGGCACTCTCCGAAGTTCCCGCCTCGCTCGAACCTCCGGGCATCACAACAATATATGCAACCACTAAAAACAAAGCCCACTTGAAACTACAGCGAAGGTTTCCTTTACCATCCCATCCTCGTCGCCAGATGTAAAATCTCGTCATTTAATGGATAACTGCCTTGATGCTACAGAATATCGTATTCCCGAACACAACACTTTAGGCTAACAAAACATGGCTTCCTCCAACACACACACACACCTACTCACTCCGCTAGGTATCATGGGAAACACCAAAATGATTTCCGGTAAACTTCCGGTCCAATACATTACAACTAGCAGTTTCTGAGATTCTTGGCCTTCCAAACTGGAAACTGTTCAATATAATTATCAACCAAATGTTTGATTCCACAGTTGATGATTAAGATTGGAAATGACAAAGCAAACCAGCTTCTAGAGCACAAGTTACCTGACGACGATAAAATATCACCACAGGCAGATGTGTATGTATAATGTTCAAAGCAAATTGTCTTCTTTGAGTTATGGATTATGTTATACTACATAGCGAACTTGGGATGTTCACTGTTAAAGTGCCTATGAAGTAAAAAGTTATGTTTGCATATTTGAAAGGCCTTTCAAAGTGAGTAAGAATGGCACCTTCCTTTTTGAAAGATCTTCTTTCATTCCTGAAATATTAAAGTTTTTGCTTATTAAAAATTGATGATGTCATCAGTGGTTCAAGTAAGAAGATAAATCACAAAATTGATAATATCTCTGGTAATAATTATTTAAGTGATGCCATTCAAACTTGGCACCAGTAATGAACGTGAGGTAAGAAGGAAAATGATACCTACTGTGATGTTGCCATGGCAACACTTTTGGTCCCAGGCCTTCTTTGCCATGAATCAAATATCTGCAATTTTGAACAGATGAGGAGGGGCAGATGGTCTTTCTTGAAACACACGTGATACCCATATTAACTTACTCACTAGCTCATTGTAAGTGAACAATCCTTAATTAAGACAAAAACTTGGAAAGTGAATTGTGTATGAAACAGGCCAGGATGCAGAACTGTGTCCATGGCAACAGAGCAGTGGGTGTCATTTTGTGTCTTACCTAACGTACATGTACATTGCCCCCTAGTTAAAATAGACCTGGAATTCCGGTGGAATCCCACCGGAATTCCAGCCCGGACTTGTCCGGAATTCCGGTTAAATTCCAGGCGGTTTCCGGGTGAATTCCACCGGAATCCACCGGAATTATTGCCGGCATTCCGCTGGTATTCCCCTGGAATTCTAGTGGAATGCCGGATCGGAATCCACCGGAATTCCGGCGGAATGCCAGATTGGAATTCCACCGGAATTATTGCCGGCATTCCGCTGGTATTCCCCTGGAATTCTAGTGGAATGCCGGATCGGAATCCACCGGAATTCCGGCGGAATGCCAGATTGGAATTCCGCCGGAATTATTGCCGGTATTCCTCCGGTATTCCGGGAACCTCATCTGGAATTCCGGTAGAATGCCAGATTGCAATTCTGCCGGTTTTCCGGGAACCTGAGCCATCTGGATTTCCGGTGGAATGCCAGATTGGAATTCCGCCGGTATTCCGGGAACCTCATCTGGAATTCCGGTTGAATCCATACCATCTCGCTATCTTAAAGAAATGCTAGGCCTCATACTTAAAGAAAATTCCTTTGAGTTCAAAGGGGAGAATTTAATTTCTGACATTCTTAAGGCTCGCATGGACAGAACGGCGGAGCGAAAATATGATTTTAAGGTTTGAAAAAGCAAAATTATGTAGCAGCTTGATGAAACTGAAAGGCGCTCAGATCGTTAGCGTGACATGCATGAGGTTTGATTTACACATTGTACACACATACCTTCACGGCAAACTGTTTGTGACATTAGCGTTCCATGGCGACTTAGAAACCTTATAGAACTCAAGACGTCCAGACGTTTATTAACTGTTTCCAAATGAGTAAATTTCGAGGCGGAATGTAGTGCGTGTACCAAAGAAATGAACACAGCCGTATTCGGTCAACAGAGGAAACGCATGTACGGTTGCTGCTGAGCTAAATATAAACGGGTTAAACAAGCATTACACCGCAAGATTGACGCTATATCTTCGCTGATCAAGAAACCATAAAAATAATATGAAATGCTAATGCAACGAAAGCAAACAGTCCATTTTATTTGAGGTATAAAATTAAACATTGACAAAATTTCCAAGTCCGTAAGATCGATCGCTGTACGTAAATTAATTGCGATCTTAACGATAACTGTACTTTCGACTATAAATGACAAGGGTTTTTTGGTCCTACTTGTAAAATTGAAGGTACTTATACT
The DNA here is from genome assembly GCA_948470475.1 of Galaxea fascicularis. Lineage (NCBI taxonomy): Eukaryota > Metazoa > Cnidaria > Anthozoa > Scleractinia > Euphylliidae > Galaxea > Galaxea fascicularis. The sequence goes on along the minus strand of OX419341.1, from coordinate 24,425,927 downwards.
CCTGTGATATTGACTATTTTCTCTTTTCTACCGGCTTTCACCCTTGCGTAAGTGATCTGCTGCGTGAAAGCCGAATTCCCCTCCTTGCTGTAAGGATATGCTTTCTTGTTTTGAATGTAGAACGCCGTCAAATATTCTGTGAATTAAGAAAAAAAACAAAAAGGTGAAATCAGTACAAATGAAGACAAGCAGAGAAAGGAACCTCTTACGACATACGGCGGTTTAATAACTTACTACTAATTCACGCGCAAGCTGAAACATTCCTCCGACGGTGAAGTCGCTTAGGCCCAGTTCAGACGTCGTGCTTCTGCCGTGCCGAACTTAATTGCAATTAGGTTCAACTGTAGCACGGCAGAAACACGACTTTGATGCAGACGTCGTGCCAAATTCAGGATTACTGAAGCCACGCAACAATAAGTCAGCGGTAATGAAACAAATCCCGCCAAAATACATTACTATAATTTATGAATTTTGTTTGGCACGGCAGAAGCACGACGTTTGAATCGCTGCCGTGCCAGAGTCGTGTAGCACGACAGTGCTTGTCGAACTTAATTGCTTTGCCGAACTTAATTCAAAAGTGTGATTCAGACGTCGTGCTTCTGCCGTGCTTTTGTCGAACTTAATTCTTGAATTTAGTTCGGCACGGCAGTAGCACGACGTATGAACTGGGCCTTAGGCTAAATATCACATGTCTTGCTCAGGGTGTCACGAACACTTAGACGACCCCAACTCTTTTAAAATGGTCACACAATGTTTATAGGCAAAATCTTCTCCGGTTTATATCTGTGGCGTCCGGTGGGTACAAAACTGACTTCAATTTGAACAACATTATAGCGATTGTAGACGGCGGCGACATGGCATAACAGAGTTGAACAGTTTTGTTTGGGCTGACGTTTTGTGGTTGAAAAATACTCTCAAATACACTTTAGATGCCATGTGTTAACAGTTGCGTTCATTCTGGGGGAAAAGCTTTTTCACTGAGCAAACACAGCAGCCAGAAAAATGAAGTATTTTGGACAGGCCATTTTTAGCGTCTCCAATTTTCCGCCAAAAAATTAGGTTCTGTCACGCTGCGTATATGATGCAGTTTCAAACTTTTGCAGCCAAAATTATGGCCGGTCATGGGCTCTAGAAAGTAGTGATTGAATGAAATGAACCACCTCATTCGTACACACAGTTTGTACTTCATTTATATACTATTTGGTAGAAAGACAACGAATTAGCCTTTCGATTTGATTTTGGCGGGCTCACTTTAACGGTCTATGGTTTTGTAGCCGCGTTTTATCTGGTTTGGTAACACTAGCATTTATCACTCATTTATAAATTGTTAATGGAAATCGAAGAATCTCAGACTTACCTTTGGATGCTATTTTCACAATAACTCCTAACCAAATTTGTTTGGCGCCTTTCTTGTTCTTCCATGATACTTCCACCTCGTTACCCTCTGCAAAACTTTGCCTCAAAATGCATTTAGGGCCTGATTACATGAGCCAGGCTGGCCCGGTTAGCCGGGCTGCTTCGGTGTGGGCTGGCCCGGTTGTCATGTAATCGCGAAGTTGATTTTTGTTGCGTTTAACAAACATGCCGAGATCCCGGCAAACTCAAACCAGCCCGGTTAACCGGGCCAGCCCGGCTCATGTAATCAGGCCCTTACTCTGGGGCACTATACTTAAGCTTTTATCCCCATCAAAATAAATGCACCCGTACATAGCCATTATAATAAAACTCGACTGAATAAGATGAGGCAGCGTTCTTCGGAGCTTCTAAACACGGGTGACTTGGTTGTGATCGAACAGAATCAAATTGAACTGATTTAGGTCTATAACCAATCAGCTTTCGTCATTCCACGTAAGAGTACACTTCAACTTTCCTCTGATGACAAACATACCCTTGTTCAGGGACTCACCTCTGTTTGACCTACAGTTGCTACCTGGAGTTGCTATTGGCCGTAACATGGCAGATCATGATGACACCCACTGGAACCTGCCTTTATATCACGTAGTACAACACATTCTTTTAAGTCAAGTAGCTCAAGTACGCTGTTTACATACACTGCGACACCAAGACCAAAAACAAGTTGCATTAAGCGGTATGATGGATGTTAGCAAAATTCGACGTAAACGCAAGCGATCACAAGAAAAAACAACGGACGAATTTGTAGAGGTTAGCGTACCTTTACTTGCAGCAGAAGAGGCCGTCGACAATCGCCAACCATGTGCGAATTCCCTAACCGTGTTGAAGTAGATTAGATTCATTGCATTGGTTAATGTTTATTGTGCAAATAATGTGGTGCGAATAAATAAACAAAGACGGGCTTTCAACAAATTCTTCAATTGCTCTAACGGCTGACATAACCTTGACAAATCTTTCCCCACCCATCATCACCACAGTAGTACTTTCGCCTAGAGCTCCTCGACCTCAGAGCATGCGAGAGATCTCCACGAGATAAGTTGGGATAAAACTAACGCGATAGAGGAAATTGTGTCTGCGTTCGCGAGCAGTGTCCCCAACAAAGTGAAAATTCCCTTCTCTCTCTAAGGCTCGCTGCACAAAGGTTTATCTTTTTCCTCGCAATATCATCATATCTGGACGGAAATCGCCGGGGATAAACGATGGCAGGAGCGTAACATGCATGAATCAACAACGGAAGGCAAACACAGGTACGTCAAGCCGGTTCATATCAAGATGAAAAAGTCACTAATTCGTCTTTCCTTCAAATGGCTTATGAAGTGGTTGGCAAAATAATGTGATACTATTTGTTTGTAACCTGTGAAAACTGTGTAAAGGCCAATGGTCGTTGTCTCACGCTAGCTCTACAACAATTGTGTTTACAATGAATTTATGGAACGAGCTTTATAACTATTTGGACACGTCTATTGGAGTGCTATTAACATCATATTGACAACTAAATTGCCATAAATTGGCAAAATGTTTCAAACTTGCGAGTCACCCTCACAAGAGCTTATTTCAGTAAATTATGCTACAATTTTCCAGCCCTGCGAGTTACAATAGTTCCACGCGTATATTTCACCATGCATGGAATATCCACAAAGACCCAACACGTCTCAGGCTTTGCCAGGCTAATCGCCCTGATTAAGCCTAACATAAAACCTAACAGCTCCTTAAAATTTTCAGGCTTACATCTCAGGCTTTGTCAGGCAAAAAAGGTTACCGTTTCGTAGCGTTATTCGCCATGAAAAAAATCACGCTTTGTTAGGCTACGATTAAGCCTAACATAAAACCTAACATCACCTGAAATTTTTCAGGCTTAGCTCTTTTAACCTAACAAATTCAATGTCAGGCTTTTGTTAGGTTTGGTTCAGGTCTCAGGTCACCAAATCAGGCCTGAATTAGGCCTGATTTAATGGTTTGGTTAGGCCAGACTTTTTCGTACGGGACGTTGGGAGGTCAGAGCAGGTCTGTCGTGATCTTTAACCTAATTTTTTTATTCAAATGACTCAGACTATTTAACATTGTAATATATGCAAATATGTCAGAACAATGGTTAGGTATAACATTAAATGTTGAAACGAGTCCTTGCAATTCAATTGTGTGCTAATGTAGTTGCACTCTGTCAGGAGTCCAAACCTGGCCTCCAGAATTTTGGGTGCCATTTAATATAACCCGGAATTCCACCAGACTCTAGAACTCCAGGCCTGGCATTTACCTGGAATCCGGAATTCTGGGCACAACTACCCCAAAATTCCACTGGACTCCAGAACTTCAGGCCTAGAAATTAACTGGACTCCAGCATTCTAGGCACAACTAACCGGAATTCAACTGGATTCCAGGATTCCGGACTCAATAGTCCGGTATTCCGCGTTCAATCACCTGGAATTCCACTGGACTCCAGCATTCCGGGTGGCACTAACCCGGAATTCCCCTGGAGTCCAGGATTCCAGACCTGGCATTCCACCGGACTCCGGCATTCCAGGTTCAATCATCTGGAATTCCTCCGGATTCCGGGTGGAATCCTCTCCGGACCTGGGATTCCGGTGGAATTCCTCCGGAATTCCAGGTCTCTTTTTACTAGGGTGCTGCTGCCAAGTTTGAATGGCATCACTCAAATATTTCCAGAGATAGTTTATCAATTTTGTGATTTATCTTCTTACTTGAGCCACTGATGTTGTCATCAATTTTTAAGCAATTCTCTCATAATGGCTGATATCGGAAATTATGACTGCCATAAAGTTCTTTGTTGCAAATCCAGTTATTGTCAGGGGTACTCTTGATGTGGAGGTTTCCAGATTAAATACCAGTGCATCTGACGTTGTAGCCTATAATGTCACATAAACAAATCTTGGCAACCTTTGCTTTTGATGGTTTGCACATTGAAAGTTAACAGAACTGAACCTGTTTACTGCTTTTTTGGTGGATTGTAGCTCAGGAAGACGAGAGTTTATTTATTCTAAATACTGGGAAAAGAGGTATTGCAAGTACCACCAGGCTTTTGGGAATGCTGATGTTTTAGGAAAGGTGAAGTATTACTTAACACATTATTTAAATATGATTGTACAGTTCCTGAAAATATCAATACCACAACCTCCCTATAGAGGGTCAGTGGAAATTCCAAGTTAGAGGGGGGTGGCAAAAGCAAAAGTTTTAAAGAGAAGTATGGAGCTAAATTGGAATTTTCAAAGAGGTTTGGGGAAGGGAGGGGAGGGGGGGGGGTGCAAACCAAAAGCTCTCTATGTGTTTGGGGGAGGGGTAGGGTATTTTTTTGAACTGCATATTGCCTTAGTTCGGTGTTTATCGATCTTATTTGTTGCCTGTCGATGTGAGTTATCTCCCAAGAAAATCATAAACGTAGTTACAGCTGTAATCTGAATGATCAACTCTGCAACTTATTAAACCCAAAGTAGGAATGAGGATACCTTGTTCAACTTTAAATCATATTTGTTCTCCTTTGCAGACCTTGCGGGATACGGTTTTGACAGATGATGTTTTGACAACCATGGAACTGATTCTCAACCAAGTAGATGTAAGCCTATTCATAAAATTTTCCCCCCATGCATTAAATAAAATAATTATTGATGTTCTTTAATATTTCACTTTTCAACTCCAACATGTTATCCCAAGATTTGAACTAAGAGTGTTATTCTGCGGTGACACAAATAAAGAGTCATCTGTGTCCATCTTCATTGCTTAATCTGCATCTTCATCATCATTGTCACAGTCAATGTCTTTGTCAGAATGTCTGTGATCATTTGTTCAACTCTGCCACAAAGCCAGTTGTGTATGTAGAGGGTTCTAAGTTGCTGGTTCTGCCATTGAAAGGTTAAATTGAAGTTGAATCCATTCTAAAACCAGTTTAATTTTTGCATCATTTAGGTGCGTTATGTACCATCAGATGCTGAGGATGAAAACACTCGTAAGTCCAAAAGATTTTATGATTATTGAAACCAATGTAGGAGTTCCTTCTCTAGTTCATTTGAACACATGGGTTTGAAACTCAGCGCTTACTCATAATAATAATAATAATAATAATAATAATAATAATAATAATAATAATAATTACTCATGTACATATTATTCACCAAAATGGAGGTGGCTAGTGGTGGGTATTTACTGAGCCTTGAAGTGGTGAGGTAAATATCCATCAATGGCCACCAACACTGAGGTGAACAATAATTGTCAGTTTAGTTTTTACTATAACAGTGAGTTAATAGAGTTAAAAAATGATGGTTTTCAACTCATTCATTCTTGTCAACAATATTACTACCGAAATCACTAAACTGTTTGCACCCCGGAAAAAATGACCGATTGCATTTGAATTTTCGATTTTGTGACCATTTGGAATGCCCCATTTGGTCATGTGACTTTCCCCTCTCAGAGACTCTCTACAACAGTGGTTCGTGCTCAAATCAGGGCTCAAATATTAGTAATCATGAATGTTTACGTCAGAACGTTTGAACGTGGAAAAACAATTGAAAAAGATATGAGGTCACTGATTATTGATTATAATTATTTTGAGACAAGGCGGGGCAAGAACGTCATGGTAAGCCAAATATGTAAATCCGTATTCCTCTATTGTCTTGATCTATTGTCCTGTAAATGTACTTTATTGTCTTCTTTTATATGTGCTCTAAATGTGGGCTAGCATGAAGTTTTTACCCAAGGCGGGGATGTTTCAACAGAGTTCTATTCGTATCAGTTCTCATCATTAAGATAACGAACTCGTATCTGACCACAACTCATATCTTGAAATGTTTTTGTTGTTTCTTTTACCCCTCTCATGATTCCATTAAAGTCGAAATCTTGAGGTGAGGAGATGAAAAAAGTTCCACATTTCTGGAAATCAGACCCATAATGAACTTCCACTAGTACATGATCACCGATCGCGACACCCGAAACCCGCTAATGTGCCACCTTTCCAGGTGACCAAATAGGGTGCTCCAAATGGTCATGTTAACAAATTGAAAATTTAAATGCAATCAATTGTTTTTTCCGCAGTGCAAACAGTTTAGTGAGTTTGGTAGTATTTGGATTTTCACACAAGTTGCTCAGATGTGAATAGCACTTGCTATGCCAACTTGGAGTAGCCAATCAGAGCACTCAAAAAATGCCTTCCACTGTTTTAGTATTAACTAAACGGGGGTATGAGTAAGTTACTTGTAAGTAGGTGGGGATTCCAGGTCTTGTGGTAAAGGCAATGTGCTGTTTTTCTATCAAAGTAGCCAGAGATATATAACTCAGAATTTCTGGGGAAAATCTCGAACCCCTGCCCTGTATATAGCACATGGGGGATGTGCCAACCAATAGGGATTGGTGTTACAGTATAAATTCTTGTTATATCTCTCAGTTAGTACAGGCACTCTGACTGGTCAATTTTGCGAGCTGTATTCTACTGTATGGCCTGCTAAATTTGAAAGTTTTGTTTCCCATGCACCCAATTAACCTCAGAGATGTAATAAATATCTTACTAACCTCATTTTCTCGGTCTGTACTGTAAGTTACAGATCCTTGTTTTTTCCCATTGATTTATGGTCCGCATGCTACGTGCTTGGGCCATAAGTGCATGGGAAAAAAACTTGGTCTGTAACTTAGTAAGAGGTATATATTGAAATTACAGGGCTTTCATTAGAAGCCGGCAACTGGTGACAACCGCTGCTTACTTTGTCAGAATTTACCTCTCACCGCCACCAAAATGATTAAAACAATTAATCAGGTCGCCACTTACTTTAGCTTGCTCAAACGGCTATTTCAAAAATTATTGAAACCCCTGAAGTATTGATATTGTCTCTCCCATAACATAAACATACACAGTCCTGTAGACAAGGTACATTGATGCCCTGATCAGTGGTCAGGATACAATCAGGAGATAGAGATGTTCCTTATCTGCACTGACATCTTGTGTTTGTTTTCCTCAGCTCTTGAACTTGCTGAAGAAGCTGGACAAACACATCAAGCAGTAAGTGCAGCTTTAGCCTTACCACCCACACAAGGTTGATCCCAAACCCATCTTAATGTGCTAATGTTGATGAAGTCCAAAAGAGTGGCAATCAATCAATCAATCAATCAATCAATCAATCAATCAATCAATCAATCAATCAATCAATCAATCAATCAATCAATTTACCCAGGAAGCTCCACTCACCACAAAGTGGTTTTTAGGGAGGTCCTGCATCTGGATTGTTTTGAAGTTTGGAAATGTTGGTTGTTGATGAGAGGAGAAAGCTGGAGTACCCGGAGAAAAATTTTAGAGCAGAGTAGAGAACCAACAACAAACTGAACCCACATACATGTATGACGAGGAGTCCAGGAATCAAACCTGGGCCTTATTGGTGGGAGGCGAGTGCTTTCACCACTGCGCCAACCCTGCTCCCCTGTGCTGTACTATTCACCCAGGCTGTTACTGTTTGCTTTGCAACTTGGAATGTTCTCCATTGTTTTAAGTGCTCATTGAAAAAAAAAACCTATGTTTGTGAAAGCAGGAGTTCAGAGAGTGTGTAGTAAGACACGAGCAAAATGCTTCTCCATTTAGGATACCCACTGTAAGTGGTAATTAAAGACAGGGCAGTCGCTAATTTTTGAAGTAGGTGGGGATATAAATAAATTGCCGGGGATATGAGTTGCTGTAGTGAAGTCAACATGCTGGTTTTATATCAAAGTAGCCGGTGAGATACCTCAAAATACCAGGGGAAAATCCCCGGCCCCCGGCCCTTAATGACAGCCCTGAAAGAAGATGACATTGCCTTTTTTTCCAGGTTTTGAAAACTTGAGCTCATGGTGTTAAATAGTTAAGATATGATTAGCATGAGACTCAAAAATCTCTTACAACTAAAACCTGTTAAAATGTCTTTCTTTTGCTGTAGGAATTACTTCGCCAGAATGGTGGGGAAGGTTTGTAACTTTATCTGTTGTCATTGAGGTTTGTTGATGCAACCAAAGGTTTTTCTAAGTTATTTAAAACAAATAATTTGACATCCTTCTCATTTCTTTTAACTGAAGGTAAATTTGAAATGCAGAGTTCCAATGATGAACAAGGCAACAGCGAGGTGAAGATTACACTCCATTTTGTTCCATTAACATTCTCCCTTGCAATCAATCCTGACCCAACTTTGATACTGATAACTGCTTGTTTACATCTTAGACTTCACAAAGCACTCCTGTGGTTTACGAGAAAGAAGGTTTCTTGTACAGGAAGGAAGGGGTAAGCTGCTACAGCTGTACAGAGTTCACTACTTACAAGAATGGTAGCAAGAGCTATGCTGGCCAGAAATGTTTGTGACAACTCGATTCAGTATTTTGTTATACATCAGTGTCTGATTTCCAGTAATAACAGACACTGTCTAATTTAATTTTAGACATTCGTCCCTCTTTGAGTGTGATGCCATTTTATATTGTTAACCGCCTATTTTGTCTTTAATTCACCACAAGTAGTGGTGAATACACTATTTTGCTAATGATCAGTTCCAAGTGAACTGTGGGTAGATCCAGTCCTTTATGGGGGCAAACGGTCAAAATTAGAATTTCAAATTACGTCTTTAAATGGCCGTTTGCACCCACAAAAGACTGGATCTACCCACCACAATTCACTCGGAACTGATCATTACCAAAATGGTGTATTTAAGACAAAGCTCCTGAAACAAAATGGCACTGTATTATCAATATTGTATTGTCACGGTTATTACGAAGTGTGAAAACATACATGTACCATGTTTTAAGTACTGGTAGTGTTAGTATCGTATCGTAAGTAGCGCAAGGTCAGTATTGTAAGTACATATAGACCAAGTATGGTGTTGCCAGCAGCGTAAATACGGTAAATGTAAAAAAATAAAGGGGATAGTTTCTAAAGAAACTGTGGTGCTGCGTCGGTGGGGAAGTTGTATACAAAATGTAAGTTATGTAAGATGCTGTAGGAATGTTCTTTGAAAAATATTGTTTTGATTTAAGGCCTGGAAGAAAAAATGGTTCCTACTGAAAGACAGACATTTGAAGTATGCCAGAGGTGTAAGTAGATCTTTGAATCCCCTAAATCTTTTACCTCTGGACTGAAAGTGACATGGGTATATTCGCATTCAGTTTAATTTGAAAGTATTGCATTTCGTCTCACTTTCAAAAACGAAGACACAGCTAATTGCTGGTTTGCATGTGAAGCCATGGCGGCCATGTTGGTGGTCAAGAAGAATTGCTTGCCTCTCCGCAGGAAACTAAACTCAATTTGTATGCAAATTATGCGGACAAAAATGTATTGTATTGACCACCAACATGACCGCCTTGTCACGTGGTTGAAAACCAAGAATATAGTTATTAAGAGTTGATGTGAGTCATTTTCCACTCTTGAACAACCCAAGGGTCAATGGCAGGACGTTAGAGTGCCAGTTAAACAAGAAGTAAAAGTTTCAGTCTTCACTGATGCCTTGATTTTCTTTGGCCTCAGCTGAAAGTTTTGATATGTTTGTGTTCAAAATGCTGAATGACTAATTTTGTTTTCAGCCTCACGAGAAGGAAGACCTGGTAACGATTGATCTTGCAACTGTGACGCAACTCGTGAAGTGTCCCAAGGGAGAGCCACTACAAATGGATATTGCTACTATGGAAAAGTGAGAAGCGCAAAAAAAAAAAAAAAACAAAAAAGAAAAAAATATATATATGACCTTTATGTACCTTGGGCTGAATATATTGCACAAAAGCTAGTGGGGCCAAGCAAATAATTAAAAAAATACAGAACAAGGTTAAGAAAGTATCTTGGAGGAGGCGAACCAGTTGCCTATTTAACCCAAGAGCTGGTCATTCAAAACTGTGACGAGTGGCAAGACCCCAATGGAGAGGTTACTTTAGGCTATAGATTTCTCTCTTTTTTTTCATCTGGAGATATTAATCAAGTTTTAAGGCAACAGCTTTGTCTTCCTGGTCGTTGACGGAAGAGCACGATGTTTCTAATGATAATGCATCTATCTCATCCATAGAACACACAGTCTAAAGGCAGATACAGAGGAGGAGCTAGAGGCCTGGTACTCAGCTCTGAGAAGCAAACAGGTCAGAGTCTGGTACCTATTTGGTGCTGAATTTCTGTCAAGGGTATTTAAGTTGGGGAAGACATTATCATTTGCCCTGGGGAGCGGCGGGGGGGGGGGGGGGGTGGTCCTGCTGGCAGTTCTTGGTAGGGATATGCCGCCTGGTTCTCCAGATCCTGACCCTATTTCAGACCAAAATATGCCATTTTCCACACCCGTTTTCAGAACGGGCCTCTAAAATCCATACCCGTTTTCAGATCTGGCCTGAACAGTTCCAAATTTTCCCACTGGCTTTATTGTAGCGTAATTAAGCTTGGAATCACTGCCGAAGTCAATAATTGGTCAAATTCTGCTCCAATTATATATTTTAGTTACTTGTCTAATTTCTCTATTATTCATTTGGAGTTGAAAAAACAAATACGTTTATACGCTCTGTCGGTTCACTTGAAAACCATACCCGATTTCAGACCAAAATAGTAAAAAACTATACCCGTTTTCACACCAAAACGGCTTAAAATCCATAACCTTGGGGCCGGCTTTTTCAGGGGACCACTCCCTCCCGGTTCATTTAGCCATATTTCCAGCTGATGTGAGTAACACTGACTGGTTTCAAAGCCTATTTGCTCAGGTTTGCTTTTAATGGGAAACTTGAGCAGTGGCTGCCACTTGCGTATTCTAAGTGGCCGCATATACTTGTGTGTTTGTATTTCAGGATTCTTTATAGGACATTTTGTAATTTTTTCAGTTATTGACCCTGTATAGAATGTGTTCAGTTGCTGTCAGGGCGTGGGCCATGTTGGATGAGCAAAACAAAGGAACGGGGACCATGTTGGAGGAGAAAACCAGTCTTCTGGGAATTAAACTCTATTTTTATGCTAAATTTTCCTTTTGTTTCATAAAACCAATATGGCCGCTGGCCCAGCAGTGATAGACCTTTTGTAAAGTCATCCAACTGAATGTAACAAATATTGTAGCTTTCCGTCAGTGGTCATGCTTCATGCTACAAACAACCAGGCTGAACTTAAGTTTTAATCCCCTTCTCATCTGAATTCTGTTTTCTTCTCCAAGGTGTTTGGGGTTTTGCTGAGTCAACAGGATTTAGGATCAGATGGTATTCCCCATCTTGTCGCAAAATGCCTGCAGTTTGTGGAAACCTATGGTACGTTGGCCCTGCTTCGTATTTACCTTTTTGTTATTTTCAGTTTGAGGTTAATCACGACAGTGAACATTATCACAGTATGCCCTCTAAAAATTCTTTGTGGGACAAAAGGTAAGGTAAGAGTAAAGGGGGTTGAAGGATAAGAAGGCTGTCTTCGTCAAACATGCATGAAGCAAGACAACAATTATGATTTGTTGTACAAGAAATTCCTCACCCAAGAAACTTGAAAACGATAAGACACTTGTGTTGCGAGCGTGTTCCGCTGTTTGGGTGTCTGCCGCTAAGTGCCTCAGTTTGGCTTCAATTCCTGCTTTTTGTTCCATTTGCTCCTACCTTATATGGCGGAATTTTCCTCTTTTCAATTTCCCACATAAACTCGTATTCAAATGAAGCGGAGTGATCCTTGCAGTTGTGAACGCAATTTATGCAATTGCGTAAAGAAGCCTAAAAAAATTCAGGACCTTGCGATACCGGTGCGATGCTCTAACCAATTGGGTTATGAAGCCACCGACGGTTGACCATTCGATCTGCTCCCAACGTCAGTATAAATTGCATAAATTGCGTTCACCACTGCGAGGATCATTCTTCATTTGATTTCATTTCCGCAGATCATATATGATTTATTTCATATGCGGTACATCATTCGCATAAACTCTTAGCTTTGTAGCAAGGGAAAACAAAGAAAGATGCTTTCAGTATCCAAAAAGAAAGTGGTAACCAACAATGTTTGAATCTATTATGGTTAATGTTCGTGTTACAGAGCACTTTTCAATGGCTCTTATTGCAGGCGAGTCTGCAGTCAAATATCCTTTTGTTTAAAAAGCATACAAACGATGCGAAAGGGTCAACACAAAGTAGAACTGACCCTTTTGCCTCGTTTGTATGTGAAACCGCTGATAACTTCAATTACAGCTACTGAGTGTCGTAAAACCAAAACCAAAAAAATTTCTCTGACCAATCACCTCAGACGCAAACAGCGCAATGAGCCAATCAGAATTCGAAGCAATCACATGTGACCAGCGTAAAGCTGGTTTTGGTTTTGTTTCTCATTGGTTGAGAAAGTGGCGCGAGTTTTCAGTGTTGGCCAATTACAGAGCGAAGCAATGCAAAACCTAAAGCAAACGCAGGTACCATTCGACACTCGAATGAAACGCCCTCTACTTTGGTAGTTACTTATTCACAGTGTAGCTCGTTTGACTGTTTTTAGGTGGGCTTGAGATGGAAGGCGTTTATCGTGTGAACGGAGGGCAGCTGACTATGAAGAAACTTAGAACTTCCTTTGATCAAGGTAAATGAAAGTCCCGCTGTCCTGAAAGTCCCTCTATTTTGCTAGTAAATCTTCCAAAGGAAATTTGAAGGTATCATGTGTTGTTGTATCACACAGATACGTATCAACAGAAAAAAAAAAGAATTTTCTATTCTCTGAACTGGAAGCTTTGAACTTTCCTCCGTTGGTATACTTGGCTCATCGTATAGGGCAGTAAAACGTTTAACTGAGAAAATCTTCCTAGCCAATTTTGCTTGATTTACCCCCTATGAAAATGAGTAGTCCTATAGCTCTCTAAACCTCTATTTTCATTGGCATCTATAACCTGTACCTTTTATTGTTATTTGGGTTATTTATATTTTTATATTTATTTCTTTTACCACAAAATACAAATAACGATAAAACAAAACAGTTACATCAAACAGGGCTCGAAATTGCGACCAGCTGGTCGCCAATGCGAGTGAAAATTGAGTGTTGGCGACCAGAATTTTAAGGCGAGTCGACTGAATTTTTGCACTTGGCGACCAGTTTTTTATTGATAGTCGCCAAAAGGCGACTGGGAATTTTTTTAAATTTCGAGCCCTGTCAAAGCAAATGAAAGTGGCGAGGAAGCCCAAAAGGAAACCATGAGGCTTATAGACATTGGGCTCCCTCAGAGTAAAAATAAAGTTAACAGTAACAGTAAGGCCAGGATCGAAAGTAAAATACAATGAGGGTAAGTATAAATTAACTAATTACATAGACTGAATTGACAAAATATAAAGTATGGTACATGTAACAATGTGTATAAAGATAAATCAGACATGTGAAGAAAGATAACTATTTACTACAAGATTTTTGACTAACAATTCACATATAATTTTTATTTCAATTTCGTTTTGAATGAGTGGAGAGAATTAGATTCGTTAATATCATTTTCTAAAGAGTTATAATAAGTTGGTCCTTGAAAACTGACAGAAAAGTTACGAAGGTTTGTTCTACAAAAGGGAAGGTGAAAATCGTTCGCGTATCCAGTGGCATAGCTATGGACTTGTTTATTTAAAGAAAAATAATTGTTGAACTTTGAAGGCAAAAGAGAATGGTTAAGAGAATACATAGATTTACCCAATAAGGAGCATTGTTTGGCTCCTATTGGCCGTTCCGAAATTCAAAAGGGAACTGGGGCGAGTTTCAAATTTTGAAGTAATCGATAAATTGACACCATCACATGAAAGATTGAGATTGGTCGTTTGACCAAGTTTGATTCTTTTAGATTGAACAGAGGCCAAGTTATGGGCCTTGAAACATAGCTCAAAATCCATACAAACGTCTCTAATTTTGTGACAGCGTCCCCCAAAACCATAGTTTTGGGGGACGACGAATCTCAATGTTATCTTTCATGTGATGGTGTCAATTTATCAATTACTTCAAAATTTGAAACTCGCCCCAGTTCCCTTTTGAATTTCGGAACGGGCAATACCAATTGGTTCCCAAACTAATCACAGACCTTGGTGGGAAAAGGAACTGGGCGCCCCCCGCCCTATACAAATAGGGGCACAAATAACTGTTATGTTAATCAAAATCAAATCAAATAACTTTATTTATCTACGGTATTCTCATCAGTTATACTACGGGTACTACTGTAAAAGTACTACTTACAAAATTCGTATCAGAAACTATCTAAAACTACAATAAATTAGGTAAACTGCTTTACATGAGAGCCGCGTAAAATTAAGCAATTACTTTAAAACAGGCTTGTTGACCTGGGTCCTCCATTCTATATGATGCGTTTTCCAGTTGTATAATAGTGAGTTACTGATTCAGTGACACGTGTCACTTTTCAGATGCCGGCAGAGTCCTATTAACTTTAGAAGAGTGCGGTGTTCATGACGTCACGGGAGTACTGAAGCAGTACCTTCGAGAGCTGCCCGACCCAGTCATTCCCGGTCACATGTACAGAATGTTCATAGCGGCAGGGAGTAAGTGCTGGTCCTATTCATTCATTGCTGGTTTGCATGTGACGTCATAGCGGCCATGTTGGCTGGTAAGAACAATAGCCTGCAAATTCTCCGAAAACAAATTGTAGTTTGTTGTCATCCAACATGGCCGCCTTGTCACGTGGTTGGAAACCAAGAATAATGTGGAGACTTTATTGTTTACATTTTGCTTCATTAGCATATTTTAAACGACAAACTACAAACAAACGAACATCAAAAACTAAAAGCCTATGTCACTTTTGATGATCAGCGCGAATATTAGTCCGATTTGTTGAATATTGGGTGAGGAATTAGCTTTGAAAAACTGTGAAATTTACTGAGTGGCAAGACTTGCCACCCAGCCATACATTCATTGCGTCTTGATATTTTTTCGCTAAAACCATAAAACTCTCGCGCTCAAATTTTCAGCGAGTACTAAGTTTGTGAGAGCTTGCAATTTGTGGTGTGCGTTTATCTGTAGCTTGTTTTGAATTAAATGAACTTAGAGCGTCCTTTATCAAGATTAAATCGAAACAACCAATCATGGTTGTGTTGTTAGGCACTTACATGTACAGTGTATAAATTTCGTGGATTCCTCTGATGTGTGCCTTTTCATTTTATACAAACAGCGATTCAAGACCACAATCCAAGACTGTTGGAAATCAAAGATCTGGTTAATCAACTTCCCAAAGTGAACCATGACACTCTAAAAGAAATAATTTTCCATTTGACCAAGTATGTGCTTGCTTTCTGGGGTTCAGTGGAGGGAAATTTATTTCCTTCCAACATATCAGTACTTTGGGCGGCTATGTGTTCTCTGTGTCGGTTTTGTGTTTCTTGTCGCACACCGTAAGGGGGTGTTAAGTTATTTGTTAAATTTTGGGAAGATGGGGTAAATTTAGATTAAAAAAAATAAAGGAAGAACAGGATATACACAAAAACCAGTTAGTCCGTTAACGGGATTTCGTAGGGGCACGTTGTTGTGGTAGCGGACTATCTGGACCTCGTCTACTAATTATTCAATATTTACCAATTTTCCACTCCAACGTGATGAATCCATTTTTCGATTGAATTAAATCTTGGCGAGATGTTTAAGAAAAGGTGCTGAAATGTATTGAAAACAGGTTATTTACCTATAACGCCCCTATAACTGAATGAACAGTTAAACCATTCTTCACTCAATAAATTAGATCCTATTTCTTGGAAGTCCTAATTACTTACAGTTACCAAACGGGGACTCGTTTCACTCTTTTCGTGGTGACAATTTTTTTTTTTATGCGGAAAGTTTTCCCGCGCAAGGCAATGTTGGCATTTTGTCTCGCGCCTGGCCCAGCTGGTATATTTTCCGCCGCTTGGTACGGTTGACGCGTTTTCCCACGCAATGGTCTGTCGATACGTTTTCCTGTGCAAAGGGTTGTTGATGTGTTTATTCTGTTCGGATGATGCCGAATTTGAGAACGGCTACTGACTGTATACCATCCAATGATGTCTGTTAACAATTCTCTTCGTTTCTGTTTTAGGGTGGTAGAGCTCGTGACCGTGAATAAAATGGGAGTACCTAATATAGCCATGATCTTTGGACCGACGCTGATGTCCAATGAAAACGTAAACAGTCAAATCTTTTCATAACCGTATCATTCATTATAGGAAACGTGTCTGTCTCATAAGAACAGGTTTGGTCTCCGGAGGGAAAAGTGAACTCGGCGTTTTGTCGTTTTGCAATGACTGACATTGACAGAAATCTGAGGGTGCCATAATTAGGCAACTACGTGCTCATTGACAGGGTTCTAGATAGGTTTTTAAGACAGGGTTTCAACAAGGAATTCCAGTGGGTCAAACTTCCACATCTCCCACCAAACTATTATAAATTTTCTATTAATTTCTCGGGTCGTGTCGCTCACCTTGACTTGAAACCCCCTCGGCTTATTTGGAGCAGTGCACCAAGCTTCTCAACAGAAACGATTTTCAGGAGTATTGTACCTGAGGAGTTGAATAAACAGGGTAGATTTGTTTTTCACGGCGACTATTTTTTCCGTTAGGTAACAGCGAAACGAGCGAAGTTAAGTGAGTACTTTCTGACAAAATCCTCAATATTTATTTTCAAACCAGACTGGCAGAATGGATGATGCATCAATCAACCAAGAATTCTCCATTATTGGAGACATGATCAAATATTACCAGTGGCTCTTTGATGTGAGTAAACATTTGATTCAGGTTCCAGGTTACATTTAGCGGTGAGGACATTGAAGACCCCTCGTTTGTTGGTCAAGGCTCTCTGATAAAAAGAACTGGTTCGTGGAGTCGAAGAGGACGTGGAAAAAATGTTTATTCGCTTTCGTTTCGCTGGGATCAAACCACTGTTGAAGTTGGCATTCACTAGAGTCTGTCATCCTAAAGACACTTTCTTTGCTTGTCCACGCATTGGCTACTTCGCACAGTTCCGTACTTTTTTTTGTTGGCACAATTGTCAAGAGGAGTGGAGCTTAAATGAATTATCCTTCCTTGTAACAGTTGTGATAATTGACTGTTTCAGAGTTTTAAGCAGTTGCCTTTTACTCGTATCCTTGTGTCAAGAGACATTTCCGACCACTTAAGCATTTGCACGTGTTTGTTTTCTTTAGGTTGACGAAGAAGAAGTCAAGAAAGACCAGGTACAATTAAGGATTACTTTTATTTACTGATACTTTTAAGGCTGGAAATAGTTTAATTTCTGTTTTCCTGTTCACTAGGTCATCCAAATGGCGAAAAAGAAGATCAGAGAACTGAACGAAGAAAAGGTATAGCTAGGCCGGGAATAGTGTGTTTTCACATGACGTCTCGGCGGCCATGTTGGTGTCCCAAATTAAACTTCTGGGAATTGCATTCTGTTTGTGTGTGTGCGATCGTAGAGAGATTAAGCATGACGTTTTGGCAAACGGGAAACGCCGGCAGGCTCCTGCTCATCATAAAAGCGTGAAAATTCTCTCACTTTAACTTGTCTCTTTCCTTTGAGAAGTTGCTTGATATCTGGAGCTAACAGGACAAAAATGAACTAATATCAAGCGGGGATCTTACATTTTTGGTGAAACCCTAATTTCACTCCGACGTTTCCCGTTTTGCGTAAACGTCACGCTTAATCTCTCATTTGCCATCTCAGCGCTCCCCGGAATTCCGAAGACATTCCGACAATTTTCGAATGTACTCCGAAGATGTTCCCACGTTTTATGAACGTCGTCGAAGACGTCAAAATTCTCTGGAAGATTGCTGCAGGATTTGGAAATGGAAATAAGTGTACAATTTCTGCGACTAATTTATGTACCTTTACGGATCGACAGCCAACTATTACTTTGTTTCGTTGATTACACGGAGGCGCTAAAATTCGCTCGCTGTTGCTCTCTTACTTTGTTTTTACAGGAAAAAACTTGTAGCACTGGGGGAGAATTCACTTTGGATATTTACGTGAAAGAGAAAAACGATAGTCCTTGCCGATTGAAGGTAACTCTTCCTCTTTTGCTGTTTTTGTTTTCACATATGATTTCTTTCATATGCATTATTCACTCACACGAAATGTGTAGCCCCACACGAGAGTCGAGCGCCTATCTAGTAAGCCACACATGTACGCATTGCGGACTTATATTTGATTCTTGTCCACATTTGAAAATGTCTTTGCCTTAGGTGTGACAGGTCTTCTGGCAGGTTCAGAGTTTAATTTATTTTCCACGTTGTTAACGATTCTCGCAGGGTTAGTTTTAGTGATGGTGCTCGGTTAACCCTTTAAAACATCAACATGTATATTCTCTTTGCTGGTCATCTCATATTTCTTATACTACTAGTTCTGAGAATTTGGTAAAACATAAAGACGTTGGGATGATCATTTCCTTTATTCTCATAACCTGTGTGTTAGCTAAGTGGTCTTTCTGTAAGGGGAAAGTAGACTATGATCACTATTAGGGCTTAATGGGTTAATACTGTAAATCACAAAGAGAGAACTGAAACAGACAAACAAACAGACACAAACTCTTAAGGCCCGTTTACACAGGCGATTTTTGTCGCGGCAACTCGATGCAATTTTTGTCGCGCTAAAGTTTCATCAAGTTTCAAACATGTTCGAAACCTCTGCGATATCGCGGCGACAAATCGCGCGGAAAATCGCACCTGGTTTACACGAGTGATTTTGAAGTTGCAACTTAAGCGCGACAAAAATTGCATCGAGTTGCCGCGACAAAAATCGCCTGTGTAAACGGGCCTTTACACAAGCATGTCCTTCAGAAACCAATCAAAGCAAGTCTTCTCTCGCTTCCCTTCAGTTTCGTGTCTTCATTCTCTCAGCATCCGATTGGTTCACTGCGATTGGCCGGTTGTGATACCGGGTCTTGATTTCTTGAAGTCAATGGAAAGCAGGTGTTGAAAGAAAAATTTCCAGTTTTTGTCTTTCTGTTAACCCCAGGTTTCTTCTGAGATGACCGCGGGGAGCGTCTGTGCAGAGATTGTTGCAAAGATGAACTTGCCACGTAACATCGACTGGGTTTTGTTTGAAGTGATTGATAATGGCGCTATGGGTGAGTGCGGCAGTTGTCTGCAAAGAGAATCCACGAGCTTGTCTTAAGAGTAAAACTCACTTAATTACTTACTTAGGCCTCGTTGCGCCATGTGGCACATGTGTGTCTGTGTATGCATTCTGTTCCATTACAAGTCGCACATAGGGCCTCTGGGACGTTTCTGTAACCCTAGAGAGGCCTTTGGGGACAGGTGGTCAGCCCATCACCCAACCCTGATGTGAGGGTAGGCGACAGCATGTGCCACGCGACCAAGTGGCGCGTAATTGCCCTTTAAGAGAATAAAAAGGTCAAAATCACTGCTGTTAATGCGTCATAAATAAATACGAATAAGCTGATAGACTTCTCCACCCTCTTTTTCATGGCGCCATTATAAAGTATCTTCGCTTGATCTCACCAGAGCGTGCATTCCAAATTCGAGAGAAGGTTCTGGCAGCTGCAAACTGGGGGAGTGATAACTACCTTATTGTGAAAGACAATTACATCGCGGAACAGATTGCGCCACATGTAAGTGTTATAATAGACAATTTTCTTTTCTTTTTTTTTTTTTTTTAAGTGATGATTTTTCAGTTGAATCTTTTGTCTCTCGACCCAGGAGGACTGTCTGTCGATGGAAGGCACGTTGTACATCCGGGAACCGAAAAAAGGTTGGAAGCAGTCGAATGTTTGTTTGAAGAATGGCTACTTGTCCGTGAACAAGGAGAGAGGGGTAATACGCTTTCTTTTAGGCAGGTTCTCATAGATAGATCTTGTGTAGTGACACTCTGGCAGACCGTTGGCACTGGCAGAGCATAGACCACAACAGCCTTGAGGTCTGTTGATTTCTCTACCATAGGTTGTGTAGGGGATTGATGTGTGGGCAGTGTATCGGCCAGCCTTAATCATCCCTGAGATGTACCACTAGACAAGTCCGCAACACCAGGAACTACGTCTCCTTTGCGTCTTCTTTAAGTTTAACGCGTGGGGTTGAGGTTTCAGTATTGTCACTGCTCTGAGAGGCATTCATCTGAATTTCTGAATTCAGGAAAATGTTGAGCACGCGCGATCTGATCTTTAGAGCATTTTAAGGTAAGGGTCGTCTAAATCTTGTTCCTGTTTTGTTCACACAGTTGATTTCAAAGGCGACCAAAGCAGAACAGTGGCCTTTGCAAAAACTCACGTTGTACGTAGGTGTGCCCGCCGAGAGAGCCAGCAAGGGACCCGACACGAGGTAACCAGTTCAGCTTGTTGCACGTTTACAAGAAAAGGTCTTGGTTAGTCTCGGTAACGTTAAGTTTGTCGCTTTGTCTTTTGACAGTTGTGGTTTTACTGTTGTTGTGAAGACTGACAACGAGGAAATCATCAGGTAAATGACGAAATTTTGCGAATAGTCATCATTTACAGGCTCATTCAAAAGTTTGATTTGCCTTGAACAGCATAGTTAGTGGCAGTACAGCAACGTACTGCTCAAGAAGAAGCAGAACCCTATTCGATCCATTCTGCTCCCTGGGGCAGAATGAACAGAATGCTGCGAATTAAAATCCAAGCATTCCGTATCAACCATTCTTATTCCAGAACTGAGGATAAAAAACCGCGCCCTTTGTTTCAATGGTCACACCTGAGGGCTTCACCCTGACTTAAATCTACGTGGCATTCACATTGGCACATCTGTATACTTTAAGGGACCCACCCAACAAAATTGGCTCAGCGACCCAACTCGTGAATTAATTAACAAACGAACAAGCTGTTGGGGAGGGGTGGTTGGGTTCGTCCACCACTGAGAGCGTACAGAGACCTTTGTGAGAACAACACACTTGAATCTTGCGACAAGAAATTTTCGTCTATTTCATACCGGTGTCGTATAGTGTGATGAACAAGAGACTAAACCGAACAGCCTTATCAGATATAGTTCTTCTTTGTACTAAGCAACCTAAGGTCGATATCTCGCTAGAACTAGCTGGGTTGGCGCAGTGGTGAGAGTGCTCGCCTTCCACCAATGTGTCCCGGGTTCGATTCCCTGACTCGGCGTCTAAAGTGGGCTTGAGTTTGTTGGTTCTCTACTCTCCTCAAAAACCAACAGTTGATTTGATTTAGAGTTTATTTGATCTACAGTCTCCCCAATAACTTAAATAAAATTATTATTGCATCATGTTACGATGTCTTGTGTCGACTCTCAGGTGCTGATATCTCCCATATCTTTTCCACTGTGTGATTAGATATTTGTGCGGTAAAGACAAGAGCGATATGAATCGCTGGTTGGCAGCAATCCTTAACATGAAGGTAACGAATAGTTGTTCCATATTCTATTTTATGAATGTGCAGCTTTTCTTGTTTTACTCGTGGTCAACTCACCAGTAAAGCCAATCTTGAACTCATATCAACTTCTTTTCTTTTTGTGGCTTTTACGCGCGTTAGATTAGTTTGACACTCACAATCAAATGTGTCCACTGTTGAAGGCAATTTATCAATCATTTGAACGGCCGACTCAAGACGGCACAAATTGCTCTTAATATGGTTTCGTTTTGGTGGGTGCTTATCGACCGATGGTCAACCCGTATTGCGGGTCCATTTTTATCCACACAACCCTATGCTGTGTGTAGCTTTGTATTAAAACTCAAATATAATATATCCTTTAGCATCCTGAAGGTATTTGGTCTGTCTCCTCTCAAACTGACTCAATGGCCACCGCAGCACTTGCTGAAGCCAAGGTATTTATTTTCTTCGTATCTTCCGCTACCAAGGATATAACGCAGAAGTATGTTATCCCGCGAATGGACAATATTCGTATTCTCGGTATTGAACTGGATCTAGCATGAAGTGGAGGCTCTTGCGGGGGAATCTTTTCATATGTAAATGTAATTCCCCGCAAGAGCCTCTACTTCATGCTAGATCCAGTTCAATACCGAGAATACGAATATTGTCGAATTATTAGCGTGTATTAGTTACAGGTCCTTTTATTTCCTGGATAGCAGGAAGTTTATGCAACGGTAACGGCGACGTCAACGAAAACGTCAGATTAAAATATGGATTCTCGTTTTTGTAACTCTCTCTCAATATTTCCAATTATTAAAAGCTTGGAAAAGGTAAGGAAAAAGAAAGAAGAAATTTTTTGTCACGCGCACACATTCTTGCGAAAATCTTAACTTTGGTCATTTGCAGAGGACGGAAAACACATACACAAAAATATAAAACACATGTGCAGAGCGACTGATTTTGCTCATTAGAGCGCTTCTTAGTTGAGTGTAGTAAAACCAAAAGGTAAGTTAGTACTCTGACCAATCACAATACATGTAGATGCACAGTCCAATGAACCAATCAGAATGCGAAGCAATTACATGTAGCTGGCGCAAAGCGCGGGAAAATGCGCGCGTGCAAGTTTGGTTTTGCTTCTCATTGGTTGAAAAAGTGACGTGAGTTTTGCTGGCCAATCACAGAGCGAAGCAATGCAAAACCAAACGAACGTAATTTAATTTCGACACTCGATTGAAAACCGCTCTAACGGAAACCCAGCTATCCGTTCCACTTTGAATCAACTGGGGTCTGGTAGAAACATTAACGATGGCAACCAATTTGTGAAGTCACATTCTTAACCGAGGAGAGTTTTTAGCCACCATGTACATAAAATGCTTGCGTGCTCAGAGTGTTTTGCTGGTAACATTAATTGACTTGCAAACTGACTGAACGTACCAGGAGTGGGTCTATTTTAAGAAGTGCATTTATCTTCTCAGTCGTTAATTGCTAGTCTAAGGCTGGCTTTTTACTCGACAGGGGCAACAAACGGACGATTTACCAATGTTTCTTGGAAGACAGGTTTGTCGCTCAACTGGTTTTAGCTTATGAATATAAAAGTGCTGCGTCAGTGGGGGAGTTGTACACAAAAATTTGGTTTTATCAACTCAGCGGACGGATTCTAAAAGCTGACGCTTCGAACTAATCGTAATTGTGTAATGAGTAACATCTCATTGATGAGACAATCAAACTCGTTTTGGCATTTTTTCAACACACTAAAACAATTGCGAAGGTCATCTGGAATCCTGCCTGCGTGTCTATTATCATAGTGTTTGCGCACTGACGAGGTCTTGCTTCTATGTCCATCAACTCCGTAAGAACAGATGGCCACGGGTGTATCCGACATAACCAGCATCGCACTAGTCACACTTAAAGTTATACGCAACGCATTGTTGATCAATGAGCTGAGGCTTAGGTTCGCGTGTCGGGAACTCCTGGACAATCTTGCGGCTCGTAAAAGATCTCAGTGTGAAGCTCCAGACTATTGTCCAAGCAGTGTTTACGGCTTTAGTCAGTCGTTCATTATTATGTCGTTTCAATCCGTAATAACCATACTCCGATTATTTGGTCGCGTGAACATTCCCGTATTTTTTCGGCGTTGGTGGAGGGGAAATATTCACTGATTGTATGCGGCTAGATTTGATTAAATGGTGTGGGGCCTGACGTGACGGTTAGGATTAGTGGTAATCAGCCTTCAAGAAACGTGATCCTGATGCGAGTTTCTCAAATCGCCCGAAAACATTTTGGTCTCGAACGCGCACTAGCTTCATTACCAGAAATTTGATTTCAAGTGTTTTCAATATATTATTTTAAGAAAGCAGGTTACAGGAAAAAAATACTCCTCGGTCTCGAAAACTCCTCTGGGGATTTGAGAAACACACGTCTGACTATTTCAAACGTTATCTTTTGCAATATTAAGAATTTAACTAGTGTAACCCATAGTGCTGTTTCTGCTCTTTGTGTTGTCTTGTCTTGTCTTGCGCATACTTTGTTACGTGTGTATGATTGTGTATAGAAATTAATTGTATATTTTATATATGAAGTTGTCTTTTGTTTTTTTTTAATTACCATTTTCTCTATTGTATCCACTAATTTCTTATTTTGATATACTTTATGGCCAGGACATGCTATTAGCTTTTTCTCCTGTTATGTACTTTCTCTTGTATCTTTGCCTTATGGAGAAATGAACAGGGTTCGTACGCGTCTTGAAAAACCTTGAAAACCCTTGAAATTTGTTTTTGTACCTTGAAAGTCCTTGATTTTCTACTCAGTGAACAACGTCTTAAAATGTCCACTTTTAAACGCTTTAAGTTTCAGGGTAGTGAGTGGAAATATTATGCCGAAAAGCGTGCAAACAACTCGCGATGTTTATAAAATGCGTCAACACTCGATTTTGTCCCATTCAGTTACTCTCACGCATGTACGTCGAGCTATAAGTACACCGCGCATGCCTAAGCTCTGCACGTGTTTCCTTGCTCTCGTTTTGAGAAGTCCATAGATTTTTAAAAGAGGTTCCTGGAAAGTCCTTGAAGTTTTGGCCAGAAAATGTGTACGAACCCTGAATAATTTAAATAATAAAAAAAAGGTTCAAAGTGTCACAGTTTAGATTGAACTGTATTTTATAATTTTGAAAGAAAGGTCTGATTTTGATTCTGGTATCCACAGTCGACGGCCCTTCGAAGGAAAGGCTCCTCAAAAATGATCATGGAGGAACTGAGAGTGAAACAGAAGTCTTTAAGACGGTCTGTGGTCAAAGGTCCACGAACATGAGACCAGTTGATTCTGTGTAGCAGGCCTAAGTTTAAAAGAATCTTATAGAAAATTATATTTTTAGTGTAAAATACGTTCAGTTGTGATGAGTTCCAGTGCAAAGAGCTTTGCTATAAGATAAACTTAGTGTAGAAGCTTTAACTGGTTAACGGCGCAGGCCGAAATAGACAAGTCTTTGCGGAATCATTAAATTCACTGAAGTAAACTGAGGAAAGGAAAATTCGCGTTTTCCTAAGAGATTGTCATCAAACCTTGCAACACATTACATTAAGGCGCCCTTGACAGAGTCTAATTTACTCGCATGCCAGCTTGCCAATTTAGCATCTACTCTGAATTCATTGATAACCGGCCAAAGAATATCTCAAAGCTACAGGTGGAGTCCAAGTCCCTCTAAGCCTTCCTCGACAGCCTAACCTCCAGGCCAAAACCGAACTAATCGCGTGTTTTGAGCTTTGTGTCGTAAGCCTGGGATCGAGAATTAGTCAATTGGTGACGTAAACACGGCTGAGAACGTGACTGCTTCTTCAAATACTGAGTGGAAATTGAACTAGAATTATAAAGGAAGTAGTCACTGTTTGACGCTTTGTCTGATACCCGACTCTTTTAAAAAATAAATGGGTGCTAATCTAGCTTGTCGAAAAGCGTTTGATCGACTTTCTCAATTCATATTCTGACGCTAAAAAAAATTCATCTTGAACCATGTTGTAAGAATGTTTTAAAAATAAGTGTTTGGCTATGATAGCCTTAAGACGAATTGCAAAATTTAGGAAAAATAAGCTACATATAAAGAGATTTAAAGAAATCGCTTGACTAGATTTTACTCAATATCAAATTAAGCGAAAACATAGGATTTTCCCCTTAACTTGAGGAATTGTCTGATGGGCTGAATCGTCCCTTTATTTTCACAGAAGTGCATTTAGCTGCGACATAATTTTAGCGAGAGGAAGTTAATGGATGTAGATAATGATGAGACAATTATTAGTGAAGGAGACCCATTTCGTGTTATTCAGTCGAGTGTTTTAAAACCAAAAGCCAAGGACAGGTTAAATCTAATCATTCACGTGAAACTTAAACAACAATGAACCAATCAGAACTCGATAGAAACACCAGAGTCAAGGACGGGAAAACGCGATTGGTTTTGATTTGACCTCCATTAAGCCAGGAAAGCGGTGTGATTTTAAACAATCGCACAGAGTTCCTGTATGAATTACTTTCGTCTGTCAGTTGAAGAGTTTTAAGACAAAACTCGGTTTATCTATGATTGTAATGATGATAATCCATTATCTCGTAAGAGCTTCAAATATAAAATGGACAAATCAGTTGAAAAACAAACATTCACATACTATTTAGTGACTTATGTTTGAATGGCCACAACTTCACAAATCAGTTGAAAAACAAACATACACATACTACTTAGTGACTTATGTTTGAATGGCCACAAACCCAACATTAAATACACATTGTGCAGTGCAACACGAGGAAGCACTGTTCGCTAGTTTTCATATAAATTGTCATAAGGTTTCATCCACGCACAGGCATTGTTTGTCTCAACTGTTGGCTCAGGACTAAAACATTACCAAAGGACAGCATCATCCAGAATTGTTTTTCTTTACGTTGTACAATTGCAATCCATGGTTTCATCAGTAGACCCAAAAGTTCAGCCTCCTGTCCAGGCTCGTCACGCGGTCTCTCCTCCCAAGAGTGGAGATTGCGTGACTTGCAAAAAGAAGGTCTGCTTGGGAGGTTACAAAAAGGTAGAGTTATCGCAGCCAGAGTATTCATACTAGAATTACCGGTACAACAATGTAAGTCTAACGTAGAAAGTACCTCAAGAAAATCAGTCAGTGACTGAAGATTTTGGAGTCGACTCTGTTGAGTGAATCAAAGGCTAACGTAGGCCCAGGTCAAACGCCGTACTTCACAGGAGCCGAACTTAATTACAGTTTGGGTCCAGAGGCAGATCCAGGGGAGGGGTTGAGAGGGTTGCAACCTCCCCCCCCCCCTCTTTGAGATTTTTTATTTTGTTATTTTGCTCGATTCTTCGTAAAATAATGATAGAATAAAATTGTTTTTACGAAGTTATTTCACTTTTACCATTCGACTGCTTGTCAAGTTACTCGCCTTCCACACCATTGGTGTTCAAGGCTACTTCGGTAGTGTACAACCCCCCCTTTCAGAAATTCCTGGATCCGCCCCTGGGGTCGTCCCAAATTAGTTAAGTTCGCCTGCTGAGTTAAACGCCGAACTTAACTTGATCATGAAAATAAACAGGTCGAGGTCGACTTCTACAGTGGAACCTCGATTTCACAAAGTGCCAAGGGACTGGGAAAATTGATCCGTTATATCAAGCGTTCGTTATATCGATAACGAATTTGCGAATAAACAACAAATGTTCGTTATATCGAGGTATAGTTAGTGAATAATTGTTTTTTTTTGATAGTGTGACGTTGCGTTACCCAGCATTTGCGGATCTGAACGATTATAGTAAATAACATGGAGCATGATAGTGTCAATGTCTGCTTTTATAATGAGCTGTTAACTGTGAATTTGTTCTTTTCCTGGTCCTTTTTGGTCCGTGTCGCATTTAATCTTTTGTCCTGCGTTGACATTTCATCGTTATATCGGAGTACAATTTACGTTTGGGCTTCCAGATTGTGTTCGTTATAACAAGGATTTCGTTGCATCGAGGTTCATTATATCGAGATTCTGTTCCATACATTTCACTGTAACTTTGGCCGGGCTGAAGGATATCGTTCGTTATACTGAGGACTTCGTTATATAGAGGTTCGTTAAAGGAGCTACGTCACGCTATTTTAGCATATTTTTAAAGCTCAAAATATGTCTTGCGGTCAATTGAGATCCAAAAATAATGGTCTAGTTTTGTTATTTAAGACTGTTATGACACTAAAACTGTTTCATGTCGTCTGATGCTACCAATGCGGTAAGGATGGAAATGGATTGAAACTTGAAAAGGTTGGGCTATCTCGACAAAAAACAACAAAAACCTTATTATGGGTTGCTCTCTTTGATAAAATTAATTTGATATCCACCTCATAGTTTATCAGGAACATTGTTTGTATAAATAAGTAACGGTTTTTGGAAAGAATTGATCCAAAACCACAAAATCGTCGTGACATAGCTCCTTTAAACCGAGGTTCCACTGTACATTGATAATTTGGTTTGGCTCAAACTCTATCCTCAGCCATTTTTCACGCCTGGCCGGCCGTGAAGAACGCCTCAGCCGATCCAAATGAAATCAGTCGAACTAATTGGATCAAACGCCGTGACAATTACTCTTT
>OX419341.1:24385214-24395214 GCA_948470475.1 Galaxea fascicularis | reverse complement strand
CGTGGATCTCTTCGGTACTGCATTTCTATCCCGTTATTGAGCATTTCGGGTCTAGGATCAGATGTGCTCGCATACGAGAAATTCTAAACACGCATTGACCGCAGTAGATGAAAACTATAATGGGGTCGCGGGTCACCATATGCATGTTACTGGACTATCCTTGGAAACGTATTAAACTTTGAAAACTTCATAAGGCAATTTTTTTGCGTCTACACATCCAGTTTTTAGCAGCTCGCAACTGATAGAAGTGGGATTTCTGATTTGGTTGCGAGGGTTTGTACCGTTTCTTAATGTTTCTGGTTGAATTTCTCTGAATCCCAAGTTCGTTGCAAATGAAAACCAACCCATAACTAGCCGAACAGGGAAAGCCTTGCTTGAATTAGCATTTATTTACTCGAGACGTAAACAAAGATGAAAATAAAATCTTAGTCTAACCCCCACGTGTACATCCGACATTTTAGCTGAAGCCCTAGGTACAAAATGATGGGTTTAGCAAAACAACACTAAATTTTTGACAGATGGGGATCGTTCCAAATGAATCCAAATCTAGAAGTACTTTGATTTCTTGTCTTTTGGAAACAATTAATAGCCAAGAAAAAAAAAGGTACTGTGTGTTCGAAGATACCGTAGTTGCGTACAGTTGAAATAAAATGACGTTTTCGTATTTCATGAATGAACCATGGAGTACATTCCTGTTGCGTGTCTCGTTGGAAGAAAACCATCGCCTGTGCCTGAAAGTTGGTTTACTGCTATTTCTGTGTATTGAGCTGGGTTCGTTTCAACTTCACCTGAAAACGAAAGCAACAAACGTCTAATTACGAACACATAAGAAGTGTAACACGTCTAGATAACACGTGCTAGCAACTGCATTTTGAACAAACCCTTGGTTTGTCGTAGGAGTTGTTAGGCAAGAGGGAAAAATAACCGAAAATCGCTCGCCTGGCGCGGAGTTTCAGCATCGGAGCAAATTTTCCCATTCCGTTTTTATACGATTTAAGTTTACTCTATGTTTAAAAGGCAGGAAATTGGGTCTATACTGTTGATATATTCACGTAAGTCGCCAATTAATGTATCAGTCAAATCCAAGAACGCCCCCCTACCCCCCCCCCCGGCAAACCACCGGGCATTTGAACTTTGTTGCCAGTTTTATGATCAAAATGCCCTACCGGTTGAATAGATATGTAGGGAGATAACCAAGCCGTTTAATGAAATCTTCTCGCGTTTCAGACCTATAAAACCATTTTAGTATCAAAACATTCAAATTCAATGTTCAAACTGTTACGCGCTTTTAAATGTATAACAAGAAACAATCAATTGCAAGGAGTGCGCACTGAAAACACAAACGTGAAAGATAACCTTCAACAAAATGAAGAAAATACTGATATAAAGTCCTTTTTGTCCGTGTAGCTTAAAAACGCATTTTCGAGCTCTACCAGTATATAGTTATCATAAATAGTAATACCCTATTCATAAAGAATATTATGACAGCAAATCCACGCTAAATGTTTTTTTTTTTTTGCACAGAGGCAGAGAGACATCATGTGATAAGCTTATTAATTTTTTTATTGTTGCCTTTTTCTCAATCGTATACTGTTTTGGCTTTCTTCAGGTAATCCTCTAGCTTGTTGCCGATGGTCGATCACGGTCAAATGCCTGACCAGGCTGTGTTTCACATCAAATTCCCCACCATACAGAGCCTACCTCTCGCCCAATGCCCAGGGTATTCCCCGGGGGGGGGAGGGGTGGCGATGGGTGTTCTTGGATTTGACTGATACATAACGTACTAACCTTTCTGGAATGCAGTGACTTTTGGGGCAGCAAAATGGACGTTAGGGTGGGGAGGGGTCTGGCCTAAACGTCCAGTTGACGTAATAAGCGGGAAAGAAGTGAATACATCGGCGGCCCCTAACTGATTTCAGCAAGTACGAGAATATGGTGTAGAGACAACTCACAGCTAGCCTTAACTGGTCAAACCTGATAAACAAGATTTGTTTACGGACCGTTCTGTTCGGGTACATCTTTTCCATGTCTTTGTTGAGATCCCTCTTCATTGTAGTTTGTGAGAGGAGCTTTTCTCGGGCACATCTGTCCGAGAGTTGGGCGAATACCAAAACGACCTAGAAAAACAAATCAGCAACTGAAATAACCAGTAAAACCAGATGACAAAGGGACTGGATTCTGCTTAAAATTTCGTGTCAGCTTTCCTTTTCGTGCATACAAAGGGAGTAGTGTGCAATCCTTGCTAGTTAAGAATTATTCACCGAAGTGGAGGTGAATAATGGTGGATATTCACCGAGCCGCGAAGCGGCGAGGTAAATATCCACCACTTTCACCGACACTGAGGTGAATAATTGTTTTATATACCACACAAGCTGAATAACTAGGGTTTTTTCAAACAATTTCCTCTTCGGAAACCGAAACGGGAAGTCAGTTTGTTTCTCTTCGGCTGCTCGGAGGTGAATAGTACTTTGCTAATCACCTCTGAGTTAACCAATCAGAACGCACGAAAAGCACTATTCGCTTGTGTGGTATATACTAATAATTAAAATTACACTAACTTCTATTTCACGGCTTAAGTAAAATCACTCTATAAAACAAAACAACTTTTAATCTACTCACGAGGATCTTCAACCCTTTCTTGTCTGCGGTGCTCTAAATGGACATTTATGATGTTTTGAGCCTGACAGAACAGAAAACTATCATCAATACATCAAAATAATAACACTCAAATTTACACAGAACTCAAGGACAAAAAGTTTTGACCATGTTTAATTCAAAGGTATTTTTGCATTGTTTTGAGGACTCTGTGAGAAGAGCAAGTCGCAGGAAGAATCACTGGAATCCAAAGAGAAAAATTAACTGGGGGTGACTAGTACATACTTTTGACGAAATTATTTGGAAAAAGCTTAGCTAAATGGTTTTGACCAAATAATCAGAAAGTCATGGGTTTGACTTCTGTTTGGAGAACTCAGAATTCTTTTTTCCAAGTTTCAATTACTGCGCTAGAAATTTACCATCTAAATTTCATTGCTGACTTTCTGTCTATCGACATTTTGATCCTAGCAGGGTAAGCAAGATGTTTGTGACAGGCACCTAGTTTAATGGCCAAATTAGCTCCCCAGGATTAGCTCCCACAAATCTCCTGAAGTGTGGTGGCTTGAGCATCTGAACTAGTAACTGGAAATTCATGGGTTTGAGAGAACTTGGAATTTTTTCAGAGTTTGCATGTGACAGTGTTGAATAAATCACATCACTCTTTTCTTCTCAGCCACATTAACAAGAGTTTCATTAGTATACAGACAAAGGGAGTGAAATATTAGGAAAGGGTTTGAACCGACCACTGCATCTGTCTTACAGCGGTGTCTATTTTTGGGTAACTGGCTGTAACTGCAAACACTGGACTGTATTAACAGCAAGAGAGTTTTAACCTTCATCAGTGGACAAATTTGAGCTGCATTTAAGAGTGTTTGAATTACACTGTAGGTATCCAATTTACTACACTGTAAGGTATAGTGTCTGTATTGGCCGTTCTGAAATTCAAGAGGGAACTGGGGCGAGTTTCAAATTTTGAAGTAATCGATAAATTGACACCATCACATGAAAGATAACATTGAGATTGGTCGTTTGACCAAGTTTGACTCTTTTAGGTTGAACAGAGACGAAGTTATGGACCTTGAAACATCCAAAATCCATACAAACGTCTCTAATTTTGAGGTTGCATTAGAGACAACATTAAAGACATAAAAGAGTCAAACTTGGTCAAACGACCAATCTCAATGTTATCTTTCATGTGATGGTGTCAATTTATCGATTACTTCAAAATTTGAAACTCGCCCCAGTTCCCTTTTGAATTTCGGAACGGCCAATAGGCTGGAACCTTGACTGTGTGTATAAGAAGAGGTTCTAAATGAAGGAATTTTCTTTCAGCAGATTTAAGGCATTGCAACATTAATTTACTACCTTTTGTCTGCACAGAATGCGATCAGGATCAGTTGACAGTTCTGTGCTTGCAATGTTATTTTTGATGGCCATTGATGCTGTGGACCTTGCATGCGCTGGTAGCTGTTCTTGATAGCTGCTATCTGTGAAGTCAAATTCTTCCTCCACTGGTGAACTTTTAATTCTATATCAGAAATTAAAGATTAATTAATATATGTATATTTAATAGAAAATTTGAAAGGCTCCAGGAAAGAAACCTTGGCAGTATCTCAGTTTTACCTAGCTGCCTTGTGTATTCTCTCAGTAACAATAACATACATGTACAAAGCTTGTGAGATGGCCATAAACATGTAAAACTATACTTACTTTCTGTTTGTTAAAAGAGTGTAAATCTTCTCCATCAACAAAGCAGCAGCATTAGGCTTGCAGTGGATGGTCCCCTCTGTAATCTCTTTTGGAATGTCAAACTCATGGCGCTGAAAAAACTAATTGACAAGACACCAACCTTATAGCCAGAAGTAGATAATTCAACACAGCTCTGGACCTTTTAGCCTTTTTGGCTATTATATAAGACTGGGGAGCAAAATTTGTGATAATGATTGATTTCAAAAGACATTTTAAAACAAAAATTAATGATAAAAATAATAAATAAAATACATAAATAATAACTTTATTTATTTAAGTCCCAAACCATTCTAGCTGAGCATGGGTGCTCTACTAATATTGGGGATCAGACTGTATAATCAAGTATTAATCAAATATTAGTCTTTGAGGAGAGGAGGAAACCAGAGTACCTGGAGAAAAACCTCTCAGAGCAGAGCAGAGAACCAACAAATTCAGCCCACTTATGATGCCGAGTGCGGGAATCAAACAAGGGACACATTGGTGGAAGGTGAGCGTTCTCAACACTGCGCCAACTCTGCTCCCCATGCAGAATGTTACATGATGTTTCAACGACCTAATGTCGCGAATGTTCACACAAAACATTTCACAAGAATAGTCACTTTGGGTATTAAGCTTTGATCATTTCTTCCTAATGAAGAGCATCTCAAAAATTAAGTACTCAAGCTTGCTCTGGCGTTTCTTAGGATTTTAAAAATTCCCACGCATGTTTGCTGGTCTTAAATTGTGTTCGTTATATAAGTGTGTCCCGATTACAGAATGTTTATGTTCCTCAATACGCTGATGGAGGTGGCGGCATGTGTAACCAACCACGTGTAACACCATTCATTGTATAGATTATGTTTAATCAACTCACATGAAATAGTCTTTACAAGATTGCATGATGAGCTAAAAAAAGGTCTGGATAGGAGGCTAAATTTGGCTGGGCAAAACTGAGTTAGAGAATCAAGTCAATCATCTGCAGTGATTTTATCATAATTTTTCTTTAATGTGGTATAAATACTGCTAGTTTTGTTGCAACATCTTTGTCTGCACAGTGTTACCATAAAATGCATGGTTTTTCCCCAAGTGCCAACAGCAGCAGCGGTGGCCAAAGAGAGAAAGAGAGAAACTAAACTACTGCTATCACTCGTACTCAAGAAGAAAAGTAACATCTCATCACGTGTCCGAGATGAAATATTATCTTAATAATATTGAACAAAGAATAAACAGACAGATTAAAATAGATAGATAAATATATAAGAAATAAGTAAATAATGAAATCTCTGCATCAAATTTTCGTGAATTTAGTCCTATCCCCATCTTTTCATATTGGACAGACAAGCAAGAGATAGTCAACAAACTGTTAAAATTTAAAGCTGCAGAGAGGATAAAGCATTCACTCACCCTCTGAAGTTGCGACCAGTTTCCTTGACGGCTTGGTAAAGATGTTCCGTTATCGTAAGAATGCATTTCGATTTCCTGTGGAAAATACCAAGAGAAGATCTCTGCCACGAGATAGCCATTTGAAAAATCCCTGTGTAGAATCCATAAACCAAAATAAGCTTAAATTGAAGTGAACTGAGATATGTTTCATTCGTTGTACATGGCGGTCAAGTGCAAATTATGACAGTCACACTGATCGATCGATCGCAAAGATGCCCGTTCAAAAACACACCGTAAGTCAGTTTTACCTTCTAGTATTCCTAACAGGATGGGAAAGGTCCAAGCTTTGTATCCATTTTAATATCTCCCTCGGCAATCCGCTCATTTTCGTGCAAAATAGCTTGTAACCTTGAGTTTACACGGCGGAGCCAAAGACTGCGAGAAAGATTTACGTTTCCAAGGGAATACGGGACTACCCATAACTCTTGTCGGGATGCGTGGCACCATCGCGGGCGCATGGATTAAATCATTGGAGGGGAGGGGTGGTTAAGGTGTCTTAAAGAATCAAAACAACTTTGGTTCACTGGAGTAAACTAATTGTATACTTGCTCTAGCGCTTCTTTGAAGTTAATAGACGATCAGTGTCGTAATACCGAGACGAAAAGGAGCGTCAGAAAACAAGTTTATGGCAGCAATGTCAAGTGGGCAGCAGTGACGATGGGTATAGGGTAGGGAGGGACGAAGGATAGGTGTTTTGTAGGGGGAGGGGAGGGAAGGGAGGTAACGGAAAGCTGACGGGTATTTGACATCGTTGAAGACGTGTTGAATTGGATATGCATTTTTGAATAAGTCTAATGGACAGCCCGTCGAAATAGTTATTTTCCTCATCCCGAGGAAACCGGTTTCAGGTAGTCAAATAGTCGCCAATTAACGACAGATAGGGACGTATTGTAGACTATGCACAAAGTTTCAGTTTCAAAGACTTGAGTCAAAAGTCTCCTTTTCACATTGGCTCGTATAATCTGCTCAACGAACGATGAAAACCGTTTTTTTCTGTAGATGTGTCTGATTTAAGATGAATAATCAAAAATCATTCGAACAAATGAGAAAATTATTTTACAAACGCATG
Organism: Galaxea fascicularis; assembly: GCA_948470475.1. Taxonomy (NCBI): domain Eukaryota; kingdom Metazoa; phylum Cnidaria; class Anthozoa; order Scleractinia; family Euphylliidae; genus Galaxea; species Galaxea fascicularis. The sequence goes on along the minus strand of OX419341.1, from coordinate 24,388,379 downwards.
TTCTAGTCAGCTTCAGACATCCATCATAACATGCAAGTCAACTACCTGCGCTAGCTCCTGAAGATTAAAATTACCGAGCAATTAGTTCCTGTCAATCTACTTTGTAAACGTCAATTTACATCAGCTGGAATCACTGGCTTGGAAAGGACTGTAAAAAGCCAAGTAACGCCCCACGTGTTTTCAAAAGCGCAACATTCCTGTATTTTGTCTAGGTGCGTATTTTGAGCAACTTATGCTTCATATTGCGAGGAAGTTATTTAGCCTTTTAACTTTCTTTATTTACTCACTGCGGTAGGCCAATGCAAACAAAAGGTTTTAAAGTTTCACGTTATGAATGTTGAAGAGAATTAATTAGAGTTTCTAAACACGTGGTTTGCTAGGGCTCGCACATGTTTGAATAGTTCGTCCTTTGTTCTCGCCTATTGTTTTACCGTTGCTCAGTTGTTAGTTGTTAAGTCAGGCGTTAAGACACACAAAAAGTTCAGAAACACTTTTTTCGCTGAAGAAAAGCCTTCCAAAGGACAAGGAAAAGTATGAGATAATTGAGGCAATAAATTTTTGTGAGAACAAAATATGCATTTGTTTAAGTACTCAGTTCCACATTAAATGTCAAAACCGCGGAAGAAAGTTGTTCTGAGGGAACACATCCTACTTGTCAATATGTGGTTTGAGCGCGAATTATTAAATCCACCAAGATTTGAGCCAATCAGCTCGCGCAAAATAAAATAAACCACCTGCTATCCAATCAAAACGCAGTTTGTATCGTACTGTAACAGGTGGACTATAGTCAAATGGTCAACATTTGAACATAAATTTAACATTACCTCTGCCTATAGTAACAGGTTCTACGTTGGTAAAAAAGTCTTTTGTAATCCCCCTGTCAAAAGGCCCTTTGTTAGGATGGAAATTTAATTCAAATAATCAAATTTTGTGCCAGTGAAAACATTTATCTGTAGCGGTGTCGCTGCATTTCAACTTTGGAAAGAAGATTTCCTGATATATAGCTGGTGAGACAAGTTTCCACATCTTTTCTTCTTCTCCGTGATAAACTATTTACAATAAGCTCTTTCAGTTTTTGGGAAAGAAGTGCACATCACCGATTGAAAAGACAGGCGAACAGAAAAGAAAGAACACTAGACGTTTCGTTCCAACAAGCGTTTACGAAGCATCACCTGAACAGTTCAAGCACGGCAGGAAAAATGGCTGAAAGTGGTGTACCAAAGATAAGCTTGGAAATTACTTCATATTCGCCAGTTGCATCAATGATCGCGCTCTATTGCCTTATGACCATCGGGATAAACATTTTCGTTTGCTGCTATATCTACCGCAAAAGGAGTCTTCGCACTTCCTGCACGGCTCTGATCGTGGCAAATTTGGCAGCTGTAGATGTTTTGGTTTCAATCAAAGATTTGCCTCTGCTGGTCTCCGTGAGCACTACCGGAAGATGGTATTTCGAGGAACACTGGTGCCGCAGTTACGGGCTCACAAATGTTATTTACATCATCGTGTCGATCTCAACGTTGGTCACTATTACAACTGACCAATATTTTCGAATGACGGAAGCAAAAAAGGTTCCGGGAGGTGCTCCCCGTTCGATTCCTTTGGGTTACATCATCGCTCATACGACTCTCTCCTACTCGCTCTCTTTGTTGTGGAGCAAGTACGTGTTTATCAGCAGAAAGGCCTTCTGCGAAGTTGATTGGCCACCATCCGGGTTGAGTTTCACTCTGGTGACATCCTGCATTTTTCTGATACCCGTCTCAATGCTGGTATACAATTTCTTTGGAAATGAGGCCGAAGATGAAATTAACAGCGAAAAGGCTAAGCTTGCCAAGTTAGAGAGTGGAGATGAAGAGAGCGATGAAGAAAAAGCCCACTGCCGTCTGCAGGTGGCCATTACCGTTTTTTTGATCACATGGTCACCATACGTGATTGAAAGTTTTTTCACGTATTCTTCCGAGGTACCAAACATCGTAGGAGTTGTATGCGCTTTTATTCCAATCGTCACCACTACGCTCATTCCTCTATGGTACATTAAATGGAAAAGACAGGCTGATAGACTTTGCCACGCTGCTTGTTACGTTCAGAATTGTTAACTAATGGACTTCCCAGAAACAACGATGCGTCCATAAGTGGAAACTAGAATTGACGCATTGTCTTATTCTGGGAGATTTTCGGGACAAACATTCATGAGCTTGAACATGAAATTTTGACAGTTGAAATGCGGTTAGACTCTTGCAAAGAAAAATAATTATTCAAATTGCTCAAATGCTCATGCAGCTTATTTCAATTAAAAAGTGTACTCGTAAAAGTCAATCGATTACATGGCCGGGAAGCACCAATTTGTGAGAGAATAAACGTTTAACGAATAATAATGAATTTCAGCTTCCCCCACTTAAATTAAAAAAAGAAGAAGAAGAAAAGTATCAACGTTGTTCGCTTTTTTGTTAACATTTAAGTTGTCGTTAAACTTTCTAGGTGATTACATGTCACTGATCCGAATCGGTCGGTGAAAAAAATTCACGTTAAAACTAATTTTGGCAGGTTGCACACTGCTGTGTGAAATTATGAATAAAGATACAGTCGAACTTCTCCACAATGGACACCTTGCAAGGGCCACAGATGAAAGTAGCCGTTGTAGAGAGGTGACCGTTATGGGGAGGTAGCGGTGTAATTTGAATGAATGAATGAATGAATGAATGAATGAATGAATGAATGAATGAATGAATGAGTGAATGAGTGAATGAGTGAATGAGTGAATGAATGAATGAGTGAATGGGTGAATGAATGAATGAATGAATACCTCCTTAACAAGAAAATATTAGCGATCTTAGGCTCACTTCTGACGGCTGAGGCTAAGTACGTGAGTGAGTGCGATCTAAGTTTTAATTAAAACAAAAAGGGCTTTCTTTCAGCGGGAAAATGGGGTATTTCTTTTGACTGACTTCCTGTAAACTTCGACTGCTTAGAATGGTGATGGCTGATAGTGATGAGATCGAATTTTTTAAGTTTTTTAATCATCAAATAGATACAAATATAAATATGCACTGGCGGACAATTGGTAAACTTCAACCTCTTTTGGCATGAAGCATAATTATATGAAGAAACAGCTGGCACGAAAACGACGGGAACAACAAGATCAAGGTTGTTTTATTGTTGACACCT
>OX419341.1:24357714-24375214 GCA_948470475.1 Galaxea fascicularis | reverse complement strand
TTAACTCATGGATAACAGAGCACAGTTTACATGAAGTGTATTGTATGGTGGTATAAGAAATACTGAGTGAACTATGACCTTACGGGTGTGTTTGCAAATTGGTGCAATCTGTTCAACAAGAAGTGTTTATTTGAATGTGTTTTTATTGTCTTGTTCCTAAGGTTGCCCCAGAGGAATACAAAGCGACTGTCACAAGAGTTAACAGAGTGCTTAGCAAAACAATGCCAGTCAATGTACGCTGGTTACTTTGCGGCTGTATCTGCTGTTGCTGTACTCTCGGCATGTCCATGTGGCCTGTTGTTTGTCTTAATAAGAGAGTAGGTAGAGATATCGGCCTAACTGTAGAATAAAATGCAAAATGCTCTATCCACATGAAACCATATTGATTAATGTTATCACAACAATGAACCTTCTGTAAATCTTGTAATTTATTAGCGCTTTAGTCCACTGGTACAGTATGTTGCCTGGTATGTGGACGGTACCAGTATCCGGACAGTTAAAAAACAATTTCAGTTTCTTCAACGTGCTTATTATTTTCTGGCAAATGAACTATTCCAAAAGGAAGTCAAACATTGCAGCTTTGGAAAGCAAGTTTTAACCCTTTCCCTCCTAAGAGTGAGTTATGGATTTTACTCTGTCTAATGCCAGATGATTTTACTTGTCAAAGGGAGGCCACTTAGGTTGAATTAAGGGTTAACTGGACATTCAGGTTGCAAAACACTCACAGAAGGCACTGTTCTGTTTGGGAGGGTGAAATTTGCAAGGCTAATATTAACACTTTTCACTGCGCTGTGAAACTACTGATGTTCAAACAAGTGTCTGTAAAGTGTGATGTTTTGAAGGGAACTGTTGGATATTTGAAATGACAGTACTTAAGAGGTCGATTGTTTGCCCTGATTTTTTCCTAGACAAGACACTCAATAAACAAGGTATTAGATGCTGAAAACAACCATCTGTATCATAAGGTGAGTTTAAAAATTACAAGAAATTACAATTAAAATTACAATATTGGTGAATCATTGGCTAAAAACCAGAAAAGGAAAGTTAATTAAATTGTGTACTTCCTCCACAGCTTGGGCTACACTGGCGCCTAAACAAACAGCGCTGCAATTCTGGTAACATGATGGAATATGTGAGTTCTATTTATGTGGATTAAAATGTTACTACAACTCTCTTTAAGAGAGCAAACTCAGTTAGTATGAAAGAATTCCTGTTGTTTGTTTCCTTCTGAACAGGTTGGTGTGTGTAGCAGCAAGACTATCTCATTTCTTCTCCACAATAATTACCTCATATTGTTGCAAATTGCAGCTGCCATTTGAAGAATACAAAGTATCATTAATATTATGCTCTCAAGAAGTAGTGAGGAACACTCACCAGCAGCACCTGTGGCATGGCTTCTTTCGCACTCTTGTCACTTTTTTGTATGTCTTATGACAACAAATCTTGGTTAAGCTAGTTTTTTTAATTGTTAAGTGTACCTTGATGTGATTTGCATTGCTTCTATTTTGGATTTAAATTTCCTGCAGAAGTTGAATTTACGATATGCTATCAATCAGAATTGGCACTCGTTTTTTGAGGTTTAACCTGACTTTACTGCCACTCATACTGGAAGATGGCAAACATTTACTAGCTAAAAAATAATCAAAAAATGTAGCATGTGATTAATAATGGTAATAGGACTGAGTGGAGTCCAATTCATTCTGAAATCATTTGAGTGATTAAAAAAATCGGATGACCTTGTAGTGGGACTCCGATTTGTTTCATCATGAGTATGATTACAGACTGACTTGGATGACACAAAGTTCTATTACCAAATCATTAATCATATCTATAACAAAATTCAAGAAAGAAATAAGAGAAAAACTTTTCAGGAAAAAAATAGTTTTCATCCTGAGATGCGTAGTAAAAAAAATATGAAAGTACAACTGCCCTCTTGCAGCGTGCATGATGGTGGGTACTGTCCAATTTAGTACACTGTCCTATTTGGGCAAAAATCATAGCTGGTGATAGCCAATCGGATGCTAGAATTTTGTTATAGTTACAAGTATTCCTGCAAATGCTAGATTATTATAGGCTGCGAGCTTAGTTTATTAAAATTATTAATGTTATACTTCTTGTTTTATAGGTTTTGCTTGTAGAGTTTATGCCCAAGGAACAAATTTTAAGACCTGACTGATATCTGGGTGTCAAAATTTAGCACATCAGTACTATGTACATTGTATAGAAAATGGATTATTGTATATTTCTTGAAAGAGTTTGTATTGAAAGGTAAAACACACCACTGTAAAATACACAGTTGTAAAATGCCAATTTAAGATACATACATGTAGTATTGGAGCCCTGTATGTTGTGTTGGAAGTGACTTCAGAAACTTTTGAATGTGTTGATGTAACCTTTTATTGCTGACCGGTCAATAATTGCTGTTATGTGAATTTTAAATGAATTTATTTTTATACTTAACTGACACAAGTAAGTCAAGTGTTTGGTAACCAAACCAAACATCTTTGAACTTGCTACAAAATTCAGCTCATTTTACAGACTGTTGTTTTTACCCCACAGTTTCCGAAAACCGTGTTTCCCCAAGTGTAACTTACAATGGTGATAACTGGACTTACCTATCATTAATTTGATAACCACCAGGAAAGAGTCGGGAAATTAATGAAACAGTGTCCAAGATAAGAGCGGGTTCTTACGTAAAAAAACCCAAGAAAACTGGCTCCCTGACCTGACACACTAAGTTGTTGAGTAAGAAAATTTGGGAAAACCCACGTCTATGGACCCCTTAACAATCTTCCATGACCCCTGGTCTGCTGATGAAATAGTACATTTGTTTAGTTATACATGTATACTTCTGCTCAGAAAAGTCAACTTTGTTTGTTAGTGTGGTCAAGCGTCACTTAAAAATATTTCCACCAGATCTGAGTAAATTTTATGCTCATTGGTTAATATGTAGAGATGAAGAAGTTGCACTGATTTGTCCTTTCAAAACTGGGTCCCATTAGTTAATGCTATTTCCAATAATATATTAATTTGGGTTGTTACTGTTGTCTCCCCAAAAATTTGTAAATTATATTTTAAATGTTTTTTTCTCATGTAAAGTTAGCGAATCACAGTCAATCAAGGGGCAAAATTAATTCTTTAAGATAATAGTCTATTTATTTATATATATTTTGTTTTACTTAAGTGGTAATATTTTAAGCATTATACTTTTTGACAGTACCACTTTGGATCATTCCTGTTGACAGTATTCTTGAAGTTTTTTCTTTTTTAATTCTCTTAACTCATAGTCACACCTGGCTACTGCACCCTTAACATAATTCTACTGAGAAAAAAATTTAGAAATTATTGTAACTCAGTTTTTTGCTGGGTAAGTGTGGTTTGGCCAGTCAGTGATTTTTTTACTGTAATCATTTCACTACTTTGCTTTGTCAAACATCATTCCTTTCTATGAGTTTTAAATCACTTTTGACCTTTCTAGCATCAATATTGATCAACATCTCATGTCTCTTTACAAATATTATTGGTCTGAATGAAATACAGAAAGCAGTAAGGAGAATCTGTATTTTGATCTTGGGGCTAATAGGGTTAAATTCTTACTCTTTGTAGAACGTACTAAATATTTATCTAATGGAGAGTTTCTTTAGTACAGTAAATGGCCCTAAAGTAAATAAAGGAATGGTCTTGACAACGATACCACAAGGGCTGAAGGTGTAACTGTGTTAGTAAGCTGTGACTAAATTCCCAGGGAAGTAATGGTGCTAGACCTGTTGCTTGAATGATATGAACTGTCTTAGGTCATACACCAGAAGTGAGGAAAAAATATTTCTTTCTCTTCTGTTTCCTTTGGATTGCCATTATGTCTTGCATATGACCTACAGGGCCCATGGTGCAGTTTTTAAAGTCTGGGGGCTGCACACGCCTCTTAAATTGAGGGGAGGGGCTGACTCTAAAATGGTTAAAGGAACAGTCCTAAATTTGGAGTTTTTCCTGTGAGGTTGGCCAGCTGTAGCGGACCACTGGAGGTGGGGGGAGGTCCTGGCCTCCCCGGCCCCTCCCCCTGTGTGGTTCCTGACCTATAACAGTTCATTAAAATAACACAGCACCTTTTTCCCTCAGAGTTAGGTCACAGCTTGCTAAGAAAACAAAACATCAAACTGAAAGTCAACACAAGACATTTTGCTCTTGGTTCTTAGAGTAATTTAAGAATTACCCTCACCTTTTTTTTAGAGAGATTGATTGCATTTTGCTTAACTTTTTTTCCGTTTACACGTGCAGGCATGTGTCAGTTTTTTCGGTGCAGGCACCAGGGATGAAAAAATTTGTTGTATTAAGTTATTTTTAGTTAGATTCAATTTCTAAACTGGTTATTGTTAATTTATGACTTGTGGTTTAAAACTTGGTTGTTGCATTGGTTTTAATAAAGTGGTGAGAAGTTGTTGCTTGTTACTGTCAATTCTTGTGTGTTTCTTTATTCTTTACTTTCGTGGCCTGTTTGTTACATAGCCTCAACGATTGAACAAATTGTTGGAAATATTTGAAAAAGTAATTTCGTCATAGTTTGCATTAATAACTTGGGTGGTCTGAGTGGGTTCGGTCAAAATGATTCCACACAGCCTGGGAACGAAACATTTCCCGCCAAAGTCCCGCAAAGTATTGTTGTTTATGTCTGATTTCAAAATGGCGGACGAGATTCGTTCCCCAGCGAAGAAGCGAAGAAAGACGGAAAATACAGGCCTTATTCAGAGAGACGAGCCCGAAACCCAGAAGAAGTTGGTAAAACCAAAAGGTAAGAGTAAAACGACTATTGCTTAATGTAGTGTGCCAAAAATATGTACCCCTTGGAAGTTGGGAAGTTGGAATGACGTTGAGCAAGATGCTTGTGGACCAAGCATTTGGATAGCTCTTATTTACATAACCATTTCATTTTTTTACGGCTACAGGCAATCTTAATCAAAGTGACAAAGACTTGAAGCAGAGGGTGGCAGAATCATTCAAAACAGAACTCCCTCAAGACTTTTTTGACTTTTGGGAGTTTTGCAAAAAGCTAAATGAAGGGAATACTTGTGGTGCGTATATCTGACTTGTGTGTTGAAAGCAGATGTTAAAAAGCAAAAGGGACTAAATTATTATTGTTAGAGATAAGTATTTTTCATTAATGATGGACCAGCCATAGGGAAATCCTTGTGTGCAGTGTCAAATTATAAAAGAGTGATCTGAGATGTGGTCTCTGAGCATTACAACAACAACAACATTTTATTTGTACTGTAAAAAAATTGAAGTGTACAATGTTAACAATTAAAAAAATAAATACAATGTGCAGTAACTGGTCACCCAAAATAACTTAGGAGCTAAACTAGTTGGGTGGCCATTAGTCAAAGATGAGTGATTTTTGTGGCTGTTTTGAGTTGATGGTCAAATAATAGCTGTGATAGCTCTTCATTTCTCTGCTATGTTCGACCACTCTTGTTGCCTTCTTGCAAACTTTGCAAAAGTGTTCATTATGGTATGCAGAGAAAATAAAATCCTCTGGATGTGTGACTTTAGCAGTGGTGAGGAACTGGAGAGGATATTTACAAATGAAACAAACTATCATTATGTGGTAATGATAAATATTTCTGTATTTTCCATTTTGATGTTGTTTTTAGATGCCTTGATTGAATCCCTTGGATTGCAGTTAGTTGGACCCTATGATGTTTTATCAGGATCTTTTGATGATGTCACTGAGTCAGATATCACCTCGTATCACCTGCACTGGCGATATTTCTATGACCCCCCAGAGTTCTTGACTGTTGTAAAAGGTGATGACAAGACAGGCTTCCATTTGGGATACTACAGGTAAAGACAAAAAAGATCAACCTAATACACTCTGTAGCTTTGAGTCTACCAATACGCCTGAGTCTACCAATATGCCTTATTCCAACATGGCCACCATTCTTACTAATATTTGTTTGTTTTTATTCAAATTAGCCCTTGTTGGCTCATTCTTAAAGGCAAAATTCAAAGAATATTTTACTTTGAATAAGGTGATGAGTACTAATTTGAATACAAACTGTGGTAAATAATTATATTAAAATGGTGGCCATTTTGGAATGAGGTGTATGCCGGGGAGAGGGCCGGGAATCCTTAGAATTCTTGGTAGGGGTGCTCTCCCCAGTTCTCCAATTCCTCATCCTATTTCAGACCAAAATTTCCCATTTTCCATTCCCATTTCCAGACCTGACATTGCGGTTAAAAATTTTCCCACTAGCCTTGTTGTAGTGTAATTAAGTTTCCCATCGGTGCCGAAATCAGGAATTGGTAAAATTCAGCTCGTATGCTCTGCCCAAAAGTGGATATCCCTGAGTCAAATGCTTTGAACAAAGGTATGCCAACTGTTTTGAAGATACCAAATCAGGCATATCCCAGTTCATCGGTGGTGATGTGAAGGATGCGTATGCTGCCATAATTTATCCTTGTTGGTCTGTGTAGATGCATTTCCAAAATTCTCTGAATGAAATGCTGCTGCCATGTAATGCTTTATTTGTGAAATCATCCAAATAGTGGAGGGCAAGTCCATAAACAACTCTACTTACATATCAACAGGATATGTAAACAGAATATACAGAAATGTGATATGCTCTGGGTGAACAATACACAACCTATGCTGATTACAATATGAAGCAGCAATGGAGATTGCTCCCATTCTTTGTTCGATGCAGGTAGCACAAAGTTGCTTATGAAGCCCTAAGAGATCCATATGGATCATGCGTAGCCCTGGTATCAGTGTTAACTCCACCATAAGAGTTGCTACTTCTTATTGGTAAATTTATACACATGCAATGGCGGGTGTGGGGTGGGGGGGGGGGAGGTTAAGGTGCAGGAAGTGGACACCTTCCTGGTAATTCTTATTGCTCTGAACTAAATTTCCCAGCAGGACATCTAATTAAAATTGCATTCATATTGAAATCAAACATCCATTTCCCACCTGCAATAAGATGAAAGCTGTTGTTTGCCAGGGATGATCCTAAAAGTCCTCCAGTGTTTGTGGCATCAAACCAGGCTGAGAAGAGTAGTGAACTCACAGTTCTTGGGGAAAACCTATTTGCAGCAGTCAAGTAAGGAATTTGTTGATGTGCAGTTTTATATCCATTGTTAAACTCATCAGCAATAGATGAGGTTGGGGGATGGTGCTTATACGGATGGTGGGAAGGAAAGTGGACGAGCTGAGAGCCAAGGTAACCATGGCAACCCTGTGAGCGGCAACCACCATCCAGCACCGTCACACTGACTAGGAAATCAGTGGAAATAATCTGACACATACCTACATGGGCGGGAAAGGGGTGGGGGGCAGAACGACACGAAGGCTTCGCAAAAGCAACACGAATAATTGCACAATGAGTCTCAGAAATCTGAGCCCGGTAAATACCCAGAACCCTGCCACTTAGTGGGCTGCCCCGCAGCAGGTCTGAGCCGCCATGAAGAAGACCGCTGCCTGCATTGCCTCGATTTTAACTTCGCCTAAATTACATTTAGCCACATTTAAATCAGGAAAGTGACCTCATCAGAAGGAATTGACCTTGGATGTTTTTTTGAGAAAACAGGTAACACAATGTGTGGTTTCCAGAAAATATCCATGCCCCCTCCCCCTTTGGAGCATTTTTGGTTTGCACCCCCTAACCCCCCCCTTGGAATTTCCATTGACCGTCTTTGAGGAGGTATGGTTATTTCCTAGAACAGAAACTTTTCCCTGTACACAGTCAGAAATATATTTATCCCATACTCAGGCCTTCATATTCAAATGCTCACAGAACAATCTTTTTTCAGCAAATTTCTTGGTGATTTCATGAAGACTTCAGCTGGGAAATCCAAGAAGAAATCATTGAAGACGCTTCAAGCCTCTCTTGTGTCTGAGGCAAAGAAGTTAAAATACAATCTTGAGACAAGTACCCCAGCCATCAAAGCCAGAAACAAGAATATAGTGAGCAAGACTTTCCACAAAGCTGGAATAGTTGTTCCTGTGGATGCAAATGATGTTGGATATCGCCCTCTTACTGTTACTGATGGTAAGTTGAGGATAGGAAGTAATCTATGAGCAACGTTATTAACATTAATTGTTCTGATCCATAAGGCCTTGTTTGACTGTTATAATCCCCCTCGATTAAATGAACAGTCGTAAAGCCTTTCATCAGTAGTGTAACCACTTTATTGGAACGAGAAATCCAATGATTGTTAATGATGGTAATGGTGTAATATGCCCTTGAGAATGATGATATGCTAGTCGCTTGGCAACGGGCGAAAGGACAACTGAAAAGAAATCAGAGTCCCAGGCAGGAATTGAACCTACAACCTCTGTAACACCAGTCTGCGGGCTCGACAATGTAAAGTCCAACGTTAATGCGGTGAAATGAGAAAGCTTTTTGCTGGCGAAAACGAACTAGCAAAATACAATTACACGTAGCTAGAGTAATGTGATACTATTCTAAAAATAAAGAACAAAGCAAGCTTGTACAACACCCATGAAAGGCGTGACAGCATGACAGAACATTAATACTAGTACTAAAGTGAGATTAACACTAACACTTTTACCTCAACCAATTATTAGCAATCAGCCAGATTTTTTTATCATGTTCTCAGAAAGCATTATAATGATCTGACTAATGCATGGATCATGCTAATGCACATAATAATAAGTATTATCAGTGGTAGGATTTTACCATACGTCTTCACAGTACCAAAGATAATGTACAGTACCTACCTACCTCCTGTAGGTGAATTGAAAAAAATGCTGAAGCAGATAACAGAAGAGAAAAGTGAAAAAGATAAGGAGCAAGCATCAGAGGATCTCCAGGAAATCATGACTCTGGTTCAGTTTGCTAACGACGAGTGTGATTATGGCATGGGGCTCGAGTTAGGTCTGGACTTGTTCTGTTTTGGAAGTGAGCGATTCCATAATACCATCCTGCAACTGATGCCACTTGCATACAGACTGCTGGGCAGGGATTTATTTGCAGAGATTTTAGAGATTCATGTGAATAACCGATCCAGAACACAGCTAAGTCAGCTGTCATCTTAAGAACACGATGATACACGATAACTGATCACACACCATTTATAAATAAAGTTTGCACCTATGCGAAAGCAGCAAGATCAATTAAGCTGGACAACTCAGGAGGCGGCCTGGTATCAGCAGCAATCACTCCATACATGGAAAACCGTACATTTTTCATTGCTTCTAGTGCATGCATCAGGGTCCCAGATAAGGTTTCAAGGCAGGGTGTGAACAAGGAATTCCAACGGGTAATATTCCCACTGCTACCACCAAACCATTATAAAATTTCCATTTATTTGCTGTGCCATCAGTGTAGTTGCCCTGGTAGGGTTTTCGACCCGAGACCCGTTCTTATCTGGAACACTGATGCTACATATATTGGGGACGAGATCTGCTAGTTCTTTAAATGCACCCGGAGCCGGTCTGTGTAGGAAACGATGTAATTACTAATAGATAGCGCGAGTTAATTTGTAAAGAAACCATGGTTCTGCGTCGGTAGGGGATGGTAAACCCACTCATTGTTAAAATATTCAAAGGCTATTTTCTGGCGTCAGGACATTATTTTATGAGTAACTAGAAAGGGAGGGCTGCTCCGCAGCGGGTGATAACGCACGCTGACGCGTATAACGTAAAGTTGCTTTTTTCAAGGGTGATTCTCAAAATCGCTCTTGGTGTAACTTCCCACGCGCGCTTCGCACGTGAAGCTCACACGCGCGTGGGGTGTGTGAGGCGAGCGTCTCTGCAGTCTTACTCTGCGTTTTCACCCTCGCTCCAGAAGTTTCGTTTGACGAGTGCTCGCATTCTAGTCCAACGCAAAATACGGCGGTCTTATAGTCTAAAGGTGGATTTCCACTTTCGCGTAAATATTTACGTACATAAAACGTGCGTAAAAAAAACGCACGTTGGCAATTTCCACTGTCGCGTAAAAATTAATACGACTCGTTTCTTTTTTTACGTGCGTTGAACGTACGTAAAAATACTTGCCATCCTGAATTTGGATGGCAAATGCCAAATGGCAACGAATCGTGGGTAGTTTAATTTGCCGACCGCCGCAGTAATGGCAGCCGCTGTAAACAACCACCAACCGTTTCGTTCTCCTCTTTTACTTACGGCAGAGGCGAAAAAGAAGACGAAAATACCTCGAGATATTGGGTGAGAGAGATTTTTCAAAACCGTTTTCAATTGGGTGAATACCAAACCCTAGTGAAAGATATGCGTGAAAATGATCACGAGTCATTTCATGACACCTGAAATATTTGACCATCTCCTTTCTCTTGTGGGCCCGATGCTGTCAAAGAAATCTCTTTCAGTTATCGTGAACCCATCAGTCCTGGTGAACGTCTTGCCGTAGCTCTACGTTTCTTAGCCACTGGTGATTCCCTACAAACGATATCATTTAGCTATCGCTTTGGTCACACAACTGTGAGTAGAATAATACCGGAAGTGTGTGATGCACTGTGGAGTGCACTACAGGAATACATAAGGCAGCCTTCCCAGCCTGAAGAATGGAAAACAATTGCGGACGAATTCTGGAATCTTTGGAACTTCCCAATGTGCTGCGGAGCTATAGATGGGAAACACCTAGTGATGCAGTGCCCCCCTGGAGCTGGGTCATCCTTTTTCAATTATAAACGTAATATTAATTAAAAGATAAACATTGGCAGAATTTGTGGGGTGGGGGGTCAAAGGCCCCGTTTAGCCATCAAAGGAAACCAGGGGAACATGCTGTAGGAGCCTTAAGCGGAGAATAATAAGCGTGACACTTAAATAATGGCATTACACCAAAAATCTTGTGGCCCTTTAATAGAACAAATTTTAGTTATAACATTAAGCTGAAATGGATATATACAAGTTCAAAATTGAGGTTTACCGACAAAAGCTTAGAAAAAAGCAAAATACTACAGACAATGTATAAGCCTACAAATTTCTACTGTAGATCCATGAGGTTCACCTACAGAATATGAAAAATGCCTTAAGCATTAACATGATTTTTCAGTGGACTATGAAACAGTTGGCTAATCAAAGTTCATACTTTGATACTTTGATTTTAGGTATGCCTACTCACTACTACTGGGGCCAGAGGGGTTGCCATAAGAGACAAACAATACTAGCACTTGTACAGGTGTGCAGAACAGCTATTCAAAGCATTTCATTTTTTGAAACTCGGGTACCCATAGCATTGTTCTACTAGCGTGCTGTGATGCCAGATACCTTTTTACCCTCATTGACATTGGAAGTGCTGGGCGTAATAGTGATGGAGGTGTTTTCAGTGATTCAAAATTTGGAAAGGGTTTGGAGCTGAATCAGATGGGACTGCCAGGTCCAGATGTACTTCCAAACACAACTAACATGAAATGTCCATTTCTGTTTACTACTGATGATGCATTTCCTTTTAAGACATGGATGATGAAGCCATACAAAGGGTCATTTCTTGATGAACACCAGAGAGTTTTCAACTACCGCCTTTCACGTGCAAGGCGTATAATTGAAAACACCTATGGAATTGCTTCAGCAAGGTGGAGAGTGTGGAGGCGACCAGTACTGGCCTCACCTGAAAATGTCACCAACATAGCCAAAGCTGTTTGTGTTCTGCACAACTACCTCGTGATTGAGGGGAGTGATCAGCCTCATGAAGCTAAACGATACTGCCCAATTGGATTTACTGACTCAGAGGATAGGTAATAAACATAGTCCTTTTTTAACTATATGAATGTGACTCCCAATTATACCAGGGCTGCCAGTATAATTGAAATTATTTAAACAAACGAAGTGAGAAATATATGAGAAAACATCAGGTAGAATTCCGCTTATTTGTGCTTCGAACCACTTTTTAAGGCATTGAATAGCCTGTCCCTGGTAGGGACAGGCAAACGAATGACGTAATCCCATAGTGCCCCTCTACAGGCACATGGTCCCATGACCCTCTGCATCTTTTTGACGCTGTGTTAGGAGAACAGAGACTAGGTTTGAGGGGTGGGACTCATATATTTCTCACTTCGTTTGTTTGTATAATTTCAATTATACTGGCAGGCCGCTTCGCGGCCCTGGTATAATTGGGATTATATTACACAAACTCCGTTAGGAATATATGAGAAAACATCGGGTAGAATTCAACGCCCTGACACGTAATGTGCAGAAGAGGGGTATGATAAAATAAAGAATAACAACACAGAAAAACTGCAATGTCAAAAAAATTTGCCATGACCATCATAAGCTTATGGGCAACTTGAAAGTTATTTTAATACAGAGTGAGCATAATTGGTCTTAAAAAAAGGCCTGTAGTAGAACTTCTGGAAAGTACTAACACAAGACCAATCTGCCATTTTCATAACATCGTCAAGTGGAACATTACTGTTTACTGCTGCCGTTGTAGAGGCTCCACGAACTGAGTGGGCCTTAAAAATGTCAGTGTCAATACTAGCATTCTTTAAGACCATGCGCAGCCATCGGCCCAGAGTGGGTGCAGTGATTGGATTATGTGGTTTGACATAAGAAACAAACAAAGGGTCTGGCTTTGACGATGGAAAAACTGGACGTAAGTTTCGTGTAGCTTTAAGATAATGGCGCAAAGTGCCAACGGGACAGAGTCTCTCATTGTGTGGAAAGGACGCAAAAAAGGCTTGGGGCAGTTTTGCTTTCGCGGAGACACGAGTGTGAAGGAAACTCCTTCTGGGGCCACGCGGCAGTGGCGGAGGTCCAGCTTTGTGAGGGACGAAGCTCGTTCCGGAGAGGAAAGGGCAAAAAGCATTGCCAATTTGATGGAGAGGAGCTTTAAGGACAGTAGCTTGGTCTTTCCAAGCGAGTCCAGGTACTTGGTTACCAGAAGCACATCCCACGTGTGGGTGTATCTAGGCTTAGGAGGGCGCGTGTTAAGCATTCCTTTTAAATGTTGAACGACAAGAGGATGTTGACTCACTGGGTAGCCATGACAGGAGGATATAGCTGAACGCGCTACATTGACTGACCTAGAAGCAGCCCCGTTGTTGAAGCGGTCAGTCAGGAAGACAAGGACATCATTGAGGGTGGCTGAAATTGGATTAACTTTCCGTTTAGCACACCAGCTATTCCATAGCCCCCAGGCTGACTGGTATGTCTTATGAGTGGAGGTACGAGTTGCTGATTGCAGTATTCTGGTAACGTCCTATGAAAAACCTTTTGTTTGGTGCTGTTCCCTGATAACTGAAAGACGGCTAAGTGAAGCCTGGGGTACATGGGATGGATTCTCAGAGGGAATGCAGGATCCCTCAGCAAGTGTTTGGAGTTTGGGATCATGACAGGATTCTTGATTAACAGGCTCAGGAGGGCTGGCCACCAAGGTTGTGCCTGCCACACTGGGGCCACTAAGACCAGGTCGGTTTTGTCCTGAGATAGTTTTTTCAGTACTGGTTGGATCAGACTGAATGGTGGGAAGGCATAGCCCTTTAGCAGGGACCAGTCGAGGGTCATTGCATCTGTGTAGGTTGCACCCGGGTCTGGTTTCCAGCTGGCGTAAGTTGGGAGGAGAGCCGTTAGGCGTGACGCAAAGAGATCTACACTGCAACTCCTTAGGAAAGGTTGGATCACTTGTGGGTCTATTTACCATTCGCTGGAGTCGTAAAACGCTCTTGACTCTCTGTCTGCCTCATTGTTGAGTTTGCCTGGTAGGTGCTGAGCAGTGATCAGAATTGATTTCTGAAGGCACCACTACCAAAGTTCTAGAGTTAGGTTGACTACCTGAGGGGAGCGGGTTCCCCCTTTGCTGTTTACGTGGGCAACGGCTGTGGTGTTGTCCATGCGGAGACACGCTGTGATGTTGGACTGGTCTTTGAGAAAGGCTTTGGTGGCAAGAAAGGCTGCTTTGAGTTCGAGAACACTGATATGATCGTTGGCTACCAGGGGAGACCAGCGACCGTTTGCGGTTAGGTTCTGGCAGCATGCACCCCAGCCTGCTTTGGAGGCATCTGAGGTTATGTACAGTTCGGGGGCAGGAGGATTGATGGTACTGCCATTTACGGTTGCTATGTTGTGGAGCCACCACTGAAGTTCGGTGTGAGCATTGCTGTTTAAGGACATGAGTGTCTCGTGTTACGTGCCGGAATAACCAAGAGATGTCCGCAAACAAGACATAAGTGAAAAGAGCTCCCGAGCGCGATATAAGGCACGCAACAAAAGTGTGACAACGAGCAGTTACCCTTTTAACTATTGTTTATTTAGTTATACACTGTTACAATTAATTAGTTTAAAGATTAAGTTAAGCAGTTTGTTAAGCAGGCTTACTGTATTTCATGGCTATACAGGTACTGATCTTGATTAACTTTGAACTCCAAATCAATCCACCAACTTGAGACAACAATGCTTGACTTTCTTGATAAACTGGATTCTTTCCATTCACTGGCTTTTCTGAGCACTGAAACTTGTACGGAGGACTTCATAATGAACTTCTTCCCTATTCTGTTATCGTCTCTTTCTTCTCTCCGGATAGAGGTTATAGCTTCACCATAGTTATCGCACTTGATTATATAGCTTCCTCACAGTATAGCATCCGTAGCATAAGCCCTCGGGCAAGAGAGTTTTTCTATTACTTACTAATCTGCTTTTATTCTTTTTCGTCAAGTATCTAGAATGTTTTGTTACTATTTATAGTGTATTACAAGGTCTACTGTTTGTGGAAACTGCTGAGTCACATTTAAGATATTTCTGGAATATTACAGATTATAAGTTAATTCTAGAAAAGTCTGGAATTGCATGACAGATAAACTAAAAGTAATTCTGATCTTCATAACACTCGTGATTGTCACGTGAAGCCCGAAGGAATTTTATGAGCTGTATTTGTAATTGTCTGTAGTGCAAGGGGGCCTGTCAGATGGCAGGGCGGGCTGCTTCCAATGTCCCTATGAGGCTTGCCACTGTGCGAGCTGATGGAGTGGGATTGCGAATGAGACTTTGACATTTGTTCTGAATGTTCAGGATCTTTTTCTCTGGGAGACTGAGTGACATTGTCTGTGAATCTATGGAGAGGCCCAGAAATGTTAATGACTGAGAGGGAACTAGGAAGGACTTCTCCCAATTTATGGTGAAACCCAGCCACTGCAGGAGGTCTAGTGTTAGTTGAGTGTTTACTTTTGACTATTCTATGGAGGAGTCCAGGATTAGGAAGTCGTCTAGATAGACAATTATTCGAATACCTCTTTTCCGCAAGTAAGCTGCTAGGGGTTTTAGTAGCTTTGTAAATACCCTGGGCGCTGTATTTAGCCCAAATGGTAAGCCTTGGAAGGCATAACATCTGTTTCTCCTTTGGAAACACAGGTACTTTTGTGAGGACTTGTGTACGTGGACGGAGAGATATGCATCCTTTAGGTTTATGCATGTTATAAAGTCTCCCCTTCTTAGGAGCGTCTTCAGACAAGAAATGTTCTCCATTTGAAAATGGAAGTTCTCTACAAACTTGTTGAGCCGGCTGAGGTCGATTACCGGGCGGTAAGTTCCCTCCTATTTCGGAACCAGGAACAGTCTGCTGTAAAAGTTCTCTTTTGAAAAAGGTATGGCTTTTATTGCCCCTATTGACAAGAGCTTCTTCATTTCTGCATGTACAAGGGGAACTGTTAAATCTGAACATTTTGTAACTGGAACGTGTAACTGAACAGAAGCAGAGTGGAAAGGAATTTGATATCCAGACACAACGTGTAAGATTTCGGGGTCTGAAGTGATTTCCCTCCACCTTTCTAAGTAGTTGTTGAGTCTTGGTTTGAGGGGCCCTTGTTGGGGCAAAAGGACCGATAGTTTTTTGGGCGGTTTGTCTGGTACTTTGAAAAAGTACTTGTGGTCTTGCCTGTCCTTTGTGTTCCCCGATTTTTGAAAAGTTTGTTTTGGTTTTTGGGGATTAGATAAATTCTTAGCTAGGCCACGAGAAAGTTCTGCTTGCTTAGAAGCAACAGAGGGGAAGTCCTCTCCAAACAAAAAACGTTTGGCGTTAGGTAGTGGCTGATCAGCCAGACTTATTTTCTCTTTATAATATTTGCGAGAACTTTGTTTCTGCGTAACACTGACAGTTGATGGTTGGCTGAACCAAGGAGGCACAATGTTTGCTCAAATGTGCATTTACTTTCCTCTGATGGAACTTGAGTTCCTGAGGAGAGGGCATCATGTAGAGAGCACAAGGGCCCAGTTGCATTCAAGAGGGCCCTTTGGACCACAGCCATCTCCTTATCGCGGTCTTGAACATATTTCTTAGTTTGGGTTACGTTAATTTGATTTACAACAGAGGGGTCCAAGGTAGGCGTGAACAAACAATCAACTGATGGAACACTGTAATTGTCAAGGATTTCACATACTTGGTCATGGGTGAGTTTCCTTCGAAACTGTTTCTCTAGGAACGTAGATAGTTCCTCTTGAGGATCCCATGATGATTTTGTTGAATCAGGGTCGTACAACGACGAGGTAGAGGAAGAGTTATTACTGGTCTGTCCGTTTGGTTGATTTTCCTCAGGTGTTCGTGAGCCATTTGTCTCGTGTGATGGCCTACTGACCGTGTGTGATGGCTTAATAGCCTTGCGATTCGGCTTAATAGCCTGGTCTTGGAGATCAGTGACTAAAGAGACGTCATCTTCTGAGTAGTCTAACAATGCCCCATCTGAATAGGCCAGAACGGAGATCTGGTCATCAGGAGTAGCATGTGATGGCGCGAAAGATCGCGAATGTTGCTCGAAGCGGGATTCCATCGTGGAAATTCGTTCGTTTGTCTTCGACATTTCTGTTTGCTTTTAGGATCGAATCCAAAGATTGTCCTTCTGATGAAGGCGGAGGGCTTGGAGTTTTTCGCCTTTTAGGTGGGCTATCGCTCTTCGATCGATCATGATGGCGGGAAGGCCAACGCGAGCGATGTGACCTTTTTCGATTTGCCATCGTATTCTACGATTGAAAAGGTCAAACCAGATTGAAGATTGTAACGTTAAGGGGCTTTAGGCAACGACGAGACGAGTAAATACAGACCAAAACAAGTTTAACGGCGGCATCTACTCGAAAGCACATGGTTTTTCTAGTCACGTGATCTACAGTCACAGGGATACCATTACACCTTTCCTCCTTTAAAGAAAATCAACCAAGTCAACTATTCCCTTAACTCTAAGAGTCCAATGTCACTAACTGCAAGGTTGGACAGGTTCCAAGAAAGATAACAAACAAGGAAAACTAAACATAGTCCTTTAAATGATTGGGAGGCTTGGACACACGTCCAGCTCTTGTGATCCTGGTCTCGACTGCTTGGAGCTCATCACGGGCTAAACACGAGGGCTGTTCTTTGGTTGGCTTTGCAGAAAGTGGTGTGGCTGGCTCATTAGGCTGGTCCCCTTGACCTGGTGCTGTTGGTGTTATCTGTGGCCTTTGCGCCTTCTCTGGGGTAGCAGATTGAGTCAGAGATGGGAGCGTTACTGCAGGCTCACTTGGTTGAACGGGGTAAAATGGTTCTCTGCTCTTGCGGAGGTGTCTCCGGTTTCT
>OX419341.1:24261887-24352514 GCA_948470475.1 Galaxea fascicularis | reverse complement strand
AACAAACGCGTCAGCTCCTTCAGTAGAGTTTGATTGTGGTTTCTAGCTATCTATTGTCGGTTTAGTCGAGTTGAGCGAATTACGGGGTTAAATCCTCGAATAATCCTCGTTCATCCCTTAGCGGCGTATTAACAAGGACTTCCTCGGATTTGAGGGAAAAAAATTGTCCTGGAGAAAATTGTTCACAATTGCCGCAAACGCCGAAAACTTAAGATTAAGGCTATATGGTAATATAAACTGAGAAAAATTCAGCTCAAATTTGGAGGGTGTTTGCCAAGGGGAAGAAAGGCTTTTAAAATTTTACAAGCACGAAAAAAGTAAAGAAGATTAAAACATGGCGGTTTTTCCATTTAAGTTTTCAGCTACTTAATTCTCTGAAAATTAGAAAATTATCATACATTAAAAAGGTACCACACTCGAAAAAAGGAAAGGTCTTGTGTGGACTTATTTCGGAGGAAATGTTTGGGTAAAATCTGTGATACATTTCCTTTGATGCGTTTACAAAAATACTTTTTGTTAGTTTTTCTGGATGGAGAGGAAGACTGATTGTTGATGGTATCTTTTCGGCGTAATTACGCCTGTTGAGGGTTGCCGCAAACTGATGTATACAAAGTACAGGTTGTACGGGGGATGATAAGCTCAAGCTTTGTAAAAAATGTGCTTCACACCTGCCCGCACACTGTCAACTGACTTCAAGTCATTAATTTAAAGTTCATTTACAAAACGAAAACGGTTCGCAATGTATATTCGCGGTATTTTCTCTTCAGCTCGGCCATTCTATAAACCTTGTAGGACGAAAAATTCATAAGAAGGCAAACAAGAGCAGGAACCGGATTGACCAAAATACATTTTCGCGATGGACATATTTTTTGTCGACAGAAAATGGTTTTTGAATGTTAATACATGATCGACGTATTTTAACAGGAAAAATGGCAGTGAATATTAAAAACTCATCGTTCAGCATTTTAACCCAGCTTGCCATCATTATTTTCCGCTGTGGGAACCCAGAAGCGAATATTCGTGTTTAAATATCGATAATTAATTTGGAAGTGTTTTGGATGTTCAGAAACTGTGTTCTGACCTTGTAGCCACGAATTACCGGTACAGACGAATTTGAAATTAGTTACCTCTTTACTTTGTAAAAGCCACGGAAAAGAAAGAACAAAATTAACGACCTTTAATTTTGCTTATTATTTAATTTCCGTACTGTTCAAATATCGGAAGAATCTTTTCTGATTTTATCTTTACCGAAGATACACTCTGACTTCGTCTGGAACATCTTCGGTTCACACACAACGTGTATCCATTTATGTTGCTCTTTCACTGGCTCACCAAGGAATATTTCATTTTAACCTCGGTCCAAATATTAGGAAATGGTCACATTTACAGCTTTCCTGTGTATCAGTCAGCTTTGAATCTGTTACTTCTTCGTTTGTCAAGACTCGGACGAAAACTAACCTTTTTCTCTAGATAATGTTTGACTTTGTATTATGATTTATCGGCAGAAATAAATTACGAAATTAGAATGGCTCTTTATGATTGTGCAAGGTTTGTACAGGAAAGGCGAGGGGCGTATGCGATTATTTTGCCCAAACAAAACCCGACCTCATTACATCTCTCGATTCCGATTAAACTAGAACTTTTTTCTAGAAATCAAACTGCGATAATAGATCGAGTCATTGGTAAAATAAGAATAAATTGTACGTTAACATCGTTAACTCGGAGGCTTCATACGAAATAAATGAATTGGCTATGAGCGACAAGCCACCACCACTGACAGGTGAATCGGCTGCTAATTCGCAAAAGAAGACTAATAAATGTGGACATATTAATTTCCGGTAAAAAAACTATTCCTCTTTGGCAAACAAATTCGTTTTTGCCTTGAATCTGCTTATGAAAATTCAAGATTTTAATTATAGAATGATGCTCGATCGGAAATGAATTTAAGTGCCAAATCCAATGAAATACGTCGGCTGTGTGATTATTACAAACAGTAAAATGTGCATCCTTTCGGTAGACCTCAAAACAACCTTCTTTTAAAAACTGCCTATTGTTTGAGTTAAAAAGGTATCAAATTTGCATCTTCGAGGGCCATTTACGTTACACTATCAAAGAACATTTATTTAATTTGGTAATTTGAGAAAATTAATTTGTATCCTTTTTTGTTTATATTTAAGAAGCCGGCTTAAGCTTCCTGTGAGATGGGTAAATCCGCTCTGAGCGGAAAAAAGATTAAAAGTTTGAAGACGCCTTCGGGCATGGTGGCTTTCAACTACATTAGAGCAAATTTGTTAAAAATGGATGAGTAATAACAAGCGAAAGCTTTTACGGAAATCATTTGCTTTCCACACAAAAATCGTTTTTGTTTGCCTAAAAATGTCTGCCTTATTGATTGGCTAAAATTAAAATTTTTTGCAGTCATTTTCTAAATCGTGGCTATATACACAGTGTGAATCGAAGATTGATTCTTAAATTCTTCGTCAATTCAAGCTAAAATAGTTGAAATGCCGACAACAAAAAAAGTATGAAAAGCCTTCTGTCGTTGCCACGACAACAGTTTTGGTGAGCCATTTAGTACATGAGTGATTACTTTGGCGCATGCCTCCCAGCCGTTTGCGAGACACGCGATCTCCACGAGCAAAATCCTTCGCTATTCGCATGTTTGACTCAAAGAGCTTGGCGCTGTCCAAAATTTTAAAAGGAACTCAAGACATCTGTTCTTTGAACACTTACTGACAATAATTTCGGCAATTCATGTTTTCTATTCTCTCTGCTTTCTGAACAGCCAACATTCGGCCATATTAATAAATGAACTGATAAATGGTTAACGTATAACAAACAAAGCGGAAAGACAAAAGTAATTTGAGTCGCTCCCTCTTGGCAAAATAAATCGGGATTTTTTTCGCATATTGCGACTGGTGCCTCTTTCTCAGTGCTTTTTTAAAACTGAGAAAAGATTATAATTTGTCGCACGGTCGAGATTTAATTCAAAAGGCGAGTCTCTAAGCAGGTGTAATTTAAACAAAAAACAATTCTGTCCTTCAACATGTTGTTTTTATTTCAGTTGTACCGCTTCTGTCTTTAGCTTGTTTTCATTATGAGCTTTGTGTTTTACTTGACCATTGGTAGCCATGTACGATCACGCACAAAGAAAGGACTTTGCCCTCGTCAAAAGCTTCATTCTTTCACTGTTAATTGTCGTCTGCCGTCTTTGTGAAAGAAAGAAGGTGGCGTAAAAGATACGAAGAACAAAACATAAAAACTGGATAAAGTAAACATACGGTAGCATTTGTTACGAAACAGATGTAAGATTGCGACCGCCATATTTGTCGGTTGTTTTCTTTTGTTCTGAAGCCTGAAAAAAGTGAGCAAAACCAATAAACCTGATCGTAACGTCTAGTACAAACCGTTTTAAACAATTTTTTTCGGTTTAACGGTAGCGGTGATTGTTCGCATGCTGCCGTCACCCCTATGTACAATTTGTTATTTATCGTTTTCTGTGCTTTTTGTCTTTGCTCTATACTGAGCGACCATTTAATTTCTTGCAACCCTGTCCTAAAATTAATTTTACTTCAGTCCATGAATGTAATAGATACCTTCGACTAAGGGATAATCAACAGTTTGTTTGGTTTTTGTCGTTTGAACAAAGTCCGAGTTTGATTAAGTAGAGGTACACGGCCAAATTTTGCTATCGAGCCAAAGTACACGAGATATGTTCATACGTCCAAATTGGCTTTTGACTGAAGTAAATACGGCACTCATTTCGTTAACTGGCTTGTCAACGAGAACAACCGAGGAATAAAACTAATTAAGCAAGTGCAAAAACCCGGAGAAACATTTGGTTTGAAAATGTAAATGATAAAAAAGGATAAAGCTGAGATTGCGGTCTCAGTTGCTAAAGATCGCATATGTTTTCAGTGTTCATACTCTGTAAACTTATTTCAAATAGTTGTCCTGTGTCAGTCAGGATTAACAGTGTTAGAAATTAAATTATATATTCAAGAACTAGATTTCTCGTGGTTAAATCTTTTCTATGTTGTACTGTGTAACTCGTGGTTATAACACGCTTTATGTGGATTTTACATCCGGTTGAAATATAAAGTGCATGGCTCTCCATTGTAAATTTCGCCATTCAGTGTTTGCCAGGGCCTTTATCACTGATGAATTACTGTAACGTTTCTATTGTGCCTTGGGTATTAGCATTATTGCTGTCGTGTGGAAAAATATTTGACTTGTAATCTGAACTGCGCATACAAGACTTTCGGCAAGAACTAGTGAACGGCGCGCACCGGTTTGCAACGACTCAACAAACTTTAATTATGTTCTCATACGGCGCTTTCAGCAATTACTCGGCAAGAACGTTTCCTCGACTGCTCAGTGCAAACTCTTGATCAGAGTTGTGGTTAATTTTTCAAGAAACAACAACTAAAATATCGAAAACTATTTTACTGTTCTTCTCGTACACCTTCTTGTATTTCATTGGCTGATTATGAGTAAAATTTGCTGTTATCCGGCCAATCAAATACACTTTTGCATGCTGTTGTATCGGAGATTAATCCTGTGATTAGCTTTAGCTAAGATCTTAGAGTTAATGATAGTTTCCATGAGCCTCAACATATGTTGTATTTTACAGGAGGAGGTGGCTAAGTCACCTGTTTGTTTTTTTATGCATAACATAAATTGCCGTCTCAGTTTTATTACATTGAATTCTGAAGTCTTAGCCTAACCAAAGGTGCTCATAAAAACTACAAAATGTTGTATTATTGTACGCCGTCAAATTGGTGAAACTGTTACTGTTTCAGTTCCCCAGAAACGATCTAAAGACAGACGGCAAACGGGCCAGATTGACGAGAATGAAGGAGACATTGAGTGATTTCTTGATTGCGAATGAATTATACCAAATGAGCTAGTAGCTATACCTCGCACAAAATGTTCCGATCTTCGAACATGAGGACGAAAACTAGCGAAGGAAGACCTCATCAGCACTTCTTTTCTGCTCCAGCCAATCCGTCTACTGATAAAAAACATTCGACTTCGTTAACACATTTTCAGCTTTGAAGCTTAACTTCAGGGTAATTTTGTAATTGTTCAATTAGCACGTCTCTCTGCTTTACTGTGTTATATGATCTCACGCTTTCGTGTGAAATTTGACGAAAATCGTTAACTTTTAAACAAAGTGAATTTGACATATAAAAAGATCCATTCTTTGCTTCTCACACGAATTGAAACTTAACAGTTCTAAATTAGCAAAAGCCTTTCAAATGCTGATACTCGTATCTTTGCAGAGTTTTGAATTGAAATGACTGCGACATTGAGGTGCGAAAAATTGTTACAAACTGAACAAAAGAGGCCTCAAAGTAAGCGCCTTTTGCTTGACAAAAACGGACTAAATTGTTTTCTAAACGCCGGATTGACGCCAAGGCGTCGTCAGCTAAGTCTAAAGTTGACGCGAAAGACAAAAATACACACAGGTAACGGACAGTTTCCAGTACGCTCAACACCGCTTCTCTCGTTTTCTTTCTAATAAGACCTAAGAGTCTCCAGTAGCTCAGTGGTTAGAGCATCCGCACTAGATCTCGGAGGGTCGTGGGTTCAGATCCCATCTGGGGCTCGGATTTTTTCCAACTTCCCATTTGAAGATTCAAAATATCTTTCATTTCATTTCTCACACGACTCGCTAAGATGGTTAATAACTATAGTGCCGTTGTAATAAGCTAAGCCTATTATTGCCTCCGTTAATTTATGAGTAATTCTCGTGTTTCCTGCAACAACCATATAATTACTAACTTGAAAGAAAAACAAAAAAACCCTTTAAAAAACACAAAAGTCCATTTGACCCCTTGTTTAGGCAGTTGATCTTTTAAAGTTAAAACATGATTTTCATCCATGTTTTTTGTTATGAAATCGCGTCGGCAATTAAAAGCTCTCAGAACAGCCGGGCTTGACACAAATACCTAATTGATCTGTTGTCTAGTGACTCATTTTTAATGAAAACACAATTATTAAGTGACTCGTCTTTTGTGCTAACACAATTAAATACCAAATATTATCTGATGAATAGTTGTGACCCAAACATGTGACAGACTGCACGTGGTTGCTCAGGTAGTGTTGATCGATTACTAACAGTGACGACCACGTGCTGATTTGAGATGGTTCATTTTCAGTTTGATTTTACTGAGATACAAAAGCTAAATTCGCTGAGTAGATTTCTTGAACACGCACTAAAAGCTCAAGCATTCTTTGTAGTATTTTCGTTTCAACGAACAACCTCTTATTTATTTAATCTGAAACTGTGAAAGGTACTTTAAACTACAACTTTGAAAGAAGTCAATTTTCTCCATTCTTCAAAGGCACAAAGAACGACGGGGTAGACTGCAATAAATAAATGTTTAGATAAAAAGAGCAATTGACTAAATGGAGGGAAAGCGGTGGAAAACTGGCGAACGGTATGATTCCAGCGCGGTAAACTCTAGAGTTCGAGTTTACTAATAGGACCCCCGTGGTGCTGTTTTCTTTGTGGTCATAGGGTGTTTTACTCACTTTAGGCTTACAGTTTAAGCACTTTTTCTGCGTGTGGTTCCGTTTCTCTTTTTCATTTTAACAGAAGTCCATGGTCCCTAGAGTATGTCAAAAATTAACGGATCTTTTTAAATTATGCTGTACTCTGATTTCGAACATATTGGCTTTTCTCCAATTCAAGCTTCTCTTGTAATAAAATGGATTAATGTGCGACCCAGGATGTGCGACAACAAAGCACCAGCTATTGCAGATTTCCATTTGATTGGTGTTAAAGCGGGCACGTGTGGAAGCAAGCGAAAAACCATTAACAGCCGACACCCTCAGTATCAGTTGGTAACGCAGACTAAATGTGCAAAGCAGTGTTGGTACCTGTTGGCACGTGCGATTGTTTACCAAGAACTCTGCTTTAACTTTCAAAACTACCCATGTTCAAAACAAGAAAACACCCATGATTGTATTGTGCTTTAGGAAAGGTTTTTCTCGATAGCATTCCGGCTTGCAAAAAGTTACAATTCAGCATTTGAACTGAAGAACTCCCCACGTTTTTTTGGAAGCCTCTAGGATTGTTTTACTTCTGTTTCTGTATAATATGAGTCTTGATTTTGTATTACAGACAGACCTCGGTGAAGCGGAACAACTCATGTCATCATCAACTCAACTTGCTTATTATATCTCGGGCAGACACGCTCTTTTTGGGACTTCTCAAGCTATTCTAGTTCTTCTATCTTTATCAAGAAATGAGTTAGGTCTATACACGGTGAAAACCTCATTAAATACAGTCAACTATTACCTAAAAGAGTAATGAACTTAACTCAGCGTTCCAACTGGGGATGTGGATTGCCATGTATATCTTATGAACTATTTCTTTTTTTAATTTTATAAACTGTTGGTTTGGATTATTTCAATAGAGCCTCTGATTACAATTTTCAAAAATTAACACGTGCTGACTGCTCAAGTTAAAATTTGCGTCAGTGCAACAGAATTGTTGTTAAGCAATATGTCGGTGAGCAACTTTATGTAAGACTGCAACAGAGTGCATGCGCACACGCAGATGAGAGCATGCGTATACGTATGCGAATATTAACCACAGTCCTCAGAACGTATTTTTCAATACTTCACAACCCTAGTGATAATTGATTTTGGCTTATATAGCACGCTTAACAAAATTACTTAATCTTGGTTGGCCGCGAGCCGTACAATTAATCCCAAATTGTACCTCGCGGGAGAACCCATTAAGTATAAGTCTCCATGGCAACGACTTGTGGTAGAGACAAACGATGCAAATTCGAACGTTTGACGGGTACAACTGGACGAAAAGACACATAAGCTGAAGTTGCCATTCTCTGGATTGATTTCTTGGACTAATTTATTAGAATACAAGATAATGTACAATTTGCGCGACCTCATGCAATTCGTAGTTTTGTTGGCCGAACTATAAGTATGAAATTGCACGATCTTCTCGTACAATTCGTGATTAATTCTCGGATATTCACATGACATCGTCAAAATTAAAAAAATAAGGAATTATCTATCCTTTTGAGATTTTAGTTTAGTTATTAGAACAGCTGAAGACTTATCTTTTTTCAAATTTTCAGCTTGATAGGGGTTTTTGTCTTGTGATAAAGCAAGGTTGAAATTTCTAAGCTTTTTCGTGACACGATTTAAACTGGCTGCCGAGAATACTGTCAAGTAGGTTAAAAAAGTGACTTAACCGCTGAAATTTCGCCATCTGAACAGTCCTTGAATGAGAATAAGTACTGATATAGATGTTTATGAGCCCTCAGAAGACGACTACAGGCTTTTTATAACAAAACTCGATAACATATGTTTTTGTTAGCTTCCGGACGCCATATTTGTGCCCCTCAGAGGGACACAAACATGGCGTCTCCATAAATTTGAGTAAAACATTTCTTCGAATATCTCCCGCACGAAACGTCTAACAGACTTGAATCTTTGCGAGACTGTTTGAACATTCCTCTTTTTTCATCTCTTTGATTCTTGACTTTATTTGTTGAATGGTTTGGGTGATGGTGTGACAGTGAAAACCGGCAATATTTGAAAATTCCATTTTGAGAACTTTGAGATCTAAAATTGACCAAAACGACACGTTGTTTTTCGTCTTTAAGTAATCTTATCGTCTACTGCTTTTACTGGGCACTACACCAAACTATTGTTATTACGATCCAATGAATGCTCGTTAAATCTTAAGATAAGCATTTTGGCTGCGGTATCATCAAAGTTCTAACTGACAGGAATAAGGAAATATTTTTTTGGTGATCAGAAATATGTTTTCTTAAGTCCAGTTACCACACTTAAAGGAATTCTAAGCAATTTAATTTCAAACAGTTTACTGCTCATCCGTTCATTTATTTATTTTTGGCATTTGACAAATGGAGGACTTTAGGGCACATTCATTTAGCGGTAAGTGCACTTGATTGTTGGATTGATCTCGGTTGCTTTATTAGCGAATTACACCGTCCTTGCCCCGCTAGCCACAACAGATCTTGCCTACGAACTGAAACTTCATAGTTTGCTTACTTGCATTTCATTTAATTCTTCAGTAGCTTCAGATTTCGAATTTTGTATGAAAAAAATTGACTTCGTTCTTGCTTCCCCTTCCATACTGAGTGAAATTCTGATGTTGAGGACCATAGTTGCAGATCAGTGTAAATCAGAAACTGATGAGTGCGACGTTTTCTTTAGCTTGGGGCAGTAAAACGTCTTCTCTCCTAAATGAGAAAGATTGCTGGGAGTTGTTTATGGAATCGAGAAGGTACCGCTGGTTAAGAATCTCAGTTTTGCGAATCGACTTTTATACCGAATTAGAGGTGGAATTTCTGCCACAACAGAGCCGCCGAATAAATTTCAGGTCGCGACTTAGACAGTTGTGAAAAGATTGCGAATACTCGGAGTTAAACGGGAATCGAACCCACAGCCTGTCATTGTGCGAGGCTGGTGCTGTGCTTTACTGTACGACTAACTAAGCGGATAAGGGGTCAACCGGAAACTCACTTTGTTAGATTGTAATATATCCGGAAAGGATAACTAGGCATGGAGGAGGACAAACTGTCAGGAGATATCAGTAGAAAGAATTTCGAGGTATTTCACGAACAAGTAAATTGAACACACTAAGAGTTCACCCTCAATGCTCCATAAAAACGTCCTGTTTTCTCCTAACTGTTTTTTGTATGGTCAGAGTTAAGAGAGATTAATCAAAGCGTTTTTTGTAGTGATCAATACTTTAATTCCCGTGACCTGCATGCTTGATTAAGCACTGACATTGTAAGGAGAAAATGAATTATAAAGAGTTAAAAAGAAAGTAACGTGTGACGGTAACAAACCTCCAAGGTGAAGAGGCGGAACTCTATTTATATCAACTATTTCCATATCAACTTCTTATTATCAGGATTTAGAGTCGAGCAGGCAACAACAAGTTATTTCGCAACGGAAGGATGCCGCACATCTCATTGCTCAAGCATATCTGAAGTAAGTATCTGTCAGGCTGAATTGAATGGTGACCAAACCAAAGATACCCACAATACTGGCCAAGGAAGAAACAACACAGAGCATTCTGTACCGTACTGTCGACAATTCTACTGCAGTACAACACCAGATGTGATAATTTGTCTGCCTCCGAGATACTCATCGGAAAATGATGGTGGCACTTCTAAAGAATCAAGCTTCGGAACTTCAGATTATCAACCCACAGCAGGGCCATTTCGAACTGTTTCGGCCATGGCCAACTGTTCTTCGTGTGGAACCCAGGTCTTGACGTGCACTGAATATCGTGTTAGCGGCCCGAACTGGGCGCTAGCGGGGCTGTTGTGTGCTTTTGGGTGCCATCTTGGATGCTGTCTGCTGCCTTTCTTTTTAAACTCGTACAAGGACGTAATCCATGTATGCCCACTTTGTGGGATACAGCTTGGAAAGTATGGTCAGGGATAAAAAACTGAAATACATAATTTGTACTCGACAAAAAAGGAGAAGTATTGATCAAGGATAAACTGAGACAAACAGCTCGGTGATTTTGAAACATGGTTCTTTTACGTCCCACAGAATCAATTATGAAGAGTTGTGAGACGGGGCCAACGGTTTATCGTCCTTATCCGAGAAGACTAGAAAGTCTAACCATTTGCAGATGTCCTTACAAAGGAAGCACTTTCTCCTCGATTATTTAAAAGACCCTGAGTGTTGTCCGGCCGGGGTTTGAACGCGCGACCTCCCGCACGCTAGTCCGGTGCTCTACCACTGAGCTAACCGGTCGGCGGAAGTTTGTCTGTGTTTCGTTAACTATTTTGAATCCCTGTACGATGGCCAACTAACATTATCAACTCCGTTGATAAAACCAAATTTTTGTATTCAATTCTCTCACCGACGCAGCACCGCGTACAGGTTTTTTAGAAACTAAACTACCCCTTCTATGCGAAGTGGAGCCTGGGTCACACTCAAATTAAAATTTCGACCTCTCATCCAAATGTCGACCCGAAGAGGCAAAAACGATAAAAAACGAGCAGCAAAAACACGACAAAGATATATATATAAAAAACAAACAAACAAATAGTACGAAAGAGCTCTAACAATTTTCATTTTAACTTCAACTCGAATACGAAGGCGTTTCCGTTTCCGTTTTCGGGCCCGAAAAACCATTTCAAAAACTACGATCCGCTTATTCTAAAAAAGCTGGTCTTTAATTTTACTATGATTTCAAGATGCGAAAAGGCAGATTTGTTGTGAAATTTCATTCTTGAAAATGCCGTCGTTTTCGAGGTAGTTAAGACATTATAGCACCCGAAATAGGCCCGAAAAGTTTCGGGAGTTTCGATATACGAGCCCCGGGTGTCAAATGGTACGGGTTTTTCCGGTGTCGTCCAATTCTCCCTCGGAACGAATTTCGCGCCAAGATTCAAAACAGGCAAAATGGGGGATTTTCCCTTGTTGTTCTTTGTTTTCGAAATATAGCAGAACACTTCGAGCTACCAAACGAAATTCTGGAGGTCAACGACGATATTGCTATATATTTAGCGCTATTAGCTCCTTCATGTGGAGAGATTTGAACCGTGTCCAGGAATATTTTGAGGCCAATGTTCGTGTGGGAAAAAAAGGTTGTATATATTTAGCCTTATTGTTCGCGTCGATCTTTTATATTCGGCTTACCTTAAGGTGGAGCAATGTTACCACCGTCATCAACACAAAGTTGTCCCAAAAAGTATGGCAAGTTATCCGTTGTAGCAAGCTCTGCATCGGTATAATTCCGCCATCTTGCCTTCGACATCTGATAGGAAAGGAAGCTGGAGCCGAGTGTAGCGGTCAGACCGAAATGAAATGCCAAATGATGCCAAATGGAACAGAAAATTCCCGGGAATTCCGATATTTCGGAAAAGTCTACAACCTCGGGAGGTTGTCCAAAATTTTCGAAATGAACGTTCCGGAAACTATTGTTCCACTTGTCTTCTGAACTATTTCCGAAGTTTGTGCCCAACTCACGCTCTGGGACCTTCGGTCCTGCGGATTTTTATTAACAACATGCGCAGTTGTGTGCAATGTAAAACATCATTCAAGATGGCCGCTCTGGTAAGTCGATCATGACCGAATTTTCTTTGATATTTCGTTAATTTTTTGCTCTGGTTGACCTAAAACGTGTTCCAGGGATTTTTATTGAAAAAAAAATGCTGTTTAAGGAGTTTCTGTGGATAAATACCTTAACATGGCTTCTGTTTGCTGTTGCTTCGATAATTTGCTGTGTCATGTGGTGTCTTCAACATCTAACGATGTAGCAGAATCAGTGCTTGCAAAAGACATCCTGGAGGAAAACACAGTTTAAGCTTCTCAGGATTTTGTGAGAGGAAAGCACTGGGTATTTTACCGTCATGCTATTCTAAGAAGAAAAGATTAAAGCTTCTATTTTGACGTTGTTCTCGTTAATTATATCTTATTGGAGACACATGGTTGTCGGATCTGTCATCCGAAAACTTATACCTTTGGAAATTTTCTTCTTGAAATTGTCATTATTGACATTGTGAGAAAGACTTGCACGCAGCCCATACATTAGTTATACATAGATGCTGCGACTCGAACTATATTCGTTTTTGGAACAGGGTTAGTATGACAGTGATGTATAAATATTATTAATGTATGGGGCTGTGCGGAAGTCTTTCCTTTAAATGATGTTATGAACATAAAAGGACATGATACAGTGATAAAAGTATAATGATTCTTGTGTTATTAACTAGTGTAAACTAGCAAAGCTTGGTATATTTGCTTCATATTCCAGTCTGCACTTCCTGGTAAAGTTCAGCCTGCTACTGAAGTGAGTTCACCTGTGGGTCATTATGGTGTACCTGATCACATGAGAACTGGGTGAGTGGTCAGCTCTAACGCCTAGTTCACACTTGCGACATAACGGGAAGGTCATGCAAACGAAAAAAGTACCTCGTGTTGATGTCTTACTGTATGTCGCCAGTGTGAACAACACATCATAACGACATAGTAGGAACATAATAACATGAACATATCGACATAAGGATAACACTGATCTTTTCTTTATGTCATTATGACTATGTTGTTATGTCGTTATGTCAGTAGTGTGAACCAGGCTTAACACTGATAGAAATGTTTTTGGTTTGTTAGATTGTCATTATGTGCCTAGGAATGGGGATTTTTCCAGGTAATTAGTTAGGGTTAGATCCCCAAAAGTAAAGATGATAGGTGTGATGGTTTTTGGTGACATTTTACAGGCTTTCAAATGTGAAAAGTGGGCTAACATCAAGTCATCCTTTAGAAGCTACTGAGAAAAATGTAAGTTGTTCTTTCAAATGCAGTCCTCTATATGTTCAGAAACAAACTACACACTGCAATACTGCAACCACAAAAATACTTTGTTACCATACATGTACTTGAATTTGTTTAAGGAGGCTGGAAAGAGTTTTAAGGTGCATGCGTGTGTGCAATCTTCACATGCTATAACTAAGATGCACAAGTCAGCTGAATGAATCAAAATTGCTATCAAAAAGTTGTGCGTGCAGCACACCAGAAGTTAAATACTGTGTAAAATTGAGCATACTGGAAATAAAATCTGCAGAAAACATCAATTTTATTTTAGCTCAAAATTTTGCTCGGTGACCTATCCTGAGTTTTTGCAAGCAGGCACCATTTCTGATGGCAATTCAAATACAAACATTTTGGGGTAAATTGTCTGGTACAATGTGTGTAAGTCATAAAAGACATTTTTTTAATGTACAGTATATTGAATTCTACTGCATAACTTTTTGTCATGCTGTCTGAAAAGTTAAAGAATTTAGGGAGCTTACCAACAAAGGAATGAAAATGGCAAATTAGTTTTTCAGATTTTTTACAAAAACTGAAATTTAGAGGAATTTTTTGTGGACCTGGCTAATTGTCATGGTAACTGACATGATGTCACAAGTACCCTTGAAGTATAGCCCAACAAAAGAGTTGCAAAGCGAGTTACAGTTTGTCCACACCATCAAATATCGTACTTTGTACTCTTTTATTATTTCACAAACTACAGCAATGAAAAACCCTTTTGAGCCTCTTAATGTACATGGGAGACTTGTTTATAGTCACTGTTATTGGTAGTGCAAAACCTCTTTATGCTGTTAACTCCTGTATTTAACTAAAATATATGCCTGTTGGCCATGTGCTGTCTTGGTTTCCAGGAATAGAAGGGCAGATACATGTAAACTGATTGGCTGGTTTATAGTGCTTTTTCCATTTCCTCTTATAAACTACCGGTATATCGGTATGGCGATTCTTCCTCAACCATGACTATCACAGCAAATTTAGCTGAAAATACATTCAGAAATGGGCTTTGGACACTAACAAAATTCAATGTATTGACCTTTCAGTTTTTACAAAATCAAGAAATGCTTGATTTCAAAATGCTTAGGAACACTCAAGGCCTACAGGCCCCTCTGAAACTGCAGATGGAAAGAGCTGTTACATCCAAGGTAAGTACAAAATCACTGTAGTGGCAAGTATTATCCTGACAGTTTTCTTCAGGATTTCATTAATTGTGGACTTAAATTTATTATCACTTGGTAAAATATAAGAAACAGCAGCTCATGGAAGTACTACTTAGTGGATTCCCACGGGGGGTGGGGTGACAACTCCACTCCAACAAACGTTGTTTGAGCAACACTGGAAATTTGGAAGATTTGAGATCCTGATTTTTTAACCAATCAAAATACTTATTTTGTTCACCTCTTCTTCCAGATCCAGCGTTTACCCTGTCTTCCAAGTTCCATGATTGCCTTGGATACTCTGATGGGCACAGATGAGAGTATAGGATTTGAAGACTTTTTGAATGGTAAGTTTTATAGCAATTTACCTTTACTCAAATTTTTCTTTTTGTATATTCTTGATTTTGAGGTGAAAGGAGTATGGCTCCTTGTTTTCAAAGGATTTAAAATTTGGTTCCAAATTAATGTAATCATTTCAAACGTCGATGTTCTGTTAAGGAAAATCCCAGAATCGCCAGACGTCGATGACAGACACCATTTTTATTTGTGAGGGAGGGACTGGAGCCAAGTAATTTATAGGATTGGTAGTGAGCTAGGACCACAGGGGGCCACAAGAGTTGAGAAAAATTGATTTATTGGCATACTGTTTTTTGTGGTTTTCTTTAGTCTACATGTACATGCACATACATTTGGTATTTACGTGACAGCACTATACATGTAGTCGTGAGGACCAAGCTTTGTGCGTGAGCACCTTGGGCTTTCTATTAAATTGACAAGGGAAGCAACTTATTCACGAAACCTTATGAACACGTCAGAATCTCCAAAAGAAATAATTTTGGCATAGCATTTTAGCTTATTTTTCAATGTTTTGGAACAGCTGTGGCGAGTTACCTGGCAGAGTCATGACAGATCAAGAGCGAAATGCCCCCTGTGCTAAGACTATCGCCAATGTCTCCAACAGTACAAATTTTTCATGTCAGACACATCACAAAATAGAAACACTACTGATTTGTCTCCGATCATCCCAGATGATCAGGGATGTCTACAATTTTCAGTTTTCATTAGTTGGCATAAACTGGGATGGTCAGAAAACAGTGAAATCCCTGGAATTTTCCCAACATACGGAAACTAGCCATTGAGTTACAGTTGTGTATCACAGATGAAGCAAAGTATGCTTGACCACTCAAAGTTTTGATACTTTGTTGTGTAAGAAGACTTAACGTGAATTAAAATAATGTATTTAATGTTAAAGTTTGGGGTCCAGTTGATCTAGGATTGGTAAGAGAATAAAAGGTAAACCAGATGTCGAAGAGAGACATTCCCACCATCAAGGAGAATGTACCAGTACATGAGGTCATAGTGCATCAAAATATTATTTTTTGAAACCCATTTTTATTTGGAGCAATTCTTGTATTTGACCAATGCAAGGTATATGGGAACGTAATCTGGTGTAAACTGCATGCATAACTGATGTTGGAAATAAACTTTTTTTTACATACTATGTATAAAATTATTTGTCTAACATATTGTACAAAATGAATACTAGTTTTTGAATCTACAATGTAAGATTACATTACACTTGACAACCCACAGAGGCAAAGTTTTGATTTCTTCATCATTGAAAATGGTCAGGAAAAAAAAATCAATATTGCAATTATTCAGTCTTCTTTGGCATTCATAAATACAGTAACTACCATGTTTAATCTAATCTAATCCTTACATGAATTGTATGTTTCTTTGTATTGGAATGATCACACAAAGTTACCTGAAAGAATGTACAGTTATCTCCAGATAACTTGCATTTGCATGGTTTTAGTGAATGGAAAGAGAAATGAAAGGTTATATTGCCTTTCAATAATACACAATCACCAATAACCTTATATTTGTTTTATTATAACATAAATTTATACTATTCTAATCCAAACCAGGCATAAAACTGTTCCTGCTGTTTTATGATTGTGTATTATACATACATGTATTGGGCAAACGTTGATCATTCCCAGTTAACTGATACACCCTGTATGAGTCTCATTGTCATTTTCTTCATATTTCAGTTGCTGGAGATTCAGAAATTGCAAGTGATCCTCATCTTACAATGGAGTACAAACTTGGCCTTCATTAAATTGTCTTTTCTATTCATCTCTCTTGTTTCCTTGTTAGTGTGACCAACAGATAACCCAACCTGATGCTGTGAGTGTTAGTTGGTAATCACATGAAACAATTCCTGTTTTCATGAATAAGCCTTTTGTTAAATGTGAGATTAGCAGGATCAGCATGTTATGCCTCAACTGCAACTGTCTTGTGATGTAATGCTCACAGCATGAGACTGGGAGACAAGTGCACAAACTGAGTCTATTAGTACCTTGTAAAACAGTCACAGAATGTATGATGTGAATGAAGTTGGAACAGTTCTTTGAGGAGACTGCACATGTTAGATAGAGATTGGAAAGAGTGTTCGTAGGCATTTGTTGGAAATGAAATATTTATCAAAGAACATGGTATACATCATTAATTTTATTTCTCCAAATTGCCTAGCACTGCATTAAGGCTGCTTCATGTGCTATCCCTCAGCTTGGTATCAAGCTTTAAGATACTAACTTTCTGCTTAAATAGATTTAGACTGCTTTTATCTTCACAGATAAATGCCTGTTTGCAGTGGGCTCTTACTGTTTCAAACACCAATCTGAGGAAATCAAAATTTTTCAAATGCCTGGATTCTTGATAGCCTTTCAAAAACTAAAAAAATATTTATGTTCAACTTACAAGTTTGCGATAGTAAGAAGTTCTACAAACTGTTTTGCTATTTTCTAATATAATCGTAATTTTTAATTTCCTGTCTCACTTTACATTCCTTCCACATGGCCAGTTTGGTCTTCATTTGAAATAAATGGGGTATGCTCCTAAAAAAAACAATGAAAATTCAGGATTAATTACAAATTAATACTAAACAGACATTAAATACAAAATAGGACACTCTTAAACAGGCCAATAAAATGAAACGTGACATGATTATGAACAGTACAGTATTGCAGTTGGCTTAAAGCCTGTTACAAGCTTTATAGTACACTTAGCAAAATTACTCAATTCTGATTGGTTGAAAGCAGGGCATTTAATTCCAAATTGTGCTTGGACATTCTTATGGTTGAAGTTGAGATTTCTGGAATAATTAAAATTTAGTAGAATATGCAATCAATTAAAGATTGGTCAACCATGACAATTTGTAGTTTTATCGAGTGAACTGCAAAATTAATAAAACATTGCTTGAACACATTGTAAAATTCCTGGTTGATAAGTGCTCGTGATTTTAAAAGCTATCAAACTACACTTGAGTGTCAAGAATTGAAACCACTTGTACTTATTGTATCAATCACAAATGCCTGTCTCAACAGCGGCTAAAGTTGGTAATTCATGTACTGTATAAATTATTATATCAGTGTAATGACTTTCAGTTGCAGTTCACATAATTTACATGATCATTTTACACAATTTATTCATGTCCGTTAAGAAACTTAAACCTTTCACATACAACATAAAAATTAATAGTATGTTTTAAACAAACTGAACAGTGTTCCAACCAGACCCATCTACCATGTGAATTAAAATAATGTAATAGGAATGTAACACCAGAAAGCGAGTCAGAAAAGCATATCAGAGTTATAGATATGAGAACCAGAAAAAAAAAAATGACAGTATTCTAACTTGAACCTAGCACATAATGCAAACACTTTGAGGCCAATTTTTGTTTAGAGGAAGGCTACATGTCTATATTATACGTCCTAGCTTTCTGCTAAATGCCATCTTAAGTCAAGTTTGTGCTTACATGTAATTTCTCCAAATATTGACCCTGTTTACTAGTGGTAATGCCACTAGTATATTTCATCTTAAAATTTGAGGTGTTTCTTTCAAGAGAGCACTGACCTGATTAAAGCCTTGAAGAGAAAAGTGATAACATTTTGTTTGGAGGTCAATACTATTTTACATTGCTACTGTTTGTAGTTTACGTTCAAAAGAATATCACCAAACAATTCAATTTACTGCAGTTCAAACATCAAATCTCTCATTAATTTCCTGACTACAAAAGTCAAAATTTAATGAAATAAGACACTGACAAAAAACCTTAAAACCCTATTTCATGTATAACTGGAGCTAATTAAGAAGGTACGCATACATCGCTCATAGTTCAGTGGACAGCAATAAAATGCAACACACCAGAAGGCGTGCTTAGTTCAGGTTGACTTTCTCTTTTATTTATTCCATGATTTTATAGCTGCCTGGGCATGTGAATTAACTCATGTGTTCACAAGCACCCCTCTGTTGACCCACGGGGTGGATTGTTATGTAACTTTTGCCATACTTATAGTAAAAAGCCATGACTTGATTTGAAATAATCACTTTTAACTAAACAAGGAAATGTTACATCACATTTGTGCTACTACACCATACACATGTATTGAATATAATCATGAAGATGAGCATGTAAAACTGACTGCAAATGTTTTCACATCGCAATGTACTTGTCTATAGACTCTTCTCCAAAATCACGGCAATGGATTTGAATGAGATAAAATTGAACTGAATGGAAAACTGATACCAGAAATAGGAAGAGCACCTTTACTTTTAGTAACCCTGCAAAGTGTCAGTATATCACGTGTTATATCAGCTGAGAAAATGTAAGTTGAAATTTGACAAATTTAAAGACGTTTGTATGACTGGGGGTATGGCGTATACCCCCAGTCATAAAAACGTCTGTAAATTTTTCATTTTTTAACTAGCATTTCTCAGCTGATATTTTGCATGGTTGCTAAAGTAAAGGTGTTCTTTCTAGTGCTGGTACACGTTTTTAATTTTAACTTATTTGAATGTTCGGCCGCTATTCTGGAGAAGGGTCTATTGCTGTTATGTATTCAACTGGACAAAAACCCATCAGTGGTCACCAAGTGAACTGTTTTATGTATTATGTTATTGCTTAACTGTTGTGTCAGTCAGTCTGTCTCAGTTTGCTTGTTGTGCTCTTGTTTGTTCTGTAAAGTAGATACAAATTAGCTAAGTCAAGTTTCAATGAAAAAGATCACTACCAATAAAACATAGTTGATTTCTAGCCTGTTCCAGGCTCTGAGATAGTGGAGCCGGGTGAACGAGACTGAGCGAGGAAAAAATTGAGCAGTGACTGGGGATAGCAGGGGAGGGAGAGCCTGTAAAATTTTCTTTAATGACCTTTTTCCCTACCGCTGCCCGTCCCAAGCCCCCTCCATTTTTCAGATCGCTCTGCTGGTACTATCGTGCCCCATTTACCCTCTGAATGCCTGGAACAGGCTATAGATCTGATTTCCCGAAGGGAGAGTTCTTTACATGTGGCTTCATACACCAAAAGCCATTTTGAGACATCACACCAAGCCCACCACTTTGCTGAGAACAGGCCACACCACAACACTGGGAACTTGGTACCCTACTCTTCAAAAATGGAAAAGGTCTCTCAATTCCTGGCTTGTCGATTATAGATATTCTGCCCGTTTACTGACCATTCACTATTTACTCATTTTTGTCAAAGAAATCACAAACACTAGCTGAAAAAAAGGGAAAGAAATTTGCATAGTATGAACTACTTGGATCGTATTTCAATCACCTGATTGATGGGTATGTACAACGCACATGATACGATGACTTCAACCATAACTGTTCTGTTTTATTTATGTTGTTTCATTTACAAAAGTTCATCGTTATAAAAGTGCTATGATGCGCTGTTTATGAGTAATTTCTTTGACCACAAAGTCTGTTTTCTTGACGCAACCACAACCATGAACTCAGTACCATCACAACAAACAAAAATGTGACTTCTCAGTGAGATTCTACTCAGCTGACAGAGACGAATAATCTGTCTGAAACACTGAATTTCGTTTAAAAAGCACTTATATGAGGTGATGTTTGTTCACAAGTTATTTCTGCAATTTATTTGAAGTTCCTAAAATGTTTCTCTTTTCGTCGTGAGTCGGTGAGCGTGAAGTCAAGTTCTGGCATTCGTCAGAGTCGATTGAAAACGGCAGAAATTCTGTCTTCAATACTTATGTTTGGTATCATGTAATTAATTTTATCATAATCATGCTATTCAGGCTCTTCAAAATCTTCATAGACACAATAACAAAAGGCAGACAATGACCAAGCTCATACACTGTACATACTAATGAGCCTTTCTGTGTATTTGTAGCCGCGCATACTCAAATTTTTAGACTTGTTTAGCCTTTTTTTACATATGTGCGTTTTTTGTGTATATTTTGGTTTGCTCATCTTCAAGCTGCACTATACATGTAGGTTTCTTACATGAAAATTATATCTGTATACACTAAAATAGTGCCAATTTGAGGCAATTTGAAGGTTGGAACCAAACCTGCACAATGCTCTCCTGCACTGTTGCTAAAATCACAGTGGCTCTTTCAAATTGCCTCTTTATTAAGGCAATATTTGAAGAGAAACAGACTGCAGAAAATAATACCAGAAATTAAATTTAAAAAGTCAGTTTGATTACCTCTGAGGAACCCATATGACTGCTAAGCGTCAGGTCACCTGATGATCTTTGAGTGCACCTTGCAAACCAGGCTGTCAGCTTGGAATAGTCAAAAAGCAAACCAGGGTCTATGCTCTCAGTAACATGTGTGGCTGAAATATCAGTTCAATGTTAAGTTCATGTACTGAGTTTGTTTTGAAAAGTTTTTTTACCCTGTAATTCCATTCTGTTAAAAAAAAAACACACACACACACTGATAACACAGTTTATGTAAATGTAATACTCACTGAAAATAAAACTAGCAAAGTAACCAATGATGTATGTGATCACGAAGCCTAGAAAACCGTACCAGAAGAATGAAATTGCATACACTGAATGAGTTTCAAGGCTGAGGAAAGAGCAGACAAGTAGACATTAGTACTACATGAACAGGTGTTGAGATAATTATTGCAAAATAGATTTGCTGAAATGCAAATATTGTAAACTACTTATTCAACACTGATCAGCATTCTGTGTTCATATTCATCGATTATTTTTGTAGTACAAGACATTTAAACAGAAAAGTGAACCAAAAGTTTATGTAGATCAGGAAAATGTTGTATCAGATATACAGCTATTGATTAATAAAACAATTCCTTTGTTGTTCCTTTATAAATTATTAATGAGTTGAATAAGACAGCTCATCTCCTCAGGCACAGGAGAAAAGGGGGGCCCAGTGATCAATAAAGTCAGAGAAATTTATGCAAAACTCTCTGCTTGGTTGTCAAAGATATTTTTGAAGTTGAGACAGTAGCATGCAAATACATGTACACACTGCTTTAATAATACTTTTAATTATTGATTCTACAGAAATTGGCATTGTTGTGTTGGTGAATTTTATGTGAAGTTGAGGTGTCAAAAGAGTTGCTAATAAAATTGGCCACTTTAAAGGGACCTCAAATGCTGATGAATTAACAAAACACTAGGGTTATGTGCAGTGCAATTTGTTTCCTGAAGATGG
Source organism: Galaxea fascicularis (assembly GCA_948470475.1). Lineage (NCBI taxonomy): Eukaryota > Metazoa > Cnidaria > Anthozoa > Scleractinia > Euphylliidae > Galaxea > Galaxea fascicularis. The sequence continues at coordinate 24,330,517 of OX419341.1, read as the reverse complement.
AGCCATACTATACTGCATGGTGCAAACATGGTGAAAACAAGAATGAAAAAGATTAACAAAAGTGTTGAGATTGGTTGTTTCTCTAGACACTACAGGTGTTGTATGAGGGCAAAAACTGACCTTTGGTCAAAACATCTTATGAAGATTTCTGTGTTTTTTGTGCATGGAAATGTCACAGAATGAATCTTAAACTAATGTCCAATAGAATTTTGAACAGCCGTTGCTGTGCCAAAGCCTTCTACTTTTCAAGGAGCTTTTACAGCAGTAACACTTACAAGTAACACCCGTGACAGGTGTTATGGGTTCAATAATAATTGTGGTACCGTATATGATCTAATAAATGCCGGGAGCGTTTATTAAATCTCAAGGCTCCAAGGGGGGGCATTTAAAAGACAAGAGGCATTTAAAAGAGAGAGATGTTTATTCTAATAACTGTAACATGGTAACCTAAATATGGTATTATAATAATCTAAAATGACAGAGCTTTCTACAAATCCATAACCGTTACGGTATATGGTACATACTTGGAAAGTGGCGGAAAAGGGTACTGGTACATGTAGCTCTTATAGCTCAATGTCAACATCCGAGTCCTCATCGTGTACATCTGTTTATGTGTGGTTTTCAGGGAAGGGAGGCATTTATTAGACAGGGGGTGTTTGTTAGAGAGGGGCGTTTAATTCAAACTTGTCAGCTTAGGGGGGTGTTAATAAGGTAGAAGGCATTCATTAGACAGAAGGCGTTTATTAGATCATTTACGGTATAAACTTACTTTCTTGCAGGATGTATCAATGTCATGTTGTGATTTGTAACATTGCTGGGACATCCAGCTATTGACATTGGCTGTGTGGGATATCTGGGTGGGTTGATGAGCGCTCCTATACTGATCCAAGTCACTGTCCAAAACCCAATGATGACACCTATCCATACACCTTTAGTATTAGCACGAGTTGTTAAAATCCCAAGCGAGAAGAGAGCTAACATTGGGCCCCCTGTGGTCCCAAACATGGTTGCACTCATCTGAAAAGAATGCAAAGAGAGGTTACAGTGTAGTCATGGTTACCATTTCATTTTATGACAAATGAATTTTAGTAAGGTTACTTGTCAGTTACTGTACTGTTTAAAGCACAACTTTTCAAACAATCTCAGTCTTTGCATGAAGCCAATGGCATAGGGCCATGGCTGATCATGGTCCTGTGCCACTGGCTTGGTGGGACTCTGCAACAGTGGGACATCATAACAGTTGGCTCTGCAATTCTTGGTTTTCATGTCATGCAAGTAAAAAATAAAATTAATCACTTATTATTCAATCAATAAAGTCAAGAAATTTAAAGTCCTGAGAACTAGCATGAGCTGCACATGCTCCCGCTGACGCCCAAACTTGAAAAAGATTAGGCTAAGATTTTTCAAGTTGAACCGTGAAAACAAAATGGCGTCCTCAAGTGGGGGATTCGGCCTTGGTCATGGCGGTCGGAGAGACAATTCTGGTCGAAAAAAGATAGCTCTAACCGATCGCAAAGATCCCAAGGAGTGGTTCAAGTGCCATAAAAGAATTTATCTATCGACTACTATTTTTCATTCTTGGATCAACTCGCACATGCGCAACTCATGATACTTCCCCTTTAAGGTGTTGTAGAAAAAGTAATAAATATCCTGTTAAAGTTTCAGGACTATGCGATATCTCGTACTTGAGATATTCAGCAAAATGTATCACTCAAAATTACAGAGAATAGTATGGAGCCGCCATGTTGGTGTCCATCCGGATGGGCACCAACATAGTGACTGGATACCATTGGAAACATCTGGAGTTTACTTTGGCTATGTTAAAACCTTTCGTCTCTCTGTTGAACTTGCAAACATTTGTATAGACACTTCTCTTAACACATCATTGGTTGTTCAGACCTCAAAAACACAGGGCAAATAGACGTTGTCATGTGTGCGATGTGTTTCTCCCGCAAAAACCAAGAATATTCCACTACTGGATATACATATAGCTTTCTTAAAAAGGGTTATTTAGTAAATAATTATTATTGTGTAAGGCAGGATTCTTTAGCAGCACTAACCTGTAATATCATTCCAAGTTTTGAGACCAAGAAAGCCATACCAAGAGACATGATTCCATAAACACACACTGTTAATTGCAGCAAAGCAAGAATGTTTAATATGTTTACATTTAGTTGATATCACATCATACAAATTTTGTACAGATTTTAAAGCTGATATGGAGGGTCTTCAAACAGGCTTCACAAACTCCATTGTACAGTAATTTCCATACAGTGTATCTTTGGTGTTGCTACCCTGTAATTAACTTCATGATTGCATATGCTCAAGTTCAAAATGCAATTCAGGTTGAAATGGTTCAACCTAGTTTGATTCTTAATTTTCTTTTGTTCCTTATCCCTTACCATAAATGATTAGAGTTAGGAGAAAAAGGAAATTGAGAATCAAAATATATATGGCTACAGCTGTATAGGTAAATAAATAAATAAATAAATGGATGGATGGACAGATGGCCGGCCAGCCGGACTGACAGATGGATAGATATTAAACTGCATGACCACTCCTCATGTGGGGCTTTTTAGGGACAATAAAACAAATAATACAAATAAATAATCATAACATGGTAAGAATCCCAACTGACTGGAGGCAGTATTTACAATGTACAAGGATGATGGAGGAGTTGAACCAGGCATGAAACCAGAACAACACCATGCTAATGGTCAGGGCAGGATTTGAACCCAGGATGACCACATTGGCCGACTTGGCCATCCTGCCTCCTGAACCTCAATCATTTTGAACTACAACATTACAGTCAAACCAGGTCAAGCGTACCCCTGTATATTATATTAATGAATCCATTATTCGAGAATTGAACCTGTTCGTTGTTCAGGGAATGCATTCATTTTGGAAACGAGCACATCAATATTCAAATCTAAATTGGGGGTTTATGATTGCATTACATGAACAAGGGATGTTTCTTATATGGAAAATGTAGCTTGTTTACAAAATGGCAGAAAGAAACCAAGCAAGACCTAACCTTCGAGCCTGAAAAACCTATCTCTAATGCAACCAGAGGGGGAATTCTTGACTAGCGCAATCGTGGATTTTCCAAAACACAGATTAATTTCTCATGATTTACAACACATACTGGCCTCAGAAAGATGGTTAGCCGTTTTCAACGGTACAGAACTTTGACTGCCTTTGCCCGTGGTGAGTGTGTCAGCCAGGATACATGTATGATGTGTTACAGTGCAAACCAATAGCCTGTTGTTGGGAGACAAAAAATGAGCCTTTCCTTGGAGGAATCTGTGATGAGTTTATTTTACCACCTGTTTCAGAAACCGAATTTTGATTTGAACACTGATTTGCTCATTTTTAAAATGAAAGCATTCTCTGAATGACCAACAGGTTCTACAGGCTGGGGTGCTCTTGAACTGGATTGACTATAAACATTGTAATAACATACCCCCATGTAAATTTATTAACCGATTACCTAGCAGTCTGGACACCCATGCTTCCCATTTGGTTGGGATGTGCTGCACCACCAAAGGTGCAAAATCTTCCACTGTAACTGCTGCTAGAGCATTGAGTCCTGACGCCACAGTACTAAATGCAGGAAGAGAAATGAGATTTTTACAGCATTGAAACATTGTAACACGGAGAAAGGGCTACAACTTACTGAGCTGTTTGGTCCAAACTTAATGTCCTGTACATCCAGGTGACATGATCAGCTATTGACAGTGTTTACATAAATTATTTTACCAAAATTTGTGCTCAATAAATTATAAGGGGGAAAATAATAATAAATTAAATATTAAATGTTCAAATGAGAACCTATAGCATTTACCTTAAAGTGCCACAGAAAAGGGAAGCTACAAAGACTCCAGGAATTCCATGGAACTTACCAAGCACTTCAATCACAAAGTATGGTAAGATCTACAGACAAATAATAATTAAAAAGATTTATTAACTTACACAACATGAAATAATAAAAATAATAATATTGAATACAAGACTACATCTGTGGCTGTAGCCAACTATGCCTACAGACTAGTGAAAATTTGGTTTTGACTAGTGGATTTTGCACTTCACTCGCCATTTTGCCTTAAGTGAAAATGAATTTTCTGAAAATTAATTTCAAATGTATCGCTTAGGGAATTGAGTCACAGCTTGCAGAATTAATTTTGAAACATTGGCTATTTGCATTCAAAATAACAACCTTTGTTTGTACATGTATTTACTGCTGTGATCATAATCACCACAGTAGTGCTTAAATGAGCTTTTATTTTCTGTGTTGTTCTAGTGTAAAGAACCACATGAAGAACATTTAACTAAAGAAGTTTTGGCTGGAAATCTTGAACAGTAAGGTCAATTGTGGCTGCTAAACATAGATTCTTACACTATTTTGTATTACTAGAAAATAATAATATTCTGTTGTTACAATCCGAAATATGAAAATTCTTTTAGACATATTTTGATCGCATTTTCCATATATAACCCTTAGTTTTCTTGTTATTTTTTGGGAGTGGCATTCCTTTGCAGTCACGCTATGCGCAGAACATTTTTCTCTTAGTTGAATCAAGTTCTTGACAAAGCAGTTTAATGTAGATTTTCGGTGCCATAACAATGTAAGTATAATTATCTTTATCATCATTTCTTGTTAGCTGTATTTCGTTGGTACAATTCTTTTTTTTTTTTATTCCCATTGTAACTTTTAGTTTGTTTATCTTTTAGTTTCAACCTACACTGTATGGTCTTTAGTGTATTGTCTACAGTCTACAGTGTAAATACAGACCATCGAGTTGAAAATGTCTGTCCGCAGTTATACTATCTATTACAGAATAGATAGCGAGTAACAGCCAATACGAGACCGGCATCCATGATAGAACGCTAGTAGATTTATACTAATCAGAGATAGGCTTTAATAGCTACATGTATGTCACATTAAACTGCAATGTCTTTCAAGGTCATTGCTGTGATTGAAAAAAAAAATGTACTGAAACTGCTTGAAAGCATGCATCACACACAAAGTTTGAAAGCTGTGATAACTTAAACAACTATACATACAACCACACATATGGTATAATACTCCCAAACACACAACTACACTTCCCACAAAGCAAAAGCAAACAAACACACTCAGCAAAACCAACTCAGCAAGCAAACACAGCTCAGCAAAAACAACTATTAGACTACCAAAAACGTACATAACAATTAATATCAAAAAAACAATAATCACAGCCAATCAAATCACCAACAAAGTCAAAACATCCAAGGGAACACATTTTATGAACCCAATTAAAACAAAGGAATGCAGCCCCGAAACCTCTATGTGGGATCTTTCCCATCCCATGTACCGGTAATAAAACTTTTCAGTAAAATAGAAAACAAAAGACTCACTGAGACACCAAGACCCATTTTTGAAAATCTGAGACCAAGACCAAACATGTAAGACTTTGACATCGAAATAAATGCACTATAAATGAGACTTTGAGACTCTTCGTAAAGGCTGTCAAGATTTTGAGATAGGATGAAAAGTTTACGAGACCCAAGATTTAAGAGGTACCAAATCGCCCAACCTAAAAAGCTGATCTTTAAAGTGATACAATAATGTGCAAGAGGTTTGCACCTCATCATCTGTGTTTATCTCTCCAGTGCTCAGAGGATCACAAGAAGCATAGAATGCGTAGATAACCAATCCTGTTAAAACTGTTAGTGACGTGTTGAAGATGTTAAGTGGGAGATTCATCCATACAGCCCTGAAAAGAATCATTACAAAAGTAAATTAAAGGTTTGCTATTTTACTTCACATTCGTTATATCATTATTACCACAAGATAAGTTTATTTGCCTAATTCAGAAAAAAAGTAATATACTTATGAGATTTTCCAACCAATTTAAAATTGCTCGAAGTGGGCCTTCAATTTAACATGCTTTGATGCAGAACAGTTGATAACACAACTAAAGGCATCTTAGCTTTTAATATAAGATACATGTAACTCTGTTATCACTTGATGTTGTTTAAGACATAATGTAGTTTACCTTTTTGCTGCTTTGAATGACCTAGTTGTGAGAAATCGTTGGACTGCCGTCTGGTTGGTTGCGTAAACTGGGAGCATTTGAAACACACCACCAATCATGAAAGCCCACAATGTGTTTCGGTGTGTTGGATCTGCAGACAAACTACAAAGACAGAGCACAGGTGTATGTTACACCGTAACTTGAAATGGATGAAAACACATCCACTGCTCCCTAACTGTACACTGTAGTTAATTGAGAAAACTTACTCAACATCAAGTCTGTGTCCTCTGTGTGCAATGTCAAACACTTTGCTGAAACTGCCAACCTTCAGAGTCCCAACAATAATTATTGTTGTCATGCCAACTAGCATGATAATTCCTTGGAACACATCTGTCCAAATCACAGCTTTCATTCCACCCTGAAGAAATGCAAATAATGCAAAGCAATGAAGAGGTGACAGGTAAATTAATTACGCTCTCAGCGCTTTGTACACATAATCTATGATTGTTGGATTAAAGAATTGTGGTATGATTACTTACCAGGGCAAATTTAAAAAAAACAAAAACAAAATGATGAGAGGAGAGGGTTAGCAAATGCTTCAGAAATAATCAAGCATAAACATTACTTTTTGGCAGTCCAAACCATATTGCCAAAAGGAAGAAGTTCTCCACTACAGTGTACATGCAAGAAAGTTAATACATGTAGATAGACAAGTGGTTTCCTAGAAGCTGCTGCTTAATTTCCAGTGGCTCAGAATTGCCTTTGTGTACATACTTGTCAACAACTTATGAGTACTAGTGTAAGCATTAATTTTAAGTAATAATAATAACAACATGAACAAAATAATATTAAATTACAATTTAAAGAAGAAATAATTAACTCCTTGACAAGGTACATGTAAATTGAATGATATATTTACCACAGTGGTGTAAAAAGTGCAAACGAGTCCTGTTACAACTGTAGATAGCCACAATGGAAATCCTGTCACTAAAACAAAAAGTACATGTAACCAGCAGATGGACTGTTGACATTTGCTATAAATTTTAAGCCGCCAACATTCCCACATGGCATGCAGTTATAAAAAAAGTAAAGAATATAGTTTAAGTTACAAATCACACAAAAAAACACTAATATTTTTCAAGTCGAAATACTCAGAAAAAGAATTTTCCGAGCCCCCAACAGGAGTCGAACCCATGACCTTCCAGAATACCGGTTGGACGCTCTAACCACTGAGCTATGGGAGACAACCGGTATTCTGGAAGGTCATGGGTTCGACTCCTGTTGGGGGCTCGGAAAATTCTTTTTCTGAGTATTTCGACTTGAGAACGCTTCTCCGTTATTTCACTTTATCCAATGCAAGTCACCAATCCATTTATCACTAATATTTTTATTGGTTGATTACGGGCTTATTTTGGAATTTTATGCTGCCAACAGTGTAAGCATCTTGAAGAACAAAGTAACAATTATTTATTATTTATCATTATGACACAACTGAAAATAAATGGTTAAAAACAATGCAAACTACTGCTAATAACCATGGTCCTATGCTATGCAAGTTTTTTTGGTATGAACCAGCCTTGCAACCAGTGTGGTACAGCTTTGCTTAATTACATGTACCAACCTGATTCAAGAGTAAGAGAAGGGCCATACAAAACTATAGCAGTGTAGAGCACCTAAAAAAAAGGGAGACCAGTAGGCATTCACAATCATGAACAAAACAGCAAAACTCTTGTTAACATAGACAACCATGAGGATACACATATTGCACTACCTGGTAGAAGTTACAATGTATCACAAGGAGCTGTGAAATCCTAGAAAAATGCAATTTTAACTGAGTGCTCAGCATAAAGCTTCCCTGCATAATCTCAAACAAAGGAAAGTAAAAGCAGACCAGTGGTTGGTTTGAAAACTGTATAAGCAAAATCAAACTGAAACCATGCCACAAACTAAAAAGTTGAAGTGCATTACCCATGCAGGGACCGTCAAAATGATATTAAAATACAACAAGAAGATCACAGTAAAACAAAAAAAAACATATTATTACTATGAGTACTTTTATAATTTTGATGTCAAATCAAAAGACTATCTAAGATAAAGAATGGTACCTACTGTTTGTATTACAAACACCACAGAGCCTAACATCCGCAAGCTAAAAGAGAATCTTCTTTCCAAATACTGCAAAATTAATGGAATTTAAAGTCGGTAAGGAAGAAATTTTTCTCTGCAGATATGATTAATTATTTAAAAGATTTAGAACTTGAGTTCTTCTAACTGTCGTACAGTATTTGAATGACTACTCTGTGACTAGACAGATCTACTGGTGTTACAGCAAGTACAGGTACCAGGGAGAAGAGAATCAAATATAATATATTATACATGTCTACTTATTAACCAAGAGTCAGGTAATTATAGGGAAATGATGCTTGATGCATTGACACAGCAATAGTAAGGTCAATACCAAGGGCAAGGTCTGAGATTTCCCTGTAAATGACCTAATAGACCAGGTTAATAAGTTATATGGCTTTTTAAGGAAATGAATATAGAAAAAGAACTGTATTGCACTGGACGTTGTAGATTTTTTGGGGGCCTAACCATATTTGGTGAACTGAGCTGAATAACTTTTTTGCTAAGCTACAAAAATGGCTGAGAAAATTTGCTTTGAGACAGAACTGACGTCCGAAGAATTGCTAGAATTGGTAGAAAAATCTACTGCGAATGCAACGAAAAAGGCCAATCAATTTGGATAATGAAAATTTTTAAGGTAAGCTTAAGTATGTGTGAATTTACCTCCAACTCCAACTCCAATAATTATTGTTAACATGTCAACACATAACATGCACTGCAATTCGTATAATTAAATTTAATTTTACTGACCCATCTCCAGAATGGCTTGCTGGTCCCATTGGAAGCAAGTTTTCAAAGCCAATTAAAGACATGAACAAGGAGGAACTGAATGAATGACTCAAAAGATTTTACAAATCGGCAAGGAAGCAGGACGGCTGGTATTATAAATCAACTTCACTTCAAGTTGACCCCAGCAGCAATTGACTGCTTTCTCTGCTCACCGCCACAAAGTAGGGGGTAATTCCAAGCGTAATTTCCAAGCGGGTAAGCCAGTCGGCTTCTTTGATCTTTAAACAAAATGGTCGACTAAGAGTGTGACATAAAGTAGAAGACTAGCTTAACTATTTCGGGCGACTTGACCGGATACCATGTTATAACCTCATATCCAATGCACGCTCATGGAATAATTGTTAAACGATATAAGTTTACCGTATTTTCTCGATTTAACGCCGGACCCCGATTAAACGCCGGCCTAGTATAAACGCCGGGTGAAAACTAGTGGTTTTAAAATAAACGCCGGGGGCGTTTGATCGAGGATCCGGCGTTTGTTCGAACCAACTATGTACTTGCTTGTTCATGCATTACTTAATATGTTCTGTATGCGTTGGTAATAATCATTTCTTGGGGACTACAGTTTGCAGGGTCGAAAAAAAGAGAATAATCGTTCTGCCCTAAGAAACCTTCTCTGGGTCTCAAAGAATAGACAGTAATAATCAATGAAAAAAGTAAAGAAACTTGCACCTTGTTAATAAACGCCGGACCCCGATTAAACGCCGGCTTCAAACAAACGCCGGGTTCATCAAGCCAAGTTTGAAATAAACGCCGGGGGCGTTAAACTGAGAAATACGGTATATAGATTCTTGTCTTACATAACTTACCTCATAACTGCTTGTCAAGCGAAGATTATAATACACGGGTAAAAACACCCATACCATCAGTGGCACAGAAATAAAGTTCGTAAAAGACTGCAACCACAACTGAAATCCATACGTGTAAACTTCAGCTGGATTACCAAGAATGGCGATAGATGATACAAAGGATGCTAGGACGGACAGCGCGACTGGGATACTTGACATGCTTCTACCAGCCATGAGATACTCATTATTATTTTGCTGTACTCCTCCGGATCTAGAAAAGAATATTCCAATACCCATGGAGGCAAGCAAAGCTAAAGAAAACACCACGAAGTCCGTTGCGGTGAAATGTGAGTGAATCGCCATCTTGAAACAAAACTGTTTTTGTTTTCCTCTAAACTTGGGTACTATGTGGTGTACGCCCGCACTAAACGTCCCGACCGTCCTTGATACTTTGTACGATTGTCGGGCTGTTAAGGTGATTCCCTAGTAAAAGATCCGATCAAACTTGGTATGCTGTTGTTACAGGAGAAGGGCATGTTAAAAACGTAATAAAAAGAGGGGGTCACCGTGCTTGTTTTCACACCACAATGCTGATAAATATGGTTATTTAGGTGACTTTTGGTAATCTCCGTACGCAACAAATAAGCTCGATTATTTTTCAATGCAGCCTGTGATATCAAACAGAGTTTGGCTTTCTTTGATTTTTTATTCATTTACTGTCCCACAAAAAATGTCTTCAAATACCCTGCATTTTTTTATCCTTAAAGGAAACATAGTTTGGACATGCGCTGCTGGGCCCGTTATGTCTCCCTCTGTAGTACTTATTTCATTTGCCAAAAAAGTGGCCATAGATTTCTGCTGATATTTTTCTTAGTTATTAAGGGTATTGTTCTCATTGAAATTAGGAAATAAAAAGTGGGGGTCACCGTGTTCGTTTAAGAGAAAAGGAGCATTTATTCCGTTATCGAGCTTAGTTTGAGGGAAAATCTCTTACGTTTTGTACGCGCACGCGCTCATGTGCGCGCGCTAATGACACGAAAATCGTGCGCAGTAGGGATGCGCAATGCAATACCAAGGAATCACCTTAATTACGCACATGTCATCGGCTTCCCCATGGGGTCAACCCCTGGGCCAACCAAGGGGACTGTAAAATCAGTCTAGTAAATATAAACTTGAGGAATTTCCCTAAGGGTCGGGGAATCTTGCAAGACAAAGTCCCCTGGGTGAGGCGTCTCTAAGCAGACCCCCCCCCCGCCATCTTTAACGATTACACGGAGCCTAGCCTAATAAATTCTTACTCCATTCTTCGTCGAAATATTGTAGCATTACCCTCTAAGCTCTGATCTCAAAAGTTTGTTTAATATGGCTGACTGCAGATCCTAAGCTGGCATCACGTACAAGGGCCACCACTTTCCTGGATTTTCCAAATTCAACAAGAACCTGAAGAGTTTGACAGTTCCACTTTGAATGATTAATCATGCGTGCAAAACAGATCCGAGAACTCGTGACAAAGCAAAAGTTATACAAATCATTAATAAAATAAACAAGAGAAAAATTAAAGCAAATCTAGACTACCGGGATTCAAGATAAACGGTGGCCTTTCAAAACAAGGGATTCAACCAGATTTTCTCACCTTCATTTTCTCCATTGTGGTACAAAACCGATAGAACAAAGAGGAAATTCAGAAAAGCGCCCGGGTAGTTTACAAGATGACTGAACACTCGTTTGCAGACCCTGTCCATTATTTCATGATGGCGGCATAACTGTTCCAAGCCTTCAGAATGAGGCTTTTTTAATCTCTAAATTCCCAATTTTCAGCTCCATGTATAGCCTGAATCCCCTCCCTTTTCTATACCTGCCACGCAGGCTACCCAATGTATGGGGTTAGAAAAGTGTCAAATCCCCGTCACAACCCTGTGGTTGCCTTCCCGTGATTACTTTAGAACTTGTAAATTCCCCCACCCCCTCGGGCAAAGAATCTCATCCATCTCCTTGTATTCCCCCACATATCTCAGTGGTTGGCCCGGGGGTCGACCCCACGGGGAAGCCGATAACTTGTGCATAATACTCCGAGCTTCCTTAGTACTTTGGCCAATCGTTGACTTATTACTATGTTATCTTCAACTCTGTTGCCTTAAAAACATTCGTAACCTCTATCATTCTGTAATCTCGTTAAATTGGTTGCCCTGTGACTAACTGTAACCATGTTATCTTTGTAACTCTGTGACTCTGTTACGTCTGTACCCTCGTTAGCTTTATAACTCTGTGACTTTGTTACCTCTGTAACCCCGTTCCCTCTGTTCTCTTTCTACCTCTGTTACCTCTGTCTCTTCGTAACCCCGTGACTCTGTCACGTCTGTAACCCTGTTCTCTTTCTAACTCTGTGAACTCTGTTACCTCTGTTCTCTTTGTAACTATTTGACTCTGTAACCTCTGTAACCCCGTTACCTGTGTAACCCCGTTACCTTCGTAACCCCGTTACCTGTGTAACCCTGTTACCTGTGTAACACCGTTACCTGTGTAACCCTGTTACCTATGTAACCCTGTTACCTGTGTAACCTTGTTACCTGTGTAACCTTGTTACCTTTGTAACCCCGTGACCTGTGTAACCCCGTTACCCGTGTAACCCCGTTACCCGTGTAACCGTGTTACCTTTGTAACCCCGTTACCTGTGCAAACTTCGTTACTTGTGTAACCCTGTTACCTGTGTAACCCTGTTACCTGTGAAACCCTGTTACCTGTGTAACCCCGTTACCTCTGTAACTCTGTTGCCCGGCTTTGACTCTTACTTTGTTACAGTACCTTTTTGACGCTGTGGCCTCGTAATTACAACCCTGTTATCTTTGCAAGAAAATGAAAAGAAGAGACTTCAAAGCATAAGACCCATGGGGAAATTATGATCTACAAGTCTATCTTGCAAAATAAAGGAGTGAAAAATAATATATATATTTTTTAAGCTTAGTAAATACACTTCAAACAGAAATGAAAACGGCGCATATGGAAACCTAAGCGGTAACACTCAGTATTGTCAATGGTTTGAGTGGCTTGCTGTACCTAAGAATCTGGTTTTATCAACGGAGTTGATAATGTAAATTGACCACCGTAAAGGGATTCTAAAAGCTGACGTTCCGAGCGTTAGCCCTTCGACAGAGCGAATTGAGAAATTATGGGTTGTGTGTACTTTATATAGTGGAGGAGGAGCTGCGCTATTGGTGGTAACATGACAACGTGAAATTTGGAACTTAAAAGAAATACTGAGCTGAACGAATCAAGACCTTTACCCGAATGTGGTCACTGTGCTCGCCATTCTCCCCACTATACCAGAGTCCACCTCTCTCCTCCGCAGAGGCTCCTGCTGACAATAATAAATTAATAAGCGCGCGGGCGACGATGGGAAGAGGTAAAAGGCGGGAATCATAGTTTCCAAGATGGCGCCTGATTTCCGAGAAAGACTGGACCTAGGTATCATTTCAGTTGAATGCATGTGTAAACAAAACAGCCGAAGATACAGTGCGACAAGAAAACAAGTGTTCTCACTTCCTTGTGGGGCAAAATGTGAGAGTTTTGCTGTATTTTTTGCAAAATTACGGCCTGGTAAAGTTTTTCACCGAGAGAGACGAAATAAATCAACATTTTCGGAACATAGATCGAAACACCTCAATGAGTGTTGATCTTGTGAGATGCAAAGCATGCACTTTTAGAGGTCTCACTTTTAGGGGTCTCCTCTTCTCTCTTTCCCCTTCCCATCGACCCACGCGCGCTTTCATTTTCCCTCTCCCCAGCCTCCCAACGACACAAAAAGAGACCTCTGGGGAAGAGAGAGAGAGTCCACTGCAACACCCGAAAGGTCATTCGGCACGATAAGAGGGGTAAAAATATGCTAACAGAGTGTTTGATGGTTTTGCTAATTGAAGTGTATTTTTACTAAGCTTAAAAAGGTTTATTATTTTTCACTCCTTTATTTTGCAAGAAAGACTTGTAGATCATAAAGGCCTCGTGGATTTTATGTCACAGGGGTTACAATGGTAACAGAGTCACAGAGTTACAAAGATAACGGGGTCACGAAGAGGTAACGAAGTCACAGAAGTAATAGGGTCACAGAGGTAACAGGGTTACAGGACAACCGAGGATACAAACAGAGTTAAATCGAAGTTAACCGAGTAATAAGTCGACAATCGTACCAAAGTATCAAGGAGGGACGGTCAGGACGTTTTGTGCGAGCTTACACCACGTACTAACTCTTCTGGTCAGCGCACGAGAGGTAACACTGCCTCGGTTCACGATGGCTTCTAAGTTGAGTGTTTCCAGCGTCAACAATCTCAGCTCTGGTGATTTTGTCAGGATGTTTGGCAATGTTGTCGAGATGACACCGTCTTGTGCAACTGGTGTATGCTCTCAAAGACCATTTGCGTCTTTTGATTGCTTCGTCACAGCTTTGTGCCAGTTCATGGACAGTCTTCCCAAGGATGGAAGGACCGAGATATTGCGAAATCACCCCGATCTCGCAGATCGCTTGGAATCACTGACACCAGAATCTCAAAGAGAGCAGACCCAAGCTGGAATCACAACACTCAGCGCCGAGGAAATCCAGCAGTTGAAGCATTACAACAAGCTCTACAAAGAGAAGTTTGGGTTTCCATTTGTGATTTGCGCAAGATTAAGCAACAAAGATGCAATTTTGGCTGGGATTAAAACACGCTTGAACAACGATGATGATCATGAATTAAAGTGCGGGATTGAAGAAGTGAAAAAGATAATGCTGCTCAGGATTAAAGATCTAGTTGAATGTGAAGACTCTAAACTTTAAAATTATTATCTATAGCGATAAGTGTCACTTTGATGTCGGTACATGGTGCAGATAGTTTCAATGAAAAAGGTGCTGATGGACGCAAGGGCTACTCAAGGGGCACTATGGCCACGTGGTAACGGACATAACCTCTTATATCTACCAAATTAAGTTTTAAGCCCGAGCATTAGCAGCCATGGACACAGCCAATACCCAGGCTCAAGAACCCACATGAATAAAACAAGCGATGAAAGTGTGAAACTTGTGGGATGTGGCATCGAGTAAAGTACCACACAAATTAATGTGTTTAGGTAAGCTGAAAGCCACTCATTGGGCACTATGGCCACGTGGTAGCGGGCATTACCCCTTAAATCAAATATTCATGCACCTTATCGACAAAAGAAACGCTGTGGCTATATGGCCGGTAACCGGCCAAGATGTTGAAAACACTAAATGGCCGGCAGTCCCAGATTTTTCTAAAAGTTGTCGAATCAGAGAATCCTGGCTAATCCAAACCATCGTATGTCGATTCGGAAAAGTTAAGCGATCCTGAAATGATTTTTAGATCTCAAGTCCAGCGCTTGTTTTTTGCTCGGCTTATCGAAGGAACCGTAATTTGTGACACTTAAAATTTTTTCAGGTCGACTGCCGGCCAAGATGTTAAAAACACTAAATGGCGGGCGTTTAGATAACGGCTTAATATGCTGTTATCACAGTATATATACTGCAACATTTTTTAAAGCCACTAACTACGGTCGGTATGCTATTACTGGCCTAAAATGTTACACATGTACCGACTAACACGTTAAGCCATTAGTTACTGGCTTAAAATATCACAGTATGAATATACCGACAAACAAGTTAAACCGTCAGTTATTGGCTTAATTGCTGGCAGTGCGAGATTTTCTAAAAATTGTTGAATCAAAGAATCCTGGCTAATCCAAACCATCGTATGTCGATTAGGAAAAGAGGAGTGATCGTGAAATGATCTTTAAATCTCAAGTCCAGCACTTGCTGCTGGGCTTATTGGACAAACCGTATTTCGTGACACTTCGACTGCCGGCCAAGGTGTCAAAAACACTAAATGACCGGCAGTCCGATAAAAGATCGAAGAATTCCAGTCAATTTAAACTGTCAAAGATCAGCCATCTATGCAACCGGTTTTGTAGGATTTATCCATCATTTCTACAATTTTTATCGCACTGCCGGTCATTTAAGCATGGTTCACACTAGTGACATAACGACATAACAACATAGTCATTATGACATAAAGAAAAGATCAGTTTTATCCTTATGTCGATATGTTCATGTTATTATGTTCCTACTATGTCGTTATGATGTGTTGTTCACACTGGCGACATAAGACATCAACACGAGGTACTTTTTCGTTTGCGTGACCTTCCCGTTATGTCGCAAGTGTGAACCAGGTTAGTGTTTTTAAAGCCTCGGCCGGCAGTCGACCTGAAAAAAATGCAGTGCTGTCACGAAATACGGTTCGTGCTATGAGCCCAGCATAAAGCAAGCGCTGGACTTGAGATCTAAAAATCATTTCAGGACCGCTTGACTTTTCCTAATCAACATACGATGGTTTGGATTAGCCAGGATTCTTTGATTCGACAATTTTTAGAAAAATCTCGCACTGCCGGCCATTTAGTGTTTTTAACATCTTGGCCGGCAGTCGACCAGAAAAAAATTTTAAGTGTCACAAATTACGGTTCCTTCTATAAGCCGAGCAAAAAACAAGCGCTGGACTTGAGATCTAAAAATCATTTCAGGATCGCTTAACTTTTCCGAATCGACATACGATGGTCGGACGTACCTCGTAGCTTAGTCGGCAGAGCAACGGTAGATCTAATCCGGAGGTCGTGGGTTCGATTCCCACCGAGGTCATAAGAATTTTTTCTTTGCCTCGTGTGGTTCCCTGATACCCTTTACTAGGGCTAACGCCCAGTGGGTTTTTCATGGGCTTCTATTAGCACTTTAATTTACACTCCAGAGTTAATTCTCTGTTCCACCACTTGTAGCTACTTGTAATAGAAAAAATAGTTTTCGACCAGTTCTATGAGTATCTAATAATGTACGACCTCTTAGCTGACACTCAGTCTGGATTTATACCCAGACATTCCACTCAAACTGCCCTTCTAGAAGCTACTAATTATAACGAGTGGTACCAAAACATAGACAATGGTCTGATAAATGGTGTACTTTTTCAGGGTTTGAGCCATGCCGCGCCATTGCGCCAATCCCGCACTGCAATTGAAATTGTCCCTTAAAAAAAGGACCAAGGGGACAAATTGTCCCTTTCAAAATTTAGGGAAAAAATTTGAAAGAAAGCACAGACGAAGAGATTTAGTTTAGTACAGAAATTGCAAGCTGAGGCCTGTTTCAAACGTCGCGCTACTGCCGTGTTGAACTAAATTCATAAATTATGAATATGTTTTAAACGCCAGCAAAACCGGTTTGCATGTTTACAGCACCGAGCGACGAAAACAACATATTCGTAACTTAAACTTGAACGCATTTCCTTCTTTTCTCTGATCATTTAGTTATAGCCAAAATACGTTGTAAGCTCACCTTAAAACTAGCGAACTCCGTGGGCCTTCATCGTGTATCCCAGTTATAATCAGTCTTCTTGAACTGAACATATCGTTAATCAGTTTCGTAGCCTTGCGTGACGAGCCAAGACAACGTTTGCATAGTTTTCAGCATTTTTTGGTTGCTCCGGTGGTTTCGACAACTTTGTTTTGGTGGTTTCGGTGGTTCCGTTGATTTCGTTCCGGTGGTTTCGTTTCGGTATGCATGCCGTCCGTTTATAGTTCATTCTCAAGTTACGTTTCAGTAACGCTCTACTGAACACGTACGTCTCATGCTCAACCAAGCATTGTGAACGCTCCCGGCAATCTTTAACAGGTCACATCGAAAACTTCCCTGCTAGCAGAGGTCTCTTACGGCGAGAAATATACGAGAGGTCTCTCTCCTCTCGTTTATTTCTCGCCGTGAAAGACCTCTGCTAGCAGGGGAATCGAAAACGTGTTCCAACAATAAAAGGCTTTTTCGTTACAAATCGAAGCCTGACTGAATATTGACACCAGTAACTTAACTTTCCTTGTATTACAAGGATCAGGTAAAAAATGTTTTTGTTGGCTTGTCAGTATAAATGTAAAAAAAAAAAGATGTTGAATAAAAATTAATTTGTCCGTCCCCCTAAAAATAAAAATGTCCCCCAAACATTTAGCCAAGGAGACAAATTGTACTCCAGTGATCAAATCCTAGCTCAAAGCCTGCTTTTTCTCCAACTCCAAAATGCTTTCGATACTGTAGATCACCAGATCCTGCTACAGAAACTTCAACTTTATGGAGTGGATTTCCATGCTTTGAAGTGGTTTAGGTCATACCTAATAAATCGTAAGCAGAAAACCTTTGTAAGGGGCCGACCATTTAACTCTTGAGGGGGGGGGGGGTGGGTGATTTTGAAAAAAAATTTCCTGCAAGCGCTTGGTGGAAGAAAAAAATTGAATGCAGCACAAATGAAATAGAAAAAAAATTCTTGCACTGCTGCAAGCAAGAAAAAAAATGTTGCAAAGCTATTTCATCATTCCTGGGGGGCTTTACAATTCTCGGCAAAACTGCAACCATTCCGAATAATCTGCAAGCCAGCGAGCCACTCTGGTTAGCCTATTAAAATAACACATTGATTGGCCTAAATAACACTCTGGTTAGCCTAAATGTCACACTGGTTGGCCTACAGTTAGCTTAGGTAGCTTGCTCGGTTCACATGGCTCCAAGTCGTAGGAGTCATGCAAGCCATTACGGTTAGCCTAAATTACACATTTGCTAGCCTAGTTAGCACTGCAGTTAGCCTACAATTCCTTAGGGAGCTTGCGGTTATTGGGATCAGGGATTTCTGGCTTGCTGGCTCGCACTGTATCCAAACTCGTTAGCTTATCACAAGCAGTAATGGAGGTAAATTTTTCTGTTTGAAGAATCAAGTTTTATTAGACAAAGAAAAATAATTTGTTTATTTTTAATATTTTCAACTGAAGCAGTTTCAGGTAATTACTTTATTGAACTCGATAAGGTTTTTGCAATGTCATATAATATAAGACAATATATAAAACATTTGTTTTGGAGATTTCAGTCCACTTTTAAATTGTGACTAATGATTCTAGCAGTAATTACCATGCTACGAGCATTTCTGAACTGCTTTTTGCTATTTTTTTTAATTAAGAAGCTAAACATTTTCAAATCTACCTCTGGAGCATCACTTTATAACATGGGAATATTGTTATAGGTAATATTAAATGATTCTAAAGAATGACATTCCGAAAACATAGCATGTAGCTATACAAGAATGATTTTGTATAGCTTACAACATTTTAAGGCTTTGCAGCTCCATAATAGAACTATTACTGCAATAATCACAATGTAAATGTAAATACATTATGTAAATGTAAACACGACACCTTTTTGAGGAAAAAAAAAATCCTGCAGAGAAATGAGGAGAGAAAAAAAAATATCCTGCAGAGCATTTAGGAGGGAAAAAAATATCCTGCCCACCAGGTTGCTCGAAAAAAAAAAAACTTGCTGACCAGAAATCACCCATCCCCCCCCTCAAAAGTTAAATGGTCGGCCCCTAAATGGCCACTTATCGGACTATTGCCCCATTACTTGAGGTGTCCCACAGGGATCGATCCTGGGACCACTATTGTTTTTAGTCTATATAAACGACCTTCCTGTGTGCCTCCTGTACTCTGTGCCAAGAATGTACGCTGACGACAGAAGTCTTACTCTAAGTTCAAATAATCCAGCCGACTTACCATACAAATTAAATAATGACGTAGCCGAAATTAAGACCTGGCTACAAGTTATTAAACAGTCTAAATGTCAAAAAACTAAATGCTCTATTATTGGTAACCATACCAAATTGGCTAACTTAAACTACCAGTTTGATGTAAAAATCGATGAACATCGCTTAGAAAGAGCTAAAACCTGCAAGTATCTTGGTATTGATTTGGATGAGAACTTATCTTGGGACTCCCACATTGATAACATTGCGCCAGCGGTTATTGTCGGCCGCGCATGCGCTATGCGGGCGTCTCCTCGTGAACCGTGTTGTTGTTTTACTCAGCCATTTGTAAAGGCTTTGTTGTACTTTAGTAAAGAGTTTGTACTGCGCTATTTTCGTGTCGTCTGTCCCTATCACTGGCGTGGTGGCAGCAGTTGGAACTTACCCTCGTCTCGTACTTAGAGACAGCCAGCCCATAACGGATCGTCGACCGATTTCCAAGCGAGGAACTAGCGAAACAGCTTAGTCGATAGCTGTGTCAACAATACTCAGGGACTCACAGATAAGTACACATTTTGCCTTTCCTCTATTCATTTAAGAACACGAAATGAATCCAAGAGCACCAAAACAGTGGTCCTTAACCAAACAAGAAACGATAACGTCGTTCGAAGCCTGGAGACAAAATCTTCAGTACATTCTTTCCCTCGACCGCAATTTCGCGGGCTTCCTCGCTGATGGCGTGACATGGTTGAAGAAATCCCCCGGCAGCCCTCGTCGCGGCCTCCAGGACGACCCCGAATCCGTTCCTCTAGCTTCCCGTAGAACAGCACAACAAAAGTGTACTCATCTTGAATTAATGCTTGGACAAATTGCGAACTATTGTCCTGTAATTTCTCGTAACACCATCGTCAAGAACTCAACCTCCATGAGCTCTATCTGGCAAGCGATTCGCCTTCACTTCGGTTTCCAATCAACCGGTGCTCACTTCCTCGACTTCAACAACATCACACTTGCCCCTGCTGAGCGCCCCGAGGATCTCTATCAACGTCTGATGTCCTTTATTGAAGATAATTTATTATTGGCAAATGGAAATATCTCACACCATGGCGAAGTTCCCGACACCGACGAGGAAATGTCTCCCACTCTAGAAAATCTTGTAGTACTAACATGGTTGAGATTAGTCCACCCAGACCTCCCCAGTTTGGTTAAGCAACGCTACGGTACTGAGCTCCGGTCCAAGTCTCTTGCATCTCTCAAACCTGAAATTTCTCAAGCATTGGATTCCCTCCTGGAAGAGATCAATAACAATGTTGATGCTAAAATCTTGCGTTCCACGGCATCGAAGTTCAGACAGCCGCCTCCGAGGGGCCCTTACAACCGCTCCCAAAAGGCATACACTAAACCACAAGTCAAGTCTTGCCCCTTGTGTAAGCAGGCTGGACGTAATGACCGTCACTTCTTAAGTCAGTGCACTTACCTACCTGCCGAAGATCGCGCTTTCCTCGCCAAAGCACGCCTCGCAAGTAGCCTAGATGACGACGATGACCCCACCGACTCTGATTTCTTCTGTCCACCTGATGTGGAGGAATTTGCTTCTTCGCCCCATTCCTCGGCCAGGGTTGTGTCTCGCCGTGTAAGCACAAAGCAATCACCCCATTTCAATGCCTTCTACCATCACCACTCGCTTAAACTCACCTTAGACACTGGTGCCGAAACCAGCATGATCAAGGCCTCTGTCGCCCGTAGCATCGCCGCTCCCATCGTGAAAACATCCCAGCAGGCCCTACAAGCAGATGGAGTTACGCCTCTTGTCGTTGTTGGCGAGACCCACCTCACTCTTTCACGAGCTGGCAAATACCTGACCCTCGATGCCCTCGTAGTAGAAGACTTAGATGTTGACGTTTTAGCTGGAACTCCATTTATGATCACTAATGATATATCCGTTCGCCCAGCAAAGGGTCAGGTTCTTATCCAAGGCTCAGAAATACTGGCCTACCATCCCGAGTCAAGTGCCAGTTCCCAGGCTCACGCCGTCCGTCGCACCCAGTCTTATGTGTTACGCTCGTCCGCCCCTACAACAGTGGTCCTCCCTGGGGAATATCTTGAGCTGGACCTACCACCTCATATAGATCCCGACTGCACCTTGGCCATAGAAGCCCGTACCGATGCACCATCCAACAAATGCTCCAAAGTTTCACAACTTTGGCCTCAGCCCCAAATTGTAGAAGCAGTTGCTAGTAGAGTTCGTTTAGTCAACGACACTGCTGAGCCAAGGACTGTCCGACGCCACGAACATCTCTGCCAAGCTCGCCACACCACAGCTGTGGCTCCCTCGCCACCTGTTGGTCCACACCCACCACCTCCCCACCCTGGTGGAAGCATCTCACCTCATCCCGGGTTCTTCTCAGATGCCGTTGAAATTGACCCTGACAACATCCTACCGGACACCATTCGCAAACAGTTCCGCGAAGTGCTCCAGACTCACGACGAAGTTTTTAATTCTGCCATTGTTGGTTACAACGGCATAGCTGGTCCTGTCCAAGCCTCTGTCAATATGGGACCTGTGCAGCCTCCACAACGCAAAGGCCGTGTTCCCCAATATTCCCGTGACAAGCTGGTCGAATTGCAACAGAAATTCGACGAGTTAGAACAATGCCAGGTCTTCCGGCGTCCGGAGGACATCGGAGTTACCGTTGAGTACCTCAATCCTTCATTTCTCGTTAAAAAACCCTCTGGCGGTTTTCGTCTCGTTACAGCCTTCACAGACGTTGGACGCTACAGCAAACCACAACCCTCCCTGATGCCCGACGTCGATTCTACTCTCCGCACCATTGCCCCATGGAAGTATATAATAAAGTCTGACCTCACCCGTGCCTTTTACCAGATACCTCTATCAAAGGCCTCCATGAAATACTGCGGTGTGGCCACTCCGTTTCGCGGCATCAGAGTATATACCAGGTCAGCCATGGGAATGCCTGGTTCAGAGACCGCATTGGAGGAGTTAATGTGTCGTGTCCTCGGTGACTTCCTCCAAGAGGGATGCGCTACAAAACTCGCCGACGATCTTTATTGTGGCGGCGACACCCCGCAAGAACTTTTAACTAACTGGTCTCGTATACTTGGCGCCCTTGCCCGGTGTAACCTCCGTCTGTCTGCCACTAAGACTGTCATATGCCCCAAAACAACCACCATATTGGGTTGGATCTGGTCACAAGGCTCCTTATCTGCAAGCCCCCACCGCGTTGCTGCACTCGCAACCTGCTCTCCTCCAGAGTCTGTGAAAGGTATGCGTTCCTTCATCGGCGCCTACAAAGTCCTTAGCCGTGTCCTCCCCCACTGCTCTCAACTTATGGATCCACTTGAGTCATCCTTGGCCGATCTACAGTCTCAAGACCACATCCAGTGGGATGCCAACCTTCGTCAGAAATTCTCCACTGCACAAGATGCCCTTCTCACACACAAGTCTATCGTTCTCCCCCGTGCCTCTGACCAGCTCTGGATTGTGACTGATGGCTCAGTCACCCGACGCGGTCTCGGAGCCACCTTGTACGTTACCCGCCAGGACCGCCTTCTCCTTGCCGGCTTCTTCAGCTCTAAACTACGCAAACATCAGGTCACATGGTTACCCTGTGAGGTCGAAGCGCTGTCCATAGCAGCTGCGGTAAAACACTTTAGCCCCTTCATCATCCAATCCAAGCACCGTGCCTGCGTTTTGACAGATAGCCAGCCCTGCGTTCAAGCCCTACAGAAACTCTGCCGAGGCGAATTTTCTGCCAGTCCACGTGTTACCTCCTTTTTGACCACCATCAGTAGATACCAAGTTATCCTCCAGCATCTCGCTGGCACCGCCAATTTACCCTCGGACTTTGCCAGTCGCAATGCCCCCGAGTGCACTGAACCGAACTGCCAAATTTGCTCTTTCGTACACGAATCAGAGTCTTCTGTAGTACGTGGCATCTCCACTCAAGATGTCCTTGACAACACCAAGCGCCTCCCCTTCACCAGCAGACCTGCATGGTTCAGTGTTCAAAATGAGTGCCCCGATCTACGGCGTGTCTGTGCCCACCTGAAACAGGGCACCCGCCCTTCCAAAAAGCTGACTAATATCAGAGACGTAAAGCGCTACCTTAACGTCACTTCCATTTCCAAGGATGGTCTGCTCGTCGTTCAGCGTCAACAACCGCTCTCCCGCCCCATTGAGTTGATCGTCGTACCTCGTTCCGTACTTGATGGCCTACTTACTGCTCTTCACATCAAGCTTGACCACCCCTCTAAGCACCAACTTCAAATGGTCATACAGCGTCACTTCTTTGCCCTGGATATGAGTGCCGCTATCGCTCGAGTATCAGACTCCTGCCACACTTGTGCCTCACTCAAGAAGTTCCCTACCTCCCTTACCAGTCAGTCCTCAGACGATCCACCCGAAGTTGTAGGCGTGTCATTTGCAGCCGATATCATTAGACGCTGTCGCCAATTCATCTTACTTTTGCGAGAATGTGCCACCTCTTACACTACATCGTGCCTTGTACCCGACGAGAAGAGTGATACCCTTCGTGATGCCCTTGCCCGATTAGTGGTGGGTCTACACCCCCTCGATGGTCCCCAAGCTGTGATTCGTGTCGACCCTGCACCTGGATTCGTCTCGCTAAAAAACACCCACGCCTTACAACATCTCGGCGTCTCTGTCGAAGTTGGCCGCGTCAAAAACACCAACAAAAATCCTGTTGCCGAACGAGCCGTGCTGGAACTAGAAGAAGAGCTATTGCGCCAGGAGCCCGGTGGAGGCCCAGTTACTGAGCTCAGTCTTGCCATTGCCACTGCCCGGCTCAACTCGCGACTCCGCAGCCAAGGCCTTTCCTCACGGGAGCTTTGGACACAACGGAACCAGTTCTCCAATGAGCAGATACCCATCAATGACTTACAACTCATTTTAGCGAAACAAAAAGCCCGCCAAGCCAACCATCCTTTCAGCGAAGCAGCCAAAGGCGGCTACCGGCCACAAGCTCCCGTTCCCCCCTTGCAGGTTGGAGACCTGGTTTACATGAAGAGTGACCGAAACAAGTCACGCGCCCGTGACCGCTATCTCATTGTTAGTATCGATGGCGAATGGTGCTTCATCAAGAAGTTCTCCGGCTCGCAACTCAGGGCTACGTCTTACAAGGTGAAGCTAGCCGAGTGCTACACTGTACCACACACCCTTCCACCACCTTCATCCCATTCTGTTGTCCCTACACTTGACGACGACGAATGTGAGGAGATTGCTGAGCAGCCTCAGCCGTGCCAACAGCCCTCTGCCCCACCGGATCTGTTACGTCCGCCTAGCCCTGAACCTCCAGCCTCCTCCCCGCACCACGTCCCGCACCAAGAAGACATCACCCCCGCTGACACTGATCATATTCCTGTCTCTGTTCCATCTGAACCAAGACCCCAGCGAACCCGCCGACCTCCAGCATACTTACAGGAGTACATTCTTGACTAGTGTTTTAGGTGACAGTTACTTCCGAAATAGCCCGTTTAATTAAGTACTATCAATAACAGTTGTTGTCGGTCACAACCTTTTTGTTAGGTTTCTTTTACTTTGTACACGTTAGTTTTCTATTTACTCAGAAGAAGAAGAAGTTGCGCCAGCGGTTATTGTCGGCCGCGCATGCGCTATGCGGGCGTCTCCTCGTGAACCGTGTTGTTGTTTTACTCAGCCATTTGTAAAGGCTTTGTTGTACTTTAGTAAAGAGTTTGTACTGCGCTATTTTCGTGTCGTCTGTCCCTATCACTGGCGTTGTCAAAAAAGTATCCGCCGGCCTCGGGGCTATCAGACGTGTTAGAAACTTGGTTCCCCGTGAGACTCTTATTGTGACTTATAAAGCTCTCATTCAACCTTACTTTGATGTAGCTCCTTGTGGGGCAGCATAGGTGTGTGCCAATCTGAGAGACTCCAAAAACTACAAAATAGGGCTGCACGCTTAATCACTTTCTCCAACTTAAATATTAGATCGTCCACTTTACTCAGTGACCTCGGCTGGGATTCCCTGGAGCGAAGGCGTTCTTAGCAACTAGCAATCATTTTGTCTAAGATTCTCCATAATCTCGCTCCGCCTCGTTTAAACAGTCTTTTAAAAACTACATCCAGTGTTCCCTCACATGTCGTGACTGCGAGTTGTATGGGCGGCCATCACCGCCAAAAATACAGCAATGTCGAAAGGAACAGAGTAAGGAGAAATGGTACATTGGTGTATTTCAAAATAGAATAAATGATTTAGTAATGATGCTGCCTAAATACAAACGGCCCGGTTGTCTTTTGTGAAATGGTTTACACAAACAACAAACGAAATAAGAAGACGAGAAATGGTCTAGCCATTGATGTTGAAATGGATTAGAATACGGAGAATAGGTCTATGTAAATATGAATCGGCCTACCTTTCAAACGCAAAATGGTAGAGTGTGTCAGCAAACGGTCTGGTTTACTGTTGTTAAACGGTTTAGCTTAACCGAGCGTGGCTTAAGAAATCATCAAATCGTTGAACGTGCCGACAAATGGTTCAATGTAATGTGAAACGGTTTAACGAACACACAAATGGTTTAGCAAGACGACGACGATTGATTTAGCGTAGTGATAAATGGCTCAGCCAAACAACAAATGATTCAGTCGGAACTCGTACCTTTCAGTCAAATAACAAATGAATCGGCCTAACGTGAAATGGTTTAGGGAAAAGACAAATAGTTTTCCACAGTGTTAAATGGTTTGATCTGACAACAAACGGTTTACGGCATCGCGTGACGTACGAACAGTGCCTTGCGCCGAACCGCCAAAAATACAGAAGTGAAATGGAACAGCGAAACGTGAAATGGCACAGCGAAGCGGTGTGAAATGGAACAGTCCATGTGGGGTCTGACGTCAATAACTGGAAATTTGGCGCGAAATCAACTTGTGGCGGCTACGAGTTACTGAGTGCCCACAACAACTCGCCGGATAAATAATCGTATCCTACAACTCCTGCTTTTTACCTTTAACAACTATATAATGTTAGTCTTGAAGTATTTTGCCTTAATGCCAGGAGACGCAGTAGTATAAACTACAATGATATTTTGTCAAAGTAGAGAACGGTTTTTTTTCCCGATATCGCATGATTTAGACAGGTTTTTCTTGTTTCGTTAATCGGCATTTCTACTATAAAAGACTCCTTTAGTTCACTCGAAGAACAACCGAGGAAGAAATGTGTTTTTCGAACGAAATCGCTCGATCAGCCGGTTGCGGTGTCTGTGAGATTAGAGGAAAACATGATGGCGCTTACTAAGCTGTTTTGAAACACTCATTTTATCGTCGATGGTATCTGTTTAAACTACAGCTCAAAATAGTATTTTCGCCCTCTCGTAGCTAATTTTCTTGCATGCAAAACAGAAATGCTGTAAATTATAACGATGGAAATAAGTGACCCTGATAAGTTAAAATGTTTTGAACAAAACCGTGACAAAAGGAGATCTAGTAGATAATAGAGTCACATCACACAGTCCCTTGACAGACGAAAAGATAATGGCTTTGATATGCAACGAATGCAAAGTCATATGACTAATGAGAAGTGCCAGCTCTCTACAAATAGGAAGCTTTCCTGAGATTAGCAACCGGCTGATCAAGCGATTTCGTTCGAAAAACACATTTCTTCCTCGGTTGTTCTTCGAGTGAACTAAAGGAGTCTTTTATAGTAGAAATGCCGATTAACGAAACAAGAAAAACCTGTCTAAATCATGCGATATCGGGAAAAAAAACCGTTCTCTACTTTGACAAAATATCATTGTAGTTTATACTACTGCGTCTCCTGGCATTAAGGCAAAATACTTCAAGACTAACATTATATAGTTGTTAAAGGTAAAAAGCAGGAGTTGTAGGATACGATTATTTAT
Organism: Galaxea fascicularis; assembly: GCA_948470475.1. Lineage (NCBI taxonomy): Eukaryota > Metazoa > Cnidaria > Anthozoa > Scleractinia > Euphylliidae > Galaxea > Galaxea fascicularis. Next base: position 24,303,331 of record OX419341.1, on the reverse strand, counting down.
CCGGCGAGTTGTTGTGGGCACTCAGTAACTCGTAGCCGCCACAAGTTGATTTCGCGCCAAATTTCCAGTTATTGACGTCAGACCCCACATGGACTGTTCCATTTCACACCGCTTCGCTGTGCCATTTCACGTTTCGCTGTTCCATTTCACTTCTGTATTTTTGGCGGTTCGGCGCAAGGCACTGTTCGTACGTCACGCGATGCCGTAAACCGTTTGTTGTCAGATCAAACCATTTAACACTGTGGAAAACTATTTGTCTTTTCCCTAAACCATTTCACGTTAGGCCGATTCATTTGTTATTTGACTGAAAGGTACGAGTTCCGACTGAATCATTTGTTGTTTGGCTGAGCCATTTATCACTACGCTAAATCAATCGTCGTCGTCTTGCTAAACCATTTGTGTGTTCGTTAAACCGTTTCACATTACATTGAACCATTTGTCGGCACGTTCAACGATTTGATGATTTCTTAAGCCACGCTCGGTTAAGCTAAACCGTTTAACAACAGTAAACCAGACCGTTTGCTGACACACTCTACCATTTTGCGTTTGAAAGGTAGGCCGATTCATATTTACATAGACCTATTCTCCGTATTCTAATCCATTTCAACATCAATGGCTAGACCATTTCTCGTCTTCTTATTTCGTTTGTTGTTTGTGTAAACCATTTCACAAAAGACAACCGGGCCGTTTGTATTTAGGCTGCATCATTGCTAAATCATTTATTCCATTTAACAACAGTAAACCAGACCGTTTGCTGACACACTGTACTATTTTGCGTTTGAAAGGTAGGCCGATTCATATTTAGATAGACCGATTCTCCGTATTCTAATCCATTTCAACATCAATGGCTAGACCATTTCTCGTCTTCTTATTTCGTTTGTTGTTTGTGTAAACCATTTCACAAAAGACAACCGGGCCGTTTGTATTTAGGCTGCATCATTGCTAAATCATTTATTCCATTTAACAACAGTAAACCAGACCGTTTGCTGACACACTGTACTATTTTGCGTTTGAAAGGTAGGCCGATTCATATTTAGATAGACCGATTCTCCGTATTCTAATCCATTTCAACATCAATGGCTAGACCATTTCTCGTCTTCTTATTTCGTTTGTTGTTTGTGTAAACCATTTCACAAAAGACAACCGGGCCGTTTGTATTTAGGCTGCATCATTACTAAATCATTTATTCTATTTTGAAATACACCAATGTACCATTTCTCCTTACTCTGTTCCTTTCGACATTGCTGTATTTTTGGCGGTGATGGCCGCCCATAGAGTTGCCTTACGCATGTTTCTGTTTTCCGGTGATGACAGCTACAGAGTCAATTTCGCCTGATTGAACTTTGAGTATTTTTGATATGTGAGAGTAGTAGTTTTGGGGTGTGAAAGAATCGAGAAAAAATTGTGAGAGCTAGGTTGATGCTATGCCATTAAAACTGTTACAAATCAAGAGACTGTGAGTTCCTTTCTCGGCCAAAACCGATTCCCGACACACATAATCTAAGAAATTCAAAATACAACCTTTTCGCTCCTAGACCGAGCACTGAAGCAGGCACTGAAGCAGGCACTGAAGCAGGCTCTGTTCTCTGGAACAGCTTGCCTTTGAGTGCTAAGATTCAGCCAACTATTAGTTCCTTTAAGCCATGCATTTAATTAATATTGATAAGTAACTTTAATTGGTTAAGTAATCAATTAATCGTTTTTAAAAACACGGCTCGATGGAAGAGCATGTAAATGAATTGATACTGTCACAGTATGTCTAGCGTGACAAGACATATATGGGCATGCGCTTCCCGCGCGTTTTGTAATCTTTTTGCTCGCTTGAACTCGGAGCAATTGAAGGTGATTTTCGAAGAAACTTACACTTGTTTCTGAACTCCATCCATGGACATCTGTTTCGGCTTTATTAGGGCTAATCAGAATACCCAGACTCAAGAACCAACGCGAATAAAACAAGCGATAAAAATGTGAAGCTTGTGGGATGTGGCTTCGGGTGACAAGAATGCCCCACAAAATGATGTATTTCGCTAAGCTGAAAGCCACTGCTTTCAGCTTACCTAAACACAAAATCTGATTCCTGATTCCACTAAAACTCGCTGATCCTGATCCCATGACTTGTGATCCCAGATCTCGGGGCTGCGATCCCAGATCCTGGGACGTCCTGTGATCCCTGATCCCATAAACCTCGTCACGACCCTGTGAAATGCCCAACCGAGTTTCAACCTTGATCCGGATCACAAGCCAAGACGAATGCTCAATTGTGGCCTTGCGCTCGTATACCGCAAGGGTCGGTGAGGGCACTGCGGCTGTAGCCGGGGGACCGTTCGTTGTGTGCCCCGCATCTCAGAACACAGCATGAGGACAGATATGTACGCAGGTGACCTGAAACCTACCCGATAACACCAAAACATCATGTTGGGAATGCTGACAAGCTTCTCAGTATTTTATTTCTTTTCACAAATTTTAAATTGTTAACAATGTTTGTGTCCGCTGGGTCTTGCCCCTTACGGGTGTGGGCGACGGACTCCGAAAGGAAAAGAGGTATCAGAGAGCTGATGCCATGTCTTGTTTTACACATTCTTTAGAAAAAAACGACCTGCTTTTTCTTATATTATTATTTTTGTTAAAGGAAACTGGGACAATGGAAAAAACACAATAAAAACAATGATTCAACTTACGATCATATGTCAATAACCGTATGATTAAAATGACGTTTTTACTATGGGAAGGAGTTCGAGCGGCCTCTTTCTTCCAACTCTGTTACCTTGTTAAATACAAAGGTGGTCCTTTGAAATGGAATGCCTTGGGTGGCAGACCATAACCGCATTACGTATACCCCGTTAATGTATGTCTCAGACTGTGCTCTCCCTCAGCACTGTGTTAAATCCTGACCAAGATCCTAAATGCTTGGTGATTAACTCAGAGTATAGTTTCTGTTAAGGTATTAGCGCTGCTTGAGGGTTTGAACCCAAGTTCTGTGTATCTTTCTCCTTCAAGCAAGGCCTTAACTTTCGATTCACTTGCTACGCTCCTATGACTTCCACGTAGTTCTTTGCTGCTTCCGTCCACGCTGCCGTTTAATAGCAAGGCGTGCTTGTTGCAAGCTGGGGAAATAATCTCCACAGGCTTCAAGTATCCGTCGTAATCTGTCTCCTCGCTGGGCATACTAGATTCGTCCAACCCGAGCTCCAAATATCCTTCGTGTCCCTGAAAGATTTCACATTTTAGAACAAACTATGTTATATATCTATAAAACACCATATCGCTCACTAGTTTTACTAGTTTGAGCACTCTGGCATGACTTAGACTCGGATACCACAAGTGTGGGATTATTTAGGGTGGCTATATGGCCTTTCCTCCATCCTAGCATCAGCACTGCACTGATGAGGCCCAGAAGGCCGATACAGCACTGTCTGCAGTTAAAACGTCCTACATAAATTCGCAAATGAAATTTGAACATTGTGTATTCAGTTAATTCGCTCAAAGACGTGTTTCTCCTTGTCCTCATAGCCTGCTGTGTAGTTATCAACTGCAGAGTTTTTTTTCGCCTAAATTTGTACTAATCTGTATTATTGTAGAATCGTATAGAGTATTATATTATGTGTAACATGGTCTTATATTATTATGAGTTATTGCTATATGTATGTATTAAGAGCTGTAAAGCTAAGTATGTATTTTTGTGATAATTGCGTAATTCGGCGCATAGGACTTATAAAATGACAACGGCTACAATCGTAAACCTAACGGATCTTTTCAGAGTCGCTGGTTTCCTAAGCATGTGCAATAAGAGATAAAGATTTATATGTGCTCAAAACGGCGGTTTAATTCCGACAACTGGACTTGGAATTCTTCTATTCGGCGGCTACAGTTTGCATTGAATCTTAAATATTTCATGACGTCACAAACCATGGCGGTCATATTGGAGGCTATGATCTTATCCAGTCTCTGCACCAAGGCCGTAAAGTTCGGTCGGTCAGCGGCTTTCTCCATCCAACAGTCTCTCATCATACCATACCTGTCGATTGCAACAAATGAGCATCAGCTTCGATAACTTCAAAACCCATAGGCACGCAATTCGTGCAGAAGTCATAGCACTCTCTGAATTCTCTGAGTCAGTTTCCCGTGTTTTTGAACTATAATCCAAACAAACCTTTAAACATCAATCGTACATTGGAGCGATAGGAACAAGGATAGACGTTTTTGGCAACGAAGCAAAGAACATAACAGCCATTTCAAGTATCTTACATCTGGTCAGGACAGTCCATTGGCTGATCCATTCGATTTCCTTCCATAATGAACTGATAAATCTCCGTGGGTGGTAACCCTGGGTAGGGACTGCCACCTGCAAAGAAGACAATTATATGACACACGTGTTCTGGGGTGAGGTGATCTCATCTTCTGCTTTGATTCTGGTATACGAATAACGATAAGACTTGAGCAGTATTATATGGGCGCAACTCACATTTTTACCATGTTCTTCCAAGTGGTTTTTTGCGGCTTATGAGTAGACGGAAAACGCTACTGTGATTGGTTAAATGCGGCGGAAAGCTGATGGGTAGTACAAGTTATCGGCGGTGTTATTTATTATGTTCTGACTCGCTGACAAGATCTTGGATGAAATATTTGAGGCTATGAGTCACTGAACTCGGAAAACAAATATCAAATGATCAGTATTACATTAAGTGAATCATACCAAGAGTAAACAACTCCCACAGAAAAACGCCAAAGGACCATCTAAAGAGACAAGAAATATAGAGCATGCATTCACAATCACCACATAAATATTAAAATAACTACAAATTCATCAACTACTATACTACTTTTAAGTTTCAAAACTTAGAATCCAAAAATGATCGGATCATTACATCTCAGGTAAAATTAGCATGAAAGGTTTTCCTGCAACTTTAAACATTAATGTCGCCAACTTAAACCAGGAACACCTTTAAAATCAGCCACACACACAGGCATGACAAAATGAAGTTAAGGGTTTTACCGAAAAAGAATCGTGATTTCCGCGTTTGACAGCGTGATTTGCGTTTTAACGCTGATTTTTCACGGAATAATTGTTGCTGTGAGTAACAGAAAGATTTTGGGTTCAGCGATGAAATCTGGTAATATGGTACATTACAGGTTGTAGAATTGATCGCCTCTCAAGATTAATTTCAGGCGGCTATAACTCCTTAAGGTACTAAAAGTGTTATTTCTAGTTAGAAATGCAGCGTTTAGCGCTTGTGAACAATTGAGAAGTCACACGTCTTACACGTCACTTTGTTCAGTGTACACCCTGTCTGTAAGAGATTCAATTGCTATCCATTTCACTGGAACGAGTCCCTACAGAAAAAGGAAAGGAAACTATTCATGGCTGCTCTGAATACACATCCAAAGTATGTTTTAAGCCGAGGCTACACGAGCGATTTTTTGCTTGTGATGCTGATGCGATTTGGTGGTGGCTACATGACTGACAAAGTCTGTGATTTTGTCGCGAATTAAACTCATTTTTTTTGCGATTTTTTAGCTGTCGCCATCGCAGCACCTGCACGAGGGTGGCTACACCTGTGATTTTCACCACGCGCTGGCAATGCCGCGGCGACAAATTTAGAAAAAATCGCATCACCATCGCAACAAAAAAATCGCTCGTGTAGCCGCGGCTTTAGAGGCGGAATTGGACTTAAAAGTTACGGGTATATACTGGGAACCAGGAGCTCATCACTAGGAGCGCACAATTCCCATACTAAACCTATGTCACGGCATCTTTCCCGTCAAGAAAGGCAGTTCCGGTACACGTGATCAGAAGCTACGCACCTCTCAGTAACCTCTTATTTCATTGGTTCTTATTAACACACAGCTCCATTGTTTCAGGGCTAGGGTCAATTGTTCCTGTTGTTTGTTTATTGTTTTCTCAGCCTATCCTGTGAGCTGTTCCGAGAGCTGCGTGCCGCCTCCACGTGATACTGCATCATCATCACCTTTCTTTTGTTTAGAGCAAAAGAAAGCTCGAGGATAAGTTTGGCACGAGAGAACGGGGTTTCTGAGGGAGTCCCATATTTGCAGAAAATTTCATCTAAAAATAAATCGGTCGGTGAAAACGCCGTGACAGGAATATAGGCCAGTCGTATGCTCCTAGTGATGGGATCCTGCTGGGAAGCTAATCTCGTACCCAGATCTCGCTGCAGGTGTGCTTGACCGTGGGAGATCTGGGTGCGAGATTACTGGGAACCTAATGTTCGCTTGAGCCTCTATTTCAAGGCGAGTCAAAGTGCGAAAGTTTTGTGATGGTAATAAGTTCAGTGTTCCATATGAGCGAAAACTCATTTTCATTACAAAGACTTCGCACTTAGACTCGCTTTGAAATAAAGGCTCAAGGGATCTCGGAAATGATGAGACAATCAACTGTAAGCTTTTGTTCGCGCCAAAAACAGAGTAAACGAACTCAAGGCTGAGATACACTGTAAAAGGCTTTTTCTTAATCATATTCTCTAGGTATTATTATCACGTAGTTTTGGATATTAAGAATTCTGATCTTTAGCCATCGGGGCTTGTATATATATACTAAGGTATAACAAACAAACAAAAAAAAGATACTAACTGGAGATACTTTGATGTATTGATCGTCTTTATAAACATCTCTAGCAAGTCCAAAGTCCGCCACTTTGACCACATAGTTTGTTGCGACGAGAACATTTCTGGCTGCAAGATCTCTGTGGACACACTAACAAAACAAGCAAACAAGCCCCCAAACAGTTACGTTTTTGGGTTTACTTGACATTGCTACCGCGAGAGGCCACCTTTTTAAAGAAATAGGTCCGCAATGCGTATCTGTGTGGCTTTCTAGACCACGTGACCGGTGCTAGACTCTCGTGGACAAATAAATAAATCTGATCGTGTCATAATGTGGCTACACACTTCGTGTAAGCCACACAAAAAAAATTGGTGCTGCGTGAGTGGATGCGGGATGGGTGGGGTAGGTTAAGTTATGCAACATGACTGGGCTCTTACCGATAGTGCTAGCACTTTTTTTGGCATTATTTGGCTTCGCGAGCATTTTTTTTTTTACATTTTATCCCCCCTAAAAAGCTAGCATAATTTTGGATTTCGACTGATTATTTGTATAATTTTGTGTTAAAAAGCACAATCTGACTTTATTTATGTCGTCCAAAGCCGCATTTTGCCCTTATAGGTCAGCGGTTGTCTTTTAGAAACCCAGTCCATCACACTCGTTCCAAGATGGCGTCATCCACGTTGTCATAGAGGAACAATGGAAGTCAGCCAACCAAGGCAGAGATAGCTCGAGAGCGTACTCTGCCATCAATCAGTGGAAAAAAAATAAGACTAGGGGGAACTGTGATGCAAAAAACACAAGAAAGTGAGCATTTGTATGTAACCCACGAGCACTTTTTTTAAAAAATTAGCATGATTTTAGCACTTTTTTGGCAAAAAAACAAGTACTGCTTTAAGCATTTAATGCTTTTTTTTTTCGAGCACTATCGGTAAGAGCCTAATCATGACTGGAAGAGCAAAAGAGTTGCTAAGGTTCGTTAAGAAAACTGTGAATTCACAGCAGCTATCCGCTGGTAGATAGTGTTGGAGTATTGCGTGTCTCGTTACATTTATCTTACCTTTCGAGATGCAAGGAATTCCATGGCCCTCGCGACCTGGAAAGACGCGCTCAAGAGATCTGTCATAGTTAATTGTTTATCAGGGTCAGCTGTGGGTGGAAGCCATTTTGGATCGTATATTTCTCTTCTGTTTCGTAGGAATAGCAGCATGTTTCCGTAAGGACAATACTCGATAATTACACACAAGTCACAGTTCCGGCCTGTGGCGAAAAATACATAAAGGAGAAAGAAGGATGAGATAACTTAACATAGCCAATAACTTGACCTGTTGTTCAGCACTCTGAAACATTTTTCAATGTGGTTGTAGCGCAAGCATCATGTATGATTCTTACTCAACACCGACGTTGCGACAAATATTTTCGTTCGTACGCGATTATAATCCATTAAATATTTTCGTTCGTACGCGATTGATCTAAACACGTCACGTGACTAAATAAGCCCCAGAAAAATATTTGAAGGATAATAAAGACAGTAGTGTCCATTTGTTCGCTTCTCGGAACAGACAATGTCCGAGGACAAATATCCGAGCATATTTTCGCGCCAAATGGAGACTATTGTTTATATACTTAGTTTCTTGTGTCGGGAAGAAAAAAAGACGGCTTTTCCAATTTTTCTGGTCATAAACTCAGCCAACTGCTTTCTTTGTTGTCACTGTACTGAAAAATAAAACAATTACCCTACTCAATCTTGCGGAATATCTCCTAATTTTAGCCGACGTTGGCGAACCATCAGACATTATTGTTTTCTGGAGCATTTCATTGATCCGGGATCCTAAATCCTGGAATTTGATATCTTTAGGGCAAACAGTTCCGTCAGTATTTTGTCTACCTTTCTATGCACCATCAGTTAAGAATGTTGACGTACGTTACATTGCTTATGTATTACATCCAGCGGACTCTTACCCTTTGTGCATGCTCCCAGAAGATTGACAATGTTCTTGTGCGATCCAATGTGTATCAAGATTTTTAATTCAGATTGCAAGTCTTTGTGTTCAGTCTCATCTGCTCTTTCTGTTTGGAATAATAAAAAGAACCATCGCCTTTCATTAATAGTTGGTTAATTTGCGAAAAAAAACTTGTGAATTTGCTATCATCATCATCATCATCATCATCGTCGTCGTCGTCATCGTCATCATCATCACCATCTTTGGGCATCGGCATCGGCATAGTCATAGGCATAGGCATGGGCATTGGCATAAGCATAAGCATAAGCATAATCAGCATGAGGTTCAGCATTAGCGTTGACATCAGTATCAGCATCGGCATCTGAACTGCCTTGGACAGTATGCAAATACCGCCAACACCCGTCATGTTGGTGTGCCGCCGACTAAAGGTTTCTCAATAGCTCCTTTTGTAATTGTCCACCAATATGGCCGCCACGTCATTGTCCTTTAGGGATCGGTTGCATACGCTTTGTTGGCATCAGTATTAGTATTAGTTCAGTTCCAAACTACTCTATACACACATTTGAAAAACAATTCGTTTTTTTTCGTACCTTTCAATGCTTTGACCGCCACCTTGACTGGTCCTTTCACAGATGCAGTAGATCCTCTGCGCAAGTCTTTTTTCAGCGATAAACGAGGCCTGGCAGCTACTGCCGCTGAGTTGTCGGTGATGATATTGCCATAGACTTCAGCCAAATGTACTTCTCCAAACGCACCTGAACCAATCACCTTACCTGATATTAAACCAAAGAGAATTGGAATGTCTCAGAAGAAAGCAAGAAAATGTAAGTGAAATATATGAGATACCGTAGATGTAAGAGACCTGCAGCAAGGCTAACATAACTGGAAGGAACTCAACAAATTGGCGAAGCAAAACTGCCCCCCTGTCCCGACGTAAACATTAGGGAGTTTAACGTGGCACGACGGTGACGGCAAGAAGAACATCAAAGCAATAGATTTACTAATCAAAACATCAACCGCTACACATTCATCGCACTTTTTGTTACATATATATTTTCATGATTCCACTTTTATGTGGACGTTAACACGACACTTTTTTTGTAACTTGGAAGCAGTCCTTAGAATTTGACTGTAGGAGAATTCACCAACAATTTAGCGAGTTGGAAGATTCACGACGAAAGTTTGAAAAAACGCGAATTCCCTTTACAGATGACGTTTACCGTACCATCATCGTCGTGGTAACATTTTAACTTCCAAGAATTCTGCTACGGACTTGTGTAAAATGCAAAAAACGTCTGATAAAATTCAGGCTCGAGAGGAATTCGGGTCCATAAGACCCCACGTTCGTGATGCGAGAGCTCAAATAATGCAGTGCCTTATAGAATCATTTACCTGCTTTATAAAAGTTTGATTCTTACCCATTTGTAGCTGCTCACGGGGAAACTCCCACCGCTTGTCATATGGGAGTTTGTTGACTTGTTCGATGAGAGGAATAGAGGAATCCAGCCTCGCTATCAAATCTGGCAGAGGTGGACTGTTACAGATATAGAAACCATCGTACAACTGGCGTCGGCGATATAGTATAGCAGCGGCAATCAACATCAGAATGAATAGTACCACGCTAACTACGATGGCGACTATGAATGTGACCTTTGATGATGATTGCGGACCGATTACAGCTTCAACTGTTCGTTTGACTGCGAAGAAATCAAGGTTAAAGTGTTGAGTAGAATTAAGTGTTTCGGTCCTGAAATTTCCCTTATTGACTGCTCCCTCTTTCCTTCGCCCATCATTGCCACTTGTAGCAAGAATTTTCCTCACAATAAAATGAGGCGTGGAAATAAGTAACAAGTATTGACCAACCTCGAAAAGGGAATGCCTTGAATAAGACTGGCTTTGGGTCAATGGGTGTGTTTATACTAGAGACGGATCACCCGTCCAGGGTCGGATCATCTGATAAGACGAATCATCTGTCTAGTATAAATACTTGGGTACATTCTTGTGAAAGCTTGAGTCACCTACAGATAATCCCGAACATTACGGGAACATATTCGAGGTTTTCCGAAACCTACCAACAAGCAGGCAGCTATTTTTAGTCTTAACTCGTAAGTGCGCTTCCTTTCAGAAAAAAATAACAACAGTAACAACAACAACAACAAACAGAACAAACAAACAAACGCTAAAACTTACTTAGAGCGAAGGCCACTGTGTCATTACCAAATCTGTTTTCAGCAATACATACGTATTCCCCGTAGTGGTGATCTTTTACAGAATTTATTTTAAATGTTTGGTTCTTATAGTCTGATTGTGTGACAGGTGCGTGACGCCCGTCCTCCGTTTTCGTGACCCATTTGACCGAGGGACTGGGGTTGCCAGTAGCCTTGCAGGTTACATTCACGGTTTCGCCCAGGTCTCTCACGACTGTATCTTGAATATTGACAATCTTCGGTGGAGCTGAAAAATGAGGACTGAAAATTAATTAATAAAACTTCACCAGCGGTTTCAATTGATATAGAGTCTGTATAGAGTCTGTAGATAAAAGACTGGAGTGTAACCTCTTAAACACTTCAATACTTCGCCGAAAAAAACAACAACATTGATTCTTAAAGTACTACATTGGCGCTGTCAAACGGGCTCGTAGTATCCTTTGAATTTTGGACGATTTCAAAGATCCGTGTCAGCGAAAAGTGTCGGTACCCTCGAATATGGAAGAGAACTCAGATCGAAAGGGAGTCATAATTTCTCCAGTGGCCTTGAGTCCACTTGAGGCCATTAAAGTGCTCTTGAATTGATGGCAGGTATTGAGTCTACAGCACGAACCTAAAACATTCAAAAAGCCTTCAATCCAAGCTTTTTTCACGAGGTTCTCAGCTACACATTTGTAGAGTCCCGTGTTCTGCACGTGGCTTGGTTTGCATATCACCAGGTACTCTGTGGCAGGATGTCCGTACTTTTCCATGTAATGATAACCATTTATTCTGCAATCATCCTTGGGTCCAAGAGCATACAGGGTCAATTTGACGCCATCTTTGTACCACGTGATGTTGGGCTTTGGATAGCCTGATGCGATAGCACAATGTAGGATGGTCTTGTTCGTCTGAGACTCGTGAATAGTTTTGTTAGACAGCGAAACAACGGGAGCGGTGAACTCTGGAGAGAAGAAAGGTAAATAAGAGTTTGACGGTAAGATAAACTGGATAACGTGGTTTAAGCTTTAGATTTCCGCTTTGAAATGGAAATTCACAAATAGCCGAGCATCTAAATCAATGCAGCACACACACAAAATAATAAACAATATTTTCAGGTTCAGAGAAGGTTAAGGGTGAGGTTCGTTTGGGAGAAAGAGCGTTGTAATATGCTATAAAGGTAAGGAATTTTTGTCAGATCAAGTGCAACGTTTGAGCAAGGGACAATTCTTCTTCAATTAACCAATCAAAAATAAAAACGTGAACGCTAGCTCGTCACCTCACCGAATGTTGACTCAAACTGTTTCGCGCACAAAACAACAACAAGAAACAAACAAACGGTGTTTTCACTCACTTCACTGAGACTGGATTCCAAAAAAAAAACAAATCAAATTACCTTCTCCGGCTGAAGAAGCAATATCAAAGAAAAACAGCCACAATACCTTTAACGACAACTGTAATCATTGAGAACCTTGTGTCGTTGTTAGTCCAACCGACACACAGGTAATCATCAGCGTCCTCTAACTGGGCATGCTCAATAGATAACGTGTTTGTCAAGTTGTGCTGGTTTTTTTGGAGTTCAGACCGAGGTTGGCCACCATTTCTTTTTTGCCATGTGAGGTGCTGAAAATCCCCTGCTTTTGCTTGGCACTCAAGCTTTAATGAGCTTTTTTCATCAACGTACAGCGCTGCCTTGTTGGGAGTGATTTCTGGTAAGATAGCCTTGGCCTCTGCAAAGTAATCAACAAAGAAATGCATAGTTGTGATGGGACACTGATGCAAAACTGTATGCTTTCATAATCTCTCATTCGCATTGTCTTGACTGAACTAAAACGCTGTCAGGATACTTACCACTTCTAGAAAAACTTGCATTTATCCCCTTCTCCAAGTATTTTTCATACCTAGTATTATTCTTCACTCCCTAGCAACACAAAGGAGCTTAAGCAAAGAGGACGGCAACGGCAACGAGAACGCCACAGAGCAATAGGCTTAATGAGCAAACCCAATCGTTCTTCATGTTCGTTTTACATTATGGGCACATTTCTTTGCCGTCCTCTACAAAACAACAACGTGAAATGACCAAATTTTAGGTTTTCTCGAGAACGCGAGCGCATGACGGTAAATTTTTTCTTCGTTTTTCTTACTCTCACGCCGTTCATAGAAATTTAGACCCTGGACGGTTCCTCAACATTTTCCATGTTAAACAAATTGGAATAATCGCGAAAGAGTTAAAAAAACGAGAAATGAAATTTTGAAATGACGTTTACGTTGCCGCCGCCGCCGCCGTTGCTAAAGCTCTCTATTACTTGATTAAGAAAGCGGGCTCCAGGATTACTAGTAAGGGATAACAACATTAATAAACGTACCATAGGACCTGATACCAGACCATGGTTAAAGACTGAACGTTTTCTCGCGGATGTGCCCAAGTGAATTGTAGTCACGATATGCGGAATATAGCTGCACGTGCAGTGGAGTGTATTTAACATCACTAACATACTAAAGCAGCACTGCAATTGTGACAAATCGACCCATCTAATCGTGTAGTAAAGGGAGACTTGTGGTTGTATTCAATTACCATAAGAAATAAAATGAAAACAGTGGGGAAAATTGTGGGTGTGTAATTATCTTCAAAGAATCAATCTAAGAATTCTTACCCATCCTATACACCAAATATACCGCTTCGTCATGTCCAAGAGAATTTTCAGCAATACATCGGAAAAAATACCCGGATCTCGCTGGCGGTAAGAATAGACTGCTCATTCTGGACGGCACATGCGCAGAAGGACTTATCACGCTCCGGGAAACTCGCCGCCATTTTCTCGCATCTGGTTTGCAACCGCTTGCGCATGCTCTGATTGGCTGTTGAAACCATTTAAAGAAAGGTATGGGGTGACCGCGTAACGCGGTGGACTGGATCGTAGTGGCAGCTCCAAAAGCCAGTATGCGGAAGTCTGTGTCGTTCTTCTTGTTAAGAATCGGTTTTTCTAGACAATTACAGCAAAAATTGCGGAAAATTAACTGGACATAGTGATTCATGGAATGAAGGCTACACTATTAATCTACAGTGCTGTGAACAACTCTTTGCGAGTATACAAATCAAACCAGTGGTAAGTCAGCCTCAAAAACTTAATTTTTATTTTGCATAAGATTGAGGAAAGAAGGGCACGAGGATAATGCGTGGAGTTTGAAATGGAAATAATAGTGCCTAACTAGAAGGAAATAAAGCGAAAATTGAGTAGCCAATTGGAGTTCCGGCCAGTGCTTTGAAATAAAGTACAAACTTCCTTCTTTGCTTAGAGTGTATTCCAGACAGTTTGCATTTCACTAAGTGGGCAATCGATTCGATAGTTGTATATATTTGGGGATTTGTTCGCAAAACACAAAACGCATGTGCTTTACCGCCTCTGGATAATGACCTTTGGAACACGGCGTTCCTAGTGGTGTTTCGTTCCTGAATATTGATGAAATTGTTATCAAGGCACGTTGACATACTCACCGAGGACATCCACAGTAATCGTTTTTGCGTCCACACCAGCAGCATTACTAACAACACAAGTAAAGTTTCCGCTGTCGAAAGGATGAAAAACATTTTTGATCTTCAGCTCGGCACCTGATCCTGTCCAGGTTATCGTGTACTTTGCTTCGTCACCATGGAGACGACATGTTTTGTTTTGCTGTAGTCTACCTGTACAGCTCCCAACCTGAGCGCCATCTTTGAACCACTCCACATCCGAAAATACAGCGTGATCGTGTGTCTCACAAACCAGCTTTGTGGTTTGGGTAGCGTTTGCAAGTATCCTTGGCATAACGTTGATGATGTTAGGAGGTTTCACGTCTGCAGGAAATAAAATGTTTGACGGTTGAGTCTCGTTGTAGGCAGATTGTGGAGAGCACCCTCAACGGAGAGAAGCCTACACGAGTGACACCAAAACATGAACGTGAAACATGAAACATGACTCTAACGTCCTACGTAAAAACAATTCCTTCAAGTTTCGAAGTTAACATTGTTCAGGTTAAGTCATTTGTTGTTGTAGTTTGGTTAAGGGTAAACCTTAGACGGTACCATATAAAGAGTCCATAAAAACAAATTTTACTCTCCTTCTTTAAAACTATGTCTTAAAAATGAGTTTGTCCCTGGTAAACAATCAGGCATCAAAAAGGTTATCAATTGCGCAATCACACTTAAAAACGTTTGGTACAGTTTGTGTTTACTTCAAGTGGACTTCTTTTCATCATGCGACAGATGGTCAAAAGACCAAAACCTGACACACAAGAAAGGCTTTCTTGATAGCTACCTGGCTGTCTGAGGATAGTGTATAACACGTCATCACGTCCCAACCAATTCTCAGCAGTGCACCTATAAAGCGCATGCTCTTGGTTTGGAGGAATCACTATTAAGCTTGTATTATCAGGTTCCATTCTTCCCCATCCCTGGGAGACGGGTTTGCACTCTGGACTGTCCTTGGCACACGTTTGATTCCACCACGAGACGACAGGTGAAGGAATGCCATGACGGATGTTACAGGACAAGGAAACTCTGTCACTCGCTTGAATTATCATAATGCGCTCACTGGCGTTCTTTACGATAGAAGGTTTCACTAAAAAGATAATTTTTCAACACCTAGATTACTTACACAGCAGGATTTTACGAAGATAGTGGAAAGGCAAAATTCGCACTTACTCGAGACCAAAATACATTAACTTACAAAAGGAGTGGAAATTTATCGAACAACATTGGTGCTGAGTAGAGCATATTAAGTTTGCAAAGAGGTGCAGAGGTCTGACAAAGATTTGATGATATTAACGTAATCCAGATACATTTTCTAGGTTGTATCGTTGTCGTCTTCTTTCTCGGCTTCTTCGGTTTCGCATTTGCTTCTAGCACCAAGATAACAATACAACAGCGAAGATAATTTTTTCGCAGACTTAAACATTGAATAATAAGTGGTTTACCTTGGATCGTTAATTGAAACGTGACGTTTTCACTTCCTGCTAAATTCTTGACGTGGCATGAATACTCTCCAGAGTCTTTGTGAAAATTCGCCGTTGAAACGCGCAGGAATGACGTTCCTTTACTAAATGCTACCACGTGGCGCTCGAAGAACGAGCGGCAATTTACAGCTCCCCATCTAAGACTGCATTCTCCCACTGGTTGACCGAGTTTTTGCCAAGTTACTTGGGGTTGAGGTGACCCTCCTACTTTGCACCAAAAGCTTGCAGACTGCGATTCGTTTACTACTTGTGATCCTGAATGCAAGAGAACTTGAGCTTTGGCTAGAGCTGTGAAGCATGATACAAGAAACGATTCTTACTTTTATCATTTGGTTATAGATTAAATGCCGAGCACTATATGTATAGAGCAGGTCATAATCAAACTAAATCGAACAGTTGTTGACGCTTATACTACTTTCAACAAAATTACTCAATTCTGATTAGTCGAGAGCAGTACAATTAATCCCAAATAGTACTCCGAAGGAGTACCTATTAAGTTTCCATGACAATGGCGCGTAAGTTCGTAATTTTGTTGAATGTACTATAAATGAAAAATCACACGACCTTCTTGTATATTCGTGATTTCAAAAGTTCTCAAATTGCACTCGCCTAAATGCTCGTGCAATTTTGAGAACTTTCAAAATCAGTCGTACCTATTAATCCTGAATTGTACTCGAGGTCGTACAATTTCCTGTACTAATTCCGCTTGGGAAGCGCGTATATTTTCGATCTCCCACGTTATACTGGTCCGGCCATATTTTTTTTTTTTTTTTTTTTTTTGAGCTTGACATTTATTTATTTTTTTTTTTATTAACATACATATACTAATATTTACATGGATATATTATTACACAATACAAAAACACACACACAAAAGGGTCATACAAGGTATTTTGGTTTAAAGTTAGTTAAAAGATTCTACGCTTCACACTGCTTATACACGATATGTATGCTGGTACGACATATTTCGTGAGAGGTTCATCTTCAGGCGAGACCATTTCTGAGCACAAAGGTTGGAGTCGTTGTTGAAAAAAGCAGTTTGCTTTTCCATTTCCATTGAATTGATAACTAGTTGTATATACACTTGCAATTTAGGAAACTTGTTCCCAAGTCTGCAAGTGTATATGTAATGTCTAGATATAAGGAGTAAGTGATGAAAGAGAAAATCTTTTGTACTGTCAATCAGACCAAAACAGAGAGACAAGGAAGGGGAGACACTTTCTAAATCTGTAACGTTTTGAGAAATCCACTCGAAAATGTTCTTCCAGAAGTTGTGTGTGTGTTTACAAGTCCAAAATAGATGAACAAGGGTTTCTTTTTCTTCCTCGCAAAAGGAACAGGAATCGCTTTGTTTAATACCTATCTTGTGCAGAAAGTCATTTGTAGCGATTTTTCTGTGAAGAAATTTAAACTGGAAGACTCTTAGCTTTGACTCCCTTGTACACAGAAATGGTAGACAGTACGTGCTTTTCCAATTTACTGTTGTATTAGGATTACAAAGAAGGACTCTCTCTTCCAACCACTTAGCCTGAGTCTTAGATGGCGTAGAAACTTTTTTATTTATTAGAAATTCGTATATTTTTTTGGAAACTTTGACATGATGCAGAAGGCGGTCAACTAGATCCTCTGGGGTTGTATTATGACAGGTTGTAGAGTATACTTTCTTGTAATGTGCAACAGCAGATATCAATTTGTGATATTCAAGATAATTGGTTTTGATTCTATAGTTATCAATAAAAGCGTTGTAGGTTAGAAACTTCTGGTTGCTATCTAACAGATCTCTGACCTCCTTTATCCCTGCGCTCAGCCATGATTTGTAAAAGAATGGGCGATTCTCGATTCTAATGAGAGAATTATACCATATATACGTGGATGCAAAGTCTAGATTCTCGTCTTTGAAGTTAAATTTGGTCCAGTACTGTATGATTTCCTTCAAGAAAGGTTCCTTGAGGTTGATCAGTGTTGAATCGTGTTGCTTTAAATTGCTTCTGAACAGTAATTTGCCTCCATACTTCCCCAAGTAATGATCAAAAAAGAGTTTCCACTTCCCTTTGTTTTCTTCATTTAAATACCCTTGGATCCATTTCATTTTCAAGGATTCGATAAAACTTTGAATATCTAGCATCTTAAGTCCTCCTTTCTCGTAATTATTAATCATTGTCGTCCTTTTGATTTTATCACCCTTACCGTCCCAAAGGAAATCATACAATATGGAGTTGATTTTTTTGATTATGTCAGGAGGTGTTGGAAGAGATGACAATATGTAAACGATTTGGGATACGGCTAGGGTTTTTATGATTGTAATTTTACCCAGAAGGGTTAGTCTTCTCGCCGACCAGTTGTCTAAGATACCCTTTATTTTCTCAATTTTCTCAGTAAAGTTTAAATCTAGGGACCTATCTTCCGACGTCGAGAACCAAACTCCCAAAGCGAAGACCTTCTCGTCAGCCCAAGTGATAGGTTTGCTTGAAGGGAAGATGAGATTCGAACTTTTAGAGGCGCCAATCCAGAGGGCTTCAGTTTTCTCATAATTAACTTTCAGACCAGATATGGAAGCAAAAGCATCGAGTAAGTATAGAGATCTCAAAAAAAGGTCCGGCCATATTTACCTTGGCCTGCGTTGTAGGCGATGGAAAGAGAAAGAAAAAGGAGAAAGTGCTTGCGCGCGTGTAGCGTGGGAGGTGCTGCGGAAGCGAACCCTTCCGTCGCGGTCCGCGCGATGTCCGCACTCTCTCCCATCGCTTCGCGCGCGCTTGATTTCGCTCTTCCAGTACGCTTTCTAGGCTATACTCATCTATACAAAGTGTGACGTATATGTGAATGTAAATATATGCAATCCTACATTTCAACTTCGGGTTAAAGAATGAAGATGTACTAAGTAATCATCACAGTTATGAAAACTGCTTGGGCAACAGTACAAATAAAGTAGTTATTTTCATTGCTGCTCAAGTGGTGTTCATAACTGCGATGATCATTTACAAATTCATCGTATATGTATGCCTGAGTACTTCGTAATTTATCTTTGAGTGAACAAGGGTAAAGCTTTTATCATCTGTTCATCATCACGTTCACTGAAAAGCAGATTTGTACGGATCTCAAAATTATGACACTAAGCACTCCAGTGTAAACTGATAAACCCACATACCAGGGATGAAACCCGTTCTGAGAGGGCTTAAAAGGCCAATATGTTTTCAGAAGCGCTCATGTTTTCTACCCAAATGCAGTCTCCAAAACGTATTTGTATTTTTTCATGCCAACGGTTTAATTCCATGCCTAGTATACTACTTATATATCCCCTCTTCACCCCTCACTGATACCTTTAACTGCCAAGCGCGCGCTATGTTCTTCAGTGTCAGCTCCAACCGCAGCACGGCAAATGTATGTCCCAGCATCCTCTTCAGTTGCATTTCTGATCTGTAGAACAAGCTCCGTAAACCAGCCAAGTGTTTTGGCTTTAACAGTATGCCTATCGGTCAAGTTTTTCTCAGTGCTGCCGGACTCGTCAGTCGTCAACCACATGCTCCAATCTGCAGGAACTTTGGACTGCACGATGCAAACGATATTTGCTCCTCCGTTGTAATCAATGTCTCGAGATGAGTTTGGAATCCAAACTGAGTTGTTAGGGGCCGAAAGTCCTGGAAATAATGAAAACCAAAAGCGAATTGGTACTCTCGGCTTCCTAAAAAAGAACTGATATTTTTCTTTGATACACTGTATTGTTTACGTACTAGCTGGTTTACCGAGTCAATTGTCACGAATACTTTGCACTTAAAATAGTCTTCGCACCCAATGATTTAATCGAAACTTTCGAGAATCGGACTCTAGTGGCTACATCCTGCTTTTGAAGTTTAGTAGTAAAATCCTGTCAGGAATAGTAACAAGCATTAAAGAAAACCACCCGTTTGAGAGAAACTTTGGCTTCCCCCAAAAAATTGCCCCGTTACCAGCAAATGAAAACATCCACAGGAACTGACGAGAAGTTACAACTGAAAAGGTGTCGGAATAGAGTCGTAAGAAATTCAACAAGTTAGGTCATATTTCAACTAGCAACGCCCGCGCAAGCAGAAACTCACTGACAATGGGCCATTCTATTCATAGACGGTTGGTTCCAGGAATCTTACCATCGCTTGCATGCATTAGAACAACTGAAGGAACTTTCCGATAGCCATCAGCGTGGCAGTAATAGGTCCCTTTGTCGATGGATCTTCCTTGACTAATTGTGAACACGTTGCCTTGACGAATGAGTGAGATCCCGTCTGGTATTCTTTGAATTACTGTTCCTGGTGAGACCTCTTGCCATAAATCCAACTGCATATCAGGGCGAAACATGTCACAACTGATATCCACTGGTTGATACGGGCGGATAGCAATCACTGGAGGTGTAGCTGTTACTTGTGTCGAGGTTGTAATTGGTACAGTCGTGCTTTGTGACGGTGTAGTCATAAATCGGTCGTTATCTTAACAGAAACAAAGACATAAGCAAATATTAGCCTCTACCTGCTTTGTGTCTGAAGCTATAGAAGTGGCACTGTGTGACTCCGAGCTGAACAATAGGTGGGTTTACACTAGACCCTCAAGTGCACTTCAAGTGCACTTGAGTTCAGTGCAGTTTCAAGGAAGGTTTCGACCTTATTTGAGAGTGCACTTTCGGTATTTTGATGTTTTGACGTTTCTGTGGCGACTAAGTACGATCAGTCAAGTGAAACGACAACCGTTCACACACAAGTTCATCTCAAGTGCACTTCAACCACATATCAAGTGCACTTGAAATGTCTAGTGTGAACCCACCTAATGAGTTGTCGTTCTTGTGTACATTATTGTGCATACAAGAGAGTGGGTGGCTTGTGTGATCGTCCGGAAAATCCCCCCCCCCCCACCCCCTCTTACGAAACCTAGAGCTGGACGGTGACACGCCAACTCGTTGTCGGACGTCAGAGGGATTGCTACCATGGCAGACTCAGGCGTTTGTTTGCACCACGCTTCCAAAATGACGAATACTTCACCTTTCTTCTTTCTTGCAAGAAGTCGTTTGAACATTGTGGTCATCATGAAATTTCCAGGTTGCCAGGTTGCCATGGCGGCGTTGCCAAAAATCCTGCCAAGTGTTCCGTACTTACCTTTAACGTTTACTGACACTGATTTGTACCAATATCCCACACCAAAATCTGTCACTCTGCATTCGTAATCCCCTGCATCTGACTTCGTGACATTGTTTACTCTGAGGATGCTCTCGAAAGCAGACATAACCACTGCATTACGAGTCACAGGTTTCTTGTCCTTGTACCATTCAAGAGTATTTACCTCCTTGTCTTCAGAAACTGAACATTTGATGACTAAACTGTCGCCTTCTTTGACGAGTGGGGATACGGGTGATACCACTGGTATTGGAGGCGTTCCTGTACAAAGAAAAACATAAAACCATACTTTCCTAATAGAAACCTAAGATCTTCTCAGAAAAAAAACTCTTAATTGTACCCAAATGCAATCTTAAAACATATGGATATAGAGCGTTCTCTCATAGAGCTCCTAATAATTTCATATCCGTAGTTCACATATGATTTCTTTCATATGCATCATTCACTTACATATCTTTCACGGGAACATATGAACCCAAAATTGACCTGCTCCCAACGTCGGTGGCTTCATAGCTCAGTTGGTAGAGCATCGCACCGGAATCGCGAGGTCACGGGTACAAGCCCCGTTGAAGTCCTGAATTTTTTTTTCAGGCTTCTTTACGCAATTGCAAAAATTGCGATCACAACTTCGACGATCATTCCTCGTTTGATTTCATATCCGCAGTTCACATAAGATTTCTTTCATATGCATCATTCACTCACATATCTTTCACGGGAACATATGAACCCAAAATTGACCTGCTCCCAACGTCAGTGGCTTCATAGCTCAGTTGGTAGAGCATCGCACCGGAATCGCGAGGTCACGAGTTCAAGCCCCGTTGAAGTCCTGAATTTTTTTTCAGGCTTCTTGACGCAATTGCAAAAATTGCGATCACAACTTCGACGATCATTCCTCGTTTGATTTCATATCCGCAGTTCACATATGATTTCTTTCATATGCATCATTCACTAAGTTAAGATAAACTGGCCACTGTAAAAAATCTCAAGCCTGGCGTCCCGAACGGGTAATCTTGCCTGAGGAGCTACTTTAAAGGCAACCCCGGGCCCGTGAGCATTTTATCTTTTTCTAAACTGGCTAATTTACCTCTAAACCTCGGTAAATATTACTTAGAATTTGCTTTTCTGACTGTCGTCTCGCAATGGAAAGTAGACGAATCAGTTCATGATCAAGAAATTGCTCTGTGCAATGTATTGGGTGACGTCACGTGACGCACGTATGTTTAATTTGCATATTCTGGACTAATTAAAAAGTTGAGTTGAGCACTTGGCCGTCTTCGTTGTTTTGTGTGTCGTAGCGCTCCTCCTGTTTTGGCCTTCAATATACTTCGGTCTGAGATTGCATCGCTTGAGCAGCCGGCGGCTTGAAAACTTTTTATTCCAGGAAATCAATGGCTTCTACTTGTACTCACCCTTTCCTGGAATTGGTAACAGGAATCCCAGGTCCACATCCGCTCTAGTCCTGGCACAGGATGACACAACTTTGCAGACAATTTTCCCCTGCATACTAGAGTCCAGTCCATGGATTGTTATGATCCTGTCTGTCAAGGTGACTTTGTAGCCATCAGGCGTGAGTTGGGTAATGCCATCCATGCGAATTATCTCCAGATACATGCGAGGTTGAAACACGTTAAGAGCGCCACAGTTCAAGTCCAAAGAGCTTCCAGATGTCACAAACAGATTTCTGTATCCTTGGTAAATGGCAGATATCGGAGCTGGAAGAAACGAAAATGGAAAAAAAAAATAGGAATTAAGACTTGTGGTTGCCTTTAAATTCTCATATATGGCTGCAGGCAGTACATCCCACCACTAATTGGGGACACTATGCAGATCGAATTGGAATTTGGAAATGCTGGGTAAACCGGAGTACCCGGAGTGAAAACCTCTCGGAGTAAACAAGAGCACTAAAAACAAGCGCGACCCACACATGAGTCCGGGAATCGAACCCAGGCCACATTGGTGGGAGGCGAGTGCTCCCACCTGGGGGCCATCAAAAGTACTCGGAATAGATGGTGTTAGTGTTCTTTTGGTACTTAGGGCGATGTTCAAATGAAAGTAATTCGCATTTGCTTTACTTCGCTCTGTGTTGGTTGGCAAAACTCGTGCCACTGCACGCGCGAATTTTCTCGCGCTTGTCAGCGGTTTCCTGTCATTACTTCAGTTTCTGATTGGTTCAGTGAGCTGTCTTGTGATTGGTTAGAGTAAGAACTTTGGTTACGGTTTTACGACACCAGTTGAAATCCACTCTATTCTGTTATCAGAGTGAGTGGAATAGCTTTCCGTTCATTGTGCTGCCCACAATCATTGCCCACAATCATTGGAATACAGTTTACTTGGGAGACATTAAACTTGCTTTCTTTGGAGAACGTTTTGCCGCGAAAATCGTGTGTAGCCCACACCAGCTGGCCTTACACTGTACATGTCTTTCTGTCTGTAAACAAGATGGCGCTGAATAATTTCCGCTCGTTAACATGACAGCTTTCTCAGGTTCTCATCTTCAACGTTGAATTCTCTACGCATGCAAGCGCCTCATTCTAGAAGTGACGTATAGTTGAGCCTTCCGTGAGCGAACAATCAAAGTGTCAAGCAGAGGCGGTCGGTTGTTGGAAGTGGTCGCGTAGGAACGTTCAGACCACAAAGCGTCTACACTTTGAGTCATTTAGCTTGAGGCAATAGCAGAATAGCCTAATGTGTGTGTCTACATAGGGGAAAACATCCGTTTTGTAATATTTATCTCTGGTGTTGGGGGAGAGAGCGAAAATGTGACGACTAACAGTTGTTGCGCTCCTGAAGAGTGGCAATTCTTACGGCAGGTTTAAAAAGAAAAAAAGAAACAGTACCAGCTCGAAAAATAGTGGCGATGGTTTACGAGATTACACTCACAGGAAAAACGTTGGTATTTGGAAAAGCAGTCGCTTTCGGAAGGTGTAGGCAAAGGGAGATTCGACTGTACTGTTTTTCTTTGTTTGTCTTGCCTTTAAATTACACTTATTCGCACGTCTAATCAAGTTTACCTGGATTGATGTATAAGAAAGCCTCCTCTTTTCTTCTGATCTTCACTTGAGGAGCCTCGCAGTAGTAAATCCCAAAGTCCTTGATATTCACACCGTGGATAACAAACTTCTGGCCCGCGCGACTTAATCTGCATCCATCTGTGAATCGCTCGATGAACACTCCAGAAGACACCTTTTGCCGCAGTTTTACTCTTGCATTTGGGTCACTCAATCGACAGTCAAATATTACTGATTCTCCAACAGTTTTTACGATTTTCTTGAAACCAGCACTCGATTCCCACTTGATTAGTTTTGCTGAAAACGGTAAATAGAATTGTCGCTATTTTTGTTGTGTAAGAGCTCACAGTAGAGTCCTTTAAAGAATAACGAATAGAATGATTCATAAGAAAGGGACGGATTTATTTGACCTTTTAACGTTTCTTGGGAAACAAATGCATTTATTATTCCATTCTACCAGGCAGCAGTCATCGAAATATAAAATGTTGGACTATTGTTGGAAGACCTGGAGATTTACTCTACGTTAGTGGTGAATATGAAATGAATCATATACATGAACTCCCGGGCATGAACTGCGGAAATGAAATCAAATGAAGACTGGTCCTCGCGGTTGTTAACGCAATTATATGCAATTGCGTTAACAACTGAATATGAAGTAATGAATACCAATGTCACTGAAAGAGTACACCTACATACGTACAACACATACAAAATTTAATCAAAATAGAAGCAAGGATATTTTGTTGCGACTGTGATAGCTGTAGAAGAGTACGTACCTGGGATACCACAAGATTTCTTGTCGTCTTTCCATTCCATTCCTTTCGAGCAGTTCATCCGGGTACTTATGCCACCACTGCAATGGAGATATCCCGTGGTGCTTTGAGGGTCAGCAAAATCGCCATTAAGTTCTGGGCATTCGGTTTTATCTGAGTAAATAAAGTCAATACTTAGAAGTTAAGTCATCATCATCATCATCATTATTATTATTGTGTTAGATATACAGCAAAAATGACCTTGAAGATTTCTATAGCTGACACCATCTTCGGAAAGGAAACAAATTTAGGGCGTCATTTTAACAATAGAAATTCTCTGGCTACTGCTGTTTCCACAGAAATATGATGTTCCAATTTTCAAACCTGCTCAAGTGGTTAGTTTTGTCTCTTAATTAGATTTTAGCGGCTGTGTAACTTTCCGGGAAGAAACACACACAGGTGATGATAACATTAATGTAAATGTTTCAGGCCGGGGGTTTCACGGTGGACGCAGTGTAATTCATGGCCATGAAAAACGTTCCGAAAAAAATGGATAGTTTGGGTTTTTTCACGTGCGAGAGCTTTATCACTGAAACTATTTGGCTTATTGCTTATTTATAACGGCGTAACCCAAGAATAGGACGTAAAGAAAACCAGTATCTTACTCTTGATCTAAATCTTTGGTTCACGTACTTTTGGAGTCAACTTCTTCAACTGTCAAAGCTGGCCTTTATCTTTCTTTTTCCCTAATCTAGATCCAACATTGGAGGGTTTTCTCTTAATTTCCGCCCGTTCTTACCTAGCACAGTTAACTTCTCGTGTTTAGACCAAAACCCATAATTCTGCCCACTTTCAAACACACGGCACTCGTACCACCCGGCTTTGTTCATCTGCACATTCTTAAAAATCAGGGTATTAGTCCAGGTTTCCCCATTAATGCTTGCCTCCTTCCTGACTACTTGATGGTGTAGAGAAAGCTTCCGCGCCCACTTGTACCACTGGACAGATGAAATTCTTGTCCCTGAAGCATTGCAAGTGAAGTTTACATCTCGGTTGAGAAGAACCGTCTTGCTCCTTTGATCGACGCTGAGTGTTGGAGGGTCTGGGAATATAGACGAAAATATTGCATATATTGCACAGCACTAACCATATCAACGGAAAAAGCAACAGATACAACAACAATTCGAATATATCCATTTATTTACCTTCGTGTTTTGGAGTGACATGAACACTCCCAATTCGCACAGTGAATCGTAGTCGTCTTGACCTGCATAGGTAAGTTCCCTCCATACTTTTGGATGCTCGGTGAAGGGTAAAGATCTGTCCCCATTTCACCACATTCTTTTTGGGAGTGTACATTCCCCCTGAGCTCAACATCTGCCACAGGGTTACTTGCACTGTAGGATCGCTGAGCTCACAACTGAGATCGACTGAGGACCCTTCCGGAACGATGCGATTGTGGATCAAAGGGCCCATATACGTGAGTGGGGCACCTAGAATGAAATGAATCATTTGGTTTGAGAACGGGAAAAAAGGTCTGAATCCTTCTCAGGCCACCCCCGCCCCTGTTTAGATGCTTTGTGTCCAGAGAGATGATACAATGTACACAATTTCACACGTATTCCTTTTCTCTTGTTGGGTAAATTCAGTGTACTTTCCGTTTGTTTTTCTGTTCAATGCAAACCAAAAGACACCTGAGGCTTCATATACTACCGAAGGGCTTAGTCATATGGCAGGACACACAGTGTCACAAGTCAACAGTAGCTCGTGGTAATTTGGTAATTACAGAATGCATTCGGAAGTTGTTGTTTTGCTCAGAAGGCCGTTTATAGAGATCGTCTTGGTCGGTATTACTAAACAACAGAGACAGTTCCCAGAAATCCAAAATTTTTTCTTTGATCACCACATGACCGCGAATAAAACCACCTTTCCTACCAAAACTTTACTGGTGGTGAAGGCACAGAAGTGCATACATTGAAATTGAACGACATTTTGTTATGAGGTGAGCTGCAGTATTTACACGTCAGTTACGCCTGCCTTAGACACCACCAACTTTGTAAGAAGCGCAAGAACTATGTAATTTTCCCTTCAGATGGCTTTACTTCATTTAGCCAAGAAGCAAATGAACATAATTTTCGAATGTTACGTGCGTGGTTGAATGGCCTAGAATAAGGGATACATGAAGCGTCCTGTGAAATCATGGCCATCGGGTCGTGCTACAAAAATTTGGCGCTATCAAAGAGTGCCTATCCGACTGGCACGCATGAGCGTTCACTTTCGTTCAAACCAAGATCCGAACTTAGCGGTCACTCAGAATGAATTATTGTGCAGCCCAAATCCTGCTAAAATTGAATATAAGATATTTAATTCCAGAAGCTTTTCTTTTCGTGCATTCCCAAGTGACAGGTTGATTTTTCTTTTGTATCGGCAAAAATTCAACAGAAAATTGTGAAATCAGCAGCAGTCACAAAAAAAGTTGTAGTATTGTGGAACTGAAAAGAAATGAAAAACGACGATTTAAGGTGACGAGGTGGACACCAAAGAAATGCCTTACATTAACGGTGAAAAAAGAAAAGGAATGTGGTGTCGAAAACTGAATCCGACTGTCACGTGCGTTTCACGTGACACCCCCCACGAACTGAACGTTGAACTCTTGTAGCTTTCTGAGAATGTTTGTCTTGTGAGATTTGTGAGAAAGTCGAAGTCTTGTTATCGAGTTATCTCTGATTTCAGTCAATACAGTCTAGAAATACCTCTATGAAGTTGTCCTGTTTGTGTATGATTTTACACAATTTGGTGCCGAGACCCGGGAACTCAGAAATCATTCGAAGAGATCGCATGTGCGGATTGTGAAAGGGCAAAGACTCGCGGGAACCATGGTTGGTAAGAAGAAATTGAAGAATCTCATAAAGTTTCGCGAAAGCCATCGAAAATTTGTGCGGAAAACAATCGCTGATGCTCAAGATTTAATCGCTGGAGGGAATCCCATCGAAGTGAAAAGGTTGAGACTTTTTCGTACCGCTCTTCAAGCCAAGTGTTCAGAGCTTCAGGCTCTAGATCGTGACATAGTCGAGCTTTTAGAGGATGAGTCAGAGATTGATACCGATGTTTATGAGAGCTGTAATCTAACAAGTGCTATTCAGGAGTGTATAGTGGATTTAGAATCTGCATTGGCAGCGCAAGAATCACAAGGAGAGAGTCAGCAATCGTCCCCATCCGTTTCTCCAGAAAGCGCGGGAATTTCCCACGGTTGTTTATCGAAAGTTTACACGCACGCAAAGCTACCTAAGCTTGAGCTGAGGAAATTTCACGGAAACCCCATCGAGTGGTATCCCTTTTGGGAATCTTTCGAGTCAGCAGTCCACAAGAATCCGAACCTGTCCGGAGTCGATAAATTCAACTATCTAAAGTCTCTCGTAACAGGCACCGCGCAAAGTGTCGTCGCTGGCCTTGCCCTGACGAGTGCTAACTACGAAAAGGCCGTCGAATTACTCAAACGAAGATTTGGAAACCGACAGATTGTGATCTCCAGCCATATGGAGGCGCTCACGAAAATTCCCAAGGTGACATCGATGAGTGAAGTTAAGCGACTTCGAAGCTTGTACGATACAGTGGAATCGCATGTTCGTGGATTAGAAAGTATGGAAATTTCGTCTGATATGTATGGTTGTTTCTTAACGCCGATTATTATGCAGAAACTACCGGAGGAATTCAGAATTGCTATTTCACGAAATTTGGAATCGGAAACGTGGGAAATGAAGGATATACTGCGTGAATTCCACAAGGAACTGCAACTGAGAGAACAATGTCTGGTGAACTCTAAGGATCTGAGGTCCTCAAGTTCGTGTCAAAGAGGTGAGTCACCTTTTTCTACATCAGCTTTATATTCTGACAGTGCTAGGAACATGCAGTTATCTCGTGTGTGGTGTTCGTTTTGCAATCAAGATCATCAGAGCTCTAAATGTAATGTTGTCACAATTGCTGAGTCTAGAAGGCAAATTCTTAGGAGGAAGGGCAGATGTTATCTTTGTCTCAAACCCGGGCATCTGTCACGCAACTGTAAAAGCACTGTGAAATGTTTCAATTGTCAAGGAGCCCATCATTTAGCTATTTGTGATCGTCATGAACAAACTCTGGGAGGGCAAGAACAAACTCACAATGTTGCAAATGTCTCTACCAGTATGTATGTGGATCAGTCAAGACGGTCAGTCTTGTTACAGACTGCAACTGCTGAAGTGGTGCGTCCAGACAAGGAAAGTCGTCCACTAAATCTCTGTCTCGTGTTTGATTCATGCAGTCAACGATCTTATGTGACTCAGGGCCTGATTACATGAGCCGGGCTGCTTCGGTGTGGGCTGGCCCGGTTGTCATGTAATCGCGAAGTTGATTTTTGTTGCGTTTAACAAACATGCCGAGATCCCGGCAAACTCAAACCAGCCCGGTTAACCGGGCCAGCCCGGCTCATGTAATCAGGCCCTCAGAGTGTCAAAGACAAACTTGATCTACCAGTTCTTGGTAAAGATTCACTTCTCATCAAAGCCTTTGGTGAATCAGATGCCAGGTTACGAACATGTGAAATTGTTCAAGTGGGTATCAAAACCATATGTGATGCAAGTGTGTATATTCAAGCTTATGTAGTACCAGTGATATGTGGCCCCCTGTCTCAACAATCCACTAGGCTTACTCGGTGTAGCTATGAACACCTCCATGATCTTCCTCTGGCTGACAGGGCTGGTGGGGGAGATGTAACAGTCAGTATTCTCATTGGGGCCGACTACTACTGGTCATTGGTCGAAGGTACTATCATAAGGGGTGCGCCATGGGAACCTGTTGCCATTGCTACGAAATTAGGATTTGTCCTCTCTGGGCCCACTGTGGTCATGGCTGACCATGGCCAGGCTAACACAGTCAATCTCACTGCGACACATGTTCTGAAAGTCGAATCAAGTGTTATCAATGATGAGCTTGCATCTGAAGTGAGAAAATTCTGGGACTATGAATCTCTCGGAATCCAAGATAACAGTGTGACTCTGTACGACAAGTTTGTGAGTGAAGTTGAATTTGTGAAAGGAAGATATCAAGTGCGGCTACCCTTTAAGGAGGATCATGAACTTCTTCCAGATAATCTTGTGTTGTGCAAATCAAGGCTGATGTCACTCTTGAAGCGTCTGAGTCTCAAACCTGATGTGTCAAGGCACTACAATGATGTCATACAAGAGCAGCTGAAACAAGGAATTGTTGAACCAGTGGAACAAGGGACTAACAATGGGTGGGTAAGGTGCATTACATTCCTCATCATGAAGTGATTCGTGTTGACAAGGAAACCACAAAGCTGCGCGTGGTTTATGATGCCAGTGCTAGAGCAGAAAAAACCGCACCTAGCCTTAATGACTGTCTTTATGCTGGTCCACCACTGTCTCCCCTTATTTATGACATCCTGGTGAGGTTCCGTGCTCACAAAGTGGCCATCATAGGAGACATTGAGAAAGCCTTTCTGAATGTTTCTGTTGACCCAAGAGATCGTGACTATCTTCGCTTCCTGTGGGTTGATGACATCACCAGCAAACACCCGAATCTCCAAGTGTACCGATTTGCAAGAGTTGCTTTTGGCGTTTCTTCTAGCCCCTTCTTGTTGAATGCAACCATTCGTCATCACCTTACCTCCACTGATGTTCCCAAAGAATTTGCAGAGAGTGTTCTGAAGAGCTTGTATGTTGATGACTTTGTAGGTGGAGACGATTCTGATGATCTAGTTTTCGAGATGTACAACAATCTGAAGTCATCTTTCAAGAGTGGAGGGTTCAATATGCGAAAGTGGATTTCTAACTCTGTGCTAGTGCAAGAAAGAATTGAAGAATCTGAAAGTGAGTCTCTCCAAGTCAATGAAGTTCCAGCTCAATCTGCTGAAGAACCCCAGGTTCGAGAGGAAGATCAGACTTTCTCAAGTTCTCTGTTCGAGACAAGGAACAACCCCAGTGCTGTAAGGTGTAAAGTACTTGGAGTAGGATGGGACAGTCAAGAAGATATGTTATCCCTAGACTTGGCCTCTCCATTGAAAACCAACAGTAGTGATCCTGTTACAAAGAGAGCTATTCTTGGTACGACGAGTAAGCTGTATGACCCCCTTGGTCTACTAAGCCCAGTCACCATTCTGTTTAAGATTGTCTTCCAATCTGTTTGTAAGTCTAAGATGGACTGGGATGACCCGGTTGATTCATTTCTTCATGAACAGTGGCTGAAACTTGTTCAAGATGCAAAGGAGGTCAGAACAGTGCAGTTGAAGAGGCATTATTTTCATGGTTCGTCGTTGGTAGATTTAAAGAGCATCCAACTCCACGGGTTTGCTGATGCATCCGAGAAAGCATATGGAGCAGTTGTCTATTTACGCATCAAACTGACTGATGGAACTGTGTTCACCCAGCTTGTGTCATCGAAAACCCGAGTTGCACCCATCAATGGGGACACTATACCCCGACTGGAATTGCTTGGTGCCCTGATTTTGGCTCGATTGGTTTACACTGTCTTAACAACATTTGAAGGAACACTGAATGTTGATTCGGTATTCTGCTGGTCGGATTCTCAAATTGCTCTGTGGTGGATTTGGGGCGTAAACAGAGAATTTAAACAATTCGTCCAAAATAGAGTGATGGAGATTCGTCGACTGGTGAAACCAGCTCAGTGGGATTACTGCCCATCGAAGTCTAATCCGGCTGATATCTGTTCTCGCGGTTCATTGGCTTCCAAGCTAGTAGTCAATCACTTGTGATGGAAAGGGCCCGAGTTTCTTCTGAAGAGTAAAGAGGTCTGGCCGAATCTTCCAAGGAATTCTGAGGTTACAAGCAATGAATCAGATCCTCGCCTTGAACTGAAGAAGGAAGCTTTGAGTAGTCTTAAGAAACAGCGTGATGGTACCGTTCTTGCCAGCATTGCCTCTGACAGAGTGGCGTCGAGGAATACAAGGAATCTCGGTCGCATTATTCTTCTGGAAAGGTTCAGTAGTCTACAAAGACTGGTACGAGTTACCGCGTAAGTTCTGCGTTTTGTATCTAATCTCAAGCGAAGAAGAGTCGAGCAGGAGTTGATTGTTGGAGAAGTGAAGTCTGGTATTTCACCTAAATCACAGTGGAGACGTCCAGTGCAGAGGCTCTACCCCTTGGATGTCAGGCTGGACACCAAACCTGCTAACCCTGCGCCACAGAGGGCGAATGTTATCCCTATTACAGTCGTCAGGGATGAGGATGTCCCTGAAGTTGTAGTGAACTCTAACTAAGACGGATTTTGCATGTCAACTGTATTTTTTTTCTCGATTAGCCCTTTGTATGAGATTTTCTTAGAACTTTGAACTTTGATTGATGATATCAATCAACGGGGGGGAGTGTGTCGAAGACTGAATCCGACTGTCACGTGCGTTTCACGTGACACCCCCCACGAACTGAACGTTGAACTCTTGTAGCTTTCTGAGAATGTTTGTCTTGTGAGATTTGTGAGAAAGTCGAAGTCTTGTTATCGAGTTATCTCTGATTTCAGTCAATACAGTCTAGAAATACCTCTATGAAGTTGTCCTGTTTGTGTATGATTTTACACATGTGGTATATATAATGGAAAAATTTTTCTCAATGTGCACTTGTCCCCTGAGGTGGTTTCAAGAATAAAGTGAAAAACCCATTGATGGCCGTCACACAATCCAGTCCAAATTTTTCTGCTTGAAAACTGCATAGGTTATTCCAGCTCAGTTTTTAACAGTATTAAGTATAATTGTTGGTTTTGTTCTAAATGGTTGACAGTGCCCACCGGTTTCATACATATCCCTCCTCTCGCCAGCGGAATCACCTGTTATTTCGTTCATATAGACTATCAATTTACCTGCAATTAGGAGCTAAGACATTTTGTGAAATTTTGTATTTTTTCGGTGGCGGGAGGGGGAAATACATTGTAAGACCGCATTTAGCAACAATGAAAAAGGGTAAATTCCATCAGTACCGGAGGTCTTTAAATTGAGCCTTAAACTTAACAAAACCCTTATATTTGCAAAATAACCTGCGTGATCAATTTAACACTTGGCTCACGTGTGGATGATAGTTCGTGGATACAAATTTAGTGACCACTTATGTCCGTCTCGTGAGCTGGAGTGTCCAATAGCGTCTCTGCGCAGGCGCTAGAGAATTCAGACCAGATTTGATCTTTCCATAATTGACAACAACTAATTTTTGCTGTCCCAGAAAATTCAATAAACCACTGCATTTTTTTAAAGTCAGTTGTTCTTCGCCTATTTTAATTTTGACCTGAGATTTAAAAAAACAAGTTTTGTATGTTTCTCATATCTCGTTTCTGGCCGTAATAATCTTACAGTATCGAAACAGCACATCATGAACGTTTACAACAGGAAAACTAAAATAATTAGCGGATGATGCGTGACGTAGCCTTCTTGTGGAGGATATATGTTATAAAGCTTTGAATCTTTATCAGATAACAGAACCTAAATCCAGATTTATAAATGGGAGAGGTGCCAAAAACAAAAAATAAACCGGTGTACAACTGGATAGTGAAACTACAAACATTGTACAACAATGTTAATGCAGTGAGATGATTTTAATGCTCAAAGCAGTTGAGAGGGAAGAGGTTTCAAAGCTTTAATTGTAAGGCAAAGGCAAAATAAATCAGGAGAAAGTAATTCATAGCCATGGGCCGGCTTAACTGAGGACTCATGCGATGTTGTAGTCAATACTTATGACAGTATTTACGCTGTCTTTCTAGCCTGCGTCCTGGCTTACGCCGCACGTTCATCATAGAGTTTTCCAACTGAGCTCTGCTTGGAGCACCAAGTTACCCTTTATATCGCCCCGTTACTGGAAAACAAATTTGGTTAACTGAAAGGGTTTAAGTGTGCCAAGCTCGTGCTCCAGTAAATTAAACCCAGACAAGACATGTTATTGTCTTGTCTGCGGTTCACTATGATTACAAAACGTTTTTCTTTCTATAACTGGTAAAACTGTAGATTGTTATGTTAGAGAATGCGATTTTCATTCTTTAGTGTGTAATTGTTGCTTAAACAAAAAATATAAGGAGAGGCTGCACGAAATTTGTATCTGTTGTTCTTAAATCAATTGCACTTAACGACAGAGCATGATAAGTGGTAGGGTCCAATACGATTTCTCTATGGTCTAAACTAAACAAAGCTTCCGTTCTTTCGTTACCAGCTCCAAGAGAGAACATGTCTATCACTTCGGGCAGCTGGGACGGTTCACTGATATGAAAATTCCTGAAGTTCCGCAAGCTGGAATAAATTTGCGTGATCTCTTCCTTTACCGGATAAGATTTGAGTAAACATAATATTTCGAATAACAAGCTACGTTCAGAGTGTAAAAAATTCGAGCGTATCATTTGAGGGAGATCAGTGAAGCATGACGAAAGCTGTTCTAAACTAGATAGCCAAAAGGAAAGAAATGTAGAAAGAATCAAAGCACTTTACCTCGAACGAACGTGTTTGGCATCCACAACAGGGACAGTGTTAAATAAACACGAAGAAAACTCGTCGTCAGCTTTCGTGCAGTAACAGATGTCTCAGCAGTTCGTTGTGGGTGAACAGCCATTACCAGTTGAACCGAGACAGCCACCAAATTTACAATGGTCAAGCGTATTTCATTCAACAACACAGCCGTCAAATTGTACCCCTAACACGACACAAATCAATGACGCTTCCACTCGGCAGAGTGGCATGCTTGACAAAGTATCGTATAACCCCGGTGTCACGATAAAAGATATGAGCCAAATGAGTAGGGAAATTTCATACGTTCACAGACAGGCGCGACGGCGGTACACAAGATGAAAAGGGAAAACAATTAATCAGTTAATCCCGATTTGAGTAATTATCATTTCCTAAATAAGAGGTCAAAATTTATCACAGAAGGCGGGTAAAATACCGCCTTAGAACGCGTGCGTGATATCATTCGGGTAGGCGGGATAGTTTGCGGTATTTAGTGGCGCACCCGTAACACCCAGGCTTCATAGAGCGCCTAATAATTTTGGCGTACATCCCTGTTTTTTTTTTGTACAATAACAAAACAAAACTCGTCAGGAATTTATTTGGCAAACAGCCTCACAAAAGGTGGGCAGCCGGAAGGTTTGAAAGAGTATCACTTTAAAGGTACCCTTGCCAAAAGACCCCACCCAGAATTTTAAGCTTATCTGGACTCATATCCAGCATTCCTATTGGTAGCCAGTGAACTAAACTGGTAACAAACCGTGATAAATCTAACGTTGCATCAAGATTACAACAATCCGGTTTGTACTTTTCTGGATAATAGGACTTTAGTAAATTGTTCAATTTCCAACATGGCTACCGTAAATGGTTCAGATTACTACAATAGTTTTTCAACTGATTACGTTTTTTTGAGAGCATCAACATGCACCTCGTTAGCGCTTCAATAATATCAACAGGCGTATTTTGACTTTCTAGGTTTTGGAAAAAGAGAAAAGTGGGAAAAAAGTTCACTGACTTTTCCGTTGTTAATAAGTTGAGCATGGGAAAGGAAATACACCAAAAGCCAATTGTGGTGGCGTCTATGGCGTTCGCTGTTACTGGGCTTTACACAGGTATTCGACTCGTTTGACTCCGTAAAATGCTCGCTTTATTCGCTCCGAATCTCTCCATACGAATATGCAAACTAAATGAGCTTGTTCAACGGTGAAAACTACAATAAAAGGCAAACAAAGGCTGCTATAAGAAAAAGGCTAAGAGAAACTAAAGACCAGCAAAAGGATGGCAAAGAACTAAACACTTACAATCTGTGCTGTGTCCCAGCGAACGACCATTTGCGAACTAAACACGTGACATGATATAACAAAATGTCATGTAAGTGTCACGAAAAGCGACGGGCAAATAAAGGCCCAAACTAACAAATCCAAATATGAACAGCGGTCTAAACACCAATATAGCCCATTTTTCATTTCATTTATTCTTAAAATTAAATATAATTCCTCTAATAAATTTTCTACCTTAGAATTCAGTAGAATATACTGGTAATTTTAAATTGCAAATGCTGTATTTAACTACTACAAACTGTGATACTTTGTCATGGTACGTTGACGTAATACTTGAGTAGAGAAACCGGGCCCAGCCCAATATCAGCATCTCTGGCTCAAGAAGACATATATACTTGGACAATCGCAGTTTACAAATTATCAAGTTACAACCAACATAACTGTAGCTTATTGCGCAAAGGAAATAAAAATATTCTATTGGTGAGTTATAAACCAAGGTAGTTTATGAGCAGCTCGTTACCAATTCCTGACTGAAAAGTTTGGAAAATAACGATGCTATAACTTTAATAAAGAGAAACGTATTTCATGAGATGCACAAAAATGTAGACTGTATTCCGCGAGTTTTAGCTTTTACTCAAGAGAACTCGAAACATTTGTGATAAGCTTATCTTTAGAAACATAAAATTTAGTATTTTGGAATAGTTTGGAAATAAAAAATGTAATCGCAACAGTTGTAATGTACTTATATTTACCCTCGCTACGAGGTTTCAATGTGTTGAAAATGGTCATTTTCCCTCAAATGAAAAATGAAATTTAAATTTTTGAAATATAATATAATGACATTGGCAGTCTATAACAATTACCAGAATATCTGTATTTTTATTGGTAAAGACAAATGAACTTCAACTAATATGCCAAGTTATGACATGAATGATCAAATTACAATAAGACTCCCAACTTGTTTTGCATCTTCCATAAAACGTATTTACAATAAATAACGGTGAGCTTTTTTACTACGAGAACTCTCGCAAGGTGAACACGCGAGTTTACGCGACGTCGCCCATTCAGTGTACTCCCGTTACGTTAATATTTAAGTAATTGTCCTCACGTACAACCAAGGATAGGAGAGGATAAAACAGCTAGCTTAGCAAAACATTCAAGTCAGTGTTAACTTTGTTATCGCAAATTTTAAAGTCTTTTTAACGACTCAAATTTCACGCTAAAAAAATTTTATCGTGGAGCTGGACATTGCAAAAAATCATCGTAAATTCTGTCAGATTTTGCTACAGCAAATCTTCCAGTCTTTTTTTTTTTTCAGGCATTTTTCCGGTACATTTCATCACCACGTGTCTGTTGCTTATTCATTAGATTTGTGGCTGTCATTTCTGCATTATGAATTCACGTATCTATTTGATGGCTGTCTGCCGCGGAATCCAGTTCCAGCTTTAAAATCAACCTCGCCTTGAGGAGGCGGCCTCTCTTCACCATAGTACCCAGTCTCCTGTGGGGGGACTGTAAGATTGTGATCATATGCTTGTGGAAACTCGAAGACACCGGAATTCCTTTCACAGATGTCTTTGTCCTCGTCGTCGGAGCGAAGCTGTTCCTTCTCGCTGACAAATTCATCTTCGTACTGCCCTACGCTCTCCTTGGACTTTTCCTTTTCCAATGTGTCTTTACGAACTTTCTCCAACTCGCTGTCCATTCGGTCCAAGCGTCTTTCCTTTGGTGGGTCTGAAAGAATGAATTTCTGTTTTTCTTCCTCCTTGGGATTGGGATTCTCTTCAAATGTGTCCAGTTCAATTTCCTCTGTAGGGAGGGGTGGGAGGGGAAAGTTCATTCTTTCCTCTGAAGTCGGACTGCCAGGTGACGGAAGCAGTCTCACCTCAGGATCAAGATATTCGTCCTCGAATGTTGGCTCCTCAGCGTGCTCGAGATCAAGGTATCCTTCTCCAGTCTACAAAAACAAGAGACAATTAATTAAGGTGTTTATCTCTTACAAGGGAACAGAGCAAAGATTATAATGTATGCGGTGTGGTCACGGGAAATGTAAGGTCATTTTTCTTTCAAAAGGCAACGCTATCGAATTCTTTCAAGTCTACTTTGCACAAAGTTTCTTGGTGCCTGAAAACGATATCGAAAAACTTCTCGGAATGACCGTTCCAGGGTAAACTATGCAGAATTTCTAAGAAGTTAATCACAGTCTCGGATGTTTGAGCGAACAGTGTTGTTGTACCCTTCGGAGCGTACTAATCACTAAGGGTGGGGTGAGGTGGGATGGGTTGCTCCAGCGAAGGGCAAGTGTCTACCGAAACGGTGGGAGAAAATAGCAAGTAGGGATGAAAAAGATTGTGATGGGGTTTGTTCTCACCTCCGTTGTCCTGTCGTCAAGAAGTTTATCAAGTCGAGCAACAAGATCTGCGAATGAAGGTCTGTCATCCGGACTGTGCTGCCAGCAATGGCACATAATTTCATACCTACAGGAAACAAAACCGTCAGCACTGTAATGTTACGGTTTTCCGTTTTAAGGAAAGACACGTTTGGTTGAAGTGTAAGAAATCAAAAGGACGAGATGAAAGAGGTGATTACATGCAGCGTGATAGAAGTTACACTCGAATTAAGCACAACTAGGTTCGATATTGGAGGAATTAGTGGTTGTAAACTTCCAAGAAAGGTTACGGGTTGCTATTCAGAGCAGTTTTCAATTGATTGAGAAAAGCAGCTTGTATTTGCATTCTTTTTGCTCTCCTACGCTCTGAGACTAGTTACAAAAATGTGCGCCAATTTAAAACTAAAGAGAAGCAAAAACGACACCAAAACCAATCGTGACTCGCTTAAACTTATTTTCACGCCCTCGGCGCAGGCTAAATCCATTCCATTCGAATTCTGGTGAAGATGAAGCAGAAGTACAACTTACATTTCATCCGGGCAATTCAGTGGGTTGTCCATGCGCTGTCCCTCCATCAAATACTGGTACACTTCATTGGCCGGGAGGCCTGGGTATGGGCTTCCACCTTTATCACAAAACAAAGTAATATTAGATGAGGCCAAATTCCAAATAGTGGTCAGAGATTGTGCGATTTAGTTCTATCATCAGTCAAGAATAACTGAATACAAAATAAAAACGATTTTCAAGCATTTAACTCACCTAACGTGAAAATCTCCCACAACAGAACACCAAATGACCACCTGATAAAAAATACATTAAAAACACTATATATTAACTGAGTTATGAGTCTGATAAACGTGTGTATAATAAATAAAAAAGGAATACTTCCTAGCAGAGGTGGCACAAAGCCAAATTAGACAATTTGTAAAAGTATGAAAAACTGGCAACGGACAAATGAAAAGCCTACTTGTATCTTTGAAGTTGTTACTCTTACTGTAGAATTTTACCCCCATAGCAAATGTGCGATTTTCGTTTATTTCCGGGAGATGAGAGATGCGATGTGAAAATGCAAAATTTAAAATGACTTACACATCACTCTTGTGAGTGTAGACTCGATCAACTAACGCCTCAATCGCCATCCACTTGACTGGAAGAAGACCCTGGGGTAAACACGAACAAGACGATTAGCGGAAAGAAGGTAAGAAATAACTGATCCCTGAAAATTTAGAGAGGGCTACTAGAATCCACAAACATTATGAAAATTAGTACCGGGCTTAACGCGGAACGATTTACACAACTATACTTAATTTACTAATTACAAAAACCGAGTAACGTCGGGAAAATTCTTACCGCTGTTGTTTTCACGTAATGTTCGTCTTTGTAAATGTCCCTCGCCAGACCAAAATCCGCCACCTTTAGAACGTAGTTATCGCCTACCAACACATTCCTGGCAGCGAGGTCTCGATGTACACACTGAAAGATTTGCACATGTTAACCTTATGATGCCCAGTGTCGAACGGTATATGGAGCCGCAATTTAAGCTTAAGTGGCACACAGCATGTAAGCAGCGTTGTGACTCTTCATGGGTGGGATGCTAATCTATCACAAGATACCCAGCATGAAGTGACAAGAAATCACTACTCTTCCCCTCCCCGCTCCCCACCACACTCCCTGAATAGCAAGCCAGTCCAATAAGGGACACCCATCATCAATTGAGAGAGACTATAACGCCTCTCCCCAAACCCTCCCCCTTGAATGGAATGTTACTTCGTCATAGGATACCCATCATAAAATAAGTAGGTCTATGTCACTTGTTCGCCCTCTGTAAATGACTACTTTCCCAGCAAGCCGGATGCTGGTCGATAAGAGTACAGACAACGCCAGACCACATTCGATTTGTTAAGTAGATTTTTTTTCCCTTTTAATTTTTATACTGTAAGAAATTTGTTCCTAATGATAACATACGCAAGCAAACCAATTCACCGATAGTATACGAGTAAAAACCTTTACGTACCCTTCTTGTGGTTAGAAATTCCATTGCTCGCGCGACTTGCAGTGCACAAATGTACAAATCGATCGTTGTGAATGTGGCGTCAGCATGTTCTGTGGGCGTGGTCCATATTGGCTCGAATATGTCACGGCGCTTGCGCAGAAAGTCAAGTAAGTTGCCATGCGGACAATATTCGATTATAACCCAAAGATCACGCTCCATACCTAAAGAAGACAAATTGTTGAGTAAAACCAGATACTTACGAAACTGGAGTATATCAATGTTTTATCTACCTTTTGTACATGCCCCAAGTAAGTTGACAATGTTCTTATGTTCACCAACGTGAATAAGAATTTTCAGTTCTGATAACAGGTCTCTGTGTTCGGCTTCTGTTGCACTTTCTGTAACAAGGAAAAGAGACCAGAAGTTCGTTAGGGAAACAAAAACTTTAGGTTGAAAGTACAAAGCTACAATCATGGCCAAAAGTAGTTGAAACACTACCCAAAAAAATACCTTTTTCGTTAAACACGTGAGTTTTTCAATCTCCAATTCTCACATTTCGACCCCCTCTCCCCTTGTCAATGTTGTTATCACGTGACATGAGTCCACGGAGCGTATTTCAATATTGAAAAGGGAGAGAGGGGAAAGTTTGACTATCGACAGAACAGACGTTTTTTCAATAACGGATGGATGCTGATAGAAAGCGTTTGTTTTGCTCAAATGTGTCAACACTTTTGTCCATGATTGTAGACTCGGTGTTCCAAATCATAACCAAGGACAGACTGGGGATTGCTTGATGATGAACACGGTTATAAATAAGACAAAACAACAATTCGCGTAATGACGCTGGTGGTATGTGAAGTTAAGAGTACATTAATCACCTTTAAGGCTTTTCACTGCAACTGCAGTCACCCTTTTGTCGTTATAATAGGGCCGACTCGTTGATCCAAATCGTGACCTTCTGCGCGTAGGCTTTCGCTTTGTGCTACCACGCGGATCAAACGCAATTATTCCAGTTGCTTGCGCAAGACAAACTTGACCAAACGCTCCTGATCCCAAAGGCTTCACTGATAATGAAAAGCAAAAGAACAGAGTGAACTGAGGAACACAACAGAGAAAAATGATGATCCTTTAAAGGAACCTTGAACTTGCGATACTTAACGCCATACATCTTTCCTTCCATGACGACAACCAACCAAAATCTCAATCTTTTAGCCTTTGACATTTATTTTCATTTTCAAGGAAGACAGATTACTACTTTAACTTAGTGATAGACAAAACCTCAGTCTCAAACTCAATATCAGTTGCAGGTCATGTGACGAAAA
Organism: Galaxea fascicularis; assembly: GCA_948470475.1. Lineage (NCBI taxonomy): Eukaryota > Metazoa > Cnidaria > Anthozoa > Scleractinia > Euphylliidae > Galaxea > Galaxea fascicularis. The sequence continues at coordinate 24,262,273 of OX419341.1, read as the reverse complement.
TGCAATGAGGTGATGTAGCATGATATGCATACGTTAAAAGTGAAGCGAATTTGACTTTTTATTGCACCCATTTTGAAATCACTCGTCATTCATGAAATCTGATTGGCTCCTCACAGTGCAATTTATTCCCAAATTGCACCATTTTTTGCTCTAAATCACATCCTTTTTTTAAGCCCATCAAAATTCGAAACTGGCTTTCCTGAAGTGAGCATTAAGTAAATATTAATATTGACCAAAAACTGTGTGATTTCAAAATGGGTGTAATCATAGTTAATATATTAACAATGGTGTAATTAAGTGGAAATTGAACTTCGTGTCGTGCAATTTTGGTCTAAAATCATACTTGTGATTTCAGACCAAATTGCACTCCACCTAGGCCCGGATTA
>OX419341.1:24196887-24259387 GCA_948470475.1 Galaxea fascicularis | reverse complement strand
TCTTGTAACGAGGAGTTAGATGGTGATCGCTACTGGAATGTAAACAGATTAAGGCGTTGCTCCTACAAGTCTCCAATTGCCAGGAAAGGCCGGTTCAGACTTGAACTAAGGCAGAGATTGAGCATCCGAACTAACACTGGACTGAAGTTCAGTCGCAGGTTCGGCTGTTATTAGGATTTTGATTTATCCCTATGTCTCTGACAGAAAAAAGTAAATCTTTCAAGCATCGAGAGTGATTGATACCACTTCAGCTACGAGATGATGAGGTGGCCGTAACGTTTGGTTTGAGACGAATGGAAGAGAAACAGTTCAGTTTCAGGGCAAAACAACTGTAGAGTGCTGTTATACCATGTGTTTTACTTACCCAGGATATTCAAATAGGTCACACCAGTGGAATTTCCCTTCGTGTTCGTTGCACGACATGAATAGCTACCAGTGTGATCAAAGTGATTTGCAGAACAAATCAATAAACGTAATCGCCACTTCTCATCTTCCGCCACAGTCTCGCGCGGAAATTCATAGAAACCACTTTGTAGCTGTTCACACTCAGTTTCGTCTTTAGCAGTTGCAGTTGTATCGATTTTTCCTCCATTTCTAAACCAAGAGACTTCAGGTTGTGGATTTCCAGTAACATTGCAGCTTATTTCTACATTTTGACTCTTGTTTCTGGTGATATTAGAATTGATCAGCACAGTTGGTTTGGACAACGCTGAAACAAACCACATTTGGACGGAAAATGTTAGCTCCAGTGAGTCGCATAAGTGTTTTTCGACGAGATACAAATCACGATTTTTCTGCACTTCCTGGCCACTTTTCAGGTTGCGTGTCAGAAAGTGACTGAAATCGTAAAGTACTCTTAGGGCAGGTGCTGTATGAGGTGATCCTGACTTTCTAATGATCAGCTGAAGAGATTATTTAAAACCTCCTGTTCTCCGATTCGTAATAAACTTAAAAAAAATATTTGAAAACTGGTAAGTTGGTGTTAATTTATATAACCTATCTCAGCCAAAAAATCTTTTCTGTCTGTATTCTCGTCATATATCTTTGAACTTTTCAAAGTCGGTAATATAAAAGTCCGAGACTTATAATTAGCTCCTTCAATGGTTCAAGAAAAACTCCTTGCTGAAAAATTACTTACCCCTCAGATTTATTCGAATGGTCCTAACAGATTTCATGTCGCCATTCCTCTTTTCAGCGCTGCACACGTAAAGGCCGCCATCTCCAAGCTGGGCATTTTGAATATGCAATTCACTGACTGATTTTTTCTGAGTCCAAACCTTGACATATTTGGAGTCAGCCTCGTTATTTCCAAAAGATTGACCTTTAAAGGTCCATGACGGTGGGCCTTTGAAAACTCCAAAAGTAGCTTCACAGCGTAAAGTGATGTTATCTCCTTCACTTTTGCTGATAACTGGACCAGGTTTTACTGCAAGCTGATCGGTGATCTTGGTTCCTAAACAAAAAGAGGAAAATTATTTCAAATGCTGTTACTTCCAAGAGGGTCCTGCAAGGAAGGGGGCGGTCTCAATCGCATTTCCCAGCCCAAATTCCCTCTAAATCCCATTTCCCAGCATTCCTTTAGATCAAATCCCAGTCCCAGGAATGAAATGAAAAAGAAATCCCAGAGCGGGGTTTTCTTCGTTACGTCGAGTTGAGTTTTGCTCTTCTTGTATCTAGTTTTGCTGACTAATAGGTATAAATGCATGTTATTTTTGTGAGCGTTTGCATGGTATGTTGCACTGAATGCAGTTCTCTGTGACATTTTCTCCATCAGAACTCCTTCCGTACCAAATCTCTCCGAGTGCAATCACTACAAAAGCTAACGTTTTCGCGCAAATTGCGTACCGTTGTTATCCGAACCTCCGCTAAGGCAATGCAGCCTCCGAATTAGCGTAGCCCCCGGTTTCGCGCTGCACTTATCAATATTGGTAAGCGCCGCCCTCAAATAAGCGCTGCAGTTCTCAACAATGTGGTGCTTTTAGTTGAGACTGGAGCCGGAGGCTTTAAAGGGGAGGGGGAGGCGCGTCTCCCGTCTCTCATCCACGGTTCACCGATGCACCCTGCAGAAACAGACTGCTAACAGTCTAATTAGTTGGCTTTATTATACTTTAGAGTAGTAATAAAGGGTAGTGAGGATGGCCCGATACCGATACCAAATATTCGATACCGGCGATACCGAGGTAGGATCGGAAAATATCTATACTAGCGAGAAGTTTTCATGCTTTCGGTACCTGATGTTGTGCTATTGATATTGTATGTTCTCCGTTGTGTTATTGAGTAGGACAATGTTCCCGTCAATAAATTGAAAACTTTGACTTGGTTGTCTGTGCTGTTGATGCAACTATATAGTACTGAACAACAATCAACATTTACGGTGCGAGACAATCTTGTATTTGGTCAAGCCGATAACGTGACATACCAGTTAACACAATGACGTCACAGTATCGATATCAATATCGATATCGGACAAAAAAGTCAGTATCGTACTAGGTATCGTATCGTGTTTCTTTTAAACATTGCATACTTACGCGGTATTCGGAAGAACTGGTACTGTTTGGAGTCCTTCTCACGCGTGGCAGGGTTCTCTGCCAAGCATCTGAAATACAAATTTTCAATGCCTGCCGGAACGATAAGTACGGTTGAGTTATGATAACGTTTTTCCACTTTGAATGGCGGATCCATCCTTCTCCACGAGTTTCGTTTAGCTGATGGACAAGTCTTTGATTCGGCAGTGCAGTTTACCATAAGCTGATATGTCCACGTGAAGCGTGCTGCAGGAGAACTACGCTTTGTTTTGCACTCTACCTCAGCTACTTCGTCTTTAACGACCAAAAGTTTATCAACACCGTTTTTAGACATTTTCTCTAACACAGGGGCAACTGCAAAAAAAAAAAATATCCTCGCTTGAGATTGGCTAAAAGACTGGCAATTCGAATTGACAAAAGTTTATCTACATATCAGAAGCAAGAATTCATGGTTAAAAGAAGACGATTCTTTGAATCAAGGTAAAAGAAACCAACAGCAAACTCGGTAAGTTGAGTTTAGTAAGTTGGACTTGAGATGAGGTGGGCAATTTCACCGCCTCACCAACCCTGCGCCTTTCCGGCTTCTCCTATCTGTCCCCACATAGCAAACTGAATCTACAGCCAACGGTAGACTGGGCCTTTCAGATCAGCCTCGGGATTTCCCTCGGGAGATAATTTAGTGGGTGATGAAGAGGAGTACATGCTGAAGGTTCCAAGGGAATTGTGGTGCTGTAGCAAAGTTAACACAAAACGAACGCGCTTACTCTCTTATAACAGATTCTTTGCCGTGCGGAGTAAATTGCTCGGGTGTTAAATAAAGCATTCATTGAAGAGCATACCGTTGATAGCAAGCGATGTCCCTTGTGTTTGTTGTGTTCCTCTGCCATTGCCGGCTACACAACTGTAATTGGCTTTATCAACCGGTGATTTTGTTTTGAGGACTCTTAGCTGGCTGACCCATCCAGCGCTTGTGGGACCCATCGAGTGATTACGCATACAGCCTCTCTCGTCTTTCCACTGTGCTCTGTATTTGGTGTCGTCGATAGTGTTACAAACGCCATATTGCTTTCCGTCACACTGTGCTACCACCTGTTTTCCTTTCATCCACGTTACTTTGGGTCTCGGAGAGCCACTCACAGTACACTGGAATAAGGCGTTTTGTCCTTCATTCACGGTTAAAGGCGGTGTAAGCTGGTTGATTATGGCCGGCGAGGGGTCTGACAATCAATCAATCAATCAATCAATCAATCAATCAATCAATCATCAATCAATCAATCAATCAATATCAAATATGACGGGCTAGTCTTGTATACTACAATGAATGACGCTGATTCTCGGACTTGGAAAGAGTTCGCGTTCGGAACTTAAAGCCACTGAGTGCCTGCCCTGTGAATTTCTTACTGCAGCTCTCAGCACAACGACAGCGCTTGACCTCCTGAGAAATACTGTAGCTCGCGGCTGTCTGACCCTCCCCTCCCAAAGTGGAACACCATTGGTCGAGTTTTGGCGGGTTTAATTTCTCCAGAAAATGTCAGTTTCTGGTTTTGGCACAGACGCATAAGCCAGTAAACCAACTTAAGATTACTACCACGATCTTAAGAAGTTCACACCGATATTCATTAAATGTGGGCCTGAAAAGGAAGTTCAACACGAACAAATTCAACTTTCGCTTTTACTACAAATGTGAACAAAACTGCTAAAAGGTGAACTTAATTCACGACTTTCAGACCGCTTTAATATAACTTGACTTTCACGATTTTCGGAGCGTTTTCATATACCTGACTTTGATCTGATCTCAGAAGATGAATATATATCATGATTGCATCAGCTGCGTGTAAGCACATAAGCTTAAATTAAAATCAAGGTTGGCAATTTATAGAAATCAGGGAAACTTAAGTGCTTAACTTTAGCCTGAATTTCGCTTACGGTTCACATATCGCAGCTCACACCAGTGACTTTTACGACACTTTGACGAGAGGTGGCTACACGGTCAAACATGTTCTTCGAACATTATTAGAAATTTAGCCGGGGCAATAACGCAATAGGGTCCAATAGCATGACGTGCACATTGCAAGGTTAATGATTTCTGTTTTGCTATTTTTAGAAAATTGCAAAAACATAAGCTTACCTAAGACATCAATGAAGAATGTGATATTCATTGTTGCGTCTTTTCCATTTGATTTTGAGCAAACGTAAACTCCTGCATCTCTTTTTGTTACATCATGAAGTCTCAACGTCATGTTTCTATCGATGTGGCCGTGTCTTGTCACATTTTGTTTGATTTCTACCATTGGTCCTTTGAGTTCCTTGGCTATGTTAGTGGATGGGTCTATTTTGTACCATTTATGTGGTCCATAATAAAAAGCGCGGCAAGTTATATTGAAGGAGTCGTGAATGACCAATGGACCACGAGGGCATGAGGGGCGAGTCACCACGTAGATCGTCTTGCTGAAGTCTGCAAAAAACAAACAAACAAACGAACATTTCAGTTAAACCAGGTCACTTAACATTTGAAACCATTTTACACTAGCTAGTCCCCGTACGCTAAAGCCGTACAGCGTGGAAAATTGATACAGAAAAACCCGCATAAAAGAATATATAAAAATTTGGTATTATCAACAGAGTTGATAATGTAAACTGACCACCGTACAGGGATTCTAAAAGCTGACGTTTCGAGCGTTAGCCCTTCGTCAGAGCGAATCGAGGAATTATGGGTTGTGTGTAGTTTTTATGGTGGAGTAGGAGCTACGCTATTGGTGTTAACATGGCAACGTGAAAAATAGAATATATGTAAAAAGAAGATATGTTTTTCAGTTTCAGGCTAATGCCGTTCTTATTTATTGGGTACTTAGTGAAAAGTCAGCCTCAAGATTTTCTTAACATGTTCTTAAATTCTGTCTGAAAATTTTACACTGCATTGCGCAACTGACACTGCTTTATTCAGACTCATCAGATTCATCTTCTCAAATCAAGGACTTGTCATTAATTACAAGGGAGTTGCTTGCACAGATAAATCAGCGAGAGGTAGTAGCTTTGGAATAGGTCCTTGAAACAAATAACCAACACAGCACCATAAAAATCACCCTAAGAAATATGCTGGTACCCAGTATTTCCTTACATATAGGAACCAGTTGAATTTATCAGGCTGAATTGGTTCTTGTGTATGTGGTGTTCTTTTTACCAAATTTGAGCCTGGAGGTTCTTAATCCACTTGTTCTTTGTGGGTTTTTACTGTATTTTGAGGAAAAATATGTTACAACGAGGGCAAACCCAGCTTCAAGAAAGAAATATTGGTGAGATTGGAAGGGATCAGGAAATAAGCATACTGTGGACAGTTACCTTGGATTTAAAAAAACGATGGCATATTAGACGTCCCAGAAATTGACAAGAAACAGTAAAGTGAAGGTAGGAAGGCTTTAAACGAAATATGCTGAAATTGCAGTCGGGAGTTTGCATAACTACGTACTCGAAATTTCTGGCACTGACTTTGTACATGTTGAACGTCAAAACGACGTTCATTAAAACTTTTTAAAACGACATCTCCACCGAAAACCTTCGGCCATCGACAGCTTCCTATGACCGGAAGTACATGTGATCACTGCGCGAGGCGAAGAACATTAAGGTTGATTACCATTTACCAAAAAATTTCGGAAATGTCGGTTGGAATGTAAATGGTAAGGCTATTTTGGTGTTCCCGACCGGAAGATTTCCAAAATTTTCGGAACGTCTTGAAAGGTGTGCCAAACTTTTCTATTTCTCATGACCTTTTAAGCGATAACACCGCAAATGAAAGATTTCCTACGCTACAAGAAGAAGACCTTGCAAATCTGAGAGGCAAAAACCAGAACCAAAACTACGGTGTACGATGGAGCTCATTACAATTTTACGCAAACTTGATTCTTTGAAACGTAAACTTGATTCTTTCAAACGCAAACTTGATTCTTTCAAACACAAACTTGATTCTTTTAAACGCAAAACTTGATTCTTTGAAATGTAAACTTGATTCTTTCAAACGCAAAACTTGAATCTTTGAAACGTAAAACTTGATTCTTCGAAACGCAAACTTGATTCTTCGAAACGTGAAACTTGATTCTTTGAAACGCAAACTTGATAGACCTTGTCACGGGCATGTACTAAAACCAGGAACACGGGAACACCCCGGAACAGCCGAAAAATCCCGAAACACCGAATTTGATGGTGTTGTTTTGTTTTCCCATTACAGACCACGGTAAAAAATTAAAATGTCAATGTATTTTGTTTACCCATGTAACACGAAAGAGCTTAGAAGCATACTCTAAAAATATAAAAAAAAAGTGAAAAAAGACAGAAAGAAAGAACGAAGAAATAAAAAATAAAAGGAAGAAATAAGTTAATAAATTACCCATCACAGACCGCGTGATATTCTCAGGGGAAAAAATATATTCATATTCACGCGACTAATTGATCACATAGGGGGAGCTGGAATGGTGGAATGGCACTCGTCTCCCACCCAGTGACCCAGGTTCGCTCCCCTGACCCGCCGACATATCAAGGTAGAGTTTGTTCGTTTTTTCTCCGGGTTCTCCGCTTTTCCTCCCTCCACAAAAACCAACACTTATAAATTCTAATTCGATCTCATACACGTACACTTCATAACGAGCTCTAGGCTCTTTCGTTATGCGTGGGAAAACAAATTACATTGATATTTAATTTTTGACTGGGTCCGTAATGGGAAAACAAAACAACACCGTCAAATTCGGTGTTTCGGGATTTTCCGGGCTGTTCCGGGCTGTTCCGGTGTTCCAGGGCGTTCCGGTGTTCCGATGTTCCGGTGTTCCTGGTTTTAGCACATGCCCTTGTCACGGTTTCCCACGCCATCTTGACGGGTAGGCAAACGCTTCGGAAATAACAGTGTTTATATGGGAAACCGATGTAAAATAACTTGTAAAATCCTTGAATGTAGAGAAATTTATAAATTGGAAACTGAAGTTACTAGCCAAAAGATTTCAATGTGAAAATCTGAGGTTCTTAACTGCTCTAAAATTCGCTCGGTGGAATTTTTAATTTATCATACATTTGTCTGTAATTTTTTCCGCAGACGGCACAGAAAAATTTTTCCGTGCGTCTGCGGAAAAAATTCAAAGAATCAAGTTTTACGTTTCAAAGAATCAAGTTTGTGTTTCAAAGAATCAAGTTTTACGTTTCAAAGAATCAAGTTTTGCGTTTGAAAGAATCAAGTTTGTGTTTGAAAGAATCAAGTTTTATTTGAAAGAATCAAGTTTACGTTTCAAAGAATCAAGTTTTATTTCAAAGAATCAAGTTTGCGTAAAATTGTAATGAGCTCCATCGTACACCGTACAAAACACCTCCAAGACTACAAAAGCGAGTGGAAAGTACAGAGTAACGAACGAAGAAAGTTTGAAGACATCCCTTGCAATGAGCTGGATGGAATTCTTTGCCGTTTCTTCGCGGAAATTAGAAAAAAAAGACGGGGACGAATATAAGCCAGAAAGCTTGGCTGTTATGCAGTGCTCGTTGGACCGTCATACGGCCTCGTCCAATTTTGGCCGTCCTCGGAATTTTTTTCATCCAATTATTTCCAAATTGGACAGCAAGTAGTCCTATTAGCGGCGGGTCTATTTTACAGGTCACATTCCACAGGTCAAAGTACAGGTCGCCGCGCTACAGATAAATATTAACAAGACCAAAAGAGTCTCCTAGCCCTATTTGTTGCAGATAGGTGTGAAACTGTTTGGCTTAGTTACCAATCGATAAAACAGTCACCTGTTCCTCTGACCTGTGGAATGTGACCTGTAAAATAGACCCGGCCTCCTATTAGAGAAAACGCTTTCCTTACTGTTGCCGTGCGTCGCCCCAAAACGCAGGCGCTTAAAACATTCAAACTGAAAATGGCTGTAGGTTTTCGGTCGAAACGCCTTTTTAAAAAGTTTTAATGAACGTTGTTTGACGTTCAAAAAAGTCAGTGCCAGGAATTTCGTGTAAGTAATTAGGAAGGCTTTATTTGGCTAGAATATCAATATTTCCACCGCTATTCAGTTCGTTGGAATTCTAGCTTTTAACGGTATATTTTCTTAATTTCTGATGCCATGGGCTGCCTGTGATCAAATCAACCTTGATCCGTGTTTAACTGCACGTATGAAGTTCAAACCTCTAACTCTTAGAAGGATGATTTCCTTTTGTAGAAGAACACGACCAATGCTGTTTAGAGCCTTGCATTGAAATTTCAGGTTGTTTCCAGATTGCAAAGTGGTTGAGAGATTTGCTGTGAACAGCTGTCCGTTTTGAGTGATAAGTCGGTCGGTCCATGGGTCAACTAATCGAAGGTTATTGTCAAATTCCATTCCTTGGTAGAGCTCAACTAGGACGTTTGGATCAGTCAGCCGACAGTCTAGTGTGATGGGTTGCTGTGGTGAAAGCACAGTGTGAAATCTTTGGTTTGCTATCCATGCTGCAAAAATCAATTCACAAAGTATGACATATCACATGTGTAACATAAATTATTTTGTTCAGATAACAAGATACGTGTAATGCTACTCTTACAAATTCTCTCTTTTTCTAGATACTGTCCAGTAAAGTACATTTCATTCATGACAAACAATAATAATAATATTATCTTATCAGTGTCACAGCTTGGGTCCCCTGTGACATTGCATCATATGGCCTATTAACATGAAACTACTGCCATTGTTTGTTTGTTTTTTTCTGAGTTTGCAGTTGACATTGTTTGCCAGTTAAACCTTTTATTAAACCAGGCCAAGTTAAACCAGAAACTTTACAATATCAGTATAATTATGAAATGGCCACTGATGAGTTTGACAAATTTTGAGACATTGAAGGAAAGGAAATTTAATTACAGATGGGGCACAGGAAGGCAAGAGGTCAAGACAGAGTGTATGCATGTTCCGCTTTATTAAGCAAAGAGAGCATAGGGTTAAGAAAACTCTAAATGAAGCATGTTGAGGGTTTCTGAGGTCCGCCCTTAAAAGTAATATGCATTTATATTATCTAGTACCTATTACAGTGTATGTTGGCACTTTCTTATATTGAAACTGATAATGAATAAAAAATTTCTTACACAGGTTAAGCTGGCAGCGTTTGTCATGTTGATTCCATATTTGCCTTGTTGGACAAGACTTCCTGACAGCCCTCCCTTTTATGCATTCAAAGTAACTGCTAGCATCTGCTGGGTCAGCAAACTTTCCATTCAGGACAATGCATTCTGGAAAGTGAGGTGAATTCGCTTGTAAGTTTCCACCCATCAATTATTGCGATTACCAATGTACATGAAGATGTAACTGAATGACCCCTTAGGGAATAATATTATTATGTTCAACCACAAATTCGAAGGGCCTGAGGTACACATATATTCTTTTAATTCCCACTAATATCAACAAGCATAGCCTCCTTTCATTGCTGATCTCTTCAAATTTTTTTTTATGGTATTTGTTGTTAATAAAGATCGAGGTAACCCATCTCTATAGTAATCATTGGAGGCATATGAATGCTCCCTGAAAAAATTTGAAGAAGGTAAGATGTGTTATCCTTTATTCTGAATGGAATTTCCACTGTTGGAAAGTATTCGAAGCCGGTTAAATAATGGTTCATTAGGTGTGAACTGTTCAAACCAAAAACCTTCGACACGTGAGAAATAACGAGTTTCAAAGTGAGAGCTTGGGTAAGATTGCATTCGTTTGTGTGAGTCTCACGCTCAATGTGCGAGAATTGAGAGCTATAATTTATATGAAGGCCATTTTGCTAACATAAACCCAATCTTACCTTTAACTAGAAGTACAGCTGTTGCTCTGATAGAATTTCCTGGGTTTTGTGTAGTTCTGACAACACAAGTATAATTGGAGTCATCCATTTTTGAGACCTTTTGTAGCATAAGAATGTTTTCATTGAAGGTAAAACCTCTGATAGTTTTTGGGGGTTTACTGTATGTTTGAGTGCTTGGAATGGGCTGACCATTTCTCAGCCACTTTATAAAGACATCATCGCCAGCAGCTTGGCAGGAAAAGTTAAAGTCCTCCCCAAGCACAATTTCTTTAACCACTGGATAGACTTGTGCTTGAGGTCCTTTCTGGCCACCTGTTCAAAGATGCAAGTTTTTAAAAATTGTTGATGGCAATTAGATTCTATTACTGAACTTTTGTGTGAGCAGAGTAACCTGCAGCTGAAAACTGTCATTGTCATTTTCATGTAATACATACTCTTTAAAAGGATGTGTTGTCAAGATGTGACAAATGAGCATATATTTTGCTGCATAACCCTTTAAACCCTGAGAGTGATTGATCGATATCAATTTCTTCTTGTAATGTCAATGCTGTATAAAACAGAGTGCATGGTCGCGAGAATTAAGGACAGGATGACACAAGATGAATTTGGTGATATTTTAACATTTTCTCCCTACTACTTTCATTGATAGAAAACATATCTATTGGGGTAACAAATAAGAATTTAAACTTTGATCTTAGGATTTAAAGGGTCCAGTTTATCTGTAATCATGGTGAGAATACCTTTGAAGACAAGTAGACTTGTAATCTCTCCTTCAATGGTCTTGTCGATTTGTGAAAGAGTGGCCTTGCATATGTAGATGCCAGCATCACTTTGTGCCAGATTTTTTAAATAAAATCTGTTCCCTCTTTGTGTAATAGTTACACCATTTGGTATGACCTTTTGAGCTGGATTCAAACTTTTCCTAACCCATAAACTTGAAGCTATTTTCTCTTCACTGGTCTTACAGTTGATTGTCATGTTGTCCCCCACAAATTGCCGCTGAAATTTTCTCTTCTTGGCAAGAAAATGAAATGCTAAAGGATAAATGTGAAAAAGTGAGCAATCACTATTGAAACATTCAAACAGCACACTGATCTGGCAGTATAATGATATTAATATAATGTTACAAGTACAGCAGGATGCTAAATTTCTTTTGCCCAAAGTATACATCCCCCCCCTCCCCATTAAAATGGTTGTTTTAAACTGATTCAGTTAAAAAATAGTCTGTCCAAAGCACAATGGAGATTGTAGTTCTTCAAGCAAATTACTTAATACATGCTGAATGGCTATTACAGGGTGAAATCTTCTGACTATAGAGACATTCTTAAGAATCTTAAATTTACTTTAATGATAATGATAATGATGAGGAATTATATAGCGCTTTTATCCAAAGAGCTCAAAGCACTTCACAACACTTTTTTGGGGGACTTTTCCAGACTACTTCATAGGCACAAATTGCAGCCACGCAGTTTAGAATCTTATTTTGAATGAATAGTAGGATCAACACAGGTACCCCTAGAACAGAACAAGTTTTAGACCATCACACTGGGGACTACGTCCCCTACTCTTTCCGATCAGTGTGTGGGTGTGTGGTTTTGTGTTTGCCCGTTCAGTGTTGCGCCCATCCGCTCGTTATTATGTTCATCAGTGTTCATGCTTGCCGTTCGTAAAATTTATTCACCCACGTTTAAACGCTCATCCTTGCCCGTTCATTTAATTTATTCCCATGTTTAAACGCTTACCCTTTCCCGTTCATTTAATTTATTCACCCGTTTAAACGGCAATGAAAAGCGTTCAAATGCCATCCAAAAGCGTTCGTTTGCAGTTCGTTATTCGTTTATTTTTGCTCGTTTAAACGGCTAAGCGTTAGTGTACGTTTTCCCATGGAAGGTCACAATTACTTACCGGAGTGGAGGTGTCTAGTGGTGGATATTATATACTAAAACAGTGAGACAACAGAGCTAAAAAAATGATGATAAAATCATTCATTCCTGTCAACAATTACAATTTTCACATGAGTTGTTCAGAGTTAAATAGCATTTGCTATTTTAGAGTTTGAGTAGCCAATCAGACTGCGTGAAAAATGCTATCCATTGTTTTAGTATTTACTAAATAGTAATATTACTGGATGAGGTGGAGCGTGATAGTAAGGATTATTAACATGGCCGAGGTTTGCATTATGTGCTAAAGCCAAAAGCTAAGGCAAATAACAAACAACAAGGTATCGATAATTCTCAATATCATGCTAACAGTAAATTTCTTGTTTTATTAAATGCATGTTATAATGTACAAAGGCAGGTTCACACTATAAGGTGTGTGACATGCCTAGTTTCACACAAAAAGGCTGATGCTGTGACCAGTGTCCCTGACCTGTGTCCCTGACCAGTGTCTCTGTGACCTGGCGCACATTCAAAAATGCTTGATATTCCTGTGTCAGGTCACGGGGACAAAAACATTTTCAGTGTCAGCCCATGTACACTGCCAGGCCTCCTGTCCCTCAAAGTAAGACAATGGGAAAGCTTGGTAACTCTTCCCATAAACAAATTGTCGTCTAAACCCAGCAGCTTGTCTCCCAAGCAGTCAGGTCTCGACTTTCAGGAAAAAACCTTGGGGCCAGTTGGCCCCTAAGTTTTCAGATTTGGTCGCCAGCACAAGTATTTTAGTTGACCAAGCGTGAAAATTTAGTCGCCAGCGAAAAAAATCTAGTCGCATTGGCGACCCCAGTGGTCGCAACATTGAGCTCTGGCAGTGTTCATGTTAAGCCAGCTAATTGCAGGGACTTAATTATTGTCCATGTACAACATAAGTTGTTGTCTAGCTACATACAGTGTGTCATAACGTTAGGCAAAAGTTAGGCATAATGTGCTTATGTTGAAACGTCTGATCAGAAACAAATTAAATGTTGGTCCTCACCTGTGACATACAGCATTGCTGATTTAAATTTATAGCCTCCTGGTTTGAAAAACTGAATGTTAACAGATGTGCGACATTCATATGAACCAGCTTGTGCCACAGAAACAGCTGGTACCTGAATACTGCTAATGTTGTAGCCCCCAGAGTTGCTGTATGTGATGTATCTTAAAGGGACTTTAACTTTGTCTCTGAACCATTCTACACTTTTGAAGAAGTTTCCTTTTACTTTACATGCAAAGGTTGCACTCTCTCCTTCACGGATGGCTATAGTCTGTGGGTCTATTAAAATGTCTATAATCTTTCCTGTGAACAAAAAAGAACAATTTTAAGCCACTAAAAGTACGAATCAATTTGCATCATCACAATTTCTAGATCTATTGGATTTAATTGTAATGTCTTACTGTTTGGGTGATGAAATGGTACATCCAAAGTTACATTTATGATCATGAAAATGGAGTAACAGTGGAGAAAAACCTCTCGAAGCAGAGTAGAGAACCAACAAACTAAACCCACTTATGATGCCGAGTCTGGAAATTGAACCCAAGACACATTGGCGGGAGGTGAGTGCTCTCACCACTGCACCAACCCTGCTTCCCAAATTGACCCTATAAAGACTTTATCAAGTGTAAAGTGTAACACAAGGGTCACGGTTTGAGCCCTTTTGGAGTTTTCAATGATGTTTCCTGATGAAAGAATCAAAACCAAATACCCATGAGTGGTTATCCATTTTCAAAGTTCAGTGGCTCATGGCCACTTTGATTTTAATTTTTGAGCAAACTCATCCACTATCAGCCTTTTAATTGATTAACTGTTTGAACATACCAATCAACCAAAAATTGGCTGATTGATGTGTTTAAACAATCTATCAATCAAGTTATGATCTACCTATCAATGTTTTTTCCTAACTTGTCCAGCTATAGAAACATGAGTTACATATTGAACCTGCACACCCATAAAACCTGCACCCATCCACTGACACCATTACCATGATGATGCTCAATTTATTGAATCAGTTTTGCATTCATGGGAGTTAATAAGTGCCCTCCCTTGCTTTCTGTGAGGAAACTTTGTTGCGATGATGTAATCTACACCTGCACAGCATTTCTAATTTAATCTATTTAAAGTTTTAAATTAATTTAAGCACCTACAGAGCATATATATAATGCTCACAAGAATCTTCAACTGAGTAGGATGTGGGCACACCAGGAAGAGGAAGATGAAGACATATGGAAGGTTAACTTTTAAAAGTCAACTAAGAGTCTATATACACCAGATTACTTTGTTAGTGATTCCAGGGATTATATCTTCATCAACCAATTTGTATGCAGCAAAATATCAATTCATTTACATACTACACACTGCACCTCTTAGTAAATGAGTTTGAGTTTGTAAGTTATGGACCAAGTTTTTTCCTGTTCACCTATGGCCCCAACATGACCTGTGTGGGCCATACATGTAAATCAACGGGAAAAAGCAAGGGTCTGTAACTTACAGTAGGGACTGAGAAAAAGAGGTTAGTAATTTTAAGATATTTATTATAAATTATGTCCGAGGTTAATCGGGCATGCAGGAAAGCTAACTTTCAAATTTAGCAGGTAGAATAAAGCCCACAAAATTGACTAATCACAGCGTGCGTACTACGCTGTAACTGAGAGATATAATAATACATTGTAATAGTTACATCATACATAGAATGGTACTACATAGCTTCTGAGTGGCTAAAATTAACATTGAAATATGTTGGTTGATTCTCACTGAATTACAGAGAGCATCCTGTAAATGCAGTCGTTACCTTGTGAGCGATAGTTATATGGATACAAACTGTCTGTGGTTAGAACCCATGATTTAACTTTACATTTGTATTTGCCTCTATCAGAATTTGAGACATTATTAATGGTGAATATCTGCCCACTCTGGGTAACTTTGTTCCCATCTGGAACTCTTGGCACTTCTTCTTTTTTGCCACCTTTGGTTAATTCTTGAAGCAAAGACACTTCAGCCAAGGAGTCATTCAGTTGGCATTTTATATCCACAGAGTAGCCTTTAATAACAACTAGGGTCTCTCGCTTTTTGATTAGTCTTGGCTCATATTCGAATTCCCCTGCAAGGAATAAAAACAAAACCATTATTGTACCAGGAAAAAAAAAATGATTTAAAGTGTACAGTACCTTACTTTTCAGATCTCTGACTGTGGTGTGCATGTGTGTTGTGTGTGTGTAGTGCAGTTGTAAAGATTTCAAAACAGTATAAAGGGAGTTAACTATTAAGGTCAAAATGCCATTTGTATTTTGACCAATTGACACAAGGAATTAGATAACTGATTCATTAGCTTGTGCTTTGAAGCTTCTTCCGATGTGCATGGTCAGAGTTTTCTGTTTAATTTAATTGCAAAGTCAGGCATTCATTCATTTTTGGATGCCCTTTGTCTGGCATGAGTTACTGGCTTGTTAAAATTTTGTTATTTTCAGGGTGTTGACTATTTTCTTATAATTTAAATACAGTGTAAACTGAACTTGACCTGTTAGCTCAGCTAATGAAGTACTTTAAACCAGAGAATGTTAAAGCTTACAGAACCACCTTTAATTAATTGTTTGATTGCTATCCTAAATCTCTATGTACTTCCACGGCGCTTCTTTGCTGTGTAGTACTCTGAATGATTGGTCAATTGCATGAAAAGTATGCAAATTAACCAAAATTGGATGCATTTAATATAATTCACTTCAACTGTAAGTATTTCACATTCACAGCAACTGTAAGTGTTTCTGCATTTTGATAATCTGTACATGCATATGTACAAATGTTAATTTAAAATAAAAATATTGAGTAAAAGGACATGTTTAATCTGATCAAATCAAAGACAACTATTACATTCTTCACATATTCTGAAAATCAGATTATTTAAAGTTTACCCCAATGGAGAAAACTCTATTATTTCTCTGTGGGTGAACATCCTTTTCGTGAATAGTGATGACAAATGATAAAAAAGGATTATGAATAGGATATGCAGTAATTAGTGGCTTTCTACACTTTCACAGACAATCTAACCCTATGACTGTAAAATATTAGGTCTTCATGCTTTGTTTTGTTGTTTTTATAAATAAAGGTGTCCTCACAACAACAACAAAAAAAAAAAGAAAAGGAAAAAGCAGAGCTGTGATGACAATTAAATTTAAATTAGGAACGATCATGACATCAACTCAAATTTTTGAAATGAATAACTTTTGTAAACATTGTTGATAATGTATTTTGCATTAAAGCAACTGATTATTCTGAGCAGTGACTTTCAGGTGGTGATATCTGTTAATAATAATTATTCTGTGCACATACAAGGGATGTAGGGATTAAAATGAGGGATCAAAACCTACAATTACCGGTAGCCAACACCAACAAAAAGACATACAGTATCCTACAAAATTGAAAGAAAAATAATGAAAAAAAAAGACATTTAAGTTTGGCTTGAGTTCTCAATCACGTTGCTATTCATGTCAGTTAAAAACAATTTACTGCATATATTAATTAAAGAGCCCCCAAGGATTGAAGAGTTTCAATTACTAAGCTTTGAAAAAAATAACAACAAGGGTACAAAAAATAAGTCACTGAAAAAATTTTACTATTCAAGTTATATAATACAGTGTATTATTATTCTAAGTACCTTATAACCTCAGGTGTAGGCAAAACAGTGCTGCCACATTATGCTCAAATAAATATAAAACATTGGCTCAATACTAGATCTTGAAAAATTCCCTAGTTTCACTTTTTGCTCAGAAAATTGGGAAATAATTAATGTTAAGATGGCAACAATGAATAAAATTTGAAACGTGACTCAAGTCGATTGTTCACCAACGTACCTTCTCTTCGTTAATATTGATGTACAGCGAAATACATGCCATTTGTCGTTTAGATCGTTAATTTGTATTTGCTTTATCCAAAATCGACTCTTAATTGAGTCTGAAGAAAATTTTAGGAATTAAACTCCGTTTACTTTTTCAAAAAAGGCTGGAAGAAATTCACATTCCTGATGTCACTGGTCGTGTGACCGTACGTGAGATGTCTAAAACTTTATCTCCAAATGTTCTTGCATATTTATGTAGAAGATATAACGGATGGAGACGTTTTCTTGATTCGTTTTCAATTTTGTGAAAACAAAAACATTACATAAATTCTGTTGTCGTTCACGGAACAATACAAATGAATAACAATTTATATATGTACCCCGAATTTTTATTAGTCTCGCCCCTTCCCTTTCTAAAGAGCTCATTAAAAAACAATGCAGTATTCGGAAACTTTCTTAAATATTTTGGTATTCTGTTAATAAAAGACTTCAAAAAAGCAGACAACAACCTCGCCTGATCCCAACCGGAAGTCGATTTATTCGATCGAAAGTAAATCAGTCGCGCGTGAAGATGAAGCATTTCAGTTCATCCGAGGTTCTTCGAGCTTCCTCGCTAATAACGCAGTGCTCGTTATCATGGGTACCATCACGTTATTTTCAGCTGCTCTAGCTTTCATATGCTAAACATAGACATGAACAGCGATAATGAGCGATAAGAATTCAAGCTTCTCTTAATTAACCGAGTGTGATGTTGTGCTTATATACTAGTCTGTTTGAAAACGTATTTTACATCTAAGTTAGCATTTGCCACCCCATTTTCGAGTTTGTCCCATTGAACATAAATAATGTAACATCATGAAGGCTTAATAACTCCTTCAGGCAAGTTTTGAGCATTCTGCCCGCTTTTATCCTAACAATTTTACAGAAGATTTCCTAGGATTGTGAAATCTATAATTTATCTCTTCGAATTCAACTTACGTCAGTGATTATCATGGAGTCAAATAGTGGAAATGAATCTGCAACTCTAAAATGAGATAATGTGATGCGAGATAGAAACAGCTGTTAAACTCACAAGTAGTTCAACATAATGAATAATAAAATAAATTAAAACTATGACTGAATCTTGAAATTTGTAACCCACAACCGTGTCAATTTCGTTACAATTTCAAGATAAAATTATATACGTCGAAAACCCGAAATATTAAAAATATCCCGGTCGAAACGGCCTTTGGCACGTTAATAATGACAGAGAAGTACTGTAGAAAGCATTTATGGGCTTCTGACTATTTAACTTAATTTTCAATGACAGTGTATGAATAATATAATAGCTCTTAGTGTAACCTGGACATCTAACAAAATGCGAGAGGTCCGTTAGCAATTTACAACATTCTCTCACTCCAATCCCTGCACTGGTCTCGCTGGATATAACTACAGAACGAGTCTCCTCAGAACGTTGAAGAATGAATGAATATACGTACGCTCACCTAATGACGGGCTAAGGACAACCAAAACAAATAGGAGCGATGAAATCTGCAACCATGAACGTGCCATCCAGAAAATTGCACCTACGAGCAGCTAATTCCGTGTTTTGCGTTCCAATTTAATCCCTTTTGGTGTCTGTTAGAAGTTTGAAACAGTCAGTGACTCTTTTCCCAAACTTTAGAACTGTTGTTGAAGATTCACAATGCTTTGCATTGACTCGCTGCCACGACCCGGAGATTGAGATAATGCGAGCGCACATGAAAACTGCATCACTTGTGAGCTGTTCCGGCAAACAATGGAGGCACTCAAACGGAAATAATGGGTGTGGACGGAAACACACGTAAGTAAACACGTCACCCGAGCCAAGATATGTGACAATATTGACGGGAGGGGGTACAGCGAAAAAAAACATTTCTACTTTCAAACCTCTTCACGATACCAAGAACGCATTAAGAATGTGAAGTTTAGACGGGCTTATGAAATGAACAAAGTCTTGGTTCGTGCAAAATTTTAAGACCTGATTAATTTAGCGGGTGACAACCGCAGTCGTTTGGAATATTATTTACACCTCCCTCCCTCGAAACATGTTGCCTGTCGCGCAACTCGAGAGTTGTGGATTTTTCGAGCATACGATCCTCTATCGCGTACTTTAAGGTGAGAACGAAGGTAAAACCGAGATTGTCTGACCTGTTAAATTCTACGAATTAGATCACGAATTCTATCTGCGCTATCTCTGAGTTCAAAGATAATTACACGTTCCTAAAGAACCTAAAACGGATGCTGGTAGAAACTGACATCCTTTTAAGCTTTATGAGCTTTTGAAATGCAAACAAAAGAACAATGGCTAGCCACCACTCACTTATGAGAGGGAGACCGTGAGAGGCGGTGCCTAATCAGATTTGTATATCTTTTTAAATTTTACTTTTGAGAGGTTTACTGCTCGGGGATGAGAAAGGGGATGCCGAGTTAATAGAAAAGTCATTGTCAATGAAGACGTACTGCTTAGAACTGAGCCGGTTATTCCTGAGTTATATCACGAGGAAACATTTAGGACACGGTTTGGACTTCCGGCTAAAATTAGTCGGTGAGTATACAATCCAAATATGTTGTTGTGCTGCAGACGATTGATTAACGTCCCGCCCTCTTCGCTGACCTAAACTACGCATGTGAGGTAAGGAATGAATTTTGGTGACAAATGATGTGGGCGAATTTATGCCCTTTTTTCTATGGTGAACCGCCAGAATTTCTCCTGATCGCCACACTTGTCCACATTTTTAATGAGAAGCAGATTTGTATTTTTGATTTGTTGCATGGTTCCTTGCACGATTATCCCCATGATAACTTAGGTGCTAATGTGTGCTTTTTAAATGAGTATCACAAATCCCTAAGACTTCTCTTTTTTTCTCGATTCCTGATTCACTGTCCAGTTTCAATATTATAGCGACTCGAAACAATTCAAGACTCACATCACAGCTACAGTTTTTTCCTCGATGGCTAATTTGCTATTCAGTTTCGATATTCTAGCGACTTTAAATAACTCGAGACTCGCATCACATGCTAAGTTAGGTTTTTGTCAGGTTATACTAAAAACGAAAAACAAGTAAGAAGACATTTCAATCCACCGGATTGTTAACTGTTATAATTTTTCCAGGCAAGTGGTTGTTTCCCCAATACTAATTGCCATGAAAAGTTTCAAAAAGCCGTTCACAATTTGCTGAAAAGGAAGGTAATTTGACTTCCTTTATTTGTCTTTGACACTGACCTTTCAAGAAATTACGGGTTATTCCTTAGCTATAAATTAAACTTGAGTTTCTCTGTCAGCTATTACAATGTTGGCTCACTTTATGGGCTTCTCTCTCTAAACTGACAGTTTAAACAAAAAAGTTAAAAAAAAAAAGAAAGAAAACGAGTCACGTGCATATGTAATTTGAACTGGTTCAGTTTTACCGTCGAGCTTGGGAACTCGTTTTCGGATTCCATCCAAGGTATAATTTGAACAACAGGCGTGCGCTCATGCGTTGTCAATCGAAAATGTGGGTAATTCTTTAAGTAGCCACTTTATTTTTCTCATGTTTTTGCAATTCGAAAGTCAAACAACCGATATCACAGCCTCGGCTGGTGAACTGTTAAGGTGATAAACCGGACCAGGGGCCAGCACAGTACAATTTTTTCAGAAATGCGGAATGGCATGCTTTTTCCGCTACTAAAATTCGTGTTGATGCCCTCAGAATGCTTTGAGATCAAATTGTCTCGAGCTGTTTTTCTCTCGCTTCATACTGCGTCGTAGAGCCTGCACAGCTGCTTCACAGTAGTCATTATTTAGTCGGATCCCTGATCGGTGATAACCGCAACTTAATCGTATCAGCCCAAACGATTATCCGTCGTGACGACAGTAAAATTCGTAGTATTTCACAGTCGACTGTCGTGACTCTAATGAGGCTGCCAGATCACGAGATTCCTCTGTTTCCAAAAATGAGTATTTTGAGAACGGCTTCGCATTTTTTCCATTTTCAAGCACTGAAATTACAATCTCCTACGCAGACATTTTCAGACAGAATTTCTAGCCTTGCTGCTCCCAAAGTGAAGGCGTCCTTCCGAGGAAGAGGAAATCCACTTCCTGCTTAAATATTGTCTCTGCAAGCTCACTTGTGATATATATACTTAGCTGCTAACCTGTAAAATAACAACTTCTTTATTAGAGCATATCCATTACAGACACTGATACAGAGATATTTGACGGAGATGAAGTGTGAAAGCTATGTGGGAGGGTCAAACCAGAACTGATATTTGTGCCAATTGAAATTTCCGACTACATGTAATTTAAAAAAAAAATATGACTGATAACGTGAAACTGTAAGCAAAAAAGACTTTCCATAGGCTGTTTTGAACAGAGGGTGAGTTCTTAGTCTATTCTAGTCTCGGTTTCGAAACTAAGAAACAGTCTAGTTGTGACTCAAGGTGTTATAATTCGCGTAAACACATAACAAAAGATAACATTTGCCCCCTCTTAAGCTAAAGCTGATATTGGACCTCCCTTTGCGCCTATCACTTCTGACATAATAATAAGTTGAGATCATGATGCATGGCTTGCCAAAATAAGAACTACCTATACAGTTCACCTAAATTAATAACAAAAGAGAGGGTTCGCCCCTCTTAAGCTTAAGAGCTGATATTGGACCTCTCTTTTGTTCTTTTCATTCCTGTTTATGTCATGGGAACTAAGATCATGATGCATGACTGGACAAAATTAGAAATGCAACTGATTGAAATATTTTTCTTGGCGGGGCTGAAGCAAAGTGACGAGATCCGAGTGTTGTTAGGAGGACGATTTTTTAGCACTGTGTTAGACCAGGTAGATTACCTGCTAACATCTGACTCGATTGTTTCCATTTTCCCTGGTGCCTCCCTAATTCCACCATTTGTGGTTTAAACAATGTTTTACTTCAGGTTATCCTGAAACTCGATCCGCACTGAAAATTATTTAACCACCGCCGGGCAACAAAAAGGTGTTTGTATTACTTTTCAGGAAAGAGAGATGTTTTTGGGCATGAGAAAGTGGTGGAGATAAGAAAGTGCTCTTCTGGAGACTCAGTGTAAACAAAACTCCAGACATTAGTAAAACAACAATAACCATTCAGTTTCTTTTATGGGTGCTAGGCATCCTCTTTCTCCTCTTTATTTTTATGCGGTGATAACATTGCAAGCAGCATCCCGTAGTTTCTTTTTCTAATTTCTATCTATATCTGCTGGTATGACAGGGAGGTCGGCCGACAAAACTGTTGCTATTGACACGTCATTATTGTCACGCACCGCGATTTATTGGCCCCCATAAGGACCAATGACGCAAAAATTCGTAGAAAATTTGCGTTACATCCGGTTGACGTCATTAATGGTTTGGCTGGTTGCTCTTGATATGACTGAACCGTCTTTTTAAAAAGACTTGGAAAGGAAAGCAGCGGTTACTGGGGAAAAAGATAATAGTACTTCCTCAAACCTCAAATGTCATTTACAACGGCAGTGGTCAACAAACATGCAAATGTTTCTCGGAGAACTGAATAATGGAATCCTTTCAAATGAATCAAGAGATAAAATGATAAAAATTGAATGAAATAACAAAAACAATATTTTTTCTCGAAAGGTTACAGTTCCGGATAGAAACAGGTCTTATCGCAAGCGCTCGGAGCTTGAAGTGCGCACATGAAACGCCGGCAAAAATGGTAATTTATATCACTCAAAATGATGAGTCTGCTGTCAAGGACATCACTTCGAGGAGATCAGTGAAAACTCACAGGAGACTAATTGGAAAGTTTAAAAGTGTTTTGGAGTAGCCCAGAAGAAACTATTTTAAGCCCAAAATAAGGAACTTAAACTAGCAATCGTGGGGGCTGGAACGGGTAACGAACTGACATGAAATTTTACCCTTAGGCTCTGAATAAACGAACTTCGATTACATACTTTGCTTGCTTGATTTCTTGCGACCGCTGCAATCGCCGAGATAGAAAAATTTCTTTCTCGGCGATCGTGGCGATCTCAGCGATCAAAATTTTCCAAATGGCCTTAAATTAAGCGGACATGCAGATTAAATCGATCGCTGAATTTTGGTTTTGGCAGCGATCGTTCGTCTCCTTTTTTTTCCGCGATCGCAGCGACTGCAACGATCGTGGCTACCGTTAGCGATCATATGGTAACCAGACAAAAGCCGCGATGGCAACACACCTTTTCCGACTGTGGAGAATCACGTGAACGGGCGAATGTTACCATTGATGATCACGTTAAAGCATTGGAGCGTTTGTAATCTATTCAACTACAATACTTATCCTTTGCACAGTTCATTTTGGGGGCCGGGGTCAGGTTTAGAGCAGGTAAGCGGATCTGGATTCGCCTCTGTTTAATTTTTTCGAGCACAATATGTGGGAAGTGGAGCCAAATTGTAAATTGAAGTACCGTGAGATCAGTTTTTTCGGCAGAGATGGATAACAGAAATACATTGATTGGTTTGGTTCCGGAAAAGGCCGGGTTTGATGTTCTCGTACCCAGGTATTTTCTTGTTACACGGGATCTGGATACCAGGAGATCTGGATACGAGAGAAGATGTTTCGGGTGTGGTGTATTCTCTGCGTTTACGATGTGTCGCTATGAGGACCTGCGACGTATACCAAGTCTATGTTTTTCTTAATTTGTCTTACAGGCCTTTCTCTCTACTAACTTTTTCAGCTAACTGGGAAAAACTAGCTAATAACCCAAGTATTTCATTGTGTGTGAACTGAAAGCAATTGTAGATTATGCGCGCGCCAAAGAGGTGTATCTGTGGTTAGCAGTCATTGTCTTGACTCCACCACAAGTGGTTCATTGTTACCATCATTACTGCCATTCCACTGCTGCCTTTCTTGGGACTGGCGTCTTGTTATGTAAACAACCAATCATTCAAGCCTCTCCTTGACGATTTTCTTTTTACCGCAACCGGAGGAATGTACGATTTTGGCGTGACAGCGCTGTAATATAATAAGGCTTTTTTTGCACTTTGTTAGCTACACTTTAAAATGCCAGAGTAGTGGTTTTTTCCACTGAGGACATATGACATTCTCGTCCCCAAAGGCCGCGATTCTTTCTGTCAGCACCAAGAATAACGACTTCTGGCCGAAATATGCGCAGTCGCAGTGAAGGTGCATTTTTGTAATCGTTTGCAACCACGTTTGTTTCAAAATTCTGAGTTTGCGTAGAAGAGCCGGAAGTCTGTGATTCACGGACTTCCCGGTTTGGAACCAGCCAGAGGTCGTTCTTCTTGGTGCTGACCGAAAGAATCGCGGCCTGTGGGGACGAGAATGGACATATGAGTATTTTATAATAAACGTATAGCCGCTGCTGTATTGGTAATATGTATACAGTATCATGACAATCCACCGAAGTTGCCGTTCCTCTTTCCAGATTTACACCCTGTCTTCACCAACCCCTCTTACGACTACTCAAACAAATTGATTATGATCTTTAACAGGAAAGTATTTGAAACACTTAATAAAATGAATGATTTTTTTTCCTTTTCGATTCACCCTATCAGTGACAGTAACAAGCAGCAACAATAATAACATTTTTTCATTAACATAGATGCTTAAGACTTTTTAAAGGAGGATTACTTTCTACCAAAGATGTTCACTCCATTTTTGGAGTTAACTAAGTTCAGTCAATCCTTTGAAGATTCATGTAACGTGGTAATACGGCTGTTGCCAATTGCTGCGGGATCGGAAATTTATTCTTCCAATAGCAACCTCAAGTCAAAACAAATCGTGTTTTAATTTGTCAGTGTGCTATTTTTGCAGTTTTCGTCGTACTCTGCAGAGGTGGATGCAGGGGAGGGGGCCAGGAGGCCTCCTCAGTTTTGGAATAAAGCCGAGAACCGCAGGGCCTAGCCGTCAAATTAAAAACCGTCAAAGGGCCAAAAAGTAATGAGAACGCCCTCCCCACCTCTTATTTATAGGTCTGGATCGACCATTGTTCTGTACGTAGTTACGAGAACTAGAACGGCCGACCAAAGTGGAACCAGTCGGTTCCGCTTTGGACGGCCGTTCTTGTAACCACGTACGTATACAGAACATTAATCAGCTTTTCTTGCCAACTCTTTTTACTTTTCGTTTCATTTCGCCTTAATAACATCATCAGCAACAACAAACTAATGGCTAAGCTAAAATATGGTCAGTGTTAATGTCAATAAACTCTTGCCTTGAGCTTGTCCCATTTGTTTACACCGATGACTTGAATTTAAACTTTGTAGGACATATCAGATAATGTGTAGAGTTAGTATTTCGCACTACGTTGAAAAAAGGCCAGTTTCTAGCATGTATGCGACTGGCTTCATTCAGATTGTCTTTTCTCTCTTCTCGGTGAAAAGCTTTAAAAAATAGGCTAAAAATAAGGAAACTCTAGACCGCAGGTAACACTGATTGTATTTCGCTTGTATTGCTCTAACAAAATCAGTTTCCAGAAACTCCGTGTGTTATAAGTGAATGGTGCATTTACTTTGTTTTGGCACCATGTTTCCAACCTCCCTCTCAGTCATGATAATTAATCATACCAAACTTGTACCTGTTTTTCGGGTTTGGTCACAGGTGGTATGACATTGTACTAATCAAACTTCATTGAGCAAGATTTCGTAAACGATTTTTCGTACTCCTTTTTCAGCAAACTAGACACGACCCTAAACAAAACAATCGACTATTAAAATGTTTCATGGATAGCTTTGGTTGCCTGGCAATATCGTTTCGCGGAAAAAAAGGATGATCAACTTCGTTAATTCGTAGCCATAAGTTGCTATCCTTTGCTTGTGTTTTCGCCAAGGGACTATTGAATTACAGGTACAACGCGATCAAGCATAAACACCCTATCAAAATCTCAAGCGACTCGCGGGCCAATCCTTATAAATTCGGCTGGCGAAATGCTTTATCGGTCTGTCAACTTCTGGTTGTTGGACATCACTGCCAGTCTGCTGGTTTTCATTAGCGCTTGGTATGGGAAAAAAACCCGGCGCTCACAAAATCCGTCTGAGGTTACCGGAGAGGTACCTTCCCCAGCGGGCAAAGATGGAGGACCAGGTAATCAAATGATAAAATCACATCTTGGGGCGACCTTCCAGCGCTTGTTCGTATACACCGCTTATTTTGCTCTGATGGCCGTATCAGTGATCCTTTTACAGTCTTACACATATCTTATGATCTTTGTGCAGCACATCACAGTTATTTTCTGCATTTTAACGGCATTTCTTCAATGGTGTCGACCTCACGTAGCTGTTTGCGTGGGGGCTGTGTTTTCGATAACTTGGATTGCTAGCGCCTCAACGACGTTTCGTTGGATCTTAAATGACGGGCTCATCGCTTTGTTTTCCCTGCTGGTCAGCCATGTGCACTTTAAAAACTTTCCGTCCTTGCAAATGTTCCTTTGGATTGCACTTTTATATGATATCTACTTAGTAAAAACAATATTCAAAGGTTATCCTTCTATGTTCAGTGCGGGGGATTGCAAAACACTGCTGTGCAATGCACTAGAAATCAATAACGAATGGGAACTTCCAACTATATTCACCTTTAAGTTTGGCCCGCGCGAAGGACACGTATTTCTTGGAGCTGGAGACATCATGATAGGCTGCCTTGTCGCTAACTTTTCTCAGATATTCTTCAAGTCTCCATGGTATTTATTTGGGACTGTACTGAGCTTTGCATTGGCCATCGCATTATTGAACTGGGTTGAAGATGAACCGTATCCAGCACTGCTTACTATTGTTCCCTTGTGCACTTGTCAATTAGTGGTCTCGGCCTTTTGGTCGCATAAAGCAAGGAAACTCTTTTCTTTCTCTCGTTTGGAGAACGGGGAGAAAGACAGGGAAACCTGGGTGGAAATTTAACACCACTCTCTTGGCATAAGGGACGGACCATCAGAAAATGATTGGGGGAGTGGGGGTGGGGAATTTTCAGATTACATGATCTTTCTTCGTCCAATGCTTGTTCAGGACTTTTGTTGCAGGTGCACGACTTTTTTTTGGCTTCTTCTTTGTACGATTTTTTTATTGTCTTTCTACCTTGCACGAATTTTTTTAGATTTTTTCGAACTCTTACATCCCCCCCCCCCCGCCCTCCCCATCACTTTTATCATGGGTCGTCTCTAAAAGCGCAAGAAACTGCCCCCAACGGGGTCCAGCGGACGTGGTGGTTGTACTACATTCGCAAAGCATCATTTTCCTACATTTGCAAGATGGCGACATCTGTCCGACTGTACGTCAGTTCGTAGATCATAATCAAAAAGTTTTTGTTAGAGATTCATAATTGTGGGAATACGATTTTTACAGCCAATAAAAGCGGTTAAAGCTTTAATTCGGTATCAGTAAAGGTGTTACAATAGCTATGTGTTATACCTGTCAACTTTGGCTAGCCTATCAGCTTAAAAGAGGCTAGCATTTTGAATTTGGACAGTTAATATTAAAAGCGCTTAGTCTACACGCTGCTGTGTGGTTCACCTGTACGAGCTAAATATACTGGATGTGATATCATTAGTGCTATCAAGTGACTTACAACCTGAACAGAACCCAAGAGAGACCAACATGTGTCAGTCTAGTTTTATGGTCTCTTATTTTTACATGAGCTCTGATACCTTTGTTCTTTTCGGGGTGGCGGGGAAGATAAAGGCACATAACTCCCAAATCAACTATCTGAAAAGCTGGGTAAGGCTTTGATTGTTTTAAGGGAAGAGCGGAGCTCCGGATCAGCTAATGAAAATGCGAGGGATCATGTATTAAATACAGAGGGATAAGTCACCTATTCCCCTTGCATATAAATACATAATCCCCTCGCATTTTCATTAGCTTTTCACGAAGAACAATTTTACAAATGTTTACATGCGGAACTGATCGGCTACAACCACTGAAATTAAACTGGTGAGGCGTTCCGTTTTTTAACCCAGTCATCCCAAACTCGTGTACTCCATGTAATTGACCTCTTTGTATTTTGTGGTATTCTTGTTAATACCAGCAGTGCCAGCGTGGAATGTTGAAAACAAAAGAAAGGTGAAAGTAGAGGCATTTTTCTTCATTGTAGTTTTGCATCCCTTGAGGAATCCTCAACAATGTAAAAATAAGCCGTTTATCGGCCTTCAGCTCGGGGTTATGTAATTTATTCCCCTCAGGCAACTTACGAGAGGAATTATTCACATAACATTTCGCTTCAGGCCGATAACCCTTACATAACACAGAAATGAATAGTGCTTTTCGCACGTTCTGATTGGTTGACTCGGAGGTGATCAGCAAAGTACTACTTGGATTCATTAAAGTAACTCAGACGATATTTTTAATTAGTATCTACAACACAAGCGAATAGTGCTTCTCGCGCGTTCTGATTTGTTAACTTGGAGGTGATTAGCAAAGTACCATTCACTTCCGAGCAGCCGATGAGAAACAAAACGGCCTCCCGTTTCAGTTTCCGAAGAGGAAATTATTTGAATAAACGCTAGTTATTCAGCTTGTGTAGTGCATACTAAAACAATTATTTTACCACAACTGCCAGTAATCTCGCAATCTGATTGGCTAATTTGCCGTTGTCGATAAGAGTCTAGACAACGCTGCACGCGTCAACTTGTCACGCAATGCCTTTTTCATCTTTCGCGCTCTGAAGTAATTAAACAGTTCTTTGACGCCGATATTGTGGTAAAAAACAAATCGAATGTGGTTTAGCGTTGTCTGTACTCTTATCGACAACGACGTTCGTCATCACAGAGGTCAAAATGTTGTCGACTCACGAGGCGCAGTTGAAGTTGATCGAAACTTGCAGTTTCCTGATGGTCGCTTCGCCGGATTCAGATCTTGTGGTAGCTTAATAGCCAATCAGAAACGCTCATTTTGGGGAATAAACCAATCAGATTGCGAGAAAGTTATAGACAACGCTTGCTCTTTCTTTGTGTCACGATCTTGGTCACGCTCTGAAAAATACATTTTCTTTGACTTGACTTCTTTGATTTGTTGTGGACTCACTCGGCTGCGCCTCGTGAGTCCACAACATTTTGACCACTGTGATGACGCATACTCGTTGTCGATAAGAGTACAGACAACGCTAAACCACATTAGATTTGTTAATTCACCTCCACTATTCATCTCCACTTCGGTGAATAATTGTTAACAGGCCCGCGGTAGGGAGAGGGGCGGAGGCCCAAGCCCCCCAACCAGAATTTTTGGAATCTGACACCACGACGGTGAGGGTAGTATCCAAAACGTGCGAGGAATGTGCAGAGTTGATGTATTGCTTAGTAAACCTATTGCTTTGATATTTTCCTTGCCGTTGCAGTCACCGTGTCATCTTAACTGACTAATGTTTACGACCTACGACTGGGGAGGGGGGAGGGGGGGGGGGGGGGCGGAGTGAAGTTTTGCTTGGTCAATTATGTTAGCCTTGCTATAGCCCTGATTAATTATAGAAGATGTGGTGTAAAAGTTGAATTTAGTAGTAAGTAACCTTCCTTTGGAACTAGGCTTTTTTGCAACTAGAAACAATTTTACTTCACTTCTTGTTCTGGAGATTGCTGAAAATGAGTACGCGCATTTTGAATCTCCACGAGCGCTTTCTGAAGTGCAAATGCACAACGTTCCTCAAGCTCTGTTGTCATGGGACTTTCAAAGGCCTGAAGGATGTGAGACAAAATCCTGAACAGCTTGCTGGGACCCTGAATGGGACTTGCCAACTTTCTCTTTAATGGGGAACTGTTCCCAGTCTTCTGTCTATTTCTAAACTTTGTTTCGAGTTTGGCTTGATTATGTGTCAACCTGCTTGATTGAGGACCCAGTACAGCACAGTCGGTATTGAATGAAGTGGTATGAGCACTGGGACTGTTGATTGGCTGAATGCTGTTACTTACGACGTCAGTTGTGTCGGGCACAACGCTGGAGTCAGCATTACAAATGTCCAGCTGATGATTTTGTAGAGAAGCCGAACACTGGCTCGAACGTGTCTGGGTTTTTATTTTAGGACTGAAAGTTGTCATTTCTGCAACTTGCTGGTGGTGCACCCCATTTTGAAGCAGTCTTGGCGTTTGAAGCGGCAGTGGATTTTGAAAGAAGTTAAAATCTGCGCCTAAATTATACTTTGACACAGGCGATAGCTGCTCATCCGGTATAGTGACTGCATTGTGTTCTCGGAAAGAGGGGCTGTGAGAGCTTTCTAGACCCAGAATGTGGAGCACATCGTCCAGATCTTGATCCCAGAGATGAGTAGTAGTGTTACTAGATTCAGCCAGCTGCATGGACTGATCAACACAGTTCCTATAATGAAGGGTTATGAGATGATGTATTATTGGGACATAAGATTAACCTGTTATATTCTGTTGGATTAGAAAATATTCATTAACCCCGATTAAAACAAAATAAAATGATCTGAGATTCTTAGGGCTCCTTTAGTCAGAACTGGCCAGCCAGACCAGTCCACTTGTAAAGAGCATTCTATTATTAATTAGTATAAATCTAGCAGCGTTCTATCACGAATGCCAGTCTTTGATTGGCTATGCTACTCGCTATCTATTCTGTGATAGAAAGTGAGTAGCGTTTGTCAACAAAATGGCGGCCGCTTCCTCGCGTTTTCAAAGTGTCTGCGGGGAGAATTTAGATAATTTCACTTTAGTGTTTAGTTTTGAATGACTAGTAGATTTATACTAAAACAATTAGATTATTCGCTCTCGATTTCTATGCGCGATAGAAATCTCGAGCTCATAATCTAATTGTTAATCAGAACTGTCCATTCAGATCAATTTACTTGTACTCAGTATGCAGCAGTGAAGGGTTTTTAGCGGAAACTCTCAAAAGAAGTGTATTTCATTTTCAAAATTACCAGTCAGACTGGCAGTTTTGACTTTTGGTAAGCGCCCTTAATCAGTGAACTTCAATGATGTTCATCCCTGCTAGGTGTGAACCTGTGTAAGGCTTAGTGCAAACTTGCAGAATTCAGTGCCAATAATTGCACAGTTCATTCAGTTTTATGGTCGTTCAAACAAGATACTGGCCTAGAGTTTGGGTAACCGTGAGAATATATTATTCCGTTAGCGTATCACACTCCTCTTTCCGTCATGAGCACTGCGTGGATCAGTGTCTGGCAGCTGAAGCCAAAACCTCTTGGAGGAGATTCAGAGTATTTTTTTATAGACTGCAAAACAGTTCACCCACTTGAATCTTCTTCCTCGTTTCTTTGCATTGCTTATAGCGTTGTTCTTCATACTCTGTAGCTTTAGGTTAATACATCCCGGTAACACACAATCTGATATTGAACAGTGAACATCGTGTGGGATTTCTCTAGCCCAGCTGTCAGGCAGTGGTGGTGATGGATTCATAATAGGAAACTCCTTGACTCAAACCGTTATCTAAAACACTAGAATAGTATTTAATAAGAAATTAGGACACACGGTATTTCTGACTTAAACAGTAAAGCAGTTGTTGCTGTGATCTTTCTTAACATAGATGGGCAAGAAGGAAGTTACAAAATTGTATCATGCACTTCCGCTGCAGATGTTGAAGCTTCTTCATTTTATTTTATTTTTTTTATCAAGGGGAAGTTGCACATGCTTGTGTAGCGTGCGGATGCAATTTCGAGAGCTCCGAGATTTGTGCTTAAATTTTGTGGTTAAAGTAGTAATAAGTGTCTAAACTGGTAAAGGATACAGTGCAATCGTTAAAAGCTGAAAATGACAAGCTGAAGGAAAAAGTGGAGGAGGTTTTTGCAGAGCTTAAGAAAGTTCAGGAGGACTTGAAGTCGAATCAAACTGGCGGCCATGTTGCAAGTGTCACTGACAATCCTGATGCACCGAAGTCCTTGGACTTCTAAGCAAAGAATATGACGATCTTATTAAATTTCGAGATCGAGCTTAGGAAAAAATATTTGCCCTCGAATTATTGCTGAAGGAGTTATCGACCGAAGTATCCAAAGTTTCGACGGCCATCGATCAGGTTCAAGAGTATAGTTATTCCTACAACGTCAAGCTTGTAGGCGTTCCTGAGCTGGGACCGCATGAAAATGCTTTTGATACGTCACAGCTTTGCTTAAGAATCTTTAACGGAATTGGAGTCAGGGTTTTCATTTGAGGCCGGAGGCCGGACGTTTCGTCCGGTCGTTTGCCATTCCACGTCCGGTACTTGAGATCAATATTGGCGATTTTTTTTACTACTGTAAACATTCACGTCCGGTACTTTCAGAAGTATGTCCGCTACTTTACAAAACAGTTGAAAACCCTGATTGGAGTGGAGGTAAAACTGTACGACATTGATATATCTCACCAGATTACACCACGTCATGCTACCGAAGGGAGACCTAAACCTATAATTTGCAAATTTACTCGAAGGATTACCCGTGAGGAAGTCATGGTGTCTCGAAAGGAGGTTAGTAAAATCAACCCAACAAGCATTGGCCTTCCGGAGAATGTCTCTATGGAGCATGCTGGAATTCTCGATCATTTAACTCCTCATGTTCAAGGATTTCTGTCAGATGCAAAAAAGTTCAAGGAAAGGTTCAATTATGCATTTTGCTGGGCTAAAAACTCGATAGTATGGCTGAGGGAAAATGAGGGATCTCGACCCATTGCAATCAAGACTACGGGGGATTTAGATAGTCTTATGTCTCACCAGCACTCATCAAGTTAAGAAACTATAAGTCAAGAAGCAACATTATCAACTAAGGTAAACTTAAATAAAGCTCTCTTACGCGAGCTTCCGTATAGCTCTGTAAATCTTTTATTTATTTATTTTATAATATATGTATTTAACACTGCTCGCCTCGACTAGCTTTTGCTAATGGCGGGCAGTGCCTATCTCTGTAATACTATCCTACAAATAAATAAATAAACTTGAAAACCTGAAACTAACTTCATCGTATAGGCAGTGTGACCACAAGAGCGGGAAGCTAATTACTGTAGGCCCATATGTAAAACAGCACTTAGAAAAAAAAACTATTAAAGATAGATACACTTAACGGTAACACAACGTGTTGCCATTAATTAACTCATTAAGACATAGCTTAGTTTTAAAACTTGTGATGTTTGCCACCATATCGAAGGCCACGGCAGTTCATCAGAGTATTTGACGGCATAGAATACAGTGAAAATAATAAAGGTGGTTATCGGCTTTCACAGGGAGCCCAAAAGAGAAATTGAAGCAAATATATCGGAAACTGAGCCGCTGTTTTCGATCTCCCTAACATACAGATAGTAAAGCAAACACAGTTTGATTCGAATTAAAGAGACTCACGGTTTGTTTAACAATGGTGCTCATATTTGCCACATCAGATTGACTTAGATTTCTTCAGTTGCTTTAGATTGTTTTGTTGACTACTGAAAGCAAGTGGCTACAACCTACTCTGATAAATCAGTCCTTACGTATAGTCTTTGAAATCCCTGTAATTTTGAATTTAAGAATATGAATGACAGTGAAAGAATGTCCCTCCCTATTGTCACTTTCACTTGAATTCTTCAATAGCAGCAGTTAAAAGCGTAGAAACAAGAAATGCAATGGCAACAACAGACACATGGAAGAGTCACATGGAAAGTTGGAAACTGTCTTACGATGCTTTACATACGGAAAATGGAGCACAGCAGAATTTATGCAATGCACTCTTTGGATGGAGTGAAAAGTTAGAATGACCTTGCACCGTGACATAGAACTGAATAATGTTAGTCTAAAGTTCATCTAGAACATCTAAGAAATCATCAGCATTTTGACTGAAAACTACTGAAAATATTAATTACTCATAGAATTATGTCAAAAGTTACATCAACATCTATCACAAACTGAGTGGCGGGTTTGTTTCTTATAGTCTTTAGCACTGTTTCACTAGCAAACCAGTTAGGTGATCTCACTTGAAACTGAGCTATCACCGCAAGGATGAACTAGAGAAAATCGAATGAGGAACAGGTTGTTTTAATACACTATGTAAATAGATGTTTTTATACATACCACTAAGGCCATATAAAAATGGATCAAAGCTCATTGCTTACCTCTGATCATCATCAGCACTACGTTTATACTAAAGAAATGGTGGTGAAGCTTAAGTTTATGACTGTGGAATTTCCCTAAGTTTTTTTCTTCTTTGTAATCGTTGGCAACTCGCCATCGAGATGCGGCTACGCTGTTATTGCTTACTTAATTACAATAACATATAAAAGTTCCTAGAACCGCCGATTACGGAACCACAGTTTCATGTTCCAGTACCACGAGAGAGTTGTACATTCCCACGACCAAAAATGAGCTATTTTTACAACCGGTCTCTCCTCACTTACTTTCCAAGCAATAATGTTTGTTTTGTAATTAAAATTATCTGATTAAAAACTTTGTTTTCATTGTCCATAATGTCTCTCCTTCGTGGGTACACT
The DNA here is from genome assembly GCA_948470475.1 of Galaxea fascicularis. NCBI lineage: Eukaryota > Metazoa > Cnidaria > Anthozoa > Scleractinia > Euphylliidae > Galaxea > Galaxea fascicularis. Next base: position 24,224,989 of record OX419341.1, on the reverse strand, counting down.
GTAGTATTTGCAGCCAACGTTAGTAATTAGAATCATTTACTTCCCTTATAAGTTTAATTTGTTTTCAAATGGTAGTCCAGTGTTTCTACTAATTAAATGTTTTTACTCTCTTCATTGTAAATCACTGAGTATTTTCTAAATGCTGGACGCTGTGAAAGCCGTAATTTGTTCGTCATACAAGGTTAGTTGTACTTAACAAAAATACAGAGACGTCAAGAGACGGTCTATAAATAGCAAGCCTTCCTTTTTAGCGCAGGTGCTATTCTTTTACAGCTAAATGAAGTAATCAACATCAAGAACCAAAAATCCCTGCCCCTTTTTTTCCGCGAACTTACAACATCCGCCATCAACTAGAACTTGCCAGGATCCTCAACCACTTATGTCTTACAAAGAATAATTTTTATCTGCTTTGTTAAGCACCATTCACTGGAAGCAACATGATCACTCATCACTTTAAATAACAAACAAGAATTTCCTTGTTATGTCTTGTACGATCCAATAACCGAGCTTTTGTACAATACATCAGCTAAGTAAACAGGACAAAAACGTTTGCCCTATTTCTCGGAAGAAACTGTCTCGGTGGTACGTCATTTCCGGTATTTGCACGAGGAAAGAAGGTTCTCTGAGCACGAACTCACCTTGACCGGGTATGGTATTGCAGTTATAATGCCGACTTAATGAACAGTATTTAGTCCTTCTTCTAACTCCACCTCCCCCTTCCCCTCCCCCTCGCCCCCGCCCCTTAATAAATTCCACTGGAAACATGACTTGTTCTAGTTACTGCGGGAAGAACTCGAATAAACTTCTGAACAACTTAATAGGCAGATTTCTTGCCGTATGGACTACAAAGGAAATAGAGTGGGTACGTATTAACTAATAAGGTAAAGGTACAGCCCGCTCTCCCTCATCCTCCCTCCTGGTGCAAGTTTGCCGCTAGCGATGCTAAAAACCAAGGAATCGCTGAGAAATTACAGTTGTTCCTGCTCTTTTGGTATTTACTTTCGTTTCGTTTAACTACTTGGAGTATGTTAGAGTCAGGTGTCACTAATTTCGATTTTAACTTCATGGCCGTTTTGTGACTTCTTTTATTAACTTTGGTCTCAAACAAGACGTGAAGTTTTGAATCAAGAAATTTCCCACGGGAAAATTAAAAGGCTCTTTCGCCTCATTCTGACACGTACAGAAATCGATATGATGAATTTGGGCACTTTTAAACACTAATTCCATTGTTTTCGTCTGTCAAGTTCCATTAGCTTATTTAGTAATATACGTACTTCATGTTTACTGAAGGATTATAGCATGGAAGGAAAACCACTTTACACTGACTTTACGAGTTGATTCAGTACAGCTTAGCCGATAGCAATGGTAGTCTTTACACTAGGCTGTTAAGTAAGACTTAAGAGCTGCTAAGTTTTACTTTACCAAAATATGTGTGCGAAGGCCTAATTAAAATCTCAAGTTCCTTTACTTTGCGTTGAGACGATTCAAGAAAGTTTCAAGTGACTTGAAAACCATGACCGACTTAGCCAACTTGCGGTTTCTTGAGCCTTGAGGCGGGCGAAGAATGTCAGTCACTCTTAACTAACTGCCTGAAAAAATAAACTAAAGTTATCTTTGAAGTAAAAAACATCACTTGTGTGTGAAGCGTCAAGTCACGGACATTTACTAGAAGCATAAAAAATTTACTTGACTTGAAATATTCCTCTAATAAAAAGACTACCACTGAAAAACGTTTGTGATCGAAGAGTGACTGTGATTGACAGGTCATTTGTGTATACCTGTCAACCCCCGGAGTTCCAAAATCTGGAGACGTCTCGAAATCCTCGCGTTGTAAGAATGCGTTTTACGATAATGTCCGAATACTCTCCGAGAATCACCCGAAGGCTTTCCGAATGTTCTCGATGTGACATCTTGAAAACAACGAAATTAATGAAAAAAAGAATTCGAAAGAAGCCGCGGATTTTCCCGGGAGATTTGGTGCTCTAACCTGGAGACCGGGAGATTTGATGAAAAACTTGGAGACTCCCGGTAAAACCGGGAGAGTTGACAGGTATGTTTGTGATTGAAAAGTGATTCATAGGCGATTTTACCATCCAAAGACTTTCAACTAGTGGCGAGCTCTGAGAGGAGACACTTTTATTTAATTAAACTCAGAGTGGTCCTGTCAGGCAGCTCAAAGAAGCTCAATAGGATCCCTGAGTATGCTAAACACAACAGAAATGTTCATAAAAAGGGATATAACAAAATAACAAAAGAGAAAACAATACAACCAATTTCATATGTAATATATATACTGTAATAAATAAACGATTTAACTTATTAAAAATAGCACAGCCATGATAACAAAAAGATCTCTTGGCTACTTCGGTCTCTTACAGCGGGTAAATGAAATAGGTCTCGCTGTTGTGTAATGTGAATGCTCTTATTAAAGGTACAATAATTCTTAAAATATTATGGGCAGTACCCTTTGATACAGTTCATCTCGCCCAGCACTCAATGTCGACCACTTAAGTGCGTCCATCGCAACTGATGGCTACTGTGTGTCCTAACTGCATCCTGCTTGTTTTTCTCTGTAGTACCTCTAGTGCATTAGCATTGACCTCCTCGCAACATCCCCAGACGCAGTCGCAACACCCCACAATGGGTCTTATCAAGGAGGTGTAAAATACCCTGGCGCTATGCGAAGTTATATGGCAGCAGATACGGCCAAGCATACTGATACGCCTACCTGCCTTAGTTAATTATGATCGAGATTTCACATGCTCATTCCAACTAAGACGTTCGTCGAATATTACTCCAAGATATTTAGTATTCAGTAACGCGCTAGATAGCAGCGCCGTTAACAGCAACAGAAAACGAGTCTACTAGAGAGTCTAGGTTAGGTACAAAAAAGCATGGCGGATGGCCTGTCTAATTGCATTTATAAACAAACTATTAGCGCGAAGCCAAAGTTTTCTTCCCCGTTTAGTGTGTCCTCGATAGAAGAGGCTTGAGGGGTTGAAAATAACAGTGTGGTGTCATCTGCGTACATCAACATAATACATTCAATCAAAACCTGCGGCAGATAATTCAGTTGAAGAAAAAATAGCAGCGGTCCCAGGATTAACTGTTGAGAAGCTCACCGCCACCGCTTCAGGACTAGATGGCACACTCAGAAATTCTACAACTTGGGTGCGCTTATGGCGATCGTTCCTGAACCAATCAAGCTGCCGATTCTCTATTCCTAAACTAGAAAGCTTGTTCAAAGGCATGTCGTAGTTGACGGTATCAAAAGCTTTACGCAGGTCGATGAACACTGCTCCAGTCCTCTGACCCTGGTCAATCACGGTTCCTTCGTATGTTGTCCGCAAAACACAACCCAGGGCAGCACATTAAGTGGATTGGGACTCCGAAAACTGATAAGAACTTAGGATTTGGAGGCGCTGTAGGTAGTCATATAACTGCTGGTGTCCTGCCTGCTATAAAACTTTGGAAATAGCAGGCAAGATGAATCAGTTGGACTGCCAGTTTCAAGTGCCGAAGGAGTCGCGATGAAACGATCAGTACATAACAAAGAAGCTCAGTTAAAGAAATCATGTACGAAACTCCGTGCCTGGACACGTAGTACCCGTCTCATCGCTAAGTTGGTCTTCTAGTTCTCCTTCACCAGCTGTTCATTAGCTTCGTAGAACATCTTAATGAGTTACCAAAGGGCTCAGAACAAGTCTTTTCTGCATTTGCACTTTTTTACCTTACCAACACTACAAGTTTGAATGATGAGTCTCACATACTTTGCCTATCACCAGTTGAGGAGCTCCTTTCAGCACTGTCCATAAAGGGCCTACCCCTCCCCTAACCCAACATGTTGTAATAAGTTAATAAGTTAGTGTTAATGTTGGGTTAGGGGAGGGGTAGGTGCGCAGTTGCCCAGATACTGACATTGATCCCCATCAAGACGTTCGCTTAAATGCTGATATCAAACGTTGAAAACACCGTAGAGAGCCAAAGTTCATATATTTACCAAGTCGCAAATCTGAATCTGTGCAGTGTCAAGGTTACATAAAGTCATACGAATTGATCGGAAATTTTTGAGCAACAAGGGTAAAATGTCGCGATGTTCCTAGACGTGCAAGGAAAAATATGGGAAAATTTCACTTTATTTGGATGGCTGTTGGAAACCACTCTGTAGTTTATATCGGAATTCCTACTACATGTTTTACTTTGGCACCAATGATGACAGCAAATTAATCCAATCTATATATAACAGAGACTGACATACTTCACATACCTCTAACAGTAAACACTTAATGACTGGTCCCTTGAGGAATAGTGAATTTTGATTGTTTCCCGAGAATCTCAATGTTTCCAGAAGGCTACATAAAGGGTAAAATGTCGCACCCGAAGCTTCCCGAGTTTCCCCGAGAATCTCAATGTTTCCCGAGACGAAATTTCACTGTTCCCCAAAGGACCAGTCAATAAGTGATTTGTTATATAGCAAAACAAATGGAAACAAAAACAAACCAAAGTTTGAAAAACGCGCTGAGATTCCAGCGAAAACATCAGGCCACATTCAACTGCACGCTCTGATCACGTGCAACAGCGGTCAACATTTCGCGGGTAACAGTGAACTGTTTCCCGCTGACGTCATAGTTTTCGCAATGTTGCCCGCTCATGGCATTTGGCGGGAAACAGTTTTATTGTTAAATGTCATGTGACCATGAACTAGCCAATGAATGGACGCGCTGTAGCGAGAAAGACGCCAGCAATATAACAAAGTTAAATGTTGCACGCCGAGGGACGGAAGCATCGATTATCGACTCTTTAGCTTACAAAAACATACTTCAAGATGGCGGAGCACACGAACCCCGTGCGTGTGATTTCTCATAATTCCTCTCTTATACAACATTGCTCCCTACAAGGGGTGGGCACCGTGTTTCTCCCTTTTCTCCTACTTTATAGGCCTTACATAAACAGATCGTGTCAGTTATAATGCAGTTTTCGTGCGAAGTCCTTAATACCAGCACTGGAACTATTTGTGGTTGTCTATGGCCATCGGTGGCGAGGATCTAGGAGGACATCGTTTGTGCTACTTAAAAGAGTTTCGTTAACTTTTTGAAGCATTGTCATTGTTTCGGAAAACTCGCCATAAAATAATACTCAGAGTTTCCTATTCCTTCCAAGAAATGATTTGAACTTTACCTCTCAGTTAATGTTACACGGGCCGGAAGGGCCAGTTTTTTGTACAATGGAGGGAGGCATTCTCGTTAGCGCCGGAGGCACGGGCCATATATAGGGGGTCTGGGGTATCCTCCCCCAGAGAACTTTCAAAATGGAGGCTCCGAAATGCTATTTTCAGCACAAGATTGATGAGATATGTTTTCGAAAAATCAACCTTGAACATGCATGCAAGTGTGAAAACGCAGGCGCTGTTTTCATTGCTTACAACATTGTTTTCGAGATCCTATTTAACATATTTAATTTAAAACACACGGTATATATATCCCAGTATTAGCACACTAAGCAGCACCTGCCGACGGAGGCTAAATTGAACTCTTTTAAACTTAGCCCGCCAACAGGCCAGGATACTGCGTAAACGATCCTCAGGGTCACGTGTAAAATTAATGGTTGTCAAGGGAGGGTCACTAAGACCCAGAAAATGTTTCTGTGCATACATATATGACTTTTCGACAAAACTAGCTATTGTATCTTTCTGCAAGTTTCTGTGTATGCAGTCGTCATTTTCTTCCTAAGAATTTTAGTCGCTACTAGCCGCTAGTCAAACAAGTTCCAGACCCTCTCTGTAAATTCGAATGAATGGAGAGTTTTGATGCGTTGTCAGTGTTTACCAGATACACCCTCTTTGGGCAAACCGATTTCCATAGCCAGAAATTCTATACAACATGGCTGCCTCCTAGGCTGCAAGCATGCGCAAAGGACACATATACGGATTAAATATGGCGGCAGATCATAAAGAGAATGAGGGGGAAATTATAAACTATTGCATATTATGTCCTTGTCGCCGAAAATGCAACTTTCCCCAACTTCAAAATCGATAAAGCAACGATCGAACAGCACTTCAATCGAAGGAAACGTCAGGATAAAATTATTCTAGGCAGTGCCTTTTTTGATCGAAGTAGAGTCATAAATGAACACAATATCCTCTTACTAACCTCTTAAAGTAGTGTTGACCTTCATGCCTCCCTTCGTCTTCAGAGAGAAAATAGTTTCTCCGATACGTTTTCCCAACATCCCATTCAAAAGATGTGATGTTAAGCTACCAAAAGGAATATTTTTCTCCCCAAAAAACGTCCACTAAGGCAGTGCCTTTTTTGACCGAAAAGTAGGATTTTTTGAATGAGCCATACGCTAGGTTGGAGCCATTAGTGAAGCAAAAATGCTCCGAAAACCGGTTTGTTTTCGTTCCACTTTGGAAGCCATTTTGTTTTTAGCTCGCTTTTTTGGTCAGTTGTATTCCCTGTTACAATAGGGACGCCGCTGAACATAAGAACTGACCAAATTTCGAAAAAAAGCGGGAAGAAGCCTTCGAATCGCCCTCGAGGACCCCTCGAGTGCACCAAGAGAACGATAAAGAAAGTATTTACCTTTCCCTTTAACTTGCGCTGACTCAGAACCCTTTCCACTTGATAAAAAGGGCCTGTCTTTGTCGCTGGTCGAGTCTTTAAAAATATCTGCAGTACTGACATCGTTTAAAGCCTTGTAAAATCCCTTATTTACTCTTTTACTCGATCTGGCCGCCATTTTGAATCCGCGCCCGCGAGGCAAGCCGCTTACTGTCTAGGATTTCTGGTTATGTCCGGGCCATAAAAATGGCAAACAATTGGAAGTCCCTAGAATCAAATTGACCGAGTCTAAAGAAAACAAATTCTTTGAATGAAAATCCTTAATCTGCGAATTCGCTCGCGATTTTAGCTGGCGATCAAATTCGCCGTTGACCGACTTTTAAGTCGCCTAGTGTGTCGCCTACTTTACAGTGTATGGGATGTATGGAAGAAACTCTAAAGCGTCTCCTAACATGAATAAAAGCTTTTGTAACAGCGGTTGAAACAGCAGAAGCAACGATACGACAACGTGTCTGGTATCGACGCACCAACAAGCAAGAGAAGGATACTTTACGGATAATCACTTGCGAGGTTTTATTCGAAGATCATATCGTAAACTGAAATTAATAACAATACAAAGAAAAGCTAGAAACTCAACATCTTAGAAACGTGGCATTCCGATCATTCCTTCACAAATCGCGTGTTTCCAACAGTATAAGATGTATAATAAAGCTACTACAAAAATTCAATGTATAACTAGGCAAAGCATGTATTATAACAAATCGAGCTCAAATACTAACGAATATAGAGAAATCGGCATGGAAAAATCACTGCCTTAAATTAACAACAAACATGATCTATGTCACGAGGCACCCAAGCTTAAGATACGCTGTACAAACTTCTATAAATCAATCCGTAAAACAGGAAACTGGCTTTTTAAGAGAAAGAAGGAAGCAAAAACTTACATAACAGTTCTGCTCTGCCGTAGCTTGTCCAAGAACCACGATATTCATACAACGACAACTAATCCGAACAAGTTGATCTGAACTCTACGCCAATTTCTATAATATGGATTGCGTGCTTACTAAAACAAAACGTACTTTAATTGATACAGGAACAAAGTTCCATTATTAAATTATGTTCAGGAATGTCATAAAATGCAGTAACAGCTTTGAAGGAACAGTTCGCTATGTCCTGAAAGGTAGTTCTAGTTTTAATAAGTTTCAGTGCATTGTTTATATGTCAGTGTAGCTAAATTTTAATATTTGAAATGGTCAAGAGGATTGCCAGTGCAATGCGTGATCATGATTTGCTATCCTCGATCATTATGTTCAAAATGGCAATGCGCATTTTGAATCTCTTCTAAGGCTCTTTGCATTACGCCCACACAACGTTGCTCAAGCTCTGCTGTCATGGGGCTATCAAACGCCTGAAGTATGAGAGACAAAATCCCAAACAGCCTGCTGGAACATTGTGTAGAGCCCATCAGCTTTCTCTTAACCGGAGACCTGTTCTTCGTCTTTTCTCTTTTAGGACATCTCACCTGGAGCCTTGCTTGCTTTTTTTGCCTCGAGTTTCTTTGAGCACAAAATGCAGCATAATCCATATTATATGACGTGGTATGAGCACTGGGACTGCTGATTGGCTGAATGTTGTTATGTATGGCATCAGTTATGTTAGGCACGGCCCTTGTGCCACCCGAGACAGCTTGATCGGTCCCCAGGAGCTGGTTTTTTGACTGTGAATGGGCTTTTAATCCAGAATGAGGCGTACTGTGCATCTTTCCAACATACACGGGATGCATTTGATTTTGGCAAGATAACGTTTGAGATGATTGTAGACTTTCAAAGAAGCTGGTGGCATCGCCAATGTCATACTGTGAAGCGCCGAGCGATCGTTGCTCCCTTTCATAGTCCATCTGATTAGTTTGGGTCTTTCCGCAGCTGTTTAGCCCAAGAATACTGAGAATATCGTCTAGTTCTTGATTCCACAATTGATCTGTGCTTTCACCGGCTTTGGTAAATTCCGGCTCTGTGCCTTGGCCCACGCTGCGTTTGATCAAAAGTATTTGATTTAAGTATTTATTAATTGTCGACTACCGGTTAACAGTGTGAAGAGCACTGTGTATGTTAGTGGTAGACTTACAAACTTTTCTTGGGTTTGCATACGTGATTGGTAAAGGCCGCAGCAGGCTTACACTGAAGTAAACTAAAGCTTATCAATTTGCTTTTCAGATCTTTGAGGGAAGGAAGCTATTTTTCTTATACCTTGGTGTAAATTCAGTATTCAAAATCATAGTCTGAATCATAATCGTCATCATCACATTATAGTTATATTTAATGTAATTATATCGTTATTATAATTATTGATTGTGTTTGTTATAATTATAATTAAATGATGATGATGATGATAAAATAACGAGGACAGAGAAAAGAAAATCATCTACTTGGCTTTTTTGCTTCTTTTGGGTTTTGGGTTGCCCTTCACAATGTCCTGTAGCTTCAGGTTGATACATCCTGGTAGCACACATTCCTTGTTTTTACAACTGTGGTTGTTGTTTGAGGGCATGTAACAAAAGGCATCGTTCTTGGAACAAGTACTCATTGATTTCATCCCTGAAAAAATAAACAAAAAGATCGAATGACGCCAGTTTAGGAAAACCTATCAGAAAGCCAGAAAGTGACATTTTTGTCCTTGCTGTATAAATTTATGACGATACATGATGACAGTACGTGGCAATTCATAAAGTACCAGATCGAGAACGATGATTATTATTTCATTATTGAACATTTAATAAGCAAGTAAAGTTTTATTGCAGAAAAATCGGGGACCGTCGAAACGTTCTTTTAGCGGTTTATTCTTTTCAAAATGGTCAATATTTGTTTTCCCTTTAACTCCCAAGATCTTATTATTAGATATATTATAGAGACGTTGCGTATGACGCCAATTGCGTAATTACGTTACATAAGAATAAGCCTAGTAAAGTTACAACTTGTCAACTTGTCAAACTTGATGGGGACTGGGAGTTTCACTAGATTTTAAGATTACGTGAAAGTAGCAACCACTGCGGTATCGTTGAACCTGGAGTAGGGTCAAAACCAAGAGACTAAACCACCCCAAGGATGAAATAGACCACAAGTATGATTTCATGTTGTATCATGCACTTAGGCCCGGTTCAGACGCCGTACTTCAGCCGAACCGAATCGAAATCAACTAATTAAGTTCATGTGAAGTACGGCGTCTTAATCAATTGGGAACGGCTGATTTAATTTAGATCGGCTGAGCCAATTAATCCCGCCTAACTCAGACGGGAAGAACGGCTGTAGACCGACTTTGATTCAAATGCCGTACTTCACATGAGCCGAATCAAATGCATAAATTATTTTTAATGTATTTTTCATGCTGTTTTCACATAAAAGCATGCGCAAAGGAGTGTAGGAGAAAAATGGCAGCTTGGAGGGCCGAACTTTCAAACGTAGGTGCCATGTGTAGTTACGTCACTACTACTCGATGAGGCATGACCAAAAGCAGCTCAAACGAAGAGTGACTGCACATACGGTTATCACTTGTCCTCTTCTGGTTGCAAAATAGGCTAAGACGGTTTGCATTCTTCTTTTTGCACTGTTTTCTAACATTTTGAGCTGAAGAACGGCTCTTGTTTGCAGATCTCGGCGTCTGCCATGTTTAGGGACCGGTCATTATTTAGCGGGTGGGGAGGGGAGGGGAAGGGCTACTAAACTGAGAAAAAAGTTTGGCCAAGAAGTTGTGGCCCTCCAAAATAACTCCTACCCTCGCCCCTTACTCCATTAAAAAAACCTGTGACCTCCCCTGAAAGGCATTTTTTTTAAATGGCCCTCCCCAAAGTGAGGTTAAAAAAATAGCGATCCTTCCTCCAAATATAGTAGTCTCCCCCTCCCCCCCCCCCCGCTAAATAATGAACGGTCCCATACAATTGGATTCTAGACCGTTGCCCGAATCTTAATTTTCTTCAGTGAATAAATTTCGGCCGAATAAAGTTCGGCGTCCAAACTCGTTCCCAGGACCTTTTCCTTCGCTTTGGGGGTGGAGCGGGAAAAGGCCCTGGCATCGGCCAGTCGATTCTTCTTTTTGATTGGCTAGTTGCAATTTTGTAATTTATGCAAATGTACTGCAACTTTCTTGCAAATCGCACTCCGTAATCAAAATGGCGGACAATAAGCAAGCGACCCCAACCAAGATTTTCGCCAGAAATCCTGTCTGTAGACTTTGTTCTTAATCTAAAGATAGTCGTCACGTCGTGGGGATATTCAGTAAAGCTGGTATTACTCAAGAACTCTGTCGAAAAGTGGCAATTTCCTGTGGAATAATCCTTACAGAAACCGACAATTGTGCAGGGTTTGTGTTACATTCGATCGAGAAAAATGGGGTTGGAAGGCCTACACGACTCCTGTTCGCATGTTTGACGCTTCTATCTCGGTTCTATTGATCGACTAGATTTAGCTTCTTGCTTGTTTTAAGTGGGGCAACACGATGAGTTAGAGGATAACATGATGATGATAGTGATTGAAACAACCATGTGCTTAAATGTCGCATATCATGTATTTTGATACCAAAGGTCATTTCTGGGTTTAAATTCTGCATTTATCGCCTGTTTGTCTTCACCCTTGTTGTTTCTGTTTAGCGACTGTGGTCCTTTATATGCCATCTGAAGCATTTTGTCTAGCTTTGGTTTGGCTCGTTTCATTGCGTTCAGTGACAGTACAGCCTCTCTCTTGATATCAAGGATAGGAATTCAAGCCGAATAATATGATAATCGTTATCTTGCAGTGTTTGTACATTACCGGGCCCGGTTATTTGGTTTTGTAGCAAGACGTTGTGTTTCTTTTGCGACTATTCGTCTCTTTATATTTTCTTTAGTATTGTAGCTTCTTAGAGACGGCTATGCAACACGTGAAATTGAGCGCTAATATATATATTTAGGCAAGCCTAAAAGCGGAGCTCCACAGTTCTTTCCTTATTGTATGGCATTTACCGATAAAATAAAATCAATGCCAGGACTCGAGCCAGGACTCTAGTAAGGACTTCTGTATTGTGATTATAGTTTTTACTGTTTTGCTGCAGAGCCACAGCCACCATTCAAACATGTGCTAACGTTCATTTTCGATTTATCATCGGCCTTTTCCACGTTGTATCAAGGGACTACATGACTATGAGAATTAACGATTTTGCTTCATCACAGTTTAATTACATCCGATTACATTTCAATACAAATGGTGTAAATCTCAAAACTATAGATTAACAGTCCCAGTGACTCACTTTTAAATCCAACATCACAACCGGTTATGTGCTTTGGCTAAGTCACAAATTTTCTAACATGTATCGTTGACATTTTAACCTCAACAAACCGAAATATTCCACAACAAAACAAAATGGTAAAACCCCAAAGTGGGTACTCTTCGACTCGCCCAAAAAAGAAGAAAAGTACTTTGTTGCCTTGTTTTGACTATTTGATGGCGTCATTTTTGTGATCTGCCGTCTGTGTCCTTTGTACAATAGCACCGAAAAACATTAAGCGAAAGTGACTTTAACTTTTCGTTATGAGAAGTGACTGCGGCACGATAAGCCATGAATCAACTCAGGTGATCAACTGCAAATGGTTGAGAATGGTTTTATTCTTGACTTCGATCAACTACAAATATTGCAAACTACAAACGTTGACTACAAGTAGTGGGCGGTATAATTTTTACATCACTGTTAATGATAACATCTGATTGGCAATGACAACAGACAAACAAATCGGTTTCAGAAAAACATTTGTCAATAAACATTGAATTAAAGACGAAGTTTTTACTGCAATTAGCCTTTTAAGTCTGCGATTTTTTAACTAACAACGAGAATTGCTGTGAGGGACAACATATTGCTGGCATTTCGAATGCTGGAGCTGTTAAAAATCGTGTTTACTTTTGGCAAGGAGTTGTCGCTCTTAGCGAGAGTTTTCCAAATATCAATCCCGCCCTTGTTCCTAACAAAGCGGAGCCGAGGATTTAAACCGTCCGAACTTCGCTTGGCTTTTAGTCTTCGACAAATTTTGTGCCCAAAAATGAACAACAGCAGGAAAAACGAAACGTTTTAGGATCCAAAATGAAATATTGGATAGAAAACATTTGGAAAAAAACACGAGCATTTTTTAGTCCAAACCAATTTGAGGTAAAAGCGTGAAAACAACAAAACGTAAGAAAACAAAAAAACCATACGAATGTTTCTTCGGCGTTGCTCGTAGAAATTGGAAAAATAAGACAAGTAACAAAAGTAACTCGCGAGTAACCTAGGCAAATCGCTAGTCCGAGTGTCTTGACATAACGAGCTTAAGTATCCGTATAAAAGACAAAACAGGAATACTAACCTGCGGATGCGGACAGTTCAGGTTAGTCAATAATCACTCCGAACGCAGAGCCGACATAATAGCCGTCATTTCGCACAAAATCATTGCTTTGCTAAGAATTGCTGCGAGGGACAACATATTGCTGGCATTTCCAATGTTGCAGCAGTTAAAAATCGCGTTTACTTTTGGCAAGGAGTTTTACGGCCGAGGTTATGACCAATTTGAGATGGAAGCGTTAAAACAACAAAACGTAAGAAAAAAGAAACCGATGCAAATGTCTCTTCGACGCTTCTCGCAGAAATCGGAAAAAATAAGACAAGCAGCAAAACCGAGACAAACCACTATTCAATTTTCGTTGCATAAATGTCCATATAAAAGACAAAACAGGAGTACTAACCTGCGCACAGTTTAAGTCAGTCAACAATCACTCCGAACGCAGAGCTTAAGCAGAAGCAGTCATTTTACTCAAAAGTAAGTCTTATTACTTCTCATGTCTATCAAGGAAGCTTTCTTCAATTAAGGATTTTAGCGGCAAAACCGTCCACTTTAATAGAGACAGCAAGGTCCGAAGACGGCGCATAATTACTGAAATCTTGCCAGACCACACGATCTTTTCTCTTCATGCAAGCTTCTGCAGGTAAACACGAGGAAAAGCTGAAACTCCCTGACACTTGGTAATGTTTTTACAGCTTGACAAGAGACGCTCTCATTTTCGCTGTTCCTCACTATAATTTCGCCTCTTTTCTCGAGCTTTTTGTTGTTCTTTCGCCCGTTGCTCGTCAGTACGATTCAGCCTGTTTACTCGAGCCGTTTCTTGTTCAGTTTCTCCCGTTGCTCGATGATACAATTCAGCCGGTTTGTTCGTGCTCTTTCTCCCGCTGATTGTCACTGATACTCTGCCTGTTTACTCGTGCCCTTTCTTGTTCTTTCTCCCGCTTTTTTGTCACTGATACTCCGCCAACGAATAGACAAAACTGACTTTGTTTTAAAATTTGGCCATGCAATTTCCCGCCACAAAAACGCGGGTTGAGAACTGCGTGTATGGGCAAATGATCTTTCCAAAAACAGTTTATATGGAAGCGCGCTTATATGCGAGCTTGCTCACGAAAGGGTTAACTGGAGTATCACATTTGACTTAGGCTTACATGATGGGGTGGACGTACGTACGGTCGGTCGGTCGTACGATGACGTCATAACCAAAATTTCTCGGATGGATGGGTTACCATAGTTTCTTAGCAATGGTGCTCCGCGCGCGCGCGCCTTCGGCGCGCGCGGAGCTCCGCTAAAATCCGCTCTAATTACGGCTGTATCTTTGTCCTCGTTTCGCTCCGCTCTGTAACTGCGGTTATAGTATTTTCCTCCTTTTGTTTATGCCAGTGGCTGAACAACAGTGTAGTGAAAATACATGTGCTTTTTGAATAGCGGCATCCCCGATCTGGCAATAATTTCCTTCACAAACTCACAGACTCACAGAAATCTAGCTTCAAATCATGCCGCGAGTAAACTGAAAAATGGCGCCTATTTTAAGCACAAATTCGAATCGCCGTTATCTCTCTTTAACCTGGAGACCTTAGGAGACCTAAGCGTTTAAAGAAAGGTCAGTCCCTAAATTTAGCATAAAGACAAGTTTTGTCGCAAGGTCTTGCGGTAAATCGGATCAATGGGCCGAAACGTCAGCCGATCAATCATTCTAAATTCACAATAAAAGAGCTAATGACCCATGTAATATGTTCGTGAAATGATTATGGGACGTCTTCCCGACCAAAATACCTCTTATCCAACCAAAGGAACGATCAAACGTTCAATTAATCCAAACTTGAAAAGGTATTTTAGCAACGGTTCTTGGAGCCGATATTTTCACCCGAGAAAATAGGCCAAAAATGGCGGGAAGGCAGCTTCACGGCCGCCATTTTACCAACAAACACTCAAAACAGACCAAGCTCGCAAGGCACGCCGGTGAAACGTCCCAATCTCAGCTGGATGCCAAGCTATTTTTTTGGTTGCTAAGAGGCTCTGGCTCGTTATGAGGTATAACTGTCAATGCAAATGCAAATATTTTTATATGGTACTCACCACTACTCACACCAACTGACACTGCTACATCCTTCCAAGCTAATTTTTGTTTTGCTCCTATCTTTGAAATCAGGGGAAGCTTTATGATACAACGCCGGGTAATTTCTTACAGCCTCTGCGAGGCCCTCGTTAAGATCAGTATTTGCCTCTATCATAATTTTGTCCATGAAAACTTTTGCGTGAATAACATGTACGCTGACCATTTGTGACATAAGCACAAGCACAAGAAAATGGAACGATTTCCATTCTCTTGTGCTTGTGCTTATGCTTATGCTTGCGTCGTTGCGTCGTACGTGTAAACCGGGACGACGCAAGCATAAGCATAAGCAAAAGCATAAGCACAAAGCTCTTATGCTTGCGTTGCACCGGTTTACACGTAGGTTTCTTGTGCTTATGCTTGTGCTTATAATTATGCATGCATCGTAAATGTAACCCAGCCTGTATTAGTGGGAAAAATAATCGCGGCACTTACCTTATCTTGTTCACCTCTGCTTTTCACTGCTTGCTGAGAAACTGAACTCAAACCTGAAAAAAGGTTAGGGTTATTTATACAATCCAGTCTATCTTTCTAGCATTTTCCTTCTTAATGCTCTTCACTTCACTTCTTCTTCCTCGGTTCACCTGGCGGTCGGGTCAAGACACGTGACGTTTGAGGTGACCTTTCGCTTTATTAATCAAGACAAAACAGTGTTCCTGTTAGCGCGTTTTATTAATCTGGGACAAAATTAAGATGTCTTTAAGATGACCGTTTAAGATGATCATTAAGGTAAAAAATAAAGAAACTTTATCAGGGGCACCCAACGAGAAACTTCGACGAAATATCTGTTCGGGAGAGTATACCCGTTCTAAGACTTCCGGATAATGCATTGCCAAAAAGCTACTGATTCCTCATTTAAAACATTACCTAAAAGATTCACAACCAGGGAAATCCAGGGGAAAATAGTCCCTTAGATTTTTGGAAGGGATATTTTTAAAAAGGTTGCCTAGCATTTTCGGGTAAGCAAAAAGTCCGCAGAGAAGTTCTTCGAAGGTAACATTCAGTTAGCAATTTCTGAAATGAAGATTTCATTCCCTAAAATTTTCGGGCCCTTCAATTTTCAGCTAAGAAATCCGAACAGATCAAATTTTTCTAGCTGATTAAAACAACTCATTAAACGGTCTTAAAACATTACAAAGAGCCTAGAAATATCCCTCAAAGGTTTTTTTTTCTTAATTTGCTCGTTAGGTGCCCCTGACTTTTTATAAACGCGGTTTACCCTGGCTCAAGTCATTTTATCTTAAATTCCACCATTATACGTGGGGTGTTAATCAATTTCAAGTTCATCTATATCTACCTGGATTTTTGAAAACAGGGTCGCAGGAAAAGTTATACTAAGCCTTGTTTATTTTAGTACTGAGGTGTGTTTCCCCCTTCTATTCTTCTTCGTCTTTGCTTGTGCTGGGGGGAGCGACGATGGCAATTAGCTGATTAGTAAGAGAAAGTTAACATTGAAAGTTAAAATAAGCTCTCCCCCCCTCCCCTCCCCCTCCTCCCTTTTAACCCTCTTTATTTGGTCCCACTCTCTCTCTTTCTCAAGAAAATTTGCATGAATTTGAAATCTTAGCGTAGGCTTAGTTTTAAACGGAGTTAGTATATTTAGCTTTCCTGTTCACCTCCTAGAGCAAAATTTTCCTTGGCGCATCATGAAGCTCAGTGAGGGAAAAATTCTAGCGAGATGCAGTGTCTGGCTCGTCTAATAACCTTCGTGCGTATTTATCTTGTCGGGGCTATGAAGTCGACTGTTAGGCACAGTGAAGGTTACTGTAGAGCTTTGGTTTCGGAGCATGAGGGGACGCAGGAGACGTGTGTTGTAAGTACTGCAAAGGAATGCTAGGAAAATTTCCTAGCATTCCTGACATACCTCAACTTAACGCCCACTGGGTTTCTTTTCCTGTGAGACCGGCAAGGCGTCATAATCTGTTTTAATGTCATGGAAGTTGTCGTTGTTTTAGAAATGAACCAGAAGAGTAGAACATATTGATTCACTCATGATAAATAAAAACGCCTTGTGAAATTAGATCGTGACTTGAAAAACAGTGACGCCGAGTGAATATATTTTAGACGCACAGCGAGATGGCGGACTCCGCCAGTGAATGTAATTCTCAAAAGCAGAATTTGAAGCGAGTGCGGGTCACTTACTCTCGTGCAAAGAACAAGAAAGCGGGAGCGGCGAAGAGCAGCCAAGCTAACCGTAAGAAGGCGCGGAGAAGGAAATGAAAAACCAAATACACCAACGTGTGATACAAGAACGGATCAAAAGAAGCGTTCTTCTCCTCTTCCAGAAGCAACTGATTTCCCGAGCAATGTCAGGCAACCACGAAAATCCTTTTCAAGAGGAGCTCTGATGTTGCAAACAGCACGGGGCGGAAAAGTTGGGTTGTGGTATCAACATTGGGAGGTATTTACATGCAAACATTTTAATAGCGCATACATGTATATTTCAGTAATGTTTTTGAGAATTAATTGCTCTTTTTCTCACGCTTTTTAAGAAGAGTCAACCGGATTTAACTGATGGCTGTGAAAGAGTTGCTTTCAATTCATACACGTTACGCCTATGTAGTCTAATATATAGGTTTGTGTTGTGGTGGTTTAGTAGTTAGCATGTAATAATATTTATCACAAACTTGTAATATTTATTAATCTGTTGGATTCTAAAATGCTTCTTCTTATTCAAATTTATTCAAGTGTTGACAGTGTTTTTCAGACAATTTATTAATAATTACAGTAGTTGAGAATAATATCCAGGTTGAATTGGGATTTTGGAAATGTCGGTTTGTAAGAAACGAGAAAATCAGGATAATTATGTAGTGAAAAACCTCTTGGAACAATCCCCAATGACAAAATAAACCCACATTTTGCCATCTTGCACTTATTTTTGTCATCAGAACTGGCAGGTGGCACGCTTCAAACAGATCAATGTAACATAAAAGTATAGTAGTCATTTTTGCTAGTTTGCACTTAACTTTGTATTTATCATCAGAACTGGCGGGTGGCACACCTCAAACAGTTTGATCTAACATAAAAGTATACTAATCATATTGCCAGTTTGCACTAAACTTGTATTTATCATCAGAACTGGTGGGTGACACACCTCAAACAGTTTGATGTAACATAAAAGTATACTTGTTAAAACTTAGTATTTTGATGTAAAGGAGAAGCACTCTAAGCATATGAAACCGGTATCCAGCACAATGACTGTTATTCAGTTGAATAATTTGACACATGCATTTTATTATTCTTTTAAGCTTCCTTATCAGTTTTAGTACTGTTACATTATAAGGCCTTCGGCGCCCAGATGATTCGTCGGAGTGCGCTTAGTTGGTCTGGGAACAGTAAGTACCACTTAACTTGTATAAGAACTAAGAGGGATCAAAATTTCAAGTAATACAATGCTTGAGAAAAGGTGCAGCTTCTGAAAATGGACAGTGTACCCTTGTATTTTTTTTCTCTTTTGCTCATTACTACTTGCCACAACTTCAAGATTGTTTAAGTGTGCCTGTGTATCGTCTAAAAAATGAAAGCACTGTTGACAGCGATTCTCTGTGCCTAGACTGATATCACTGATATCGCCGATCACGACGTTTCCTTGTTTCATGGCCTTTTCTGGTGTATCGATGTCAGTGTTTTCGCACATTTCTTTTAAATTTGCTGAGCTTTTGACTGGCATTGCAAGGCCGCTGGATGACGGTGTCCTCTGATTACTCCTTTGCATCTGAACGGGATTTGCAGAAGTTATCTCGTTGCTGGCATCAAGCACTTGTGTAGAGGGCATCGCCAAACGGAGCGCAGCTCGAGGACGATCGCTGTCGTGACTAGCTTCCCGAGCGCATTCGCTAAAATCAATAGCGTTGACAAGCTGTTTTAACTGACTGAGTGTTCCATCCTCCTCAAGGGTACTTTTGTCTAAATTTTGTCGTAGTATCAGCGCTAGCGATCCGAACGATGACGCTACAGTTTCGCGTTCGGTTATTTCGAATTCCCCGCTATTTCGAACTCATCGTTCTTCCCTTACACCTTAAATCAACCCCGTTATTTCGAACTTGTCAAAAACAGAGCACGTACATAAGAGCACAGCTGGAAACGTATTGCATTTTATTCGAGCTGGGAGTGTAATTAACAACTAAACAAGCTTAACAACAAAACGCACTGTTACTGATCTGTTCTTCCGGCTGAAATACCTCATGTATTCTGATCATTCGACATTCTATAGTAATGTTCTGAATTTTCTTTGGCGATTACAAAGGTCCTTTGATATCTCCTTGATGATTCATCTCTAAGCCATCTCAGTTTGTTTGCTGTCGAGGGAGCCGAGATTCGACGACAAACAAGCCAGTTGTCAATTGCAATCGACATGAGTATTAGGAAAAAAACAAAAACAACAGAACACTCAAAGATTTTTCAATGTAACAGCATCTGCTGATTTTTCCGACATTTAATTGCTGTATCTTTATTAAATCAGTGTCTTTCTTGATAATGTACTGTATTTTATTAAAAGATGATTCACTGTTAAGAATTTTACGCTTCCCCGGTTATTTCCATTTCCCTTGGGACTTCGAAATAGCGGGGTTCGACTGTAGTAACTACCACGCTTCTTTTAAAAAACTGGTTCGGGCTCATAGCACAAATGCTCCTGCTTAGCACATACCAATTTTTTCCGGACAAAGTAACTCCGGATTGATTACCCGAGTGAAAGGAGTAAAGCCCTTCCTCGGCGCCATAACAATGCGTTCTGGAGTTCTGGTCTGACCAAGGGTACAATAAAGAACCTTTGTCCTTTGTGAAACAAAAAACCATCAATTGCTTTAAGGTAAAATACGAAAGTACAACAATAGATTTAAAGAAAAACTTTTTCCAGATGCCACAGACAGGACAGTTGACAGATGAACGTCACAGAGTGTTACAGATTATGACGCCTTCACCGACCACAAGAAAAATTCTCTGCGTGAAACGATACTTACAGTAAAGGTCCGCTGCGTCCCCTCATGTAAGGAGTCTTTAGCCTCAAAACGTAGGTGTCAGGGTTGATTTGTAAGCGCACATGGTGAAATTGGACTTGACTTTTGACCAGGCTAAAGACTTAGTAAAAATTTAGCAAGAAACAAGGGCTTGACGGAAGTTCGCTTGAAATCGTTTTTCAACATCCGGGACTTCAAGTAACTATCAGGCGAGGACAAGATTTGCCTCTGTATTTCTGCGCGAAAACCGTACGTTTTTCCAGTTTGCCGACTTGTTACCGCCCTTGCGGCTTGAGCGATTCTATGCTAGTGATCTGTGATAATTTGCAGTGTCATAATGTGTGATTTCCGGCCTCAAATCTAGTCGTAACATTTGCCACATGTTTACGTAGATGTAATTTACCAAGAGCTTGCGTTTATTTGTGTTAGCCACCAGGGAATTCGGTTTAAAACGTTGCTTGATTTCGTGCAAATCGATGCCTCTTTCCGACGGCAACTTTGCTCTCGGCAAGGCCGACGTTTCAAAGCAAGATTTGGGCAAAACTGACACTACTGCCCACACGGTAGTTCACGTCAGAGGTTACGTCGATTTCATGTCTAATTATATAGCAAATAGCCATGTTCTTTTTTTTCCTTTCGTCGACACTGTAATCTGGTAATAAGCAAAAAGTTAAGTGTCCTTGGTGAACAACGGAGGTAATAGCAAAGGAAGTTCTAAAACGCCTCGAATTTTCGTCGTCCTGGTTTTCATAAGGTCAGGTATATATATGGTCTTGGACTTTTTCAATCTTGTATTTCCTTTTTAGGCACGAAAATTAGTTTCCTCGTAGAATTACCGCTCTTACAGTGCACCCGTTTGAAGTCAATAAAAGTTTGAGCTATAACTCTCCTCCAATCCAAAGAAAATCACTTCAAATCTATTCACTGATTTTTCGCGAATAACACCCTTAGAGCCCGGGTTGGTGACGAGATGTTGTCAACTGTTACGGTCGTTTGACGCAATATAAACCGCTTTCGGAAACAGGATAATCAGTAATTAGTACTGTAACAATTGCGAAACACCTGCCCGGAAATCAAGTGTCACGATCTGTCTGGTCCGATGAATAAGCTTGTTTATCTTTTGTTTAGCCAATCAACTTACGTTTTGATCAAGGTGTGTTCATGAGATAAGAGAACCATTGATCGTAGTTTTTAGATTCTGCATGGAATCGGAGAAATAAATTTCTGGAAGAGAACAGCGTCAGTGTGGCCTCCTCACTTGTTCCCCGCATTGGTGGAACCTCCGACGGGACCTTTTATCTACGACCAGGACTATGGAACCTAAACTCAAGGCTGTTGATTCCGAGCTTCAACTTATAGCTCTATCGTGTGGCAAGACTGACGCAGTTGTGAAGAAGGGAAGCAAGGACAAAATAGCCCGCCATAGAGAAGCTTTAAGGAAAATTGTGGCGAACATCGAAGATCTAAAGCTGGACATTGAGAAAGGTAAGCTAGCAGCGGCAGAAAGTGTCGAAGATGTAATGGCATGGGGGCCAACAATCGA
Organism: Galaxea fascicularis; assembly: GCA_948470475.1. Taxonomy (NCBI): domain Eukaryota; kingdom Metazoa; phylum Cnidaria; class Anthozoa; order Scleractinia; family Euphylliidae; genus Galaxea; species Galaxea fascicularis. The sequence continues at coordinate 24,203,478 of OX419341.1, read as the reverse complement.
ACAAACAATTGACGAAGTAGACTGGCAAGTATCGGATTTAACTCGTTATCTGGAAGACGTTGAAACTAAAGAGAAAAATCAAAAGCTTAAAGAGGAAGAAGTTATCCTGGCAAAAAAGCGGGAGGACAAACTGCAATTCGAAAAGCTGAAATTTGAACAGAAGTCTAAAATACAATCATCGGATCAACCAACCTAGAAGTCCCCTAGTAAGGGAAATGTGAAAATGCCAAAACTTGTTATCACTAAATATGATGGCACTTATGAAAAATGGCTCTCCTTTTGGAATAAGTTTGAAGCCGAAATAGATGCAACGGATATTCTACCGGTTACAAAGTTTGCCCATCTAAAGGAATTATTGGAAAGTAATGTGTGTGAAGTAATTGATGGCTTGCCCTTTAACTGGGAAGGCTACGAACGCGCTAAAAACATCTTGAAATCTAATTACGAGAAAACGAGCTTACATCGATAACATCAGTTAATGCGTTGCCGGTGATATCTAGAAGCCAACCAAATGAGATCCACAAGTTTTGGCAAACTTTGAACTATAATGTTCAATCTCTAGAGACTCAGGTAAAAGTTCTGGATGTTTATCTATGGTGCGTGGGGTTCTAGACAAGTTGCCCGGCATTAAAGCAGATCTCGTGAATGGGAAACCTGGATGGCAAGATTGGGGATTCGCGGGGCTGATGCGATCGTTAGAAGAATGGAAAGCTATCCATCCAATGGAAGTAAATGAGTCAGTCCGCGAGATCTCTCCATTACCGCCCTCATCTCCACGTTTTCAGCCTCCACGACCACCGCGTCCTCCGCGTACTCCTCGCGAAAATAGTTTCTACGCCCAAGAACGCGAATCAATCTCACGGCACGCGTGTGTTTACTGCGATCGCGTGACTCACAGATCCTGGGAATGTGACAGCGTGACATCTCCAGCGGAGCGCAGACGAATTCTTCAAAGGAAACGCTTGTGTTTTAACTGCACTGGAACACAGCATAATGCATCGCAATGCCGTAGCCGCACATCTTGCGTACACTGCAAACAAAGGCATCACTCGTCCATTTGCGATCGTTCAACAACAGCTGGACGCCAAACAACAACCAAAGGTGGAGTGGCGTTAACTGCGACCCAAGAAGAAGAGAAAGTGTGCCATCCCGTTGTACTCGTCAAATTGAATGACGTGAAGCCCTTTTGGATACCGGGGCAACTGCCTTTTATGCCTCGGGATACATCCTGGATCGATTAAATCTTGTACCGTCACGCACTCTAACGCGCCAAGTACAAACTATTGTGGGCACTGTTACCAAGCGAACCCAAACCAAAACGTGCAAGTGAGTGAAACAAAAGAAAATCATATTATCCCTCTCAGCGCAAACAGAATAGATCGGGCTGAACTGTTGTACGTGGAAAACCCGAACTACAGAGAAATGATCAAGAAATGCCGTCATCTGAAAGGAGTGGACATGGAAGACACTGACACAAAGAGCCTACTTCCGGTTCACGTTATTCTGGGCGCGAGTGATTACGCACATATTAAAACGTCGACATCCCGTCGTACTGGAGCAGTTGGAGAGCCTGTAGCCAAGTTCACTCTCTTTGGGTGGACCATTATGTCTCCAGGAACAGAGCAAAACCTTGACAGCATGTTCTTAGCCCAGACGACTTCAACCAGTTATGAAGAGCTCTGCCGTATGGACGTCCTAGGGCTCGAAGATAAACCAAATGGAGATCAGGCCCCGGTTGTTCAAAGGCTGGATAGCGCTATCCACCGGATAAATCACTATCTAGTGGATAGTGCAATTAGATTTCCCATTACTTATCCGCTGGATAGTGATTTATCCGGTGGATAGCGCTATCCAACGTTTGAACAACCGGGGCCAGAGTGTGATGTATGAACAGTTCATCGAACAGCTTAGCCGCAGCCCTGAAGGCTGGTACGAGACCGGCCTTCCCTGGAAAGGAGATCACCTTCCCTTGCCTTCCAACAAGTCGGGAAGCTTGAAGCGACTCGGAAGTCTAGTCCAACGACTGAAGAAAACAGGAAAGCTTGACGACTATCATGCAATCATCCAAGAACAGCTACAGGAAGGATTTATAGACGAAACAGAGATGCCAGCATCTGAACGCGAATTCTACATCCCCCGCAAGGCTGTCGTAAGAGAAAGCGCCGAAACTAGTAAGAGGCGGATCGTGTACGATGCCTCAGCAAGAGCTTACGACTCAGCTCCCCCCCCCCCCTAAATGACTGCCTAGAAGTTGGACCACCCCTACAAAACCAGCTCTGGAAAGTACTCTTAAGGGGAAGGTTTCATGCAGTAGCCCTCGCCGGCGATATTCGCAAGGCATTTCTTCAAGTGCGCATCCGTGAGCAAGACCGAGATGCACTGCGTTTCCATTGGCTGGACTGCAAGAATCCCTTACGTATTCGTACCTACAGGTTCACCAGAGCACTCTTTGGCTTATGGCCCTTGCCTTTCCTGCTTGGCGGCGTAATCCACCAACATTTAAACACCTGTAGAGCTGATCATCCTGATACTGTTGCAGAAATAGAAGGAGAACGTTATGTAGATGACCTCATTACTGGCGGAGGGACTGTCCAAGAAACGGAACAAAAGAAAGTTACAACGACTGAAATATTCCGCCAGGCCACCTTTCATTTGCACAAGTGGCACTCAAACACCCCTAAATTAGAGATCTCAGAGGACGCTGAGAATGAACGTAAACCGCCGCCCCCTATCGTATGTGAAAGATGATGTCCAGCTCCCTCTACTGACCCCGTCCTCCTTTCTGTCCAAAGATCTATACGTCTGCCTGAGGGACAGCCGTGGAGAGAGGAAAATTATGATCTGCGAAAACGACAAAGGTACCTCAGGACCTGCAAAGATGCCTTGTGGAAGCGCTGAACGCGTGAATACTTAGCCGCTTTGAGAGAACGACACACCCACATTAGCTCAGGTAAACCTAGACCACTGAACGTAGGAGATGTCGTCATTATCCGTTCTGAAGACAAAAATCGTGGGAAGTGGCGCCTCGGTATCGTGGAAGAGCTGTTTGAAGGCCGAGATGGAAAAGTGCGAGCGGTAAAGGTGGAGAGAGCAATTCAACACCTTTACCCTCTAGAATTAGCCTGTGAAAAAGTGCCACAAAGAGCTGCGGCACCACCACGGCTTAACGCTGAAGCACAAGTTTTCCGTCCAAGGAGAGATGCTGCTGTGGCTGCTACCTTGCGCATTCATGATGCTATTGAAAACGGAGAACTTTAAACCTGAGAACATGATCGAGCTGTGATGCTACACGTAAACATCAAGTGATTCAAACTTCAAAAGAACTATGACATTTTCCTTAATTCGTTTTGTTCAAAAAAAATTCTACAGTTAAATGAACTGATCTAGTTTCCTCTGTTTACATGTGCTATCTCGAGGAAAGTACATGGGGGGAGTGTGTCGGAAACAGGATAATTAGTAGTTAGTACTGTATCGATTGCGAAATATCTGCCCGGAAATCGAGTGTCACGATCTGTCTGGTCCGATGAATAAGCTTGTTTATCTTTTGTTTAGCCAATCAACTTACGTTCTCATGAAGGTGTGTTCGTGAGATAAGAGAACCATTGATTGTAGTTTTGAGTTGGTCAGAGCTTTCCCTTAACCTTGTTCTGCACGGAATCGGAGAAATAAATTTCTGGAAGAGAACAGCGACAGTGTGGGCTCCTCACTTATTCCCCACACCACAATACTGGTTATAGTCTGCGAGCGCAGACGTATTTCCGGTTGTCGCTTCTCTCTGCCTGAAAAGTAACGTCTGCGACGTTAAGGCCCTGGCAAACGAGGATACATTGTTGCCGACACAAATGTTTCCCCGTTTGCCCGCTCGCGCAACATTTGTTGCGGACACAAAGTTTGTATCCGGGACACAAAAAATGTTTCTGATTTTGTTCAGAAACATTTTGTGTCCGCAACAAATGCTTCCCAGTTTGCGCAGCATGGAAACAATCATGAGCAACAATGTGTCCTCTTTTGCCAGGGCCTTTAATTTTCGGGTGGAAAGAAGCGACCGGAAATACGTCTGCGCTAAAGTATCAAATCATCCGTCATTCGGCAATTATGCGTGGAAATGTTTCTTAACATGAAACCAAAGGAGGTAACGTGTCACTTAAAATGTTTTGATTAACTTAATTACTGGAAACATCTCCGGCAATGCGTTAACTTGTAATTATGAGTTGCTTACTTACAAGGTGGGAACTACAACATTCAATCTTTCTCGCCAGTCTATCTCGCTCTTAAAAAGTATGTTCGGCCAGCCGGTTACAAAAAAATAATATGTTTTTTGCTTGCTGTGATGTCTGTCGTACGGATGGCGTTTTCTGCCCGAGGGTAGCCTGCACGCAGGCGGTTGGATAGTCGCAAAAACCGGAGTTCGTAATGAGGTCGCCATCTTGGATTCGTGCGGCTAGGTCTGGGCCGGGTTGAGGGTCGATAAAGCGAGCGAGGGGAGGAAGGCGGGGAGAGGAGAAAACTTTGGGATGATGTAGTAGAGAACAATGTTTGAGCTATTTTAAAGCAATTTCAAGGCGCTTTTGAGGGAGTCTTCGTTTTGTAGTTTTGGTGGGGTTTTCTACAAAACGAAGACCCTGGCCAAATTCGTTGATAGCCGCAAATCCTGTCGTTCCTCGTTTCAACTTCGGCCGAGAATCATTTTCTTGCTGCTTGCGAATAATGTTCGAAGAATTTCAAGGTGATTTTGAGGGGGTCTTCGTTTTGTAGTTTTGGTGGGGTTTTCTACAAAACGAAGACCCTGGCCTAATTCGTTGAGAGCCACAAATCTTGTCGTTCCCGTTTCTACTTCGGTCGAGAATCATGTTCGAGCTATTTTCAAGCGATTTTAAGACGATTTTGGAGGGGTCTTCGTTTTTGGGTCTTCGGTCTTCGGTCCTCGTTTTGAACCAAAAGGCCTCTACCAAAAATACTGATGACAAAAGAGGTAGAGTTCTACAAACAAACGTGCACTGCAAGCTTGAAGAACAACAACTTATACAATTTTTCACGTTGTTATTGTAAGATAGTTTTGTGCTGGTATGTAGATTCGTTGGTATGCAGGTTGCGTAATCATGCTCAGAAGTTGATATTTAAGGAGTTTGTCAGGTTTGTCCGTTAGGAGTTACTTCGACGGCATCTCCGCTTTTGATTAGATGGAGATTTTGTTAAATTTCCGTGTTTAATTGGTTACTACGTTTTTTTGTTTTTATATCTGTCCTAGGGTAATCTATGTCTGTTCAATAAACGAGATGCCCCCTCCTATATGACTGGTGTTTTCTCACTTATACTAAGTTAGAAATTATTTTGTTTTCGTTTCACTGAAGAGGGCTGGTCCCTCATATATCGGGAATGAAATCATTAATCATTAGCTAGCGGCATTAGCAATAAGGGGATCAGAAGAGACAGAGGAACAGTAGGCACAGAGGAACAGCAGGCACAGAGGAACAGTAGGCACAGAGGAACAGTGGGCATAAGGAATTGTGGGCACAGAGGAACAGTAGGCACAGAGGAACAGTAGGCACAGAGGAACAGTGGGCATAAGGAATTGTGGGCACAGAGGAACAGTAGGCACAGAGGAACAGCGGTCACAGAGGAACAGTGGTCTCAGAGGAACAGTGACTGGGCATAAGGAATTGTGGGCACAGAGGAACAGAGGAAAACTGTGCGACAGATTATCAGCCGGAACGTGTCGAAAAGAGTTCCAGACGTTTTGATCCTTGCTGAAAAACGAATCTGATAACGTATTCATTATTTATGCTTTTGCTGTACCAGGTGTCAGAGCAGAGTTTCTCTTCATGGCGTGAGGTCAGTTTAGTTTAAGCCAAGTTATGTATTGCTTTTCAGGATCATTTTTCAAGGTCAAATTGTAAAGTTGAAATGATGTTTTTGGTTTTAGTTGTTGGTTTTGTAACTCGCTCAACTATTTTTGTCACTTAATCTTAATTAATTATGTATGTTTTGCCTAGTTGTTATAAATTCCAACGGTTTTTCAAATATTGTGTAACTGACGATGATGTTGGCAACATCGAAACATGTCTTTAAAATTAAAACATGTCGTAATCTTCTTAAAAATCACATAAGTAAATCTTTAACATGTCTGAGGATTTGGCTGCCACATTTTCTTAAGGTATATTGAGAGAAGTACAAAGTCGTCAACATAAAATATGACAGTAGTTTGGCGGCAGTACGATAGAGCGGTCTCGGCCGTGAAATTTTGTCAGTCTTCCCCTTGGGATGGTATACCCGCACTTTTTCAAATAATTTGAGCTACAATGTCAGTGTTAAGGTATTACCTCAATTTTGTTTCTATTTATACCGTCACAAAGTGTCCAGAATGAGGGTAATTCATCGTTTTTGATGAAGTTTGTTTTCGGAGGCTCGAAGATTTATTGTTTCACCAAAGAAGAGTCTCCTACAATCTCATTGTTCGTTAAAGATGTACGCGATTTCAAAAGAGAGCATGAACAAGAACCGGACTCGAAAAAGAACATTTTTGTATATATATAGCTAATAAGAATAAACGGCTTCTGATTAAAGAAAATGTATTTTGGACTTATTTGCCGT
>OX419341.1:24164387-24194387 GCA_948470475.1 Galaxea fascicularis | reverse complement strand
AAAACGTTCTCTATTGTTTAAATATTAACTATGATTACACCCATTTTGAAATCACACAGTTTTTGGTCAATATTAATATTTATTTAATGCTCACTTCAGGAAAACCAGTTTCGAATTTTGATGGCCTTAAAAAAGGATGTGATTTAGAGCAAAAAATGGTGCAATTTGGGAATAAATTGCACTGTGAGGAGCCAATCAGATTTCATGAATGACGAGTGATTTCAAAATGGGTGCAATAAAACGTCAAATTCGCTTCACTTTTAGGGTATGCATATCATGCTACACCACCTCATTGCATTTTCGTCACAACACCTGCAACAGATATTGAGTTTGATGAGACTGAGGTTTTGTCTATCACTAAGTTAAAGTAGTAATCTGTCTCCCTTGAAAATGAAAATAAATGTCAAAGGCTAAAAGATTGAGATTTTGGTTGGTTGTCGTCATGGAAGGAAGAATGTATGGCGTTAAGTATCCCAGGTTCAAGGTTCCTTTAAAGGATCATCATTTTTCTCTGTTGTGTTCCTCAGTTCACTCTGTTCTTTTGCTTTTCATTATCAGTGAAGCCTTTGGGATCAGGAGCGTTTGGTCAAGTTTGTCTTGCGCAAGCAACTGGTATAATTGCGTTTGATCCGCGTGGTAGCACAAAGCGAAAGCCTACGCGCAGAAGGTCACGCTTTGGATCAACGAGTCGGCCATATTACAACGACAAAAGGGTGACTGCAGTTGCAGTGAAAAGCCTTTAAGGTGATTAATGCACTCTTAACTTCACATAACACCGGTGTCATTACGAAAATTGTTGTTTTGTCTTCTTCCAGTAACTGTGTTCATCAACAAGCAATCCCCAAGTCTGTGCTTGGTTATGATTTGGAACACCGAGTCTACAATCATGGACAAAAGTGTTGACACATTTGAGCAAAACAAACACTTTCTATCAGCGTCCATCCGTTATTGAAAAAAAGTCTTTGCTGTCGATAGTCAGCCCCCCCCCTTTTCCCCCCTCTCCCCCTTTTCAATGTTGAAATACGCTCCTTGGACACTGTCACGTGTCAACATTACAACATTGGGGAAGGGGGTCGAAATGTGAGAATTGGAGGTTGGAAAACTCGCGTGTTTAACAAAAAGATATTTTTTTTGGGTAGTGTGTCAACTACTTTTGTCCATGATTGTAGCTTTGTACTTTCAACACAAAGTTTTTGTTTCCCTAACGAACTTCTCGTCTCTTTTCTTTGTTAGAGAAAGTGCAACAGATGCCGAATACAGAGACCTGTTATCAGAACTGAAAATTCTTATTCACGTTGGTGAACATAAGAACATTGTCAACTTACTTGGGGGATGTACAAACGGTAGATAACTCATTGATATACTCCAATTTCGTAAGTGTCTGGTTTTACTCAACAATTTGTCTTCTTTAGGTATGGAGGGTGATCTTTGGGTTATAATCGAATATTGTCCGCATGGCAACTTACGTGACTTTCTGCGCAAGCGACGTGACATATTCGAGCCAATATGGACCACGCCCACTGAACATGCTGACGCCACATTCACAACGATCGATTTGTACATTTGTGCACTGCAAGTCGCGCGAGCAATGGAATTTCTAACCACAAGAAGGGTATGTAAAGGTTTTTAACTCGTATATCATCGGTGAATTTGTTTGCTTGCGTATGTTATCATTAGGATCAAATTTCTTACAGTATAAAAATTAGGTATTTGTTTTTAAGGGAAAAAAATCTACTTAACAAATCGAATGTGGTCTGGCGTTGTCTGTACCCTTATCGACCAGCATCCGGCTTTCTGGGGAAGTAGTCATTTACGGGGGGGCGAACAAGTGACATAGACCTACTTATTTCTTATTATATGATGGGTATCCCGCCACGAGGTAACATCCAGGGGGGAAGGGGGAGGGGCTGGGGAGAGGCGTTATAGTCCTTCTCACTTGATGATATATTATCTATTAATGAGACGAGGCTAGATGATTCTGTCAGCGACAACGAAGTTTACATTCCTGGTTATGATATCATTCGACGCGATCGTGAGCATAACGGTAGATTTGGTGGGGGAGTTTGCATCTATGTTCGATCTAATATAAATTTCTCTCTACGCCCTGATCTATGTGATAAACACCTTGAAAACATATGCATCGAGATTCGTAAACCTCGATCTAGACCTTTTCTTATTGTAACCTGGTATAGGCCTCCTAATTCATCAACTGAGATATTTTCCCATTTTGAATCCCTTGGGGCAAACTTGATGCGGAGAATGTCGAGTTTTACTTGATGGGAGACTTCAACTGTAATTTGTCTTCTCCGCAACCTGATATCAACACAGTGTTGCTAACCAATATTGCTGATATTTATAATCTTCACCAACTAATAGATAGTCCAACTCGCATTACTGAAACATCTTCTACTCTAATTGATGTTATTTTTACAAATTGCCGGAATAATATTGTTTCCGCTGGTGTGTCCCATGTAAGCCTAAGTGACCATAGTCTCGTCTATGCATTCCGTAAGATCTCCATCAATTCACCTAAAGGGCATTCTACTTTAACTTACAGGAAATTTAACAATCTCGACTCCGCTAGGTTTCGTAGTGATATTTCAACACAAGATTGGGACAAGGTAAACAGTTATGATGACCCAAACGTTATGTGGGACATTTGGAAAAAAATATTTTTTACAATGCGTTGATAAACACGCTCCACTGCGTACAAAACGGATTCGGGCATCTAAATCACCCTGGATCACACCTCAGCTGAAGAAAAGAATGCATTACAAAGATGTTCTCAAATTAAAGGCCATTCGATCTGGGAATGCTTGTGACTGGTTGATATTTAAAAAATGTCGCAATGCAGTAAACAATGAAATCAAAGAAGCCAAGGAACAATACTTCAAAAATGCGTTGAGTGAAAATGAAGGTAATTCTCGTATGACTTGGCGAATAATTAACGAACTTACTTCGAGAAAAATCCATAGCTCTTCTGTATTAGCAGCATTAGCGATCCGCAGGAACTTTTGTCTGCTTTTCATGGCCAGAAATTCCGGACATTTGAGAACACGCAGTGGTACGCGGTTTCGTTCTCAACAGTAGAAAAATGTAAACAGGATGGCGGCTCCTTGCCAGTGGATTACGCACAGCTAAATTCTTTTTTATCAGTGGTTTAGTTTTACACAATACTTCTTGCCTCATAAGATATTGAGCAATTCGATGTAGCTGCAGCCTATCTGTTGTAGTAAGCGCGTATGAACTTCACAGAGAATCGTATCCGATGTGTACGGTCAAAATATCTTCCGAAGAAACTCTTTGTTGGCGAACATATTTCAAAATATTATCATAGTTGACAAAATAGCATACTTATTTACCTCTCAATTTCAATGAAATCTAAGTTTTCCAACATTTTTTTAACCAAGACAAAACCGATCGATCAGGTCTATTGAGTGTAATAAATTTTAGTGACATTTCCCGCGTCCATAGGAGCGTTTGCTGGCCAAAAGTATCGTCCATTCAACTTGTATCCCACCGTTCTCTACAGCATTAGAAAGCTTGTTTTTCACTGAAAATTTTGATACCAAACATGGCGGAGTTTGATGCAAAATGCAAGTTTGTCGCCCAAGAATACAGCACATGGTTCTCGGATAAACACAAACAAGACGCTTGCGTGACATTCGATATTTGTGCTTCTCGTGGAACTGATTTGTGCTGTTCTGAACTGTTTTTGAAGGCAATTAGCAGGGCGAAGAAATCAGCATCGAAGGTGATTGCGATTGCGGCACTTGGTCTATCCCGATTATGTTGTCCACTACGGCGCATCAAAATCTGGTTCGGCTGCAAAAATTGGATTTCAAGCTTCTGAAATACAGAGCGTTGTATGAGCCAAGCTTCGAAAATAAACATCGATCAAAAGCAGGGCGAGTAACATTTGTCGGTGAAAGCAACTTACTCAGAATAGCCGAGGAAACTTTCAAGATTTCGACCGGATTGCGGCACTTGTTCCCGGTAAGCCAGAACTTGATCTATTTTATTTTGTTTTATTTTTGCCATACATTTCCTTCGAGAGTTTGGCGGCCATATTGCCAAGTAAACCCGCGCGTGCGCCGTTGCGTTGTCCGGAATTTCTGGGGTCTAGATAAAATCTCGGCACGACTTCTTCGAGACTGTGCTGATCTGGTCGCAAGTTCTCTCTGCGCTATTTTCAATAGATCTATTGTATCGGGTGTTTTTCCTTCTGAATGGAAATTCACAAAAGTAATTCCTTTATTCAAACAGGGAGAACGTTCCGATTTAGATAATTACCGCCCTATTTCTATTATTCCTGTTGTGGCTAAGGTCTTTGAGAGAATCGTATACAATCAATTTTACGATTACTTAACTGAAAACAATCTAATTTCCTGTAATCAGTCAGGATTTCGATCACTTCACTCCACAGCTACTGCCTTACTCTAAGCCACAGATAATTGGGCTTTTAATATCGATAAAGGTAATGTTAATGCAGTGATTTTCCTTGATCTGAAGAAAGCTTTTGACACCGTCGATCACTCTATATTGCTATCTAAATTAAAAGTCTATGGTGTCGGAAGCAACTCGTCTAACTGGTTTAAATCCTACTTGGATAATCGTACGCAGAAATGCTTTGTAAATGGTTCTCTCTCGGATAGCCAACCTCTAACTTGCGGTATTCCTCAAGGTACAATTCTTGGACTTCTTGGGCCTCTCCTCTTTATACTCTATATAAATGATCTACCGAACTGTCTTGTTAACTCACATCCTAGAATGTATGCGGATGATACTCATCTGACTTTTGCCAGTAACGATGTTGCGCATCTAGAGGAAAGTATGAACGATGATCTGACTAAAATTACTGAATGGTTAACGGCAAACAGGCTCACTCTTAATAAGTCAAAGACTGAGTTTATGTTGATCGGTTCCAGGCAGAGGTTAAATACTTTTAATAGACTCCCCTCTTTTTCTATCGACAGTAATCCTATAAAACAAGTAGAATTTACGAAATCTCTTGGAGTGTATATAGATGAAAATTTAACTTGGAACAAACATATCGAACATATTTCCAAAAAATTGCCTCTGGCATTGGCATCTTGAAGCGAAGCAGGTCTTTTGTACCTATTGAAACGCTCTAATGCATTTACAATGCTTTAGTTCAACCTCATTTCGATTACTGTAGTGTCGTATGGGGGAATTGCAATAAATCTCTTTCCATTAAACTACAAAAACTACAGAATTGTGCTGCGCGTATTTTGACCTCTTCTTCATATGATGCCAATGCGGATGATCTCTTCATTAGACTTGGCTGGCAAAAACTTAATCAGCAACGAAAATTCAAAACAGCCACTATGGTGTACAAATCTCTTAATGGTCTCGCCCCTGATTATCTGAAAGCATTGTTCACTGATCGAAGTGCAATAACTGCTTATTCTCTGAGGAACTGTGAGGGCAAACTAGCTGTTCCACAGCCCCGCACCAATTTTCTAAAAAAGCGGTTCGGCGCTGTGGAACAGCTTACATAACAATCTGCGGAAAGCACAAACTCTTGCTAGTTTTAAATCCGGCTGCAGGGGTTTCTGTTTTGATAATGAATAAGTTAATTAATCACACAGCATTCATGGAAAGCAGGCATCTTCTTGTTGTCATTACTTTTGCTGTTATTTAGATTTAATTAGTAGTAAATAATTTGTAGTATTATAACAATGTAATTATACAATTTTTAGCATTTATTTTAAGCCCTGATGTTTTATCCGTGTATAAATAAAGTTAAATAAATAAATAAATAAATAAAATGATAGGTTTCCCTTATTGGACTGGTATGCTATTCAGGAAGTGTGGTGGGGAGCGGGGAGGGGGGGGGGGGTTGAAGAGAACATTTTGCAGTTTATTAATCGTGAATATATAAATGTACAAAGCGAATAATTTGAGATTAGTTAACGGCGAAATTTGAATGTGTGATATTAAAAATCAAAATAATTTGAAACATATACAGAGATGTTTAATTGCAATTTTCATAATTCGAACGGGAATTAATATAAGTAAAAATTTTGCAATAAATCATATCTGTTAGTATTTGTACAAACCGTCAACCAACCGGTTTTCCCATGTAAATGGTAAACAACCCCCGTATCACAACTCTTCACAATTAATTCTGTGGGACGTTAAAGAGCCACTAGGGACGTAACGAACCCTGGCTGTTACCACCCCTAGTTCTGACCTGTTCTATTCAGCAAGTGGCCGCTTTGGCGTGATATCCCAAAAAAGACTTATGGTATATGAGGCCACACGCATAACAGCCATAAGTGGGACTTTGCCTAGTGCAGAAATCATGTAGATGTAGATGTAGTTAATTGTTTAAGAACCTTGAAGATTGAAGATCCTCAAAGATCTTGACAAGATCTGCAAAGGATCCTTTAAGAACCTTGAAGATCTTTGCTAAGGTTATTGAAGATCCTCAAAGATCTTGAAAACATCTGCAAAGGATCCTTGAAGATCCTCAAAGATCTTTCGCAATGTTTCTTGGCAAGATCTGCAAAGGATCCTTAGCGATCTTTGGCAAGACTATTGTGAAGATCCTCGAGGATCTTGGCAAAACTCCTTGACCCTTGAGGATCCTTGAGGATCTTTGAGGATCCTTAAAGGTCCTTAAAGATCTTCACAAGGTCTTCAAAGTTCTTGGCAAGAAAATTGAGGATCCTTACGGATCTCGGAAATAATTTTTGAGGATCCTTGTAAGATCTTCATATGGATCCTTAAAGATCTTCATTAAGATCTTTGATACTCTGAAAAGATTTTCTCTAGGATACAATACAAGCTGGTTAAATTCCTCTTTTGTATGAACGGAGGAGAATAACTACTCGAGGAATAGTTTATTGCTCTTTGACCGCGCGAGTAGGTGTCGAATTTTGTCGTCACAAAACCACCCCGTTCTTCTACCCACAACATCATCTGTTACTTTTAATACGTCAAAGAATTCCTCTACTTTTCCGCCGAGTTCAACGACACGGTTTCTGCGTTGACTATTGTCATCTTCATCAATAAAACGTTCAGTTTCCCTGAAATTAAACAGGTTGGAACTGTTACCTTCAACTTTGTCCGCCTTTCGTTTCGTTGCTGCTCGAGCTCACGTCTTCAGAATAAACCCGGGTGTCTCACCGCCATCGTTATCTACTAATTCTTCGCCGGACGATCCTTACTATTCATTCACAGAAACACTATTTTCGAGAGCAGTTCTTCGATTCTTGAGAAGTCTAACGAGTCGTCTTCATTTTCTTTCTATCATCCGAGACGTGCTCACCTGGTACGGAGGTTCAAAGCTTGAGTCATCCTCAAGTGAATTCAAGCGGTCCCTCCACTTTCCAATTCCAATTCAACACTTTGATTGGAAGTTCCAGAGTTTTGTATATCAAAGTTATTGGCAGAGCATCGAACGATCTTGCATAAGGCAATAAAATCCATAGATTACCATCTAAAAAAATCTTTTTCAAAAGTAGTAAAAAGCCCCATGAAATGAATTTTGTTTTTTTTTTAAATTTTTTTTTAGTTAAAACATAATTACTTACATTGCCTTACAACACGACACAATACTTGACCTAGTTACAGTACAATTATTGTAAATTATTGTTAATACTATCATCCTTATTATCATTATTAATTGTATACTTACAATGCATGACTTACAATGGATGAGAAAAAAAACTTACATCACTTACAATGCATGGAAAAAAACGTATTTACAATACTTTGCATAACCTTACTCACAAGACGGAATCGTTACTTATTATGACGTACGCGTTACGTTACTTTAAGACTTTACAATACATTGCAATTACATACTAACAGAAAAAAAACAACAACAAACAAACAAACAAACAAAACAAAACAACAAAATCCTCGCAACAAAACGCCCTAAATGGTGAGAAAGAATTTCCACTTCCGTTAAAACTCCCTTTCACCATTCATCCTGGCAGCAATATATTTTTCAATCTCGATTTTATCCTGCACTAATGAGATGAAGTCATTGAAAACGATCGTAGTATTATTTAGCGCGTTGATATAAAGAAAGTATTTGCCAAGCATTATGAAGTGGTTGAGGGTCAAACGGTGAATACAGGGACGAGTAATTCCAAATAATACCTCTGGCTCGGAGAGAAGTAAACTCGCATTACATACGGTAGAATACCAACTTTGGAACTTATACCAAAAGGAAGAAGCTTGCGGGCAGCTAATAAACAAATGGTGTATATTTTGACTATCAGAGGGGCAGAAAGGGCAGGATGGAGAGGCAACTTTTTTCATTTTGTATAATATACTGTTCGTTGCGTACAATTTTGTACTAGAACATTGCCAATTTAACTTCTTTTGTGGCTGTGAATGGCAGAAGATAAATTTTATTTAGGTTCTCTTTTGCGATGCCTTAAGATAAGAGTTTTTTTTCTGAAGTGGGAGGAGGAAGATTTTCTAAGGTTAACAGTTTATCGTATAACATCTTGCAAGTTATAGTACCGATTGGCGACGGAGGTGTAGTAGAGCCGGTTGCCAGAATTAACGTGAAGGAGCTAGTTTCTTCCAACTTTGAGGAATCGCGGATATAAGATCATGATATTGTAAAAAGTTGCAATTTAGCTTGTATTTATTGCGCAAGCAAAGGAAAGGCAGGAAGCAATTTTCATGCTCGTCAAAGAGGTCTGAAATTTGCTTTATTCCTGCTCGGTGCCAATGAGGCAGATATACCATTTTTTTGTTAATCGTAATGAATGTATTGTTCCAGATTATCTGAGACAGTATCTCGGTCTTGTTGTGAGGTGTCGTAGACACGATTTTTTGCCAATGGTGAATAATTTGTTTGTAAAATTCAGGAAGAGGGCCATTAAGATCAAGAAGGTTGTAGCTATAGTTATATTGAAAGAGCTCAGTGCCGCCAGCAGTAGAGATAGACGATTTTGGGCCTTACTTCCACGGTGCCTCTGAGTCGGAGCACAACCGTTTTACCCAAGTTAGTTTCAAAGCCTTCTCGAAAAGAACAAAATCTTTCATGCCGAGACCGCCATCCGATTTCTTCTTGATGAGGGTTGTCTTTTTTATTTTGGCGGGTTTTTGCTTCCAGATAAAATCGAACACTATTTTATTGACCTCTGTTGCAAAGTTTTTTGGGGTCGCCATAACACTGGAGATGAATACAAGTTTGGAGAGGGCTAATGTTTTAACAATATTTATTCTACCGTATGTAGATAAGTCTCTTCAGGACCAGACACTTAAGGTTTTCTGTAAGGACCCTAATTTTTCGAAGAAATTTTTCTTATGAGACAGTTCAATATCATAAGTAAAACGCACCCGAGCGCGTAAACAGAATCATCGCTAATTTGGAGGTTGTAAATTGCGTCTTTCCTATGGCGCATGGAGCCAAGCCATAGCATTTCTGATTTTGCCTCATTTATTTTTAGACCAGAGCACTTTTCAAACAGTGAAAGTAAGTCAAATAAATTAGAAACTGACTGGACATCGGCAAGAAGGGCAGTTGTGTCGTCGGCATAGTGCGTGAGTTTGATCTCTTCATTTCGCTGGATGTGTATGCCCTTGATGTCTTTTGACCGTCTTATACTTTGGGCAAGAAGCTCCATAGCAATAACAAAGAGTATGCCTGAAAGGGGACACCCCTGACGGACACCGCGTTCTAAGACGCAACTAGAGATGTCTTTATAGAACACGCTGATCCATTGCCGGAGATTTAGTCTAAAGTTGAAAGATTCAAGGCATTTTTGGATAAAGTCCCATTCAATTGAATCAAAAGCTTTTACAAAATCTAGGAAGACAGCTATACCTGGTATATTTTTATTTTAGTGAAGTCCATTGTGTCTGCTATTAGTCTGATACCTACCCTTTACGTAGCCGGACTGGCAAGGATGTATTATGCCTGGCAAGATCTTTCCCAAGCGAAGAGCAATGGTTTTGGTCGCAATTTTGTAGTCAACATTAAGTAGCGATACTGGTCTCCAATTTGTTAAATATTCCACGTTTTTATTCTTTTTTTGGGATTAGAGAAATAATACCTTGTCGTTGAAAGTGATCCGTGTTGAAATGCATAATCAAAACTTTAATTTCCACCTTCAACCGACAGCGAAAGCTTACCGACAGCGTTCCAAAAATAGCGATAGAACTCTGAAGTGATGCCATCTGTACCTGGCGTTTCATTGTTTTCCATCGTCATAAGCGCTTGTTTACATTCATCAATCAGACATAATGCCTTCGCAAATTTTTGCAGTTTCTTCTGATAATACATTTTCCGTATTAAAGAATTTGATAAACTCCGAGCCGTTTGGATTCGTGTTTTTTGATGTATATATGTGTTTAAAAAAGCGCTCTTCCTCTTCAAGAATCCCTTTCGGGTGGTTTAATTTTGCGCGATCATTACGTTTTAAGGACGTTATGTGTTTTTTCCTTTGGTTTGTTTTTTCTAAATTGTAGAAATACTTACTGTTTTTCTCGCCATGTTCATACCAGCGCGCTCTGCTACGTATAATCGTGCCACGCGTCTTGACACTTGCTATTTTTAAAAGTTTGGTTTTTAGGGGTCGCACTGTGGCCTCAATTTTTTTTATGTCGCGGGATATTTTGTCCCACTAATATGTCGCGACATTTAACACTACGAGAGTCATGGAGGTCGCACGTGAGCGACATAAATAATATTTGAAACCATATTGTCAACTCTTAGCCCTGTTTATACGTCGCATTTAATTAGACGAATTTAATTGACGACTTTCCGTCGACTGGCAGACGAATTTAATGCCGAGTCGTTTTATACGTTGAACAAAATAGTTGCAAGTAGTTTGTGTCCGCACTGTGAATCATTAGCTGTCATCTATTAAAAGCAAAATGGCGTGGTTCAGTGGAACGATCGCCATGCTAAAAAGTAAAAGTAATTTATGCATTTAATTCAATACGTCTGAAGTGCGACGTCTAAAGCCAACACGCATTACTTGAAGCATCAAAAATTTACTTGACTTGAAATATTCCTAAGTATAATTTTCCTCTAATAAAAAGACTACCACTGAAAAAGATTTAATTGTGATCGAAGAGTGATTGTGACTGACAGGTCATTTGTGATTGAAAAGTGATTCATAGGCGATTTTACCATCCAAAGACTTTCAAAACTAGTGGCGAGCACTGAGAGGAGACACTTTTATTTAATTAAACTCAGAGTGGTCCTGTCAGGTAGCTCAAAGAAGCTCAATAGGATCCCTGAGTATGCTAAACACAACAGAAATGTTCATAAAAAGGGATATAACAAAATAACAAAAGAGAAAACAATACAACCAATTTCATACATAACAACTATACTGTAATAAATAAACGATTTAACTTATTAAAAATAGCACAGCCATGATAACAAAAAGATCTCTTGGCTACTTCGGTCTCTTACAGTGGGTAAATGAAATAGATCACGCTGTTGCGTAATGTGAATGCTCTTATTAAAGGTACAATAATTCTTAAAATATTATGGGCAGTACCCTTTGATACAGTTCATCTCGCCCAGCACTCAATGTCGACCACTTAAGTGCGTCCATCGCAACTGATGGCTACTGTGTGTCCTAACTGCATCCTGCTTGCTTTTCTCTGTAGTACGTCTAGTGCATTAGCATTGACCTCCTCGCAACATCCCCAGACGCAGTCCAACACCCAACAATGGGTCTTATCAAGGAGGTGTAAAATACCCTGACGCTATGCGAAGTTATATGGCAGCATATACGGCCAAGCATACCGATACGCCTACCTGCCTTAGGCCATGTCCACACTGATGCGTTTTTGTTTGTATGCGTTTTCGATAGGTGTAAAAACGCATCGATTGATCTGCGTCCACACTGATACGGATGCCGTAGCGTTTTCAATACGATTCACTTTCAACAGCGTTTTCAAAAGGATCCGTTTTCGATGAAAACGCTCAGCGTTTTCGAGCGTATCAGTGTGGACGGGAGGCCAAAACGCATCAGTGTGGACATGGCCTTAGTTAATTATGATTGAGATTTCACATGCTCATTCCAACTTACTGACGTTCGTCGAATATTACTCCAAGATATTTAAATTCAGTAACGCGCTAGATAGCAGCGCCGTTAACAGAAACAGAAAACGAGTCTACCAGAGAGTCTAGGTTAGGTACCAAAAAGCATGGCGGATGGCCTGTCTTAATTGCATTTATAAACAAACTATTAGCGCGAAGCCAAAGTTTTCTTCCCCGTTTAGTGTGCCCTAGATAGAAGAGGCTTGACGGGTTGAAAATAACAGTGTGGAGTCATCTGCGTACATCAACATAATACATTCAATCAAAACCTGCGGCAGACAATTCAGTTGAAGAAAAAATAGCAGCGGTCCCAGGATTAACTGTTGAGATGCTCACCGCCACCGCTTCAGGACTAGATGGCACACTCAGAAATTCTACAACTTGGGTGCGCTTATGGCGATCGTTCCTGAACCAATCAAGCTGCCGATTCTCTATTCCTAACTAGAAAGCTTGTTCAAAGGCATGTCGTAGTTGACGGTATCAAAAGCTTTACGCAGGTCGATGAACACTGCTCCAGTCCTCTGACCCTGGTCAATGTTCCTTCGTATGTTGTCCGCAAAACACAACCCAGGGCAGCACATTAAGTGGAGTGGGACTACGAAAACTGATAAGAACTTAGGATTTGGAGGCACTGTAGGTAGTCGTATAACTGCTGGTGTCCTGCCTGCTATAAAACTTTGGAAATAGCAGGCAAGATGAATCAGTTGGACTGGCCAGTTTCAAGTGCCGATATATGGAGTCGCGATGAAACGATCAGTACATAACAAAGAAGCTCAGTTAAACAAATCATGTACGAAACTCCGTGCCTGGACACGTAGTACCCGTCTCGTCGCTAATTAAGTTGGTCTTCTCCTTCTCCTTCAACAGCTGTTCACGAGTTTCGCAGAACATCTTAATGAGTTACAAAAGGGCTCAGAACAAAACTTTTCTGCATTTGCACTTTTTCCCCTTACCAACACTACAAGTTTGAATGATGAGGCTCACATACTTTGCCTATCACCACTTGGGCAGCTCCTTTCAGCACTGTCCATAAAGGGCCTACCCCTCCCCTAACCTAACATGTTGTAATAAGTTAATAAGTTAGTGTTAATGTTGGGTTAGGGGACGGGTAGGTGCGCAGTTGCCCAGATACTGACATTGATCCCCATAAAGACGTTCGCTTAAATGCTGATATCAAACGTTGAAAACACCGTAGACAGCCAAAATTCATATATCTACCAAGTCGCAAATCTGAATCTGTGCAGTGTCAAGGTTACATAAAGTCATACGAATTGATCGGAAAATTTTGAGCAACAAGGGTAAAATGTCGCGATGTTCCTAGACGTGCGAGGAAAAATATGGGAAAATTTCACTTTATTTGGATGGCTGTTGGAAACCACTCTGTGGTTTATATCGGAATTCCTACTACATGTTTTACTTTGGCACCAATGATGACAGCAAATTAATCCAATCTATATATAACAGAGACTGACATACTTCACATACCTCTTACAGTCCCTTGGGGAATAGTGAATTTTGTTTCCCGAGAATCTCAATGTTTCCCGAAGGCTACATAAAGGGTAAAATGTCACCCCCGAAGCTTCCCGAGTTTCCCGAGACGAAATTTCACTGTTCCCCAAAGGACCAGTCATTAAGTGATTTGTTATATAGCAAAACAAATGGAAACAAAAACAAACCAAAGTTTGCAAAACGCGCTGAGATTCCAGCGAAAACATCAGGCCAGATTCAACTGCACGCTCTGATCACGTGCAACAGCGGTCAACATTTCGCGGGTAACAGTGAACTGTTTCCCGCTGACGTCATAGTTTTCGCAATGTTGCCCGCTCATGGCATTTGGCGGGAAACAGTTTTATTGTTAAATGTCATGTGACCATGAACTAGCCAATGAATGGAGGCGCTGTAGCGGGAAAAACGCCCGCAATATAACAAAGTTAAATGTTGCACGCCGAGGGACGGAAGCATCGATTATCGACCCTTTAGCTTACAAAAACATACTTCAAGATGGCGGAGCACACGAACCCCGTGCGTGTGATTTCTCATAATTCCTCTCTTATACAACATTGCTCCCTACAAGGGGTGGGCACCGTGTTTCTCCCTTTTCTCCTACTTTATAGGCCTTACATAAACAGATCGTGTCAGTTATAATGCAGTTTTCGTGCGAAGTCCTTAATACCAGCACTGGAACTATTTGTGGTTGTCTATGGCCATCGGTGGCGAGGATCTAGGAGGACATCGTTTGTGCTACTTAAAAGAGTTTCGTTAACTTTTTGAAGCATTGTCATTGTTTCGGAAAACTCGCCATAAAATAATACTCAGAGTTTCCTATTCCTTCCAAGAAATTATTTGAACTTTACCTCTCAGTTAATGTTACACGGGCCGGAAGGGCCAGTTTTTTGTACAATGGAGGGAGGCATTCTCGTTAGCGCCGGAGGCACGGGCCATATATAGGGGGTCTGGGGTATCCTCCCCCAGAGAACTTTCAAAATGGAGGCTCCGAAATGCTATTTTCAGCACAAGATTGATGAGATATGTTTTCGAAAAATCAACCTTGAACATGCATGCAAGTGTGAAAACGCAGGCGCTGTTTTCATTGCTTACAACATTGTTTTCGAGATCCTATTTAACATATTTAATTTAAAACACACGGTATATATATCCCAGTATTAGCACACTAAGCAGCACCTGCCGACGGAGGCTAAATTGAACTCTTTTAAACTTAGCCCGCCAACAGGCCAGGATACTGCGTAAACGATCCTCAGGGTCACGTGTAAAATTAATGGTTGTCAAGGGAGGGTCACTAAGACCCAGAAAATGTTTCTGTGCATACATATATGACTTTTCGACAAAACTAGCTATTGTATCTTTCTGCAAGTTTCTGTGTATGCAGTCGTCATTTTCTTCCTAAGAATTTTAGTCGCTACTAGCCGCTAGTCAAACAAGTTCCAGACCCTCTCTGTAAATTCGAATGAATGGAGAGTTTTGATGTGTTGTCAGTGTTTACCAGATACACCCTCTTTGGGCAAACCGATTTCCGGGCCATAAAAATGGCAAACAATTGCAAGTCCCTAGAATCAAATTGACTGAGTCTAAAGAAAACAAATTCTTTGAATGAAAATCCTTAATCTGCGAATTCGCTCGCGATTTTAGCTGGCGATCAACAGGCCAGGATACTGCGTAAACGATCCTCAGGGTCACGTGTAAAATTAATGGTTGTCAAGGGAGGGTCACTAAGACCCAGAAAATGTTTCTGTGCATACATATATGACTTTTCGACAAAACTAGCTATTGTATCTTTCTGCAAGTTTCTGTGTATGCAGTCGTCATTTTCAGTTCCAGACCCTCTCTGTAAATTCGAATGAATGGAGAGTTTTGATGCGTTGTCAGTGTTTACCAGATACGCCCTCTTTGGGCAAACCGATTTCCGGGCCATAAAAATGGCAAACAATTGCAAGTCCCTAGAATCAAATTGACCGAGTCTAAAGAAAACAAATTCTTTGAATGAAAATCCTTAATCTGCGAATTCGCTCGCGATTTTAGCTGGCGATCAACAGGCCAGGATACTGCGTAAACGATCCTCAGGGTCACGTGTAAAATTAATGGTTGTCAAGGGAGGGTCACTAAGACCCAGGTCAATTTAATTCTAATCCTTAATCTGCGAATTCGCTCGCGATTTTAGCTGGCGATCAAATTCGCCGTTGACCGACTTTTAAGTCGCCTAGTGTGTCGCCTACTTTACATGTATGGGATGTATGGAAGAAACTCTAAAGCGTCTCCTAACATGAATAAAAGCTTTTGTAACAGCGGTTGAAACACCAGAACCAACGATACGACAACGTGTCTGGTATCGACGCACCAACAAGTAAGAGATACTTTACGGATAATCACTTGCGAGGTTTTATTCGAAGATCATATCGTAAACTGAAATTAATAATACAAGGAAAAGCTAGAAAACTCAACATCTAAGAAACGTGGCATTCCGATCATTCCTTCACAAATCGCGTGTTTCCAACAGTATAAGATGTATAATAAAGCTAATACAAAAATATAATGTATAACTAGGCAAAACATGTATTATAACAAATCGAGCTCAAATACTAACGAATATAGAGAAATCGGCATGGAAAAATCACTGCCTTAAATTAACAACAAACATGATCTATGTCACGAGGCACCCAAGCTTAAGATACGCTGTACAAAATTCTATAAATCAATCCGTAAAACAGGAAACTGGCTTTTTAAGAGAAAGAAGGAAGCAAAAACTTACATAACAGTTCTGCTCTGCCGTAGCTTGTCCAAGAACCACGATATTCATACAACGACAACTAATCCGAACAAGTTGATCTAAACTCTACGCCAATTTCTATAATATGGATTGCGTGCTTACTAAAACAAAACGTACTTTAATTGATACAGGAACAAAGTTCCATTATTAAATTATGTTCGGGAATGTCATAAAATGCAGTAACAGCTTTGAAGGAACAGTTCGCTATGTCCTGAAAGGTAGTTCTAGTTTTAATAAGTTTCAGTGCATTGTTTATATGTCAGTGTAGCTAAATTTTAATATTTGAAATGGTCAAGAGGATTGCCAGTGCAATGCGTGATCATGATTTGCTATCCTCGATCATTATGTTTGGAAATGGCAATGCGCATTTTGAATCTCTTCTAAGGCTCTTTGCATTACGCCCACACAACGTTGCTCAAGCTCTGCTGTCATGGGGCTATCAAACGCCTGAAGTATGAGAGACAAAATCCCAAACAGTCTGCTGGAACATTGTGTAGAGCCCATCAGCTTTCTCTTAACCGGAGACCTGTTCTTCGTCTTCTCGCTTTTAGGACATCTCATCTGGAGCCTTGCTTGCTTTTTTTGCCTCGAGTTTCTTTGAGCACAAAATGCAGCATAATCCATATTATATGAAGGGGTATGAGCACTGGGACTGCTGATTGGCTGAATGTTGTTATGTATGACATCAGTTATGTTAGGCACGGCCCTTGCGCCACCCGAGACAGCTTGATCGGTCCCCAGGAGCTGGTTTTTTGTCTGTGAATGGGCTTTTAATCCAGAATGGGGCGTACTGTGCATCTTTCCAACATACACGGGATGCATTTGATTTTGGCAAGATAACGTTTGAGATGATTGTAGACTTTCAAAGAAGCTGGTGGCATCGCCAATGTCATACTGTGAAGCGCCGAGCGATCGTTGCTCCCTTTCATAGTCCATCTGATTAGTTTGGGTCTTTCCGAAGTTGTTTAGCCCAAGAATACTGAGAACATCGTCTAGTTCTTGATTCCACAATTGATCTGTGCTTTCACCGGCTTTGGTAAATTCCGGCTCTGTGCCTTGGCCCACGCTGCGTTTTATCAAAAGTATTTGATTTAAGTATTTATTAATTGTCGACTACCGGTTAACAGTGTGAAGGGCACTGTGTATGTTAGTGGTAGACTTACAAACTTTTCTTGGGTTTGCATACGTGATTGGTAAAGGCCGCAGCAGCCTTACACTGAAGTAAACTAAAGCTTATCAATTTGCTTTTCAGATCTTTGAGGGAAGGAAGCTATTTTTCTTATACCTTGGTGTAAATTCAGTATTCAAAATCATAGTCTGAATCATAATCGTCATAATCACATTATAGTTATATTTAATGTAATTATATCGTTATTATAATCATTGATTGTGTTTGTTATAATTATAATTAAATGATGATGATGATGATGATGATGACGATGATGATGATAAAATAACGAGGACAGAGACAAGAAAATCATCTACTTGGCTTTTTTGCTTCTTTTGGGTTTTGGGTTGGCCTTCACAATGTCCTGTAGCTTCAGGTTGATACATCCTGGTAGCACACATTCCGTGTTTTTACAACCGTGGTTGTTGTTTGAGGGCATGTAACAAAAGGCATCGTTCTTGGAACAGGTACTCATTGATTTCATCCCTGAAAAAATAAACAAAAAGATCGAATGACGCCAGTTTAGGAAAACCTATCAGAAAGCCAGAAAGTGACATTTTTGTCCTTGCTGTATAAATTTATGACGATATAAGATGACAGTACGTGGCAATTCATAAAGTACCAGATCGAGAACGATGATTATTATTTCATTATTGAACATTTAATAAGCAAGTAAAGTTTTATTGCAGAAAAATCGGGGACCGTCGAAACGTTCTTTTAGCGGTTTATTCTTTTCAAAATGGTCAATATTTGTTTCCCCTTTAACTCCCAAGATCTTATTATTAGATATATTATAGAGACGTTGCGTATGACGCCAATTGGGTAATTACGTTACATAAGAATAAGCCTAGTAAAGTTACAACTTGTCAACTTGTCAAACTTGATGGGGACTGGGAGTTTCACTAGATTTTAAGATTAGGTGAAAGTAGCAACCACTGCGGTATCGTTGAACCTTGAGTAGGGTCAAAACCAAGAGACTAAACCACCCCAAGGATGAAATAGACCACAAGTATGATTTCATGTTGTATCATGCACTTAGGCCCGGTTCAGACGCCGTACTTCAGCCGAACCGAATCTAAATCAACTAATTAAGTTCATGTGAAGTACGGCGTCTGAATCAATTGGGAATGGCTGATTTAATTTAGATCGGCTGAGCCAATTACTCCCGCCTAACTCAGACGGGAAGAACGGCTGTAGACCGACTTTGATTCAAATGCCGTACTTCACATGAGCCGAATCAAATGCATAAATTATTTTTAATGTATTTTTCATGCTGTTTTCACATAAAAGCATGCGCAAAGGAGTGTAGGAGAAAAATGGCAGCTTGGAGGGCCGAACTTTCAAACGTAGGTGCCATGTGTAGTTACAAAAACAGCTTTACTGACTCGTCACTACTACTCGATGAGGCATGACCAAAAGCAGCTCAAACGAAGAGTGACTGCACATACGGTTATCACTTGTCCTCTTCTGGTTGCAAAATAGGCTAAAGGCCCGGCCAAACGATAAATGTTGGACGACCCAACATGTTGGGTGAACCAACATTTTATTGTTTGGCCACCGTGTTTGATGACCACTCAACATATTGGATGATGTTGGAAGATGTTTGATGCAGTATCAAACATTTGATCCAACATCATCCAACATTTCTTTTGTTCTCATGTTGGATGCGTGAAATTTTGTTCGTTTGGCCGGTCTCAACAACATGTTACATGCGCGCACGCGCATTAGGACTGCAAATTCAGTCGTTACCATAGACACCGTTTGCTCGCGTCAGTGTAGTTTGAAAATGTCAGCGAGCGAGGAAGCAGCGCAGAATATCGATCAAACTTCTAGCGAAAACAAAACAAAACAAAAAACAAGACGTTGGAGCGACGAGGAAACTGACCGCTTGATCGACCTAATATCACCGTGAAGTCCTCGAATTTCATTATTATCATCTGGTGATAAGCTGACGTGTCTTCGGCGGCTAGTTCTCGAACAATATTGGTGAAATAACCATTCTCTTGTCGTCTTCGAATCCATTGCCTTGTTTTACCTCGTTTACTTGCTCTATCCTCGATTTCTTCAAGCTGGTCGAGCACGAATAACACTGATAAACATCGCTTAAATCTCCCTTTCCTTTCCCGCCGCCATGTTGCAAACATACGTGAATGTTGCGTCTCATGTTTGATGAAAGATGTTGAATGGATGTTTGGTATCGTTTGGCCACCCCCTAATTTTCAACATGTTGCACTGTCCAACATGCAGCCAACATGTTGGATCTTCCAACATTTATCGTTTGGCCGGACCTTAAGACGGTTTGCATTCTTCTTTTTGCACTGTTTTCTAGCATTTTGAGCTGAAGAACGGCTCTTGTTTGCAGATTTCGGCGTCTGCCATGTTTAGGGACCGGTCATTATTTAGCGGATGGGGAGGGGAGGGGAAGGGCTACTAAACTGAGAAAAAAGTTTGGCCAAGAAGTTGTGGCCCTCCAAAATAACTCCTACCCTCGCCCCTTACTCCATTAAAAAAACCTGTGACCTCCCCTGAAAGGCATTTTTTTTAAATGGCCCTCCCCAAAGTGAGGTTAAAAAAATAGCGATCCTTCCTCCAAATATAGTAGTTTCCCCCTCCCCCCCCCCCCCTGCTAAATAATGAACGGTCCCATACAATTGGATTCTAGACCGTTGCCCGAATCTTAATTTTCTTCAGTGAATAAATTTCGGCCGAATAAAGTTCGGCGTCCACCCTCGTTCCCAGGACCTTTTCCTTCGCTTTGGGGGTGGGGCGGGAAAAGGCCCTGGCATCGGCCAGTCGATTCTTCTTTTTGATTGGCTAGTTGCAATTTTGTAATTTATGCAAATGTACTGCAACTTTCTTGCAAATCGCACTCCGTAATCAAAATGGCGGACAATAAGCAAGCGACTCCAACTAAGATTTTCGCCAGAAATCCTGTCTGTAGACTTTGTTCTTAATCTAAAGATAGACGTCACGTCGTGGGGATATTCAGTAAAGCTGGTATTACTCAAGAACTCTGTCGAAAAGTGGCAATTTCCTGTGGAATAATCCTTACAGAAACCGACACGAAATCGAAGGTGTTGCAATTGTGCAGGGTTTGTGTTACATTCGATCGAGTAAAATGGGGTTGGAAGGCCTACACGACTCCTGTTCGCATGTTTGACGCTTCTATCTCGGTTCTATTGATCGACTAGATTTAGCTTCTTGCTTGTTTTAAGTGGGGCAACACGGTGGTTTAGAGGATAACATGATGATGATAGTGATTGAAACAGTCATGTGCTTAAATGTCGCATATCATGTATTTTGATACCAAAGGTCATTTCTGGGTTTAAATTCTGCATTTATCGCCTGTTTGTCTTCACCCTTGTTGTTTCTGTTTAGCGACTGTGGTCCTTTATATGCCATCTGAAGCATTTTGTCTAGCTTTGGTTTGGCTCGTTTCATTGCGTTCAGTGACAGTACAGCCTCTCTCTTGATATCAAGGATAGGAATTCAAGCCGAATAATATGATAATCTTTATCTTGCAGTGTTTGTACATTACCGGGCCCGGTTATTTGGTTTTGTAGCAAGACGTTGTGTTTCTTTTGCGACTATTCGTCTCTTTATCTTTTCTTTAGTATTGTAGCTTCTTAGAGATGGCTATGCAACACGTGAAATTGAGCGCTAATATATATATTTAGGCAAGCCTAAAAGCGGAGCTCCACAGTTCTTTCCTTATTGTATGGCATTTACCGATAAAATAAAATCAATGCCAGGACTCGAGCCAGGACTCTAGTAAGGACTTCTGTATTGTGATTATAGTTTTTACTGTTTTGCTGCAGAGCCACAGCCACCATTCAAACATGTGCTAACGTTCATTTTCGATTTATCATCGGCCTTTTCCACGTTGGATCAAGGGACTACATGACTACGAGCATAAACGATTTTGCTTCATCACAGTTTAATTACATCCGATTACATTTCAATACAAATGGTGTAAATCTCAAAACTATAGATTAACAGTCCCAGTGACTCACTTTTAAATCCAACATCACAACCGGTTATGTGCTTTGGCTAAGTCACAAATTTTCTAACATGTATCGTTGACATTTTAACCTCAACAAACCGAAATATTCCACAACAAAACAAAATGGTAAAACCCCAAAGTGGGTACTCTTCGACTCGCCCAAAAAAGAAGAAAAGTACTTTGTTGCCTTGTTTTGACTATTTTATGGCGTCATTTTTTGTGATCTATAAGAGTAAAGACGATAGAAAACTGCCGTCTGTGTCCTTTGAACAATAGCACCGAAAAACATTAAGCGAAAGTGACTTTAACTTTTCGTTATGAAAAGTGACTGCGGCACGATAAGCCATGAATCAACTCAGGTGATCAACTGCAAATGGTTGAGAATGGTTTTATTCTTGACTTCGATCAACTACAAATATTGCAAACTACAAACGTTGACTACAAGTAGTGGGCGGTATAATTTTTACATCACTGTTAATGATAACATCTGATTGGCAATGATAACAGACAAACAAATCGGTTTCAGAAAAACATTTGTCAATAAACATTGAATTAAAGACGAAGTTTTTACTGCAATTACCCTTTTAAGTCTTTAAGTCTGCGATTTTTTAACTAACAACGAGAATTGCTGTGAGGGACAACATCATGATTGCTGGCATTTCGAATGCTGGAGCTGTTAAAAATCGTGTTTACTTTTGGCAAGGAGTTGTCGCTCTTAGCGAGAGTTTTCCAAATATCAATCCGGCCCTTGTTCCTAACAAAGCGGAGCCGAGGATTTAAACCGTCCGAACTTCGCTTGGCTTTTAGTCTTCGACAAATTTTGTGCCCAAAAATGAGCAACAGCAGGGAAAACGAAGAGTTTTAGGATCCAATATGAAATATTGGATAGAAAACATTTGGAAAAAAACACGAGCATTTTTTAGTCCAAACCAATTTGAGGTAAAAGTGTGAAAAGAACAAAACGTAAGAAAACAAAAAAAAAAGAAACGAATGTTTCTTCGGCGTTGCTCGTAGAAATTGGAAAAATAAGACAAGTAACAAAAGTAACTCGCGAGTAACCTAGGCAAATCGCTAGTCCGAGTGTTCTTGACATAAGCTTAAGTATCCGTATAAAAGACAAAACAGGAATACTAACCTGCGGATGCGGACAGTTCAGGTTAGTCAATAATCACTCCGAACGCAGAGCCGACATAATAGCCGTCATTTCGCACAAAATCATTGCTTTGCTAAGAATTGCTGCGAGGGACAACATATTGCTGGCATTTCCAATGTTGCAGCAGTTAAAAATCGCGTTTACTTTTGGCAAGGAGTTGTTGTTTTTTGCGAGAGTTTTCCGGCCGAGGTTATGACCAATTTGAGATGGAAGCGTTAAAACAACAAAACGTAAGAAGAAAGAAACCGATGCAAATGTCTCTTCGACGTTTCTCTCAGAAATCGGAAAAAATAAGACAAGCAGCAAAACCGAGACAAATCACTATTCAATTTTCGTTGCATAAATGTCCATATAAAAGACAAAACAGGAGTACTAACCTGCGCACAGTTTAAGTCAGTCAACAATCACTCCGAACGCAGAGCTTAAGCAGAAGCAGTCATTTTACACAAAAGTAAGTCTTATTACATGTACTTCTCATGTCTCTCAAGGAAGCTTTCTTCAATTAAGGATTTTAGCGGCAAAACCGTCCACTTTAATAGAGACAGCAAGGTCCGAAGACGGCGCATAATTACTGAAATCTTGCCAGACCACACGATCTTTTCTCTTCATGCAAGCTTCTGCAGGTAAACACGAGGAAAAGCTGAAACTCCCTGACACTTGGTAATGTTTTTACAGCTTGACAAGAGACGCTCTCATTTTCGCTGTTCCTCACTATAATTTCGCCTCTTTTCTCGAGCTTTTTGTTGTTCTTTCGCCCGTTGCTCGTCAGTACGATTCAGCCTGTTTATTCGAGCCGTTTCTTGTTCAGTTTCTCCCGTTGCTCGACGATACAATTCAGCCGGTTTGTTCGTGCTCTTTCTCCCGCTGATTGTCACTGATACTCTGCCTGTTTACTCGTGCCCTTTCTTGTTCTTTCTCCCGCTTTTTTGTCACTGATACTCCGCCAACGAATAGACAAAACTAACTTTGTTTTAAAATTTGGCCATGCAATTTCCCGCCACAAAAACGCGGGTTGAGAACTGCGTGTATGGGCAAATGATCTTTCCAAAAACAGTTTATATGGAAGCGCGCTTATATGCGAGCTTGCTCACGAAAGGGTTAACTGGAGTATCACATTTGACTTAGGCTTACATGATAGGGTGGACGTACGTACGGTCGGTCGGACGGTCGGACGGTCGGTCGGTCGGTCGGTCGGTCGGTCGGTCGGTCGTACGATGACGTCATAACCAAAATTTCTCGGATGGATGGGTTACCATATTTTCTTAGCAATGGTGCTCGGCGCGCGCGGAGCTCCGCTAAAATCCGCTCTAATTACGGCTGTATCTTTGTCCTCGTTTTGCTCCGCTCTGTAACTGCGGTTATAGTATTTTCCTCCTTTTGTTTATGCCAGTGGCTGAACAACAGTGTAGTGAAAATACATGTGCTTTTTGAATAGCGGCATCCCCGATCTGGCAATAATTTCCTTCACAAACTCACAGACTCACAGAAATCTAGCTTCAAATCATGCCGCGAGTAAACTGAAAAATGGCGCCTATTTTAAGCACAAATTCGAATCGCCGTTATCTCTCTTTAACCTGGAGACCTTAGGAGACCTAAGCGTTTAAAGAAAGGTCAGTGCCTAAATTTAGCATAAAGACAAGTTTTGTCGCAAGGTCTTGCGGTAAATCGGATCAATGGGCCGAAACGTCAGCCGATCAATCATTCTGAATTCACAATAAAAGAGCTAATGACCCATGTAATATGTTCGTGAAATGATTATGGGACGTGTTCCCGTCCAAAATACCTCTTCAACCAAAGTAACGATCAAACGGTCAATTAATCCAAACTTGAAAAGGTATTTTAGCAACGGTTCTTGGAGCCGATATTTTCACCCGAGAAAATAGGCCAAAAATAGCGGGAAGGCAGCTTCACGGCCGCCATTTTACCAACAAACAATCAAAACAGACCAAGCTCGCAAGGCACGCCGGTGAAACGTCCCAATCTCAGCTGGATGCCAAGCTATTTTTTTGGTTGCTAAGAGGCTCTGGCTCGTTATGAGGTATAACTGTCAATGCAAACGCAAATATTTTTATATGGTACTCGCCACTACTCACACCAACTGCCACTGCTACATCCTTCCAAGCTAATTTTTGTTTTGCTCTATCTTTGAAATCAGGGGAAGCTTTATCATATAACGCCGGGTAATTTCTTACAGCCGAGGCGCTCGTAAAGATCAGTACTTGCCCCTATCATAATTTTGTCCATGAAAACTTTTGCGTGAATAACATTTACGCTGACCATTTGTGACATAAGCACAAGCACAAGAAAATCATG
This sequence comes from Galaxea fascicularis, assembly GCA_948470475.1. Classification (NCBI taxonomy): domain Eukaryota; kingdom Metazoa; phylum Cnidaria; class Anthozoa; order Scleractinia; family Euphylliidae; genus Galaxea; species Galaxea fascicularis. Next base: position 24,169,413 of record OX419341.1, on the reverse strand, counting down.
GAACGATTTCCATTCTCTTGTGCTTGTGCTTGTGCTTGCGTCGTTGCGTCGTACGTGTAAACTGGGACGACGCAAGCATAAGCATAAGCATAAGCACAAAGCTCTTATGCTTGCGTTGCACCGGTTTACACGTATGGTTTCTTGTGCTTATGCTTGTGCTTATAATTATGCATGCATCGTACATGTATCAGGCATGATAATGTTATCGATTTGATAATGAAAATTACGGGTAGAATCATATTGATATCATCATATCATATCGAGTCACTTTGAACCGTGTCTAAATATTCAAAGTGACTCGATAAAAGCAAAACTTTTCACCTAGCCTCTAGGGACTAAGAACTTGAACTTGAACATTAATATTCGTGTTATCTGTTTAATATCATATTTTGACATGATGATGGTGTCATGAGGACACCGAAACGTTGTCTAATATCAATATGATTCTACCCGTAATTTTCATTATCAAATCGTACATGTAACCCAGCCTTTATTAGTGGGAAAAATAATCGCGGCACTTACCTTATCTTGCTCACCTCTGCTATTCACTGCTTGCTGAGAAACTGAACTCAAACCTGAATCTTTCTTTGCAAAAGGTAGCGCATTTATACAATCCAGTCTATCTTTCTAGCATTTTCCTTCTTAATGCTCTTCACTTCACTTCTTCTTCCTCGGTTCACCCGGCGGTCGGGTCACTGACACGTGACGTTTGACAACAATTGGCCTTTATCGGGGATTTAGACAATCGCTTCATTAATCAGTGTTCCTGTTAGCGCGTTTTATTAATCTGGGACAAAATTAAAGTGCACCTAACCCCAAAATATTTTTTCGCTAAAACAAATCTTTACACCTGTTGGAAAAGCATTGCGCTCTTTTTTGTTCTTTTTTGCCAAATGTTGGCTATTTATAGGCTTCCAAACTTACAAAATATAAACATCATTTGGTACATGACCGAGTGAGAAGGGGCGTGGGTCTAATCTTGAATTGACGTGAAAAACTGCTTTGCATGCATGTTTACAAAGACTTAATGCGATGCAAATCAGTTTTTTCTCGCTCGGTCATGATGACCGATTATTGCGCATTTATCATTAAGGTAAAAGATAAAGAAACTTTATCAGGGGTACCCAACGAGAAACTTCGATGAAATATCTGTTCGTGAGAGTCTACCCGTTCTAAGACTTCCGGATAATGCATTGCCAAAAAGCTACTGATTCCTCATTTAAAACATTACCTAAAAGATTCGCAACCAGGGAAATCCAGGGGAAAATAGTCCCTTAGATTTTCGGAAGGGATATTTTTAAAAAGGTCGCCTAGCATTTTCGGGTAAGCAAACAGTCCGCAGAGCAGTTCTTCGAAGGTAACATTCAGCTAGCAATTTCTGAAATGAAGATTTCATTCCCTAAAATTTTCGGGCACTTCAATTTTAAGCTAAGAAATCCGAACAGATCAAATTTTTCTAGCTGATTAAAACAACTCGTTAAACGGTCTTTAAACATTACAAGGAGCCTAGAAATATCCCTCAAAGGTTTTTTTCTTAATTTGCTCGTTAGGTGCCCCTGACTTTATTTAAATGCGGTTTACCCTGGCTCAAGTCATTTTATCTTAAATTCCACCATTATACGTGGGGTGTTAATCAATTTCAAGTTCATCTATATATGGTCTTGGAATTTTTCAATCTTGTTTTTTCTTTTTAGGCAAGAAAATTAGTTTCCTCGTAGAATTGACGCTCTTGCAGTGCACCCGTTTGAAGTCAATAAAAGTTTGAGCTATAACTCCAGTCCAATCCAAAGAAAATCACTTCAAATCTGTCCACTGAATAACGCCCTTAGAGCCCGGAATTGGTGACGAGATGTTGTCAACTGTTACGGTCGTTTGACGCAATATAAACCACAATACTGGTTATAGTCTGCGAGCGGACACGTATTTCCGGTTGTCGCTTCTCTCCGCCTGAAAAGTAACGCCTGCGACGTTAAGGCCCTGGCAAACGAGGACACATTGTTGCGGACACATTGTTGCCGACACAAGTGTTTCCCCGTTTGCCCGCTCGCGCAACATTTGTTGTGGACACAAATTTTGTGTCCGGGACACAAAAAATGTTTCTGATTTTGTTGAGAAACATTTTGTGTCCGCAACAATGTGTCCTCGTTTGCCTGGGCCTTTACTTTTCGGGCGGAAAGAAGCGACCGGAAATACGTCTGCGCTAAAGTATCAAATCATCATTGGAAATGTCTCTTAACATGAAACCAAAGAAGGTAACGTGTCACTTAACTGAACTGAATTACTGGAAACATCTCCTGCAATGCGTTAACTTTAATCATTCAACTTCTAATTATGAGTTGCTTACTTACAAGGTGGGAACTACAACATTCGATCTTTCTCGCCAGTCTATCTCGCTCTTGAAGCGTATGTTCGGCCAACCGATTACAAAAAGAAATATTTGGAAATTTATTAATAATATAAACTGGCCCAGTATGCCCTTTCCCGTCAATACCATTTTCAGAACTGGAGGAACAATATAGAATGGAATGGCTGTACTACAAAGGAATCTCTAAAAATTGTTTAAACCAATACCTTTAATTTTGACATTCTAGCTTTAGAAGACCCCTACATTGATAACCAAGAAATTATTCAAAAATTTAAGTTTTCTGAACTTTTATCTTGCTCACCAGTTGTAGTTGTCATTATTCTATCTATAGTTGTCTTTATTTATTTCATTTTAATTTTTTTAATGACTTTATATCAGATTACAATATCTGACACTGGCCGTGTTTTCACGACAGCCGCTGTCTCGCTTAACATTCCTGAAGGTGTTTTGTTTGGAGACTTCGTTAAGCGACTTAAAAATGATACGCGTTTTCACGGGTAAGATTTTATTTCATTTAGGTAATATGAGAAGAGAGCGCGTGCGGATTTGAATTATATGGCGGGAGATCCAAACGAAGCTTGTATGTACGTCCTTCTTATTATAATTACTGTCTTCATGCGCTTTGTTTGTGTCCGACGAAGAAATCGATTGGAGCAAAGGCTTCGATTGCTTGCAGTTAGAGGCAGGAGAAGAATAACGGAGGCTTTTTTTCGGGATTCTCTGAAAAGGATATGCCGCACGAGAAGGAAAATCGCGTGGGTTCTAGAAAGGCCACAATTCTGGTTTGAGAACATGGTTTTAAACCAATACACCGACAACATTTGGCGTGAACATTTCCGTATCTCGAGGTAAACGTTCCAATTTGTCTGCACATTTAGTTCGACGAGACACGAACATGAGACGAGCGATTCTTGTAGAGAAGCGAGTAGCTGCTGCTTTGTGGCGGCTTGCAACAGGAAATTCGTACAGGACTACGGGACTTGTTTTTGGAGTTGGAAGATGCACTGCGCTAAAATTGAAAAATGAATTTTGCTCAGCACTCAAGTTTCGTGGGGCGAATGAAAATAGCACGCGTGTTGTATTTCAGATTTGACAGTCCTGTCAGATGGATAACCGCACGCGACTCCTCATTGGGCGAAATTAATTACCTACTCGCTTGAGCTACCTGGTTTGGTGGCTTAAATTTAATGAGAATTCCATTGAACTTTGCCAACTCGCTTAACTTTAAGCAACTGTTTTCACGGAATTTCCGGTTGTCACTCGCTAAGCGACCTGAAAAACCGCTCGTGAAAACACGGCCGCTGTGTCCTAGTCAGATCAGTTTGTTTGTAGTTTTGCATTTACTTCGTTAAGACACTGGATTAGCTGTAGCTACTTCCGGTGCGTCAATTTTTAATGAAATAAAAATAGTGTCTTTTTTTTGCCTGCTTTGATGTCTGTCGTACGGATGGCGTTTTCTACAAAATCACCATCCGAAACTTATGTATTGTTGTTGCGTGTTTTCTCGGGTTTGTTTATGCGTAGTGTTCTTGTTCAGTGTTAGAGAGTGCCGAACTTTGTGGCGCGGTTTCGTCACAGTTGGGTGGGTACAATGACACCTTTGTCAAGCAATTTTTAAATTTCAGCTTCTGATAGCCAGTGAGTCACAGATGTTGAATGTTTTCCTTTCGGGCCCAAGTTCCTTGTGGGCTGTGTGGAAAAATTAATAAACTGATGCTTAACACAATTAAGGCCTTCTGAGTCAGAAGTTATTTCCTTCCATTTGTCAAGGATGATGTGCCAGTTGGCCACCCTTGAAGCTTTGCACCTTATTAGCAAAATAATGTTTCATATGGGTCTCAAACAACAAACGATTATTTACCTCTAAGTTATCAAGTGTGTCAGCGGAAATCATTGCTGCTTCTTCCCCTGGTCCTGCTATCGGAAGAACGGTTTTGGGGGTAGCTTCGAGTTCCACTGACGACTTTTCGATAAAAAAGACTTCCTTCGCCGGTCAGAATTGTGATAGTTTCGTAAAGAGTGCCCCTTTACGTTTTTGTGGCGACTCCCAACTGCTGTGGTGCTTACCCCGTTGGATGCCCGAAAATTATTGAGCTGGGTTTGTAGGTCGTTTCCAAACAGCAGAGCTGTTACTGGAACATGCGAAGCACACAGGACTGCATAATCTTTATTTAGATGCGGTTTGATCGACTCCCTGCGGCGGTGGACAGGTCGACATGTGCGTGCCCTAGGAGAGCGACCGTATCTGTGTTCAATTTCAAGTTTCTGAATGTCAGAGTCTGACTTCGGCTGCTTCGATTTCTTCATTTCTAGCAGCATCTCGATCGATTTGCACAGTACAGCGCCAGCAGTACCAACCGTTTTCTGGGTTGAGCTGGACCTGAGGTCTTGTTGCTTTACTGAGTGGCTCAGTTTATCCCAGATTTCAGGGTTAACCCGCGGTGTTGCGAGAGTCTCGCAGTTCGCCGGGCATAAATATTTCGCCGACTTATCCTTAGTTTTGAGTCTGGCAACTTCTTAGACCACAGGTTGTTAATAAAGTCAGCCAGTTGTTTCTCAGCAGCCGGACCTGATTCGTCTGCATTGAGAAGATCTTCTGCAATTTCCGACAACAATGGGTCATTGCCGCCGTCGCTTTGCTCGAGTCGAGCACGTGGTTTA
>OX419341.1:24119387-24159387 GCA_948470475.1 Galaxea fascicularis | reverse complement strand
CCTTAAACTACACAAAACTGACGATTAAGTACGCTCATGCTGAGCTGTGATTGGCTGATCGGTACATTTCTTTTGTAGAACAAGGAACAAAAAGATAACAGTTCTGGGCGGATGAACACGTGCCCCGAGCGTAGAGCTAGAACTAGTCGAATACGTGCTTATAACTACATTTACAAGGTTCACTAATGAGTAAAGTACTTCCTAGAGTAACGTTTAGTGCCGAGCACAGTTATGGCTGGTCGAAGAGCTTGAAAAGTCACAAGAACGTGATCCTAAATTTATCAACAATGCAATGTAGAAATGCTTGCGGTAAATATCTCGGCTTAGCTAAATTCGCGTTAATTAAAATGTTCGATTAACTAATAGCAACGGAAACCAAAGTTTCCGCGATCCTTTACACAAACAGTCGCAGCCTAACCAAGAGAAAGGTAACGCTACAGATAAGCTTGTCAAAATCACTCTCATGGTCAAGTCTACATGTCCCCGTCCTTCTAACAGCATCGGCGAAAAATTCGGCTCTAGCCTAATTCAACTCTCTCATGGGAAAATTTCGTTATTTACCTGTGTGGGCTAAAACGACAAGGCTGATTGTTTGATTGTTTTCACAATCTTGGCTTAGTTTGTACGTTCCAGTTCCCTGTAACAACTCTTAGTACATTTAGAGCGTTATGACACACGTAAAGTGAAATTGAATATATCATTTAAAATTTTATAAAATATGCTTCAACACAATGCAGCAACAGCTTTGAAGGAACAGTTCGCTATTTCCTGAAAGGTAGTTCTAATTTTAATAAGTTTCAGTGCATTGTTTACATATATCAGTGTAGCTAAATGTTAATATTTGAAATGGTCAAGAGGATTGCCAGTGCAATGCGTGATCATGATTTGCTATCCTCGATCATTATGTTTGGAAATGGCAATGCGCATTTTGAATCTCTTCTAAGGCTCTTTGCATTACGCCCACACAACGTTGCTCAAGCTCTGCTGTCATGGGGCTATCAAACGCCTGAAGTATGAGAGACAAGATCCCAAACAGCCTGCTGGAACATTGTGTAGAGCCCATCAGCTTTCTCTTAACCGGAGTCCTGTTCTTCGTCTTCTCTCTTTTAGGACATCTCATCTGGAGCCTTGCTTGCTTCTTTTGCTTCGAGTTTCCTTGAGCACAAAATGCAGCATAATCCATATTATATGAAGGGGTATGAGCACTGGGACTGCTGATTGGCTGAATGTTGTTATGTATGACATCAGTTATGTTAGGCACGGCCCTTGCGCCACCCGAGACAGCTTGATCGGTCCCCAGGAGCTGGTTTTTTGTCTGTGAATGGGCTTTTAATCCAGAATGGGGCGTACTGTGCATCTTTCCAACATACACGGGATGCATTTGATTTTGGCAAGATAACGTTTGAGATGATTGTAGACTTTCAAAGAAGTTGGTGGCATCGCCAATGTCATACTGTGAAGCGCCGAGCGATCGCTGCTCCCTTTCATAGTCCATCTGATTAGTTTGGGTCTTTCCGCAATTGTTTAGCCCAAGAATATTGAGAAGATCGTCTAGATCTTGATTCCACAATCGATCTGTGCTTTCACCGGCTTTAGTAAATTCCGGCTCTGTGCCTTGGCCCACGCTGCGTTTGATCAAAAGTATTTGAATTAAGTATTTATTAATTGTCGACTACCGGTTAACAGTGTGAAGAGCACTGTGTATGTTAGTGGTAGACTTACAAACTTTTCTTGGGTTTGCATACGTGATTGGTAAAGGCCGCAGCAGGCTTACACTGAAGTAAACTAAAGCTTATCAATTTGCTTTTCAGATCTTTGAGGGAAGGAAGCTATTTTTCTTATACCTTGGTGTAAATTCAGTATTCAAAATCATAGTCTTAATCACAATCGTCATAATCACATTATAGTTATATTTAATGTAATTATATCGTTATTATAATTATTGATTGTGTTTGTTATAATTATAATTAAATGATGATGATGATGATGATGATGATGATGATAAAATAACGAGGACAGAGACAAGAAAATCATCTACTTTGCTTTTTTGCTTCTTTTGGGTTTTGGGTTGCCCTTCACAATGTCCTGTAGCTTCAGGTTAATACATCCCGGTAGCACACATTCCTTGTTTTCACAACCGTGGTTGTTGTTTGAGGGCATGTAACAAAAGGCATCGTTCTTGGAACAGGTACTCATTGATTTCATCCCTGAAAAAATAAACAAAAAGATTGACTGACGCCAGTTTAGGAAAACCTATCAGAAAGCAGGAAAGTGACATTTTTGTCCTTTCTGCATAAATTTATGACGGTACATGGTGACACTACGTGGCAATTCATGACGTACCAGATCGAGAACGATGAATATTATTTCATTATTGAACATTTAATAATCAAGTAAAGTTTTATTGCAGAAAAATCGGTGACCGTCGCAACGTTCTTTTAGCGGTAAATTCTTTTCAAAATGGTCAATATTTGTTTCCCCTTTAACTCCCAAGATCTTATTATTAGATATATTATAGAGACGTCGCGTATGCCGCCAATTGCGTAATTACGTTACATAAGAATAAGCCTAGTAAAATTACAACTTGTCAAACTTGATGGGGACCGGGAGTTTCACTAGATTTTAAGATTGCGTGAAAGTAGCAACCTCTGTGGTATCGTTAAATCTGGAGTAGGGTCAAAACCAAGAGACTAAACCACCCCAAGGATGAAATAGACCGCAAGTATGATTTCATGTTGTATCATGCACTTAGGCCCGGTTCATACGCCGTACTCCAGCCGAACCGAATCGAAATCAACTAATTAAGTTCATGTGAAGAACGGCGTCTGAATCAATTGGGAACGGCTGATTTAATTTAGATCGGCTGAGCCAATTAATCCCGCCTAACTCAGACGGGAAGAACGGCTGTAGACCGACTTTGATTCAGATGCCGTACTTCACATGAGCTGAATCAAATGCATAAATTATTTTTAATGTATTTTTCATGCTGTTTTCACATTAGAGCATGCGGAAAGGAGTGTAGGAGAAAAATGGCAGCTTGGAGGGCCGAACTTTCAAACGTACGTGCCATGTGTAGTTACAAAAACAGTTTTACTGACTCGTCGATGAGGCATGACCAAAAGCAGCCCAAACGAAGAGTGAGTGTACATACGGTTATCACTTGTCCTCTTCTGGTTGCAAAATAGGCTAAGACGGTTTGCATTCTTCTTTTTGCACTGTTTTCTAGCATTTTGAGCTGAAGAACGGCTCTTGTTTGCAGATCTCGGCGTCTGCCATGTTTAGGTACCGGTAATTATTTAGCGGGTGGGGAGGGGAGGGGAAGGGCTACTAAACTGAGAAAAACGTTTGGCCAAGAAGTTGTGGCCCTCCAAAATAACTCCTACCCTCGCCCCTTACTCTATTAAAAAAAAACTGTGACCTCCCCTGAAAGGCATTTTTTTTAAATGGCCCTCCCCAAAGTGAGGTTAAAAAAATAGCGATCCTTCCTCCAAATATAGTGGTCTCCCCCTCCCCCCCCCCCACCCCCACATGCTAAATAATGAACGGTCCCATACAATTGGATTCTAGACCGTTGCCCGAATCTTAATTTTCTTCAGTGAATAAATTTCGGCCGAATAAAGTTCGGCGTCCAACCTCGTTCCCAGGACCTTTTCCTTCGCTTTGGGGATGGGGCGGGAAAAGGCCCTGGCATCGGCCAGTCGATCCTTCTTTTTGATTGGCTAGTTGTAATTTTGTAATTTATGCAAATGTACTGCAACTTTCTTGCAAATTGCACTCCGTAATCAAAATGGCAGACAATAAGCAGGCGACCCCAACCAAGATTTTCGCCAGAAATCCTGTCTGTAGACTTTGTTCTCAATCTAAAGATAGTCGTCACGTCGTGGGGATATTCAGTAAAGCTGGTATTACTCAAGAACTCTGTCGAAAAGTGGCAATTTTCTGTGGAATAATCCTTACAGAAACCGACACGAAATCTATAAAGTGTTGCAATTGTGCAGGGTTTGTGTTACATTCAATCAAGTAAAATGGGGTTGGAAGGCTTACACGATTCCTGCTCGCATGTTTGACGCTTCTATCTCGGTTCTATTGATCGACTAGATTTAGCTTCTTGCTTGTTTTAAGTGGGGCAACACGGTGGTTTAGAGGATAACATGATGGTGGTAGTGAGTGAAACAGCCATGTCGCATGTTATGTATTTTGATACCAAAGGTCATTTCTAGGTTTAAATTCTGCATTTATCGCCTGTTTGTTTTGACCCTTGTTGTTTCTGTTTAGCGACTGTGGTCCTTTATATGCTATCTGAAGCATTTTGTCTAACTTTGCTTTGGCTCGTTTCAGTGCGTTCACTGACAGTACAGTCTCTCTCTTCAGTGTTATTAAGGATAGGAATTTAAGCCGCGTAATATGATAATCTTTATCTTGCAGTGTTTGTACATTACCGGACCCAGGCATGCGCAAAAATGATTGAACATTGACATTTAGTATGTCCTCAGGGATTCGCAAGTTCGTTTTTTTATTATCATGCACTTCATTATTCGGCGTGGTCGAAAACAGTTGTTCCATGACTTTATCTTGGCCCTTTCCAACAAGCGCATTGGCGGTGATTCCTCCGCTTTTCAAGATTTTCAACTGATCTTCTGTCATTGAATTCAAAGGTCACACTACGATCACAATATTTCTGGTTTTCTTAACAGGCAGGAAATACGGAAGAAGATGAAACATCAACATTAATGACTTCCCAAATCCTGTTGGTGAAACTCCAATGACGTCTTGACTCTTCCGGCAGAATGTACTCAAGACTCTTAACTTGAAGGGGTTTTAAATGAATGAGTTGCCAGTAATTGGATCCCTGTCTTATGCGCATAGGATTCTGGGATTGCCAGGGGCGAAACATTGCTAGTCGCTAGAAGAAAATGTATGGCGAAGAGTTATTTCGACCTCCAAATCAACGATTTTTAACATAGATGGATTTGGGCAATGTTGATACGTGGAAAGTGTAAGTTTTTGTTTGAGTAACCGATAAACTTCCTTGTTTGCGTAAGGTTTATTGGGAAATTGACCTCGCGTAATGGTCTCGAAATATTGCAAAATTAGGTATAAATCGGGGGGAAATGACTCAATAAAGCCTTTTCAGTTGTATTTGCGTGTGTACAGGCTACGTACTCGCCCAAGAATAATAAAGATGTTTTTTGTGGGCTGGAGCAATTAATCGTGATACGAAGGTCTGTTCCAATCATTTTGTACAAGGTTATAGAACCGTTTGAATGCCCTTCACTAACTTTGTGCATGAGAGGGTACGATTGTGGGGGTAAACCCCAAAGACCTGCTCCAAATATCAGATCTACAGAGACCAATAAGAAAAAGTCAAGAAAAAGAAAGCATAGTGGTAGTGCAGATGAAAATATATCCACAGTTTCTGCCCAAGTTCCTGTGATCTTGCTGGTCTTGACATGTTCCTCAGCAGATTTCGAAGAGAAGAGTAGCAGCTTTTTCTCAACATTCTCCATGTTTCTTATTACTTATTTCATCCCTCCAAAGAGCAACAGTTCGTTAAAAACAATTTCCATCACCTCTGACAACGACTTCTCTCCTTTGAGGAGGTAAATTTCCAGAAGCCATAATTTGTTTGTGGAAGACATAACTAATAGGAAAACAGCCCGTACACATATAAATACAACTGAAAAGGCTTTATTTAGTCATTTCCTCCCGATTTATGCTTAATTTTGCAATATTTCGAGACCATTACGCGAGGTCAATTTCACAATAAACCTTACGCAAGCAAGGAAGTTTATCGGTAGATTTTATCATATATTTGACGGTTATTCAAACAAAAACTTATACTTTCCACGTATCAACATTGCCCAAATCCATTTTTGATAAAACAGCGGCGAAAAAGCGTTGATCTCTCTCCAAAATCGTTGATAGGGACGTCGAAACAACTTTTCGCCATACATTTTCCTTTAGCGACTGGCAATTTTGCCTCCCTGGCGATCCCAGAATCCTATGCGCATAAGACAGGGATCCGATTACTGGCAACTCATTCATTAAAAGGTGGAAAGTTGACGCTATTCAATGAAATTTCAACTTGTTGCAACACTTTTAAATAGTCAGGTCTCTCACGTTGCATCGCCATTTTGAATACTAATCACACTACCGAAAACTGATGATAATTTATTACACCCGTAATTTTTGGGTGTTTTGGTGGTCATGTGACCGGGCGATGCCAAGGCCTTTTCCCGCCCCACCCCCAAGGTGAAGGGAAAGGTCCTGGGAACGAAGTTGTTCGGCTTCTGAATCAATTCAGCTAGGATTAATTAATTTAGGTCGGCCCACGGCGTCTGAACCGGGTCTTAAGGCTGGTTTACACGTACGCCCGGGGGGGGGGGGGGGTACTTGGGTCAATTTTTGCTGGGTATGTGCCGCTGGCCTCTCAGAACCCCTACCCCATTATAGTCTATTTTGTGGCCAATTATAGATCCCATTTTAGTCACTTTTGGGAATTGTAATTTTCGCGATCCCAGCTTAGTCACTTTCTGTTTATGCCTCTACCTTAAGTAGGTCATCCTAAAATGAATTGACACGTTTGTTAAATTGAATGTAGAACACTTTACTTTTCACCTACAGTACAAACATTCTGGTATATTTGCTAACCGTTAGTATTTACAAACGTACCGTCATAAATAGTTGAAATGCAAACATTCTTCTTTAACGGGAACGTCATAATGGTTTCTTACATGGATAAAAACAAATTATTTAGAACCTACAGATCAGAAGATTCATACTCCCAATAAAAATATTGGAAAGACCGTTTTATCGGTACCTGTACAACTGTCACGTTGAAAGCTATTAAGTCGCGAGCGAAAGAGAACAAACGCTTACTAATCCAAAAGAAGATCCAAGTTGTGTTAACTTCGATGGACGATAACAACGCAGAATAGCCGGAAAATAAATACTGTAGTACGGATGATTTGTTGGACTTTGTTCTGGACCCAGGGGTTCTGCATTATTGTGCAAGTCGTTAATGTTTAAGTTGTGATTCACGAACGGAAGTCAATGCGAGCCAACTGTTAAATATTAAAACAACAGCACGAACCATTTTTTAACCGCGAATCTTCCTACTTTTAAATCCCTGCTTGCCAGAATTTTCTTATCCCAGAAATCCCGAAAATGCGAGACCCCATTCTAGTAACTCTACAAAAAAAGGGACCCCATTATAGTCACTCCCGTCGTGAAAATGCTACCCCATCCAGCGGCACATCCCCGTTAGCCTCTTATAAGGGAGTACCCCCTCCCCCCCCGGGCACGTACGACGCAGGCATAAGCATAAGCATAAGCACAAGGATGTTTACACGTGCGGTCATAAGTATAACGCGACATACGCAAGCGCAGAAGAATGGGAGATGCTACTAGCTGAGGAAATCCATTGTTTGACACTGCTTGTTTCGATATTTTCGCAAACATCACGAGCCAGAGATAACCGGAAGTTTAAAAATCTTACAAGTCTGATTGCTAAGAAGTTACGTCTTGGGTCTTCATTGGAGCCGTCAATGTAGCCGATTTGCGGTTTCACTGCAGGAGCGGCTTAACACACTTTCGATATTATCAAATGTCATCTCGAAACAGAGATGAGAGCGGCTAAGATAATACACACGTAGAAGAAACAGTTTTAGCGGCTGTGTATTATTGCAAAAAACGTTTCATGTAAAGCCAGTAATTAATCAAATTTAGTGGAATATTCGCGATCGCAATCAGGAGATGTTCAATAACGAGCTAGAGGCTCTACGCAACCAGAAAAAGACGTTGAGATCCCGCTGAAATTGACGGAAAACCGAAGCATGCCGCACGTAAATTCATGAAAAAGAAAAAATGTGACATCCATTCTGGCTCTAACGAAAGAGCGGAGTGTTATAAGGATCACTAGCGCTCTACTAAGAGAAATCCAATACTATTCGACTGGAATGGGTTTTTAAACGTTTTCCTTTACTAAACAGGCCTCCAGTAAAAGAATAACCATCACGTCGCGAGTTTTGGCTAAATGTACATGTAACAGCTATGTAACAAAATACACAACTAGTTTCGTGATGCTGGTGTCCGCTAAAATCTCAACACGTTGTTATGTGTAAAAATATTATTTAAGATTTCTTTCCGAAACGTTCGGAATCGAAAAGATCCAAGGATGAGAAAAATACATGCCAGCAAGAGTTTGGACAGCACTATACCATACCAACACAAAACACAACAAACGAGGAAACTGGATATAAAATATTTGCCGAGACCTTCAAGTGCATTAAAAAAATAGTTCATATTATTTATCCCAGAAGCCACTCATACAACCTCATACAAGGATCCTCGGACTTCAACCAGACAGGACATACAACAGTCTAGATTTTAATGAGCATTTCTAAAGCACTGTTCATGATACATATTCCAGAGGCATTCAAGCAAACTATAATGCCACGACTTCAACCTGGGTAAACTCAGGGAAAGCATACACAACATTTGCGGCCTAGCTTACCATGTGCAATTGTAAAAAAACCTGTTCATGTTATGTATCCCAGAAGCACTCACGCATAAAATAATGTCAGAACATCAACCTGGATGGACCAGAAAGGATTCACAACATTTGCCTAGCTTACAATGTGCAATTGAAAAAAACCTGTTCATGTTATGTATCCCAGAAGCACTCAGGCATAAAATAATGCCAGGACTTCAATCTGGATGGACCAGAAATGATACACAACATCTGCCTAGCTTACCATGTGCAATTGTAAAAAAGCCTGTTCATGTTATGTAGCCCAGAAGCACTCAGGCATAAAATAATGCCACGACATCAACCTGGATGAACCAGAGAGGGTACACTTGCAAATTTATCGTGTTTTTGACAGAGATGGTTTTGGTGTTAGTCTGCATTTTATACCACGTTTGCAGTCTACAATCTTCATTTTATACCCAGCCTGCAGTCTGCATTTTATACTGACCGGTTTGGGCATTCCTTCATGTTGCACGATACCATGTGCTCTATTCGTAGAATAGAAGCGCGTGTAGCATGATGGTAGTGGCAGCGCTCGGCCACGTGAAATTTTTTTTTTCAAATGAAAGTAAATTTTCGCATGGCCGAGCGCTGCCACTAATTTTGTTTTGCATTATGTTTTCAGAATGAATTCAATTTTAATTTGAATCAAGTTTGATTTTAATTTGTTCTTTGCTTTTTGTTTTACATTTAATTTCATTTGCATTTGATTTTGACTTTATTTACATTTTCTTTTACATTTCATCGCAATTGTATTTCATTTTAATGTTATTTTCATTTTGTTTCACATTTTAATTGCTTAAAAAAAGAAAAACTCGCCGTGAAAATTCAGTGGCAGTCCTCGGCCACCATACAGAAGCACTCCGGCATAAAATAATGCCAGGACATCAACCTGGATGAACCAGAAAAGATACACAACATTTGACTAGCTTACAATGTGCAATTGAAAAAATCTGTTCATGTTGTGTATCCCAGAAGCACTCAGGCATAAAATCATACCAGGAAAATTGTTATGAAATTTTACAAAGTTTGCGGTTTTCCTTACACAGTGAAGTCTGAATACCTAAATTGTTTGGTTATTCAAAAGCTATAGGAATCCATGCTTGTTGTAAAGACAGCCACCCTCCCGCGGCCTCACCCACGTCAGTGCATTTCCATTTTTTCTGGATCGATGGCGAGTGCGCGTGTATTTCGCGGCTTCATATTTCCCGCCAAAATATGCAATTATGTTCCGACATAATTGTGGTGCAAAAGCGAATACAATATAACGACTAATTCAAATACCACTGTAGAATTTACATGAGAATTAAATCATCGGTATCATGAGAATTTCACGGGCGATTCCTACAACTGCAACATACCTGAACAAATGCAATAGGCCATTTCCGAGTTCATGTCTGCCTCCTCTTCAAAGCGAGTCTAAGTGCGAAGTTTTTGTTATGAAAATTAGTTTTCACTCATATGTAAAGTAGAACTAATTACCATCACAAAAACTTCGCACTTAGACTCGCTTTGAAGAGGAGGCAGACATGAACTCGGAAATGGCCTACAGGTGGTCGCGTCGTCTCGAGCTCGCATCTCCTGAACGTACGTGGCGCTATCAGAAACTGTCCGAAAGCAATTTTCCTGCTCTTAGGCCCGGGTTAAAGGTCGAACTTCAAATGAGATGAACTAAATTAAAATTTTGGTCAACTCAAATAGGTAAAGCTCAACAGTCAGGTCAAGCGTCCACCTTAATTCGTGGAACCATGTTCAGAACGGCAAATATTTTCATGCAAATTTTAATCGATGTTTGTTCCACGATGGAACACGTTCTATCTGTCTGAATCAGACAGATAAAGCGCGTTGGTTGATCCAAATTCAGTCTACGAACCGTCGAGTCAGACGAAGAAGTCATAATGAACTCAATTCGCTCAGTTTAGCCGTTCATCTCACGAGAAGTTCGACGTAAAACTTTGACCCGTGCCTTAGGATGCTGCTGGAACTTACCACATTGGATTTCGTGTCTCTGAGAATTCGTCAACCGCTGTAAGGTTTGCCATCACTCGATGAAAAACCCGATGCTGTTATCTCCTCGAAAATCCCAACGACTTGTGTATGATCATGATTAAATTGCGAGCTCACGCCGCTTTGCGATAACAGTAAAATCCTGTCGCTGAAGTGTATTTACAAAAAAGACACTGCATGGCCAAGTCGCACTAGAGGACAATTTCAGATTTGTCCAGGACAAATCTGACTTGAAATCGGCCAGTGACAAAAAATTTGTCCGGAAAGGTACAGTCGCACTTGAGAACAAAATCTGTGAACAAAACATCACACCATGCTGTGATGAATGAAGAAAAATGAGAACGTGACCAATTTTGCCGCGAAGTCTATAGCATAGAGACTCTGCTACATATCACCTGTCAAATCATTTCCGAATTAAAACACCCTCGCTATTGTTTTCCCAAATTGTCTCAATTTGGCCTGCTCCAGAGGTAGTCGACGGCATCTTTGAAGTTTGTCCGCCCGCGACCAAATTTTGTCCTATGGTGAACAAACCGGTCGCACTTGGTTTTTCATTGTGATGACAGATTTTTGACATAAATAAACAGTTTTGTCCTCTAGTGCGACTTGGCCTATTGTAGATTGAATATTACTGCACGTTTTTAAATTGACTTTTACACCTATTTGTGATGACACGATTGTCAGAAAGATGACTCCTTTATCAGATAGGGTAGGGGTCGCGTTTAAAGACATGTTTTCATATGTCGCTGCCAAAAAATGATCGCGGCCAATTTCCGACATAACATAATCCAATTATAATGGTCAGGGGTGCGGTCGCGCACGTACGACATATTGCATCTCTTACTAGGTATCGGTTTACCGATGTTCAGAGTACTTCTCCTGCTCGCCACTTTTATGCGGGTCTATTTTAATCTCCTGAATTTGCAGCAGATGATTATTATCAATGCTTTTCATGGTCTCCGCCGCAGAAGGTTGATTGCCATTCAGCTTCATAGGAGAATCCTCAGACGGCGAAGACGAAGGCATCGACCAAGGTTTTGGCGCCTGCCCCGACCTATGAATTCATGGTTCGAAATCCACTATAATGATCCCTTGATTCCCGACGATTATTTTAAAGAGCAACTTCGGGTTAGAAAAGAAACTTTTGAAGTGATTTTGAACCACCTGAATCCTCATTTAACGAGGCAATGCACGACTGTATACCACCAGAGAAAGTGCTTGCTATTGGACTTTATAGACTCAGCCATGGAAACTCTTACGTATCAATTGGCCCTACATCTAACGTTGGCAAAAGCACCGTAATTGAAGCCGTCCAAGACGTCGTAAATGCGCTTTTTGAGGCTAGTGATCAGTTTATCAAATTTCCTACAACACCGGTAGAAACAGCGGCATCTATAGAAACTTTTCGTGAGAACACACGTTCAGAGTTGGTTAACGTTGCCGGTGCAATCGAAATCTGTCTGTCTTCAAACCTGGTGTCGACATATTATTGACAGCTCTCCATTGTTTTTTACCCCTTTTGCCCGATATGACCCGCTCCGAGGCAGGACATCGGATCCTTTGATCTTATGTACTGCGAAGTTCGTATGTCGCTAAGCGCGACATAGGGTCGCGCTTGTCTGAGGCTAGCGATGACAGGTCAAACACCTATCCAGACACATTTGTCCTTGAACGCGACCCCTACTAGCCTGCGTGACAGACGCCTTTTTCGAAAAAGGCGTCTGTCACGCAGGCTAGATATAGACCCCTACCTGAGAAACGAAATACGATGATAGATTGAAGGAATAAGAATGTTACGCGTCACTGGGTATCCAGCTGAGATAGAGGACTAAAAGTCCCCAATCTCAAGCTATTTTTTTGGTTGCTAAGAGGCTCTGGCTCGTTATGAGGTATAACTGTCAATGCAAACGCAAATATTTATATGGTACTCACAACTACTCACACCAACTGCCACTGCTACATCCTTCCAAGCTAATTTTTGTTTTGCTCCTATCTTTGAAATCAGGGGAAGCTTTATCATACAACGCCGGGTAATTTCTTACAGCCGAGGCGCTCGTAAAGATCAGTACTTACCCCTATCATAATTTTGTCCATGAAAACTTTTGCGTGAATAACATGTACGCTGACCATTTGTGACATAAGCACAAGCACAAGAAAATGGAACGATTTCCATTATTCTCTTGTGCTTGTGCTTATGCTTGCGTCGTTGTGTCATACGTGTAAACCGGGACGACGCAAGCATAAGCATTAGCATAAGCATAAGCACAAAGCTCTTATGCTTGCGTTGCACCGGTTTACACGTAGGTTTCTTGTGCTTATGCTTGTGCTTATAATTATGCATGCATCGTACATGTAAACCAGCCTTTATTAGTGGGAAAAATAATCGCGGCACTTACCTTATCTTGCTCACCTCTGCTATTCACTGCTTGCTGAGAAACTGAACTTAAACCTGAATCTTTCTTTGCAAAAGGTAGCGCATTTATACAATCCAGTCTATCTTTCTAGCATTTTCCTTCTTAATGCTCTTCGCTTCACTTCTTCTTCCTCGGTTCACCCGGCGGTCGGGTCAAGAGACGTGACGTTTGACAACAATTGGCCTTTATCGGGGATTTAGACAATCGCTTCATTAAACAGTGTTCCTGTTAGCGCGTTTTATTAATCTGGGCCAAATTAAGATGTCTTTAAGATGACCGATTATTACGCAATTTATCATTAAGGTAAGAAACTTTATCAGGGGCACCCAACGAGAAACTTCGATGAAATATCTGTTCGGGAGAGTCCACCCGTTCTAAGACTTCCGGATAATGCATTGGCAAAAAGCTACTGATTCCTCATTTAAAATATTACCTAAAAGATTCGCAACCAGGGAAATCCAGGGGAAAATAGTCCCTTAGATTTTCGGAAGGGATATTTTTAAAAAGGTCGCCTAGAATTTTCGGGTAAGCAAACAGTTCGCAGAGAAGTTCTTCGAAGGTAACATTCAGCTAGCAATTTCTGAAATGAAGATTTCATTCCCTAAAATTTTCGGGCACTTCAATTTTCAGCGGCTAAGAAATCCGAACAAATCAAATTTGTCTAGCTGATTAAAACAACTCTTTAAACGGTCTTTAAACATTACAAGGAGCCTAGAAATATCCCTCAAAGGTTTTTTTTCTTAATTTGCTCGTTAGGTGCCCCTGACTTTATTTAAACGCGGTTTACCCTGGCTCAAGTTATTTTATCTTAAATTCCACCATTATACGTGGGGTGTTAATCAATTTCAAGTTCATCTATGGTCTTGGAACTTTTCAATCTTGTTTTTTCTCTTTAGGCAAGAAAATTAGTTTCCTCGTAGAATTGCCGCTCTTGCAGTGCACCCGTTTGAAGTCAATAATCAATCCAAAGAAAATCAGTTCAAATCTGTTCACTGATTTTTCGCGATTAACGCCCTTAGAGCCCGGGATTGGTGACGAGATCTCGGCAACTGTTACGGTCGTTTGACGCAATATAAACCACAATACGTATTTCCGGTGGTCGCTTCTCTCCGCCTGGAAAGTAACGCCTGCGACGTTAAGGTATCATGGTAGGTGGATTTTTTTTTTTGGCTGTTCAAATTGAGAAGACTGAGATGAATATTTTGAAAAAAGAATGGGAAAAAAAAGCTTTTTTACTTTTTAAGGTAAAGAGAAAAACTATTTTTGAATCTCATTACTCCCCTGACGGTGCATTGACAAGTTCCTGTCATCTCTAATTAAAATTTACCGTCGGTTGTCACCTGTAATGCGAATGCGGTGTGATGGTTCATTTGAACGAAAGAGATGTGCACGCGAACCGTTCTTGATCCGGTTGTTTTTATCGCTGGTTGGCTTTCGTTCTTGACAAGCTTAGCTTTTGAAGTTCTTAATGTCCCGACAAAAACCCAAGAAAACGTCTTGTCCGTTTGCGTCTTCGAAGAAGCCGAAGAAGCGAAAATCTGGAATGAAGGAATCTTGTGTGGAACAAGCAAGATCTTTGGCTCTGAGCGACCGTGGGTCGAACTACAGCCAAGACGAATGGTTATTGGAGACCACTAGTCCCGCCAATAAAGCCCTAGAGCAACCTGCAACAAGTGCTAGTCGCACTTTTTTTCGTGCCAGAATTGAAGACGTCTGTTTAATTCAAGTTGTCATAAGCCATTGTTGTTGTAAACTGACCCGTGCCGACATCTGTCAATGCGTCATTTAATCTTCTTACATGCTAGTATTTTTAACACCTAATCACAGAAATCTCATGAAACGTTTTTCGTCTTTTTCTCGATAACATAAAACTACATATAAGGGTGAACATTTTTAGTTCATTTTAGCCCACGCGTAGCCGTACCCTCCCGCCCACAGGAAAGGAAAGGGAAGGAGGGAACGTCTACGAAAACCTGGCGCAAATCGTGTTCTGTGACGTCACGATAATTTATGCAAAATTATGTCACTGTAATGTTATTTTTCCCGCGAACTCGTGCGTGTTTCCATGAACAAAGGCATTGAACTTGAATGTTTCACTCTATTCTTTAAAGCACATTTGCATTTACAACTGCGTTCTTTGCTTTAAAGAGATCGACAAGGATTATGAGCTGTTTTTGGTGAAGAGCAAAAAGAAAACGATGTTCGATGTATTAGTGGCGCTTGGGAATTTAGATTTTTACGTTCACGCGGTCTCTGAGTACATTTTTCAGGTAAAATGGGGTTGGAAGGCCTACACGACTCCTGTTCGCGCGTTTGCCGCTTCTATCTCGGTTCTATTGATCGATTTAGTTTCTTGCTTGTTTTAAGTGGGGCAACACGGTGGTTTAGAGGATAGCATGATGGTGATGGTGATTGAAACAACCTTGTGCTTAAATGTCGCATGTAATGTATTTTGATACCAAAGGTCATTTCTGGGTTTAAATTCTGCATTTATCGCCTGTTTGTTTTGACATTGGTTGTTTCTGTTTAGCGACTGTGGTCCTTGATCTGCCATCTGAAGCATTTTGTCTAGCTTTGGTTTGGCTCGTTTCAGTGCGTTCAGTGACAGAACAGCCTCTCTCTTGTTATCAAGGATAGGAATTTTGAGCCGCGAAATATGATCATCTTTATCTTGCAGTGTTTGTACATTACAGGGCCCGGTTATTTGGTTTTGTAGCAAGACGTTGTGTTTCTTTTGCGACTATTCGTCTCTTTATCCTTTCTTTAGTGTTGTAGCTTCTTAGAGAGCTATGCAGCACTTGAAGTTGAGCGCTCAAATCCGCTCTAATTACGGCAGTGTCATCGTTTCACTCCGCTCACGCTGTAACTGCGGTTATAGTATTTTCCTCGTTTTGTTTATGCCAGTGGTTTTGGCTGTGTTTGGGTGCGCCATAAAATTAAAATAAATCGATGGCTTCCTGTTGCTCTTCGTGAAATTTATCTATTCCGAAAGTCATGCGAGCTTGATTTACATGTAAAGCCGCGTTATAGATAGTTGAAGTACGAATTCGAAGAGAGACAAGGGAATTTAAGATTTAAGACTACGGTTAACGGCTACGGTTGGACGAGTACGCGGGATCTGGGTTAAGCTCTTTTGCGCCTGCGTAAAAGTTGTGGGATGGTGTTTTCCTTACCGTCGTGTTTCACTACGGTAAGTTTTGACAGCTTTTCTCGTCGTAGTCAAAGATCTACAACGTGTGACTTCAAAGATGAGAATTTCGTATGTGACTCAAAGAAATAACACATTTTTTTCTTTTCGATTTATTTTCTGAGTTTTCCAGTAAGCTTCGTTTGTTTCTTAAAGAAGTGACACTGATTTCTTTTTTTTTTTTCGTTTCATTTTCAGAGTTGACGAAGCGCTGCGGAGCGAAAGCATGGATAATCCACAGTGGAAGTTCGTAAGTAAACCGATAGCTTTGTAGTGATCGCTGCATATGCTTCAACATGAAATAGGTTGAAATTTTCGAATGTTTTTAATTGCTTATTTGCTTATTGTTTAAAATTATTTTTACTATTTTGACAGGGTTACTACTTCGGCCGCCGCGGCGAGAAACAACAAGTAAGCTTGTTAAGCTTAAATAATATCTGTTTAACCTTATGTGCCTAGCTAACCTCATCTTTGGCACTCTTGAAACTCTTCTTCAGTGATCACTCCATCAGAAAAAGCGCAAACTAAGGCTTCACGAAGTTCATGAAATGACATTTTTCACACGATGACCGTCGATAAGTGATTCAACCGTAGCAGCTTGCTTGTTTACAATCTTAAATCTCTTTTTTTTCGCGCCAAACGGTTCGTACTCGATCCAATCCACCATCGACAAGAACCAGACCTCTCCTGCTCGTCCAACCGTAGTCATTCAACCGTAGTGCTCAATCTTAAATTCGCTATTCTCGCTTTTCGCAACAGCGAGGCTACTACAGATTTTAGCCAATCGGTGTTCGCTTAAGTATTGACAAGACGGCTCACCAATGACAAATCATAATATATTTTCGTGCAAAAGAGTGACGTCACAGAACACGATTTGCGCCAGGTTTTCGTAGACGTTCCCTCCTTCCCTTTCCTTTCCTGTGGGGGGAGGGGGGAGGGGGGAGGGGGGGGGAGGGTACGGCTACGCGTAGGCTAAGTTCGTTTACGCGCGTCTTCCGACGGAATTAGCTGAAAATCGGCAGCCATGTTCAAGGATACTTTGTTCGAAAAACCGTGTCGGGCTTTGTTTAATTTCGCTTCCGTTTCCGAGTTATGGCCTCTTTTGTACAAAGGAACGTCCGCATGGACAATATCAAACTTTAGGAGGTGGTAAAAAAAAACCAAACCGCATCTGGAAAATCGCAGACACGGTTTTTGAGGGTGATGTGTGAGAAAACATTTCCGATATTAATCGCGCCGATCCGATAATTCACGCGCGGAAACGAACCAATTTAAGCGAAGCCGTGTTTCTGGGCATTTCTTTTAATATCACTGCAACACTGACTTTAAAGAAAATTTCAAAGATATGATTGTATTGTATAACTAATAAGCTTTCAGAAAATGTAAATGGGTTGATGAGGTTTTCTTTCAAAGCGTCAACGTAAGGGCGCGATTTCCAAACACTGTCAATCCACCTACCATGATACCTTAAGGCCCTGGCAAACGAGGAAACATTGTTGCAGACACATTGTTGCCGACACAAATGCTTCCCCGTTTGCCTGCTCGCGCAACATTTGTTGCGGACACAAATTTTGTGTCCGGGACACAAAAAATGTTTCTTATTTTGTTGAGAAACATTTTGTGTCCGCAACAATGTGTCCTCGTTTGCCTGGGCCTTTACTTTTCGGGCGGAAAGAAGCGACCGGAAATACGTCTGCGCTAAAGTATAAAATCATCATTGGAAATGTCTCTTAACATGAAACCAAAGGAGGTAACGTGTCACTTAACTGAACTGAATTACTGGAAACATCTCCTGCAATGCGTTAACTTTAATTATTCAACTTCTAATTATGAGTTGCTTACTTACAAGGTGGGAACTACAACATTCGATCTTTCTCGCCAGTCTATCTCGCTCTTGAAGCGTATGTTCGGCCAGCAGGTTACAAAAAGAAATATTTGGAAATTTATTAATAATATAAACTGGCCCAGTATGCCCTTTCCCGTCAATACCATTTTCAGAACTGGAGGAACAATATAGAATGGAATGGCTGTACTACAAAGGAATCTCTAAAAATTGTTTCAACCAATACCTTTAATTTTGACATTCTAGCTTTAGAAGACCCCTACATTGATAACCAAGAAAATATTCAAAAATTTAAGTTTTCTGAACTTTTATCTTGCTCACCAGTTGTAGTTGTCATTATTCTATCTATAGTTGTCTTTATTTATTTTATTTTTATTTTTTTAATGACTTTATATCAGATTACAATATCTGACATTGTGTCCTAGTCAGATCAGTTTGTTTGTATTTTTGCATTTACTTCGTTACGACACTAGATTAGCTGTGGCTACTTCCGGTGCGTCAAAGTTGTAAACTCTTTTTTTAATGAAATAAAAATAGTGTTTTTGTTTTTTTTGCTTGCTTTGATGTCTGTCGTACGGATGGCGTTTTCTACAAAATCACCATCCGAAAATCATGGGATTCATAAAGTGTGAGCACATTATTTCCCAAAAATTTTAGGGCAACTTGTTGGTTTTCCGAAAAACCTCGAAAAGTCTAGGGGATCGCTAGGCGAAAATTTTCGAAACTTTTAGGAGACCTTTCATCCGAACAAAGGAGGACGAATCAGGACCCCCATGATGCTTTGCGCTTAAAATTCCACACGTCTCGTCGCTGCTTTCGCTGAAGAAGTGTCTTGTGAGCGTTTTTCTGTCGCCGAATTTACGCTGATCAAAGCACTTTAAGGTCAGTTTTTTATTTTTTTGTGAATTTGTGTTGTATTTTGCTCCTCTGAGTTGTGTTTTTATCTCTGATAATAATGTTTTTCTCATTCTTTCAGTTCAATATTTCGGACCTCATTTTAATTGCAAATGGGTGATGGCTGAATGACCTCGAACAATCAGGGTAAGTGAACGTTTTTTCCCAAATATTTTGGCCCGTAGATAGTTAGAATAGCAACATAAGATAAATTTGAAGGTGGTTTGATTTTGGAACCTCGAAGAACCTCGCGATTTCAATGTTTTTTGTGGCCACAAAGTTTGGTATTTTTCGTCATCCGTGTGCTCGCGAGGTGTGATGTTTTTTAGGAAAAACACGCGAACCAGCTTTAGTTTTCCATGTGTTTTTTTCCTTTTATCTGTCGTTTTTGAGTCATTCCTACTAGATGTTTGCTTAGATCTTAGTTGCCTTTTTTCTGTTATATTTCTAGATTATTACTGCCATGGATGAACGAGAGAAACGTCCATATGTTGCCAGTGGCAGAACCTCGAACAAACCTAAAGAGAAAAGGGCCCGAGACGTTCTTCCTGTGCTTGAACCAGAAAGCGAAGAAAGAACTAGACCTACACGAAGAACGCTGGGTTTTCAGGGGAAAGGAAGCCCTTTGCAAAAGGTACTTTGAGTCTTATATATATTTTTATTTTTTTAATCTTTAAGTGTTACTTCGAAACGCAATAAAAATCAGAGCACAATTTAAGCATAATTATTATTTTTTGCTTAAAGGCTAGTCACCGGATCCTCAATAAAGCCAGGCATGTTAGATCCCCTAACTCACTGGAAAGGAAATCAATAAAACATTGATTGGAGCTGAGAACATTTTACACAAACAAATCAAGATATTTTACTGCTTGTTATTTATAAATTCAATTCACTGATCAGAATATTCTGCAGTGTTAGTTATGAGCATACCAACAAGCTGACTTTTGAGAGTTTTCTATTTTCATGATGACAGAGGCAGTCATTTATTTTCCAAATGGTGTGATTAGACCTTCACTGTAAAGGGGGTGGTAACCCCTCTCCTAGATCCACCCCCTGAAAACTTGGAACAAAATTATGTATTTCCTCTGTGAGTGAAAGGTCATTTATAACCCTTACATGACATATAAGGCCAAGAAAACGGATAGGTCTATATCTGATATATAGCTGTTATTGTTATCCCTTTTAAGGCCTGTTGCTGGGATAAGGGGATTTTCTCAGGAGACTGTTGTGGAGGTGACAACAAACATAGAAAGCCAAGAGCTTAGACACACTCAAAATCTGGAAATTGGATATGAGGAACACCCACGAGCAGCTGAAAACAGACAACCTTGAGTCCTACTTTTGTGTTGCACATCAGGACCTGGGCCAGATCTTCACACTTAAGATGTTCAAGGGCTACTGGCCAAAGAGTGTAAGGTAAGTGACAGTGAGGTATTTCTTGCAGAACCATGGGATGCTCCAATACCAGTGTCACAAGTAATTATTTTGGGAAAGGAATAATGCAAAGAACATGATATTCAAAATTGCTTACTGTATTTACTCAAACACATGAGTACAGAGTTCTTACAAGGTAGATCTAGACAGCTCAATGTAAAATAGAAAGGGGAACACAAATAGATGTACCTTCAGGTGCTCAATGCACCCATTCTGCTTTTGGTTCAAGTTTGATCTAGCATCACCTTGTCTTTGGCACATTTATCAGGTGCTGTGTGACATATTCAGAGTGTTAAACAGTTGATTCACATTTCAGGGAATTTTGTAAAAGGATGGACACAGATTTACCATTTGATCACTGGACGCTTAATGAACGCTACTCTGAAGAGGCATATCCCTCATTTGATGCAAGGCCTGAATTTGAAGAAGATGAAGCTGATGCACACAATCATTGCTTACATCTCCATAGGCTGCAACTGAATCAGAGGGAAGACAGCTCAATCTTCGTAGTAGGAAGAGCCCACCTCCCTGCTCGCCACAGGCAGACCATCCGACAATCGTTTCACTGGCCGGGAAACTACCTTGCCCCACCCCCCTGAATTTCAGTCAGAGTTGACTGTGTAGCTGTGCCTTCAATATTAATTATATTCAATTGTGGTCTACAATAACGAGTTATTATTGTATCAACAAGAAAATGCTCCAATATGATGGGTTCTTAACATCCTTTATTTGTGGTTTAATTGGCTGTTTCAAGTCAAGGAATTTGATTATTTTTTGGTTACAGCTTGCTTTGGTCTTGTATTTTTTAGTCACTTATCTAGGTTAGTCTTCTGGAAAACATGGACCAAAATACATGTTTGACAACTTCTGTTGTCTTTTGTTCCTAACTAATGACTAAAAACTGATTCGTTTTGTGTTTTGTTTTGTTGGCCGGTATTCCAAATTCAAGATATACAATCAAATAGTAACAGTGATAATTATTGTTGCAAATAACTGATCCTGATGTTAAGAACAACATGGACCACAGAGTGGTGGGGATAAAACATCTGGCCTAGTTGAAGTGGTCAAATTCAAGTATTCTCAATGTCTTCTAGATCCCTAAAAAATGAATACAAGGAAAAAGTTGTAGGGCGTTAGGCCTCCCCATCTGTAGTCTCTGAATAATTATTCTGAAGAAAACACAGAGAAACTTGGGAAAAGGTCAACTGGATATCACAAAGCATTGTTTTAGTTATTTTTGCCATGTCGACACAGCCAAAACAAACTTATCCAGATGGCTTTCAATTTATATAAAATCATCGGTATGAAAATTTGTACCATAAAAATAATTAAAATCATTGCACCGATCTTTGAAGAATACTTTAAACCTGAACTGGAAAAAATGTCTTTTAACAGGTTATTGTCAAATTATAGCTTCATTATATTGATATGAGTCCCTGTTTTTCATCCATTTGCCTTTCTTGGAAATGGTGACTATAGCAAAGTACTTGAAACTGTTAAGTGCAAACACGTACTGATACCTAATGGAACTTATTTCCATGTTTGTGATCTCCTTTCTGTTCATAGCTTGTGTGACTTTGACAACTTTGACCCCAGGGATGTAGCCAACTGGTTGCCATGAATTTCCAGGACAGCCAAAAACCAAAAAAGCCAAACCTTCCCTTGAACAGACTTGCTGTTACAATTGCAATTTACAGTTTTATGATCTAAATAAGGCATAGAAGCGATCGAAGTCGGCTTAGAGGGAATCTTGGCTTGAACTGAACACTGAGAGGCAGTCAGCGATAAAAAGACATCATCCACATCGAAATCCCAAACGAGCATAATTTCTTCATCGTCTTCGACCTCATCAGGATGGATCTGCAATTCACAATCACATCAATCGGTCATATAACGCTATATGTTAACAACTGTACTAAAACGGCAACAATTGTCATGACTGGTACTGATTCTTACCTGAAATTCCACACTTGATGTAACCTTGATAACGCAAGGGGAAGATACATCTTTCACTTTGTCAAGCAAACGCTTTGAGTGCGGGAAGGCAACTATTCGGCGCTCCGAAAGAGATGCAGTGAAACTCACGTGTCCAAACAAAGATTTCAGCTCAAGGAAAGGTAAACTAGGCACTGTGAGTTCGAAAATATACTCGGTGTCCACGCAATACAGATATAACATGTTTGATTTGCGAAACATTGGGACTTGCCACGCTTGTTCCTCCACCGCGTCCATTTTGAATGAAGTGATCACGTGTCGACACCACTTTGATAATATAGTTCGAAGTGATGCATTATGGGATTTGTGACTCGTCCTCCTTTCATCCGAACAGATATTTTACCGAAATATTCCGTTGGGTGCCCCTGTTTTCTGCCCGAGGGTTTCTCTTGGATTTCAAGTTTCTGCAAACAATTAAAAATGTTACGCAACGTTGGCGAACAAAATCCGACGACACGCTGACGACTAAGTAAATTTCAGAGTCCATGGCATATTCCTACAGGCGCTGCAGTTCCCTAACAACATGACTGTCACTGCATTGCTCTTGATGGAGTGGTACACGAACCAATTTTTTTGAGATGAGTATAAATGTTCTAGGGTCTGCTGGATTATGCCGGCATAATTTTGAGCATAATATCTGGAGGATCATCATAATATTTTTGAAGCATGATGCCTCTGTTTCTGAAAACTGTGAGAGGTGTATGCAAATTTTGCCAGCAACTCGCTCTAGAATGTACATTTTTTGATAAAGGTACATGTAAGTGCTATAATAAAGCAATAAATCTCGAGCAACTTTGTAATTTTAGTTGTAACTTACTTTTAATCAAATGCATGTTCAGTGGAGAAAGACATATAGTAAGCCTTTCAGTGCCTCACAATTTTCGACCTTTCGCTTGCTCATCAAATGTTTAACTGAATAATTATTGTCTAACAATTCTTTCGAAAATGAAAGACTAGACGGGGAGGGGGTGGGGGGTGGAAGTGTCATTTTAGTCCGACATAATTTGGGCATAATACCTCCAGTCGAGCATAAGTTTGAGCATAATACCGGCTAGTTTCACGGGTGACGCCCGAAACCATAATACCCTGTTTTTCGAGCATAATCCGACAGACCCTAAAACTTCCTCGAAGGTTCCAGGACTAGCCTGATAGTCAGTACCGATGTAATATCATTTTACCCTCTATTAATGCTCCCAACCCATGAGAAACAGAAACACAAACAACAACAACAAATGTGGGGAAAAGGGGTTGGGAATGAAGTACTCCAACAGGCAACTATCGCTAACGCTATACTCGTCTAGCTTGGTAAGATGGGAGGGGTCAAACCCCCGCCTCACCTCCTTTCTCTCTAGGGGTGCAGGACACGATCCCCTAAGAGAGATGCTCTACCTCTTGAGGGCTGCACTTCACAATACCCTGCAAGAGTCCTTACTCCTCTTTAGGACTGCCACAAGACCCTAAAAGAGGTCCTTACTCCTCTCCAGGCCACAATACCCTGCGAAAGGTCCTTACTCCTCCTCACGACTGCAGGTCAAAATACCCTGAGAGAGGTCCTTAGTCAGGTAAGGTAGTTAAGACTCATGGTTACCATGACAACCAATCCATTCTGTGAGTCTATGGGGCAAAGAGTGACCTGTATGGGAGCACTTCATCCCAACCCAAAGTTTATTTGTCTATAATCAATTCAACATCACAAAACAGAGGAAAAACCACACCTAAGGTTTACTCTAGAGTCTAGCTGTCTAAATCTCAGTAGTAAGCATAGCTAATCGGTTGCTGAAGTCAAACTGGAACGTAACATTACTGCAGACTGTATTAACTGATATGCGGGCGCAATGATATTATCAGATAATAGAGAGTAACAATCTGTTGTTCTGAAGGCCGAATCGAGGATTTGTTAACAAATCATTTCAAGAAAATATTCAACAAAACATGAGTGGAACCGAGTCTTAACCGTCATAATACAGGTACGTACCTAGTCTATGAAAGTAGACAGGGCTACTCAAATCATTAAGTGTCTGTAATGCAAATATGCAGCAAGCGTTGCCTGCTGACTGTAATGTCTTAAATATATAGATATCCATCTTAATTAAACTTATAGCAAAATATCTTGAGTATAGCATTTTGTATGCAAAAACATCCTATGTATAACATCACATACCATAAGTCTGGATAGGAAGCAAAGTATATCGCATGTACTATCATGCACGACATCCTTGTGACACAGGGGTGAGGAGGGTGGGAAAATAACTGTACTAGAAAGCAAAGTAAAGCAGGCAAGATGTTTGGCTGCTAGAAGGATGGAATGAATAAACACAAGGCTTGTGTTCAATGCACTAGGATTTGGTTAACAGTGAAATAAGAACTATCCTGATTGGCTCAGCCTGCAGATTGCACTGTGAGCACACATCATCAGGATTGAGCTTTGACCTGTGAAACCCACCCCATGTTACTGCATGTCACGCAATCCCAAAGTATTTCTCATGGTTGTCCCATTAAGGTATCATGGTAGGTGGATTGACAGTGTTTGGAAATCGCGCCCTTACGCTGACGCTTTGAAAGAAAACCCCATCAACCTATACATTTTCTGAAAGCTTAATAGTTATAAAGTACAATCATATCTCTGAAATTTTCTAAAAAGTCAGTGTTGCAGTGATATTAAAAGAAATGCGCAGAAACACTGGTTCGCTTAAATTGGTTCGTTTCCGCGCGTGAATTATCGGATCGGCGCGATTAATATCGGAAATGTTTTCTCACACATCACCCTCAAAAACCGTGTCTGCGATTTTCCAGATGCGGTTTGGTTTTTTTTTTTTACAACCTCCTAAAGTTTGACATTGTCCATGCGGACGTTCCTTTGTACAAAAGAGTCCATAACTCGGAAACGGAAGCGAAATTAAACAAAGCCCGACACGGTTTTTCGAACAAAGTATCCTTGAACATGGCTGCCGATTTTCAGCTAATTCCGTCGGAAGACGTGCGTAAACGAACTAAAAATGTTCACCCTTATATGCAGTTTTATGTTATCGAGAAAAAGACGAAAAACGTTTTATGAGATTTCTGTGATTAGGTGTTAAAAATCCCAGCATGTAAGAAGATTTAATGACGCATTGACAGATGTCGGCACGGGTCAGTTTGCAGCAACAATGGCTTATGACAACTTGAATTAAACAGACGTCTTCAATTCTGGCACGAAAACCAGTTCGTTCTCTAGCAATATTTTCGTGCGACTAGCGAGAAGGGTTTAAATCTATGTGCGACTAGCACTTGTTGCAGGTTGCTCTACGGCTTTATTGGCGGGACTAGTGTCCTCCAATAACCATTTGTCTTGGCTGTAGTACCGTGACGACCCACGGTCGCTCAGAGCCAAATTAAAGATCTTGCTTGTTCCACACAAAATTCCTTGATTCCATATTTTCGCGTCTTCGGCTTCTTCGAAGACGCAAACGGACAAGACGTTTTCTTGCGTTTTCGTCCGGACATTAAGAACTTCAAAAGCTAAGCTTGTCAAGAACAAAAGCCAACTAGCGATAAAAACAACCGGATCAAGAACAGTTCGCGTGTACGTCTCTTTCGTTCAAATGAACTATCACACCGCATTCGCATTACAGGTGACAACCGACGATAAATTTTAATTGGAGATGACAGGAACTTGTCAAAAGACCGTCAGGGGTTAATGAGATTCAAAAATAGTTTTTCTCTTTATCTTAAAAAGTAAAAAAGCTTTTTTTCCCATTCTTTTTGCAAAATATTTATCTCAGTCTACTCAATTTGAAAAGCAAAAAAAAAAATTTTTTCTATTTTTCGTCAAAATCCACCTACCATGATACCTTAACTACAATTTATGTCTTGAAGACATAAATTGGTCTGGAAAGTGACATGAAAGGCCGCTATCAAAAATACTGATGACAAAAGAGGTAAAGTTGTACAAACAAACGGCGTGCGCGAAATACAACCGCTAAAAGCCAATGAAGCAATCTATCTCATGGCCTGAGTTTTCAGCTACACTGCAAGCTTGAGGAACAAGCAACTTATATAATTTTTCACGTTGTTATTGTAAGATAGTTTTGTGCTGGTATGTAGATTCGTTGGTATGCAGGTTGCGTAATTATGCTCAGAAGTTGATATTTAAGGAGTCTGTCCGTTAGGAGTTGTCACTTCGACGGCATCTCCGCTTTTGATCAGATGGAAATTTTGTTTTAGTAAATTTCTGTGTTTAATTTGTTACTACGTTTTTTTGTTTTAATATCTGTCCTAGGGTAATCTATGTCTGTTCAATAAAGGAGATGCCCCTTCCTATATGACTGGTGTTTTCTTACTTATACTAAGTTATCGTAGTTTAAAATTTCCGGCGTTATCTCTGCGATAGGAAATTTATTTTATCCCGCGAGATATGTATTACTGTACCAACGCGTATTTCACTGATCCCGAGTGTCAGTTTCATTTAGCGAGCGTTTGCAAAGCATTAGAGCTGTAAGTTTTAGCTAACAGGATGTCAAAATTTGATTTTCCTCCGTGGTGCGAGGCAAACGGCAAACAGTATCATCAAAAACAGCTGAGATCTTAAGGGGGGAGACTCTTAACTACAAACCTGTTGCTAAGGATGCTTACATTGCCGACTGCAAACATAAACTCCAGCGGTAATCCGCACAATGCCGGTCGCCGGTCGGACTGCCGCCAAAATGGCGGGAAATATAAATCTTGTTAAGAAAATAAAATTGTAAAAAACTTTGTCTGTTGCAACAACGTTTCGTTTTCTTGAGGTTTCTGGGCTAAGCTATGGGCTAAGCGGGTTAAAAGTATGCCCAGGCACCAGAAAAAGGCAGTATTGGCTTCTTCAGCACTGAAGAAACGGTCGGTTAATCGGGAATTTGTTGTCGACGCTTTCCACTGCCGAAACTGCTACGCAGACCGAAACAGCGGAAAAAAATCACACGGAACGCAAATCGAAACAGAGAGCTGTGTGGACATCGGATCAGCGAACGAAATTGTGGCTTTCGCCGCAGATATCAATCAGCAACTGGCCAACCTACCTGTCAGCATCGGTATGAGTGACCGCGATGGAAGTATGACCGATCGACGAGAAGTTCATACAAAGCAGGTGCAACAAATATTGACTAGATACAGCCATGATTTGAGGAAGGCAACGTCTCACACGATGATGGTTGTAGACTCAGAACTTGTTGTTAGCGATATCGATTTTTTGGTGGCGGCATTTGAGTCACAAATTTGCGAAAAGTGTAATGT
Organism: Galaxea fascicularis; assembly: GCA_948470475.1. Classification (NCBI taxonomy): domain Eukaryota; kingdom Metazoa; phylum Cnidaria; class Anthozoa; order Scleractinia; family Euphylliidae; genus Galaxea; species Galaxea fascicularis. The sequence goes on along the minus strand of OX419341.1, from coordinate 24,131,836 downwards.
AAGCGGGTAACTTCGCATGACGACAAAAACGCAAGTAAAACCAGGAATCGTGGAACTTGAACTAACGTGCATGAAATGCTTCGAAAAAAGTAAACATAAGTCGGACACCATTGAGTCAAGGTTTCGACCAAGACCACAATGGTCTTGCGACGAAATTAAGAGAGAAATTGCTAGGCGGGGTGACAAAAAATCCCTAGAAATTATGTACGATGGTTTTTATCTTACACGAGGGTACCACGCAAACAACGCGTCGGGTACTATACATGATGTGAAGTCGGGGAAGATTGTCGCGTTCGCCCATCGTTCAAAAAGAGGGTTGGGGTCCAACTGGGTTTGCGTGTTACTCATCTTTCCTTAAGTCGATATCCTGCATATACAGCTCCTTTTAGTGTGAGTTTTCCATGAAAACAATGTCCAAACTCTGTCCGAACATTTCATCGCAATCTCGTCCCCGTAGCCGTCGTTGCTCTTTTCCAGCGGAACGCAGAAAAAGATGGCGGAAAATTAGCTTACGACGCATGCGCTGATAGTTACCAGTCCCAAACGGTCAAAAAGAACGAAAAAAGCCTAAAACTAGATGGAACAACTTCTTCGGTGATATTTTTTAGGCGAAGACGAAAGATCAAAACATTCTCTATAATCCCACGTATCGATTTTCCGTGTTATCTCTCAACACAAACGCAATCAAACAAAGTGTGTTAAAAACTCCCTTCAAAGCAGGGTAATTTTCGTCATAAGCACAATTTCAACAAATCTTTACGTCAAGACGTTCAAAACAATGCTCTCCGAACATTGGTATTGTATTCATTATTGTAAAAAGTCAATAATTTGAGTTTTAGCGCTTTTTCTGCTAAGGTCACGTGACTTGCCAAATATGGCTGTCGTTCGAAAAAGTGCAGGGGACCTTCTATAGAACATCTGTGTCCAAAGGGATTGTTCTTTGATATTCGGACATCAAAGATATGGCGGGTAAAAGTTTTACGTAGCAACAGGTTTGTAGTTAAGAATCTCCCCCCTTAAAAGATCAGGAGCTCCATGCTGAAGAAGCTTTAAAGCTGCTAACACAGGACGACATTGCCGAGCTTGGACTCACAAAAGGGCAAACTAAGCTGCTGGCCAAAGCCGTCATCGGGCTGAGAGCACCAGATTTGACCCCGAAACCAGCGGATACTAAACCCATCACGACAACTAGCCTTGCGAGATTCTGACAAAACTGGACGACGGTGGAGGACTGGATGCACTACATAGCTGCGGCGGCCTCGATGATTTAAGACCAAGCCTCCACTCAGCCACTCCAGTAGCAAGCCAGCCACAGTGTAACCCGACTAGAATGGATTTAAACTCACATGTATACCTCGGAAACCTACTGCACCAGGTAAACAGGTCGAGAAACCCCTCAATGAGCGACAAAAGTGTTGAGACATTTTGCCCTTTTGGAGTACTTAAGGCTCACTTCCCCCTAAACTATTCTTGGTTTTCACGTCACGCAAGTCACGGAAAAATAAAATCGCTTAGCATTCAATAAATAAAGTCAAGAAATTTAGTTATTGTAGCAAAGTAATAAATAAATAATCTATTAAAGTTTCAGGGCCAAGCGATATCCCGTACTTGAGTTATTCGGCAAAATGTATCACTCGATATTACAGAGAACAGTATGAAGGCGCCATGTTGGTGTGCATCCGGTTGACCACCAATATGGCCCCCGGGTACCATTGGAAACATCTGGAGTTTACTTTGGCTACGTCAAAACCTTTCGTCTCTCTGTTGAACTTGCAAACATTAGCATAGACACTTCTCTTGACATATTTGTTGTTCAGACCTCCAAAACATGTGGTGAATCGACGTTTTCATGTACGTGATGTTTTTCTCAGTAGTCATCTTTATGTCACGCACTCTGAAAAATCTGAAATTCAAACTGTTCTATTTTCAAAACAAAGCGCGCTACCGAGCTGAAAACATGCGAGCAGATACATTTCTAAGATGTCTTTTATGAGATGAAGCTAAAAATGGAAAAGTCTCTTTACTTTTGAATTTTAGTTTTTTATGACGTCACGTGAAAACCACCTATACGATACACCCCCGCCTCCCCTCCTGTTGATGCTTATTCTGGATCAACAGAACCAGAAGAACAAGAGATAGGCGCGGGTGGCGGAGCTCAGGTGATTGTAAGACACGGTTTAAGCAAAAAACACCGGCCCTTAAAAGCATCACCCTCACCCAATGGATCAGGGGGCAAGCGTGAAAATCCTAAATTCGCTACTCTTGCGCAACGACTTGGATAGGAAATCAATCCAGGACTACCTTGCCTACACCGTCAAGGTCTCCGAACTGATCGAGGACCATACATGGCAGTCCGTCATTCTATATGACAACGAGTATCGGAAACTCCAACACCGCCACAGGTTTCGCTGGGGTAGCGACTCTCAACACTTGCACACGCGATTCTTAAAGAAACGACAGGGATCCGTATCAAACCATGCTTCCTCTGCAGGAACAAGGACCAGCAAATCGTCGACTGAAGCACCAATTTGCAAGGTGTATAACTCACCAGCAGTTAGAAATTATTTTGTTTTCGTTTCACTGAACAGTGATTAGACAACAATTGAAAGATCTGTTAGGTTTACAATTGTGATTAATTGTTGTTGTTTTTTTTCCCAAAGTAGGACAGAATTCCAAAATGGCGCTGAACTCTAACTTGAAGATAGCACTTTAGTAGAAGTCCGTTATCTCCCGAACTCCGGATTAGAACGTTCTAGAGACTTCTCCGCAGTCTCGTTTCTTGACCGCTGATCAAGGGCCGGCGATGTCTCTGGGTACGAGAAAACAGTCGAACCTCCGTTAACGGCCCCTTAACGGCCATCTCCATTCGTTTTTGTCCCGATGGACGGCCCACACATTCACTCATTATTTTAACCTCTCCACAACGAGAACGACTACCGAAGCGCGTCCCAACTGCTCGACAACGGCCAAGTTATCAAAGAGAGTGTATACAAAATCCCCCATTTTATATTGTAAAAGGTCATGTGATGACTGGAGTAACGAAGTCCGGCAGAAATGAGCTCATACTCGAGGTACCTGATACAAAGCGACGGAGACGTCACTCAGTGATGAAGACGTTTCGTTTTGTTAACAATTTAATTCTGAACATTGAGTTTTGGTTTCCGTTTCATCGATATTTATATGCCACAATAAACATCTTTTGTAAAACCTGAAAGAATCCACGTTTCTCTCCCGGGAAGCGTAGGAGAAAGCAACTACTCGCAGGGTGCAAGATTATTAGCAATTAAGGCGTAAAGGCGCAAAATGAAAGCAGTTGCATCAGAACGGCCAAAAATATATGATAAATTAAGATTAATATCGCTTCAATTAAAGCTCCAAACTGAATCAAATCAAGTGGAAAATGACGGGTTCAACCCATTAATATTCGGTCGTCGCTTTCCTCTACACAAGGCAGACGAAAAGAATAGACAGGGGAATATTAAATTAGTTTCTGTGGCCACGTATAATTTAATTTAATGATTAACATATTTTGACAGCGAGGTTGATCGATGCTCGGTTACCTTTGTGTTGGAACATGCTCAATAGGAAATCTCGAAGCCGCTCGCTGTCTCCTTCCTCTTCCCGGTTTCTTTAGGAAGATCGAAGGAGACTGGGAGGGTAATTGTTTGAATATTCTGGTCAGAGAAAAGGCAATGTTATGAGAATACGGTGTACAAATGACCTACCTCCGATTGCGTGTGACCTGTCTGTACTGGTATTATTTCACTCAGTTAAAGCGCAATCATTCCACGCTTGAAAATGGGTTTTCCCCAGTTCGGTCACTTCGTTTTTAATAATGTCTTCAAGTGTTGATTCCCTTTGTTTAACACTTCTTGAAACTTTATTTTTTCCGGCAAAAGTGATTTTCGGTCAGACACGCGTTACAAACGTTCTCATGGAGAATAAAAACTTAATAAGTAGAGGGGATGAATAAACAGTCTGTTTGCGAAACACAACTACGACCCATATAATCACGTGTTAGACGGAAACCGCAGCATCTCCCGCCTTCGAATTTCCGAAAACAAGATTCGTAACGTGGAAATAATGTTGACATCATAAAAACATATTATATTGTTCGAGTGTAAAACAGTTTTAACTGTCTCAAAACAAGGAATTCTACTTCCCTGTTGGATGCAAATAAAGGTTAATTTCCGGACATGGCCGGCCAATCGTTTGATTCACAAAAAATCTAATGGCTAATATATCGGGCAAGCAATGTTTGATCAAACATTAAGCAAAGTGAGCTCACAGAACGCTTTCGGTAGGTACGTGGTGTAACTGTCATATAGTGGTTTAACGTGCCTAATAAGCTAAACCATTTATAATCTTATAAATGCCCATGCATGGACATACAGTTACATACGTGGCCATGCACCGGTGTATATGGGCATACACGGGCATACATGGCCATACACTTGGGTACATAGGCATAAAGGGACATACATTGCCATACACCGGTGTACATGGGCATGCACGGGACATACCTGGACATGCACCGGTGTACATGGGCATACACGGACATACATGGCCATACACTTATGTACGTGGGCATGCACGGACATACATGGCCATGCACCGGTGTACATGGGCATGCACGGGCATACCTGGCCATGCACCGGTGTACATGGGCATACACGGACATACATGGCCATACACTTGTGTACGTGGGCATACACGGACATACATGGCCATACAATTGGGTACATAGGCATACACAAACATACATGGCCATACACCGGTGTACATAGGCATACACGAAGCTCAAGCCCCGGATCGATGCGGAACGTCTTCTTCTTCTTCTTGTTCTTCCGTCTTTGTTTTGATAAACTTTGATGAAATTCATGAAAGTCCTGCTACAGATAGAGTATTTAACTCTGAGCATTTAAGCTTGTTGATCCAAACGGGTCATAAGAGGACGTAACAAACCGGCGCCTTGGTTGAATTCTGAAGTTAAGCAACACTGAAATATGCACAAAATGCGAGAACCGGAGTGCTAAACAAATGCGAGAAATAGAGTTTATTATGCTATAAAGCTTGTTAAATCGAATTACTATCGAAGCAAGTTAAATGAGAAACATGAAAACCCAATGAGAACGTGAAAGACTTTAAATAAGTTGATGAGGCCCTCATTTATGGAGTGTCTTTTTGTCCGCCGTCCGAGTTTTAAACCCTTTCACGCCGCAATTTCAGAAGTTTGGCAATGTCGCTATCAGAATTTCCTCCAAAGTCACTGGTAGCGACATCGGAAATGTTTAAGTCTGGAATTTAACGTAAACTGGGTTCACGCAATTCTGTCGCGAAAACATTCTATCCTTGGATAATTAATCAAGAAGGTCCGGTTCAAACGGTTCACATGTGCCGAATCTAATGCAAATGAGGGAAAACAATAGATTTTTCTCATTTACATTAGATTTGGCACATGTGAAGTTCGACGTACCCCAGTTTATGTCCATGTATGCCCGTGTATGCCCATGTATTACCATGTACGCATATATACACCAATGCATGGACATGTATGTCGGCGTATCTCCATGTATTACCATGTACGCCTATGTACAACAGTGTATGTCCATGTATGCCGTGTATCCCCATTTATTACCGTGTACGCCTATATACACCAATGTATGGACATGTATGTCTGTGTATCCCCATGTATTACCATGTACGCCTATGTACCCCAGTGCATGTCCATGCATGCTCGTGTATCCCAGTGTATTTTCATCTACAGTAGTGTATGCCCATGTATGCCCGCGTATGTCCACGTACACCAGTGTATGTCCGTGTATGCCCATGACTTACTGTGTACGCCTATGCACACCAGAGTATGTCCATGTATGCCCATGTATTCCATATATTACCGTGTACGCCTATGTACACCAGTGTCAAATAAATAAATAAGTAAATAACACTTATATAGCGCTTATCCGCATGCGTTCTAAGCGCTTGTCACGTCCATGTATGCCCGCGTATGCTCATGTATTACCATGTACGCCAGTATATCGCCATGTATGAACGTGTATGCCCATGAATTACCGTGTACGCCTATGTACACCAGTGTATGTCCATGTAGGCCCGTGTATGCCCATGTATTATTGTGTACGCCCATGTACACCAGTGTATGTACATGCATGCGCGTGTATGCCCATACATTATAGTGTAGCCCCATGTACGCCGTTGTATGGCCACGTATTCCAGTGTATAGCCATGCATGGTCATATATAAGACTATAAATAGTTTAGCTTATCAAGGCATGTCAGAACCACTATATGATAGTTACACCACGTATCTACGACGCTTTCTGTGCATTACCGCTGAAATTATGACGTTTGCGTCGGTAGATTCGGTTCCTCATTGGTTTTGTGAAGCAATATGAAGACGAAAATGTTTGATCTACATCAAACATGGGAAGCCATTCAAATGCAATGTTGATAGAGGAGGCTAAACAGTCCGTGAACATGCTCGTTCAACACGATGTTGGATGAAAACGTTTGATCGGTTAGCCGGGGCTTCTTATTCTACTCGGGAAAATTCCCTATAAGATCTGATATGTACCACGCTCACCAAGGATAGAATTAAAAACTTATTGTTAAGCGAACGAACAAACAAGGCTAAATAATGAACTAATATATGCGAAAGCGTACGATTACAAATCTTAACACAAAAGGGTTACGTAACACGGTAAAGTCTAGAAAATTCTATTTAAACACACTAATGATCGTAATTGTCTCCTGCTCAGAAACAGTAGCATTTCTTTACCAAATAGAAAATGGAGTACGCTTTAATTTCAAGCTCATCTTCTGAGCCACGCCCAGTTAAGGTTATTCCAAATTTTAATTCCATCTTAGCCACCAAAATACTTCCTGCGAGTTGGCTAAAAGTATCCGATAAATAGAGGGTAATTCCCCGAGCTATAGGGTTGTAAGTGCCTTGTCACGGCTGGTCCCTCATATACCGGGAACTGAAATCATTAATCATTCAGCTAACGGCATCAGCAATAAGGGGATCAGAAGAGACAGAGGAACAGTAGGCACAGAGGAACAGTGGGCACAGAGGAGCAGTGGGCACAGAGGAACAGTAGGCACAGAGGAACAGTGGGCACAGAGGTAGAGTGGGCACAGAGGAACAGTGAACACAGAGGAACAGTGGGCACAGAGGAACAGTAGGCACACAGGAACAGTGGTCACAGAGGAACAGTGGGTACAGAGGAACAGTGGTCACAGAGGAATAGTGACTGGGCATAAGGAATTGTGGGCACAGGGGAACAGAGGAAAACTGTGCGACAGATTATCAGCCGGAACGTGTCGAAAAGAGTTCCAAACGTTTTGCTTCCTTGCTGTACCAGGTGTCAGAGCAGTGTTTCTCTTCATGGCGTGAGGTCAGTTTAGTTTAGGCCAAGTTATGTATTGCTTTTCAGGATCATTTTTCAGGGTCATATTGTAAAGTTGAAATGATGTTTTTGGTTTTAATTGTTGGTTTTGTAATTCACTCAAATATTTTTGTCACTTAATCTTAATTAATTATGTATGTTTTGCCTAGTTGTTATAAAGTCCAACGGTTTTTCAAATATTGTGTAACTGACGATGATGTTGGCAACATCGAAACATGTCTTTAAAATTAAAACATGTCGTAATCTTCTTAAAAATCACATAAGTAAATCTTTTACATGTCTGAGGATTTGGCTGCCACGGATAAAAAACTGCCACCATTTTCTTACGATATATTGAGAGAAGTACAAAGTCGTCAACATAAAATATGACAGTAGTTTGGCGGCAGTACGATAGAGCGGTCTCGGCCGTGAAATTGTGTCAGCCTTCCCCTTGGGATGGTATACCCGCACTTTTTCAAATAATTCGAGCTACAATGTCACTGTTAAGGTATTACCTCAATTTGATTTCTATTTATACCGTCACAAAGTGTCCAGAATGAGGGTAATACATCGTTTTTGAGCTATTTTGTGTAAACAAAATCGCTCTATGTCAGCATGAAGCTCAAGAAATTCTTCCGTGGTCGGGTGGTTCTGCCTTGAACCAATGAAATAAAGGTTTCTTTAGATGGCATTGTTTCAGCCAGCGGCCAATCTAATTCCCTGTTTTAAAGGTGTTTTTGAAAGCATGTGGTCAGTGATGGTCAGCACTGAGACTAAGCTACACATGCGTGTTGATCACGCTCAAAGGAACATCAGCGTGGAATGTCACGCGTCATCCATCAATTGTTGCGTGATGTATTTATTACTATCACGCCAAGGGGTACCACCATTATGGTAGTCTTTCCGGAGAAAAGGGTTTGTATATTTAACGCATGCGTGAATGACAACAATAGGCGTGAGATACCGGAGTCAGATTAAAATGAAGTATGAGTTGTGCTGTTTCGATGGATGATGAAGGTAGTAAGGTGGGGACGAAAGTATGTGAAGTTTACGGCCGCGGCTTGTTGGTTATAACAACCGTGTGTTTAGTTTCCTTCGCAGACGCTCTTTTGGTTCGTCACGCAATCTTTCCTCCCCAATGAACGTCTGCTGAAACGAGCAGCACATTCCTTTCCCATTGTTAGCAAAGATCAGCCGAAGTCCACGTAAAAATTACTACAGAGCCAATCAGCATTAAGTTACTGTGTAATGAAAAGCCAATCAAAAATTAAAATGCTCCTTGACAGCCTCGCAAAAGTTCTATTTTTCTCGGAATTAAATAATTCCAAATATTTCGTTTCGAAGTGGACGAGTGCTTAGTGTAATTTTTCTTGTGTTGTTTTGTTCCTTTGCTAATTTTGTCAAAACTGCAAGAACATTGTTAAAACTGGAAGAGCATTGTCTGACGAAAATAAACATATGTTTGACGGATTTGAAAACTAAAAATATTAGTCTAATCAGAAGTGGTTGTTTCCACAAGTGATATTTGTACGGAAGAAAAATGCTATAGAAGGGAATCCTTAATCTGGATATTTGTTCCCCTTGAAGTGAAGCCGTTATTATGTTAAACAATGCAAATGGTGATTTCGGATAGTGAGCAAATTCATTTGTCAAATGGATTACTTTTGTCTCTTACGTGTAAACAGGCACCAAGACATACAGCCCTGTTTATCAAATGCGATTTTCAACTTTGATCTATCACGTGCATACGTTTGGTAATAGCAAGTTCGTTGGTTAATTCCCACATGAATAAGGCAGCGCTGTTGGTTAAATGCGACTCCGAACTTTGGTCGGTCACGTGCATCCAACATGACCTTTGATCAATCACAAGATTTGCACGTGGTCAAGTCAACTTGTTCACAACAACATCTAATTGAATTTATTTTCTGTTACAATGATTGGTCACTTTTAACCGTTTTTTATTGGTTACTTTTCTCAACTTCAATTTTCTCTTCTTCTTATTGGCGGATTTCGATCCGTTGTTTGTCTGTTGATCGGGTTTTTTAATATTGTACAACTGTTGACGCTCTTAATTCGGAGGAGATTATTTTGGAAGTAATTGGTGGTTTGTTTTCGAGTTGGTAAGTTTAACATTGCCCTTATTTCGGGATATAACGCGGTGTTACGCTCATCTGCTTACCGTACACAGACGTTGTCGGCAAAAGGCCCAACACTAAAATAGGTCGGGCTATTATTGCTGTCCGAAGTACAAAGTACAAAGCACTTGAAAATCAGAAATTGATGAATTATGGCAATTACATCTATATTCGTTATCAGTACTGTATTCAACGTTGATTTGTTTTTGCTGGTGTTGTATATTACGGTGTGTTTGGTGGTTTGTTTGTTTGCGAATATTTCTTCATGTGGTCCTGGAACTGTTTCAGCATGTGTACGTATATTTTGGGAAGTTGAGAGACTGGAGGAATGTAGTGTTTGCGAAAGTGCGGAGAAAGAAAATGAACAAATAATAGAAAATATATTACATATCGGTTTTTGCGGAATTAATGAAACTCTTGTTGTAATTGGTACAAATCAAACTCAAAATCAGTCTCAGAAATAAGAAAACTAAACAAAAATCAAATGAAAAACAGTTTGCTCGTAATTCTCCGATACCATAGCAAAAACCAAAAGCGCCACAGATAAATGACTCACCATTCAACCATTTTCTGACTTCTCCCTATCTTAACAACATTTTACCACCCTTCACAAAATAGCTCAAGCACGCATTGCGTGCCTATGTTTGGTGAAGTTTGTTTACAGAGGCTCGAAGATTTATTGTTTCACCAAAGAAGAGTCTCCTACAGTCTCATTGTTCGTTAAATATATACGCGATTTGAAAAGAGAGCATGAACAAGAACCAGACTCGAAAAAGAATATTTTTGTATATCTACCTGGATTTTTGAAAACAGGGTCGCAGGAAAGTTATACTAAGCCTTGTTTATTTTAGTACTGAGGTGTGTTTCCCCCTTCTATTCTTCTTCGTCTTTGCTTGTACTGGGGGAAGCGACGATGGCAATTAGCTGATTAGTAAGAGAAAGTTAACATTGAAAGTTAAAATAAGCTCTCGCCCCCCCCCCCCCCCCCCTACCCTTCCCCTTCTTCCTTTTAACCCTCTTTATTTTGGTCTCTTTCTCAAGAAAATTTGCATGAATTTGAAATCTTAGCGTAGGCTTAGTTTCAAACCAAGTCAGTATATTTAGCTTTCTTGTTCACTTCCTAGAGCAAAGTTTTCCTTAGAGCATCATGAAGCTCAGTGAGGGAAAAATTCTAGCGAGATGCAGTGTCTGCCTTGTCTAATAACCTTCCTGCGTATTTATCTTGTCGGGGCTATGAAGTCGACTGTTAGGCGCAGTGAAGGTTATTGTAGAGCTTTGCTTTCGGAGGTAAGGAGTCTTTAGCCTCAAAACGTAGGTGTCAGGGTTGATTTGTAAGCGCACATGGTGAAACTGGAGTGGCTTTTGAGCAGGCTAAAGAGTTAGTCTGAAATTGAGCAAGAAACAAGGGCTTGACGGAAGTTCGCTTGAAATCGTTTTTCAACATCCGGGACTTCAAGTAACTATCAGGCGACGACAAGATTTGCCTCTGTATTTCTGCGCGAAAACCGTAAGTTTTTCCAGTTTCCCAACTTGTTACCGCCCTTGCAGCTTTAGCGATTCTATGCTAGTGATCTGATAAGTGATGTGATAATTTGAAGTGTCATAATGTGTGATTTCCGGCCTCAAATCTAGTCGTAACATTTGCCACATGTTTACGTAGATGTAATTTACCAAGAACTTGCTGTTATTTGTGTTAGCTACCAGGGAATTCGGTTTAAAACGTTGCTTGATTTCGTGCAAATCGATGCCTCTTTCCGACGGCAACTTTGCTCTCGAAAAGGCCAACGTTTCAAAGCAAGATTTGGGCAAAATTGACACTGCTGCCCACACGATAGTTCAGGTCAGAGGTTACGTCGATTTCATGTCCAGTGATATCTCTGATAGCAAATAACCATGTTCTTTTTTTTTCCTTTCGTCGACACTGTAATCTGGTAATAAACAAAAAGTTAAGTGTCCTTGTTGAACAACGGAGGTAATAGCAAAGGAAGTTCTAAAAAGCCTCGGATTTTCGTCGACCTGGTTTTCATAAGGTCAGGTATATATATATAGCTAATAAGAATAAACGGCTTCTGATTAAAGAAAATGTATTTTGGACTTATTTGCAGTGGTTAGAGCCGAACCTGCGACTGAACTTCAGTCCAGTGTTAGTTCAGATGTTCAATCTCTACCTTAGTTCAAGTCTGAACTGGCCTTTCCTGGCAATTGGAGACTTGTAGGAGCAACGCCTTAATCTGTTTACATTCCAGTAGTGATCACCGTCCAACTTCTCTTTACAAGATCACTGGTTCGTCAAGCATACACGGCGTGAGGATTTAGGAAATGATCACCAGGGATCAGTTGAGTTCGGAATTCAAGAGTTAAAAGAAATACTTCACAGCTTCATATTGCGATGACAGTGTTCACACAGCATAGCTCTGATCTTTGTAAAAAGAAAACTTGATCGTGAATTGAATGTAGCTGCTAATTATAATTTAAATCGAAACATCCTTATGGGTGTTACAGAACCAATCTGTCGACAGAATTACTAAGGAATGTCGTGTTACAAAGTGTTTTAACGTCTAGTTTCCGATTTCAGAGAAACCCACCGTCAAGGTAACTGAAAGCCAATTGGAGTTTGATAACACCGTAGAACTAATTTGTAGTGCGACTGGAAATCCTCCTCCGTTAGTATCCTGGCAGAAGGAAGAAAATGAGTGCTCTTTTTTGCCTCTGGAGGGCGAAGATGGTCAATGGGTGTTGAACTCGAGTGTTATCAACCTTAAACTGTCAGAGGATACCTATGGTACTTACCGATGTGTGTCGAAAAACAGCCAAGGAAGCAGTGAGGAAATTCAGGAATTAGGGCCGGGTGCACCGCTAACAGCAGGGACACTCGAACCCTTGTCCATGGTAAATTGTTGCACTGCTCT
>OX419341.1:24114387-24116887 GCA_948470475.1 Galaxea fascicularis | reverse complement strand
GTTCATTGTGCCGACGGGTTGGTGTGACATCCATCGCAGCCTAAAACGTCCACAATGATTCCCGGTGTCCATTGCAGTGAACCGTTCTTAAGGCAACAAATCCCAAAAATCCAGCATTTTGCTCCAAGAGCAACACCAAAAAAGTGTCAATCCTTTAAGATAAAAACTTGCTCAAAAAATCAAAAGTTTGCGTTAACAACACACCTCAAAGCCAGATCTTGGTATTTAGCTGGAAAATTCCTTCTCACTTTATTTGCCGGCCCTTGTTGCTCCATTTGATGAAAGCCAGTGTCGAGAATACAACCGTTGCCTCGTTCATGCCCGAAAAGAATTCTGGGTAATTCCGCCATAACTCGAAAAGGGAACTCTTACCATTTCCATTTCAAAGAATTATTACAAGTGTCGGGCCACCCAGTCCTACCAGCAAAATATCGCGTCGGTTGAAAATTTTCCTAGTCAAAACTTGGCCAAATAGTCTTGGTAGGTCCTGGAAGCCATCCACAGATGGGCCAGAGAGACAACTTCACTCGTGAACCCGCCAAACTTGATACAAACATCTTTGGCGTCCCAGTCTACATGAAACCACCTCTCACCTCTGTTTTCTTTCAGAGGCTTGCCTCTACCCACATTCCAGCTTAATGATGCCGACTTGTGGGCTTCTGCAGAGGAAAATGGCTCGAAAACACACTCATAAAGCAAGAAACCGAGCCGATTTGAACTCATCAAAACACGAACTGTTGATCTAGGTCACGTGATGCCCAAGTCTGAGCCCAAAGTGTCTCGAAACCGCTAATATTGTAATGGATACTGTATATAAGAACAAACAAAGTGAGGCAAAGTTTGTCTCGCCAAATTACAAGTGAGAAAATAAGCAACACTTGGTCCTTTAAGGGTTAGAGGGAACACTGGATATCACGTGACCAAGGTATTTGACACCCTTAGGAAACAGCTATGATGACCCTTGACTTAAACCCATGGTTAGGGTTGGGATTGCAGAGATGATGTCAGTTCCATTGACCTTTGCCAGTGTTTTGGCTTAGAGCTAGATTTGGGTCAGGTGCTGGGTTTGGGCATCCACAAGTCACGTGACAAGCATTCTCATCACACTCTGGAACCCTGGTGCGACTAGCCACACGGTACTGGTCTTGCTGAGACCAAAACATTTTGCGCTAACCTGGTAATTCAAAAACTGACCACCCCCCTTACTTGCACTTTGTGTTCTGATCCCAAATTGAGCCCTGCAAGGCTTTTGCCAACTACCCTCCCCATCTAAATCTTTATCCTTTACTACGATTTACACAAAACTTCCTAGTGTTACTAGTACCACACGTAGTTATCAGTTTGCATAGTTTGCGACATCAAAATAGCAATATAGTGACAAAAGCAGGTTTTAATTAAAGTAGTAATCTGTCTTCCTTGAAAATGAAAATAAATGTCAAAGGCCAAAAGATTGAGATCCTCATAATCATTCTTAATAACTTCAAATTACTCCAAAATGATCCCGAGACTTGTCGAATCTTTTCGCAACCTCCACTAATTTCATTCAATTGTGACAAAAACGTTGGCAAGTTTTTCGTTAGAAGCGCATTTAAAACTAACGAGCAACCCGGCACTTTCAAATGAGCGCGCTCACGATGTAAAACTTGTCAATTCATTCTTAACACTAGCAAAATATCGGGACCTAAGCGATCTGTTAAGATCACTGATCGTTTCACATGTACCTCCGCAAATGTCATTTATTGCCTAACCTGTACGTTATGCAATAAATTATACACTGGCGAGACAGAAAGACGACTAGGCGACCGATGCCGCGAACCCCTTCGCGATGTTGAGAAGAATGACAAGGATGCATCTAAGCCAGTCGTTCGTCATTTTAATCTCCCTAACCACTCCAAACAACACATGGCTATCTGCGGCCTTTCCCTACATTAAGGTACGACGGAAAGCCGCAAGAATCTGGAACAAAAATTCATTTTCCAAATCGCACCCTTAATCCCCACAGTAAACTGTAATAACGAACACTTTTCATTTAACTAATGTATTCCTATTTTTCACGTTGCCATGTTACCACCAATAGCGTAGCTCCTACTCCAGTATAAAAACTAGACACCAACTCATAATTCCTCGATTCGCTCTGACGAAGGGCTAACGCTCGAAACGTCAGCTTTTAGAATCCTTGTACGGTGGTCAATTTACATTTATCAACTCTGTTGATAATACCAAATTTTTGAGATTTTGGTTGTTTGTCGTCATGGAAGGAAGGATGTATGGCGTTAAGTATCCCAAGTTTAAGGTTCCTTTAAAGGATCATCATTTTTCTCTGTTGTGTTCCTCAGTTCACTCTGTTCTTTTGCTTTTCATTATCAGTTAAGCCTTTGGGATCAGGAGCGTTTGGTCAAGTTTGTCTTGCGCAAGCAACTGGAATAATTGCGTTTGATCCGCGTGGTAGCACAAAGCGAAAGCCTACGCGCAGAAGGTCACGATTTGGATCTTCGAGTCG
>OX419341.1:24101887-24104387 GCA_948470475.1 Galaxea fascicularis | reverse complement strand
CAAGAGAATGGAACGATTTCCATTCTTTCGTGCTTATGCTTGCGTCGTTGCGTCGTACGTGTAAACCGGGACGACGCAAGCATAAGCACAATCACAAGGAAAGGAAACTGCAAAACAGTCACAAATGGTCATCGTACATGTTATTCACGCAAAAGTTTTCATGGACAAAATGATGGTAGGGGCAAGTACTGATCTTTACGAGCGCCTTGCGGAGGCTGTAAGAAATTACCCGGTGTTGTATGATAAAGATTCGCCTGATTTCAAAGATAGGAGCAAAACAAATTAGCTTGTAAGGATGTAGCAGTGGCGGTTGGTGTGAGTAGTGGTGAGTACCATATAAAAATATTTGCGTTTGTATTGACATCAAAACAAACAGTGTCAAACAATCGATTTCTTCAGCTAGTAGCATCTCCCATTCTTCTGCGCTTGCGTATGTCGCATTATGCTTATGATCGCACATGTGAACACCTTTGTGCTTGTGCTTATGCTTATGCTTATGCTTGCGTCGTACGTGTAAACCAGCCTTAAGACCCGGTTCAGACGCCGTACTTCAGCCGAGCCGAATCGAATTCAACGATAGGCCGACCTAAATTAATTAATCCTAGCTGAATTGATTCAGACGCCGAACTTGATTCGGCCGAAAATTATTCACTGAATAAAATTAAGATTCGGTCAATGGTTTAGAATGTAATTGTATGGGACCGGTCATTATTTAGCGGGGGGAGGCTACTATATTTGGGGGAAGGTTTACTATTTTTTTAACCTCACTTTGGGGAGGGCTATTTTTAAACAATGATTTTTAGGGGAGGTCACAGTCTTTTTTAATGTAGTAAGGGGGAGGGTCAGAGTTATCTTGAAGGGCCACAACTTCTTGGCCAAACGTTTTTCTCAGTTTAGTAGCCCCCCCCCCCCGCTAAATAATGACCGGTCCCTAAACATGGCAGACGCCGAGATCTGCAAACAAGAGCCGTTCTTCAGCTCAAAATGCTAGAAAACGGTGCAAAAAGAAGAAGAATGCAAACCGTCTTAGCCTATTTTGCAACCAGAAGAGGACAAGTGATAACCGTATGCGTACTCACTCTTCGTTTGGGCTGCTTTTGGTCATGCCTCATCGTGTGGTAGTCACGAGTCAGTAAAGCTGTTCTTGTAACTACGCATGGCACCTACGTTTGAAAGTTCAGCCCGCCAAGCCGCCATTTTTCTCCTACACTCCTTTGCGCATGCTCTTATGTGAAAACAGCATGAAAAATACATTAAAAATACTTTATGCATTTGATTCGGCTCATGTGAAGTACGGTATCTGAATCAAAGCAGGTCTACAGCCCTTTTTCCCGGCTGAGCCAAGCGGGATTAATTGGCTCAGCCGATTCAGACGCCGTACTTCATATGAACTTAATTCGTTGAATTCGATTCGGCTCGGCTGAATCGAAGTATGGCGTCTGAACCGGGCCTAAGTGCATGATACAACATGAAATCATACTTGCGGTCTATTTCTTCCTTGGGGTGGTTTAGTCTCTTGGTTTTGACCCTACTCCAGCTTCAACGATACCGCAGTGGTCGCTACTTTCATGTAATCTTAAAATCTAGTGAAACTCCCAGTCCCTATCAAGTTTGACGAGTTGACAAGTTGTGATTTTACTAGGTATATTCTTATGTAACATAATTACGCAATTTGCTTCATGCGCGACGTTTTTATAATAAATTGCTTAAAAAAATAATTAATAATAAGATCTTGGGAGTGAAAGGGGAAACAAATATTGACCATTTTGAAAAGAATATCCGCTAAAAGAACATTTCGACGGTCCCCAATTTTTCTGCAACAAAACTTTACTTGATTATTAAATGTTCAATAATGAAATAATAATCATCGTTCTCGATCTGGTACTTCATGAATTGCCACGTAGTGTCATCATGTATCGTCATAAATTTGTGCAGCAAGGAAAAAAAAATTCATTTTCTGGCTTTCTGATAGGTTTTCCTAAACTGGCGTCATTCGATCTTTTTATTTATTTTTTCAGGGATGAAATCAATGAGTAACTGTTCCAAGAACGATGCCTTTTGTTACATGTCCTCAAACAGCAACCACGTCTGTAAAAATACGGAATGTGTGCTACCGGGATGTATTAACCTGAAGCTACAGGACATTGTGAAGGGCAACCCAAAACCCAAAAGAAGCAAAAAAGCCAAGTAGATCATTTTCTTGTCTCTGTCCTCGTCATTTCATCATCATCATTTAATTATAGTTATAACAAACACAATCAATAATTATAATAGCGATATAATTACATTAAATATAACTATAATGTGATTATGACGATTATTATTCAGACTATGATTTTGAATTCTGAATCTTCACGAAGGGGTTAGAAAAATAGCTTCCTTCCTTCAGAGATTTGGCAAGCAAATTGATATGCTTTAGTTTATTTCAGTGTAAGGCTGCTACGGCCTTTACCAATCATGTATGCAAACCCAAGAAAAGTTTGTAAGTCTACCACTAACA
>OX419341.1:24094387-24096887 GCA_948470475.1 Galaxea fascicularis | reverse complement strand
GAAGAGCACTGTGTATGTTAGTGGTAGACTTACAAACTTTTCTTGGGTTTGCATACGTGATTGGTAAAGGCCGTAGCAGCCTTACGGTGAAGTAAACTAAAGCTTATCAATTTGCTTGTCGGATCTCTGAATGAAGGAAGCTATTTTTCTAATCCCTAAGTGAAGATTCAGTATTCAAAATCATAGTCTTAATCATAATCGTAATAATCACATTATAATTCTATTTAATGTAATTATATCGTAATTATAATTATTGATTGTGTTTTTTTTAATTATAATTAAATGATGATGATGATGATGATGGTGGTGATGATGATAAAATAACGAGGACAGAGACAAGAAAATCATCTACTTGGCTGTTTTGCTTCTTTTGGGTTTTGGGTTGCCCTTCACAATGTCCTGTAGCTTCAGGTTAATACATCCCGGTAGCACACATTCCGTGTTTTTACAGACGTGGTTGACGTTTGAGGACATGTAACAAAAGGCACCGTTCTTGGAACAGGTACTCATTGATTTCATCCCTGAAAAAATAAACAAAAAGATTGAATGACGCCAGTTTAGGAAAACCTATCAAAAAGCCAGAAAGTGACATTTTTGTCCTTGATGCACAAATTTATGACGATACATGGTGACACTACATGGCAATTCCGTGAGAGTACCAGATCGAGAACGATGATTATTTCATTATTGAACTTTTAGTAATCAAGTAAAGTTTTGTTGCAGCAAAATCGGTGACCGTCGAAACGTTCTTTTAGCAGTTTATTCTTCTCAAAATGGTCAATATTTGTTTCCCCTTTAACTCCCAAGATCATATTATAAATTATTTTTTTAAGCAATTTATTATAAAAACGTCGCGCATGAAGCGAATTGCGTAATTACGTTAAATAAGACTATGCCTAGTAAAATTACAACTTGTCAACTTGTCAAACTTGATGGGGACTGGGAGTTTCAGTGGATTTCAGTGGTATCGTTGACCCTGAAGTAGGGTCAAAACCAAGAGACTAAAGCACGCAAGCAAGGATGAAATAGACCGCAAGTATGATTTCATGTTGTATCTTGCACTTAGGCCCGGTTCAGACGCCGTACTTTAATTCAGCCGAACCGAATCGAATTCAAGGAATGAAATTCATCTGAAGTACGGCGTCTGAATCGGCTGAGCCAATTAATCCCGCCTGGCTTAGCCAGGAAGAAGGGCTGTAGACCGGCTTTGATTTAGATGCCGTACTTCACATGAGCCGAATCAAATGCATAAATTATTTTAATGTATTTTTCATGCTGTTTTCACATAAGAGCATGCGCAAAGGAGTGTAGGAGACAAATGGTGGCTTGGCAGGCCGAACTTTCAAACGTAGGTGCCATGCGTAGTTACAAGAACAGCTTTACTGACTCGTCACTACCACTCGATGGGGCATGACCAAACTGGTTGCAAAATAGGCTAAGACGGTTTGCATTCTTTTTCTGTTTGCACTGTTTTCTAGCATTTTGAGCTGGAGAACGGCTCTTGTTTGCAGATTTCGGCGTCTGCCATGTTTAGGGGCCGGTCATTATTTAGCGGGGGGGGGGGGGAAGGGCTACTAAACTGAGAAAAAAGTTTGGCCAAGACGGTTGTGGCCCTCCAAGATAACTCTGACCCTCCCCCCTTACTCCATTAAAAAGACTGTGACCTCCCCTAAAAGGCATTGTTTTAAAAATGAGGTAAAATTAAAAAAAAGAGTAAACCTTCCCCCAAATATAGTAGCCTCTTCCCCTTCCCTGCTGAATAATGACCTGTCCCATACAATTGTATTCTGAACCGTTGACCCGGAATCTGAATTTTCTTCAGTGAATTAATTTCGGCCGAATAAAGTTCGGCGTCTGAATCAATTCAGCTAGGATTAATTAATTTAGGTCGGCCTATCGTTGAATTCGATTCGGCTCGGCTGAAGTACGGCGTCTGAACCGGGTCTTAAGGCCGGTTTACACATACGACCCAAGCATAAGCATAAGCATAAGCATAAGCATAAGCACAAGCACAAGGATGTTCACACGTGCGATCATAAGTGACATACGCAAGCGCAGAAGAATGGGAGATGCTACTAGCTGAGGAAATCGATTGTCAGGATTGTTTGACACTGTTTTTTGCAAAAGCTATAACTGTCAATACAAACGCAAATATTTTTATATGATACTCACCACTACTCACACCAACCGCCACTGCTACATCCTTCCAAGATAATTTGTTTTTGCTCCTATCTTTGAAATCAGGGGAAGCTTTATCATACAACGCCGGGTAATTTCTTACAGCCTCCGCAAGGCGCTCGTAAAGATCAGTACTTGGCCCTACCATCATTTTGTCCATGAAAACGCTTACGTGAATAACATGTACGCTGACCATTTGTGACTGTTTTGAAGTTTCCTTTCCTTGTGATTGTGCTTATGCTTGCGTCGTCCCGGTTTACACGTACGACGCAACGACGCAAGCATAAGCACGAAAGAATGGAAATCGTTCCATTCTCTTGTG
>OX419341.1:24074387-24079387 GCA_948470475.1 Galaxea fascicularis | reverse complement strand
GCGTCTTGCTCGCTAAGTTCCTATTTAGAAGAATCTGTTCATCAAACTGTTTGAGGCGTGTCACCCACCAGTTCTGAATGAATAATATCAAGAAATGGACCATTGTTGTGGGTTAAATTCGACTTCACAAGTCCAAACAAAAGCCTTTTGTTGTTTGTTGCGTTAAGGGAATTGTGCCGATACTTGGCGAAGATGATTTTCAAATCATCGCAAAATTGTCGGTGTGTCAGATTAGCGGCACAAGGGGAGAGGGGTTTGGGAAGTCGCTCATTTGGGCGCTGTTTACACAGGGGTACCCAAGGGAGAAATTGCCCTTCACTACACTTAGATCAGTTGATAATACTTTAATAGCGCGCAGCAGAAGGCCGCAAAACAATGAAGCTTTTATCGATGGTTTCACTTGGTCTAGAGTTGAAAATTTCAAAACTAACTTGCCTTACTCGTAGAAAAAGAAAGAAGAGAAAAAGCTTCGTGTATGAAAACACGCACTTTGGACTGGAAAAATCGCTCGATTAATCCCTTGGATTGGGAAGGGAAGGCTCTTGTAAAAGAAGTTTCTTAATTTGAACTCTGAATATTCAATTTGAAACAATTTAGAGAAACCATTCCATTTAAGCACACGCGGCTTTTTTGCAGTGCGCAATTATTTCAGCGCGAGATTTGAAATCCGCGGCACATAAAAAGGGATCGGTTACGATTAAGATCAATGCGGTATCTTGGAAAGGGAGGAGTGAAATTTGCCTTCCATTGTCATTCATATACGCAAAGGAAAGGCTTTTGTGAAAAAAGTTTCTTAATTTGAACTCTGAATATTCACTTTGAAACAATTCAGAGAAACCATTCCATTTAAGCGCACGCGGCATTTCTTGCAGTGTGTAACTTGATTTGAAATCCGCATGCTTTCACTGAGTGAAAGCGTTTAAACTTGAAGGCGAGCGACAAAAGCTCCTAAGTTCCTTAAGTCACTAGCAGTGCACGCTTCAATACAGTTGTTTTTATCTATTGTGGCATTTTTCTGTCCATCTCCTTCTCGAAAAAAGCCATTGCGATTAGATAGATTTCTGAATGCGGCGGTAATTTGAAAGGGAGGTGTGACATTTGCCATTCATTGTCATTCATATACGCAAAGGGAAAACTCTTGTGAAAGTTTCTTAATATGTCTTAATATGTAAATACTGAATATTCACTTTGAAACAGTTCAAAGAAACCATTCAATTAAAGCAAACGCGGCAGTTCTTGTGGTATTTATGCAGAGCGAGATATGAATCTGTATGAACCGAACGGAATATGCAGTCCAAAGTTTTGCGTAATTTATTCAGCGCGAGATTTGAAACCGCATGCTTTCACTCGGAGTCAAACTCATATCGAGAGAAGAGAACCAAACCTACATGTATAATTACCAAACCTATAATATGTAAATACTGAATATTCACTTTGAAATAGTTCAAAGAAACCATTCAATTAAAGCACACCCAGCGGTTCTTGTGGTATTTATGCAGAGCGAGATATGAATCTGTATGAACCGAACGGAATATGTAGTCCAAAGTTTTGCGTAATTTATTCAGCGCGAGATTTGAAATCCGCATGCTTTTACTGAGTCAAACTTATATCGAGAGAAGAGAACCAAACCTATAATTACAGCCGGAAAATTGCGCCCGAATGTCATGGAAGCGCCAGTCTATATCTTGGTAAACTAAGATAGTGTTTTTTTAAGAGATCGAAATGTAATTCGGAGCGAGGCGATATTCGCTAACACGGCTAGGTTTCCTCGTACGGAGGCCTATTAAATGTAATTCGGAGTCGAAGCGACATGCAGTGTCCTGACCACCCACCCCAGCGCAGCTATTCTCATCATTCCCTAATGGTACTCTTATCCTCCCCCCGGGAATGTTTTTTGACGCTTCGCTTTCTCCGAACATTCAAAATTCCCGCGAGTACAGCGATCGGAAATTTTTGAATCTACGCGGCATTTAGCCTGCCATTGTCCCCACCGCTCATGCGATTGTTTAAAAATAACCTTTTATGGTCATTTCAGCACCTGTTAACAATAGCTTTTGTTCACCAATCTGAGCCACTTTTCTTGATACTAATCGTTTTTGCCAGTTTAAAACTGGCAAAAACGATTAGTATACTTTTATGTTACATCAAACTGTCTGAGGTGTGCCACCCGCCAGTTCTGATGATAAATACAAAGTTAAGTGCAAACTGGCAAAAATGATTAGTATACTTTTATGTTACATCAAACTAGTTGAGGTGTGTCACCCGCCAGTTCTGATGATAAATACAAAGTTAAGTGCAAACTGGCAAAAATGATTACTATACTTTTATGTTACATTGATCTGTTTGAGGCGTGCCCCCTGCCAGTTCTGATGACAAAGTTAAGTGCAAGCTGGCAAAATGTGGGTTTATTTTGTCATTGGGGATTGTTCCAAGAGGATTTTCACTACATAATTATCCTGATTTTCTCGTTTCTTACAAACCGACATTTCCAAAATCCCAATTCAACCTGAATATTGCTCTCAACTACTATAATTATTAATAAATTATCTGCAAAACACTGTCAACATTTGAATAAATTTGAATAAGAAGAAGCATTTTAGAATTCAACAGATTAATAAATATTACAAGTTTGTGATAAATATTATTACATGCTAACTACTAAACCACCACAACACAAACCTACATATTAGACTACATAGGCGTAACGTGTATGAATTGAAAGCAACTCTTTCACAGCCATCAGTTAAATCAGGTTGACTCTCTTTAAAAAGCGTGAGAAAAAGAGCAATTAATTCTCAAAAACATTACTGAAATATACATGTATGTGCTATTAAAATGTTTGCATGTAAATACCTTCCAATGTTGATACCACAACCTAACTTTTCCGCCCCGTGCTGTTTACAACATCAGAGCTCCTCTTGAAAAGGATTTTCGCGGTTGCCTGGCATTGCTCGGGAAACAGTTGCTTCTGGAAGAGGAGAAGAACGCTTCTTTGGATCCGTCCTTGTATCACACGCTGGTGTATTTGGTTTTTCATTTCCTTCTCCGCGCCTTCTTATGGTTAGCTTGGCTGCTCTTCGCCGCTCCCGCTTTCGTTTTCTTTGCACGAGAGTAAGTGACCCACACTCGCTTCAAATTCTGCTTTTGCGAATTACATTCACTGGCGGAGTCCGCCATCTCGCTGTGCGTCTAAAATATATTCACTCGGCGTCACTGTTTTTCAACTCACGATCTAATTTCACAAGGCGTTTTTATTTATCATGAGTGAGGCCCCGTCCACACGAAGACGATTGTAAACGCAAACGCTAGTAAACGCAAACTTTTTTATGCGTTTAGGCCTTCCGTCCACACGAAGACGATGAAAACGCTCACCGTAAACGCATAAATTCGAAAACGCTCTCCAAAGTGGATAAATTTGAAAACGCTGTTTATGCGTCTTCGTGTGGACGGCCGTAAACGTATATTTTCGTAAACGCTGTGAAAACGATGACGTCAGATGTCAGCGCCAGTCTCTTTATCTGTAGTGTTCCCGATATCAGTCCGGAATATCCCAATATATTAGGACATCCATGACGTCACGAAACCATTGTTCTCAAGGAAAATGGCGTCCGCTTTTCAAAATCCCCGGGCAAAGTTTAAATCCGCTGTCCTGTGCCTTGCATGAGCATCCATCCGGGACTTTTACCGAACAGCTATGGAGAGGAAGATTCCAACAGCCATTTTGGATGCTAGTTGATCGGATTCGGGTTATTCTGAGAGACTTTATGCGGTTTTTGCGCAACGATGTAGGACGATTCTCCGTCACGTTTCAAAGGTAGGTGGAGAACTTTTGTTTTTTTCTAGTACTCACGTATTTTTAACAACGCTCGCAGTATTTTTCTTCGATTCTTAAGTCCATAAACTTTTATCATGCCAAGTGCCAACATGGTAGACAAGCTAGATGTTTGGTAGACTTTTCTGGAAGTTAGGGAACTAATTGCAGTCAGAATCGCTGTCCTATTACTCAAGAGTAACATGATCGACTTGAGCCGGTTTTTACTTTGTTGGTGACTAAAATGGGCTTTTCTTTTCTTTTTAGGTTAATACTCTTGGAATGGAATGGCACCAGGAGAAACTTCTGGCTCTTTGCCGAATTTGTGGACTTAAAATAAAGGACCATAAGCGCAAAGTGCATGCGTCCAAGTTATCTGCTGAAGTGAATAAAGTTTGGCAAGTTTCCTTCTTAGTCGATTCGCCCAGTGTCCATCCAAGTTTTATCTGTGTGAAATATGGTCAGACAGGATTTGCACCCATGTTCAATATGAGGCCATTTACTTCCAAGTATCAACTTATTGAGTGCAAGACAGTTATCTTCAAAACACAGCCTCTCTAACATTTAATGTCTGTCTCTTGTTTTCTCTTAACCTTTTGACGATAAAAGGTTAGCACAAACTCGAAAGGGGAAGGCCTTGACACCCAGCTGGAAGAAGTCAATAACGCATCAAAATATGCTAGGAGAATGGTGCAATGACAGCCAGAGAGTGGTTGACAATCTTTAGGAACCATGATGAACTTGGAAAGTTTTTTTTTTTCATTCATGATTCAATGCTGCCTTGGCTGGTTTATTTAATATTTTAGGTTATGTTGTTTTTATTATATTTCCCAAAGTATATTTTAAGCCCAAGAAGACATCAGCACACTTTTTTCCCCAGAAAACTGCAGGCTATATGTTTTTTTTTTCTCCAACCCCTAGATAAGCTGTTCAGTGCAATAAGGTTATGGTTGTGTTAAAACTTGCCTTTTTTAAATTTACTTTGAAGCTGCGGAGTACAACGTTTGCCTGGTTTGGAATGAAGGATCCAAGAGAAGAAGCACAACTGTCTCGAACTAGAGATGACTTGGCCAAAGAAATTTTAGCTTGGAGTGTCAAATTGCGACGTGAAAGGTTAAACTTATTGTTTATTATTCACAGTTTGGGTGGAATGAATATACATGTGGAACACATTTTATCATGTTAACCT
>OX419341.1:24059387-24069387 GCA_948470475.1 Galaxea fascicularis | reverse complement strand
ACCAGCCCTGAAAACTAAAGAAGGGGTCCAAGCAGTTAACTATCCGTACCGTTCCCAGAAGGAAGTTAAGGCTGCAAGGAGAATGGGCTATTATGTTGAGGGTACTGTGAATAAAGAGAAGTTGGTCTTCCTGGTTGATACTGGGGCGGAAGTGAGCCTGATTACTTCGAGTACTCCAGGTTTGGTGGTCAATGATTCAGATGTGTCTCCTGTATCAGTTACTTGCCAGCCTATTTGCGATTCGTGGGGAAGCCGAAGTAGCATTGGAGCTGGGAGGCCTCCAGTGTCAGTGGAAGTTTCTTGTGGTTGATGACCTCAGGGAGTCTGTTTTAGGAGCAGACTTTATTGAAAGCCACCACAAGAGTTCATGGGGGATCCGTGATGGTTCTCTGTGGCTGGATGATTGGAAAGTACCCCTAGCAGACCGTCCCAAATGCAGGAATGTGCTGGTTGAAAATTATTCTCCTGTGGTTGCCAGGTGCACATTGGAATTGCCTGCGAGGCACCAGATTCTAATCCCTATAAAAACTAAAGATGGAGACAGTAGAACTGGGCTGTTCGAGTCCACGAGGGCCCCGGGAGGGGTGCTGATGTCTAAAACTGTTGTCGACGGTGACAAGGAGGGAGGATTTTGGGTGAAAGCTGTTAACCTTTCTGATGAAAATGTGATGCTGTTCAAGAATCAGAAAGTTGGAATCCTTAGTGACATTGATGACTGTTCAGAACCTTTGGACATTGGGTCAAAAACTGATTGCCCAACTGTGTCGTGCATTTCGGATGATTTACAAAAAGTAAGCCTCGAAGAGCTTGGCATTGACCTGTCGGATAGTGATTTGAGTGACATTCAAAAGAAACAGTCTGAAAACCTTCTACTCTCTTATGCTGATGTATTTTCAAAGGGGAAACGTGACATTGGCAAATGTTCGGCAGGGGTGCAGCACCGTATCCCCTTGAAAGCTGAGGCTACTCCAATTAAACAGCAGTTACGCAGAGTCCCTTTTGCCTATCAAGAAGGAGTCAAGTATGACTTAAAAGCTATGCTGGAGGATGGGATTATTGAGAAATCCACCTCCGAATGGGCTAGTCCTTTAGTCATTGTAAGGAAGCCGTCTGGAGATCTGAGAATATGCGTTGATTACAGAAAGTTAAATGAAGCCACAAGGGTAACAAGCTACCCTCTTCCTAACATGACTGAGACTCTGGACCGGTTGGCTGATGCAAAGTATTTCACGACTATCGACATGGTATCTGGTTACCACCAGATTGAGGTAGCCCCAGAGGATCGTCACAAGACTGCTTTTGTCTCACCATTTGGACTGTTTCAGTACTGCCGTTTACCATTTGGACTGGCTGGGGCACCTGGAACTTTCCAAGCAGTGATCGAAGACATGCTGCAGGTTTTAGATGCTGAAGATGTTATGGCTTACCTGGATGATGTGATCTGTTTCCACTCTAGTTTTGAGGAGCATTTAAAGGGCGTTGAGAGATTATTGCTGGCAATAAGGAAGTCGGGATTTAAGTTATCAGGCAAGAAATGCCAGTTTGCCAAAAGGTCAGTCAAGTTTCTCGGTCACGTGATTGATGAAGATGGTGTAAGGCCACAACCAGAGAAGTTGGACATAATTCGGGATTGGAAGCCCCCTCAGGATGAAGCTGACCTCCGTCGATTTCTCGGTGTTTGCACATTTTGGAGGAGGTTTGTGAAGGATTTTGCACGTATAGCTGTTCCACTTCATGACCTTCTTAACAAATCAGAGTTTGTTTGGACGCCTCAATGTGACAGTGCTTTCAGACACCTTAGAGAAATCCTGTGCTCTTCAGTGACGCTGAAGCTTCCAGATAGACATCAACGTTTTATCGTGTCTTGTGATGCTTCTGACCGGGCAGTTGGTTTTGTTCTTGAGCAGAAAGATGCTAGTGGGGGTAGACGACCAGTGGCGTTTGGGGGCCGGAAACTAAATAAGGCTGAATGCAATTATTCAACTACAGAAAAGGAATGCCTTGCGGTCATCGACGCCCTGAAAGCCTATCGGCCATATTTGCTGGGACGCGAGTTTGATTTGTTCACTGACCATGAATCCCTAAAGTGGCTACTTACTCGAACCAAGGAACACAGTGGACGGCTGTGGAGATGGGTTGACAAATTCAGAGAATTTCAATGCGTAGTTCACCACATTGCAGGCAGTAAGAACACAGTTGCAGATGCCCTTAGTAGAGTTCAGGGAGTGAAAACTGATGAACAAGAAGCTTGGTCCCTTGATTTTGTCAGAAGACAACAGGATAGCTGCCCAACACTGAGCCAAGTCAAGTCCTTGCTGGTGACTAAAGAAGTCTGTCCAGAGGATGTGAAGGACACGGAGCTCAGATTCTATATCAAGGAGATGCCAAACCTAAGTGTTGGGGAGGATGGCATCCTTAGGCACAGGAGTACTGAGAACCCTGGTGCGTGGCAAATAGTCATCCCTCGAAATCTTACATCGAGAGTTCTTCAGATGATGCATGATGACTTAGGCCATTTTGGGACAGTCAAGACTACTGTAAGGGTCAAAGAGAAGTTCTTCTGGCAGACCATGTCGCTGGAAATTGAGGAATGGTGCAAAAACTGTTTGCCGTGCCAGGGGAGGAGGAACCCAGTCCCTACTAGAAGAGCGCCACTTCAACCAATTGCCACTTGCCGCCCAGGGGAACTGGTGACAATGGATATTGTAGAATATCCTCTTAGTTCCCAAGGATTTCGGTACTGTTTGGTCATGGTTGACCATTTCACCAAATGGCTCGAACTGTACCCGCTTAGAAACCAGAAGTCTGAGACCATTGCCAAGAAGGTATTCGATTGTTGGATTCCCCGTCATGGTGCTCCGGAACAAATACATCATGACCAAGGAAAGAACTTAACAGCTAAAATGATCCAGGAGATTTGTTCCTTTTTCGAGATATGGAATACGCAAACGACACCATTTCACCCACAGTCTGATGGGGCATCGGAACGCAGTATAAGAACAGTGAACGGGATGCTCGCAAAGATTGTCCAGGAGGACCAGAGAAACTGGGATTTGTACGTCCCATCCACGTGTCTGGCATACAACACATCGGTTCACAGTAGTACGGGCTTCACTCCTTGTTTCTTAGAGTTTGGCAGGGAATTTCGCCTGCCAAGTGATTTACATGAGCCGCACACCTGCAGTACCCAGTCAGATCTTCACTCTGATTATGCTGTCCAGCTTAAGACTAGACTAACTCAAGCTTTAAAGACTGCTAGAGATACGCTGAAGGTTGCCCACAGCACTCAGAAGGCTTACTATGACCGCTGGGCTAGAGCGAATACATACCGAGTTAGGGACCGAGTCATGTGGTTGGATAAGAAGACCAGAAGGGGAAGGTGTATGAAACTAAACAGACCTTGGACGGGCCCTTGGACAGTCGTGAAGCGTTTGAGTGAAGTAGTCTACAGGATCAAGTACTGTGGGACAGCCGGGCGTTACCCCGGAGTCAAAAGGCGAGTTGTTCATTTCAATCAGTTGAAACCGTACCATGGGACCAATGTCCAGGATCAGGGCAACGTTGGAAGGGAACAAGAATCTTCCCCAATTAGGATGGGCGATGGCTCTGGTGTCTTCGTCTTGGAAGATGACGTTTTCCCGACGGTGGATGCTGGGTCGTCATCTGAGGATCCTGTTACTGTTGTGCGCCCTTTGCAAGTAGAAGGACAGCTAAGGAGGTCTCAAAGGGAAAGACGTCCACCTGCCTGGACACGGGACTTTCAAATGGACACTTAAGCTGTCATTTCTGACATTTTAGGACACTTGGACACTTGAGCTGTTATTTCTGATATTCTAGGCGGAAACCTTTTTGTCATTCTAATTTAAGGACTTAGTTCCCTCTAAGAAGGGGATAGTGTAGGACTGGTACCGAGTCCACGGAAAGGTTACCAAGCCAGGCGCGGTTGCCTAGAGTTAGAAAGAGAATCGTGTGTAAAACGTTTTCGTGTGTATTAAAAGTTCTTCTGGGTTTTTAGCCGTTCGTCCAAGATTCTTTTACATAAATTCCTAAATATTTTACAAAAGGTTTACGTGCAATATTGTCAACATTAATGTGAACAGACTTCATTGTTGATGAAATTAACATATAATTTGTTTTTTTTAAATTAACAGACAACTTATTAGATGCACAATACTTCAGCACTAGTTGAAGCTCATTATTGACCACAGATTCCAGTTCGCTAGAACTGTTACTCGAAAAGAACATATTCGTGTCATCGGCAAATATCCTAAAAGAAAATTTGGAGGAAGAATTTGGGAGATCATTAATGTAAAGTAGAAATAACAGAGGCCCTAGAGTAGAACCTTGGGGTATTCCACAGATTATAGTATCCATACTTGATCTAGTATCTTCAATCTTAACATACTGGGCCCTTTGGTGGAGGTAGCTTTCAAACCAATTAAATGGAATTCCTCGAATTCCATAGGCATAAAGCTTAGATAGTAAGATATTATGGTTAACAGTATCAAATGCTTTCGAAAAGTCACATGTAATTAGCTTATTATCAATAGCCATGTTAAGACTGTCGGTGATTTCCAGGATAGCCTGTTCAGTTGAGAAGCCCTTTCTAAAGCCAAACTGATATTTGTAAAGTACATCAAATTTTTCCAGGAATGCATAGAGTTGGTCATAGATTAGACGTTCTAGAACTTTTGCAAATGGTGACAGGGTTGCAATAGGTCTATAGTTACTTGTGTCAGAAACATCACCACTCTTGTATATTGGCGTAACTTGGGAAATTTTGAATGCATGAGGCACTATGCCAGTTGTTATAGATTGGTTATATATAAATGTCAGGGGCTTTGATAGTGGCTCTGCAGCAATTTTAATTAGCTTATTTGGAATATCGAATGATGCTTTCTGCACATCCAAATTTGAAAAAAGCCTACTCACTTGTCCTTCTGTAACAGGAGACATAACAAAACTAGAAGAAGGGGTCTTTTTGATATACTGTATTGGGTTTTCACTGTTTTGTGGTATGGTACTTGCAAGTTGCGGGCCAACATTTATAAAATACTGTTTAAATTGCTCACAAATATCAGCTTTATCAGTGTGTACTTTGTTATTTCCTACTATTCTTGATGGGGTAATACAACCTGTTGGCTTACGTTTAATCAATGCACCAATTAGTTTCCATGTGGCCTTCAGGTTGTTTTTGCATACTTCAAAGCGTTTACTAAAATAGGTTTTTTTACTGGCTGACTTTACCTGGTTAAGCTTGTTTGAAAATTTTTTGTACTCTGCTACTTTATCTGGGTCTGTTGAGAGAAAGTGTGTCTTATACATACTTTGTTTGTTTTTAATTGATTTAAGTATAGCGTTTGTTATCCATGGCTTTCTAAGCTGTTTTTGTTTATTTCTGGATGCCATTCTTATCGGTGCATGTTTCTCAATAACATTGTTTATAGACCTAATTACACTATTGGTCAGATCATTGATGTTGGAGTCTGAACTAATGAGAGCATTCCAGTCAATTGCATTAATATCTCGTATATATAGTTCATGGTTAAAATGAGTAGAATCTCTAAAGTGAATTTTGCCTCTAGAGCGATTTATAGACACATCTGCAATGCAGAATGTGGGTAGGTGATCAGAGATATCAATAAGCCCGATGCCAGATATTACGTTAGCAGAAGTATTGGTGTATATATGGTCAATAAGTGTTGCAGAGTGGGGAGTTATTCTGGTAGGTTTAGTAATTACAGGCAGAAAACTGTTTGAATAAAGCATATCCAGGTAATCTTCAGTCTGTGAATGTGTGGCGCACTTTAAAAAATCAATGTTCATATCACCTAAGATATAAATTTCATATTTATCACTATTCCTTTTAATAGTCTCTTCAAGGGATGCTTTGAACTCGTCAACATTAGCAGATGGGTGCCTATATATACAGCCAACTAGAATATGTTTTTTCCCGTTACATGGGTCAATCTCAGCCCAGCAGGTTTCAACAAGCTTTATATTAAGTGTTATATCTGGTCTGGGTATTTATTTTAGAGTTCTCTTAAATGTAAATAGCAGTGCCCCCTGCAGGGGTGGGTGAGTCAGTGTGGTAAAAATTGTAATTAGGAAGGTCTACATTAGTTATAGTGTTTGCATTCAGTTTAGTTTCTGTAAGTGAAAGAATGTCTGGCCTTTTGTCAATAGAGCATAACATATCATCTAGCAGGGTCATATTCTTTGGTAAACTTCTTATATTACAGTGTAGCATTGAGAGTGCCTTGGGTCCAGCATTATTTAAAACATTATTCATCTTAGAAATTGAATAATAGTCGGACTGCGGGAAGGTAAGCATCAGATCAGGGTCGGTTTCGTCAGATTTATCAGGATTAGGTATCATATCATAGAGATCGATATCCATATACTGATCAATTTGATATGAGCATAAGCCATTGACAAAATTAAACTCTTTGTCATTTAAATTATAAAAAGGTAATTCATGGAGTGCAGCATCGGTTGCAGTCATCACGGAAGTGTGAGCTACCTACAATAAAACGCATGAGCTTACTAGGATTAATTTATACATTCGAATTACCGTTCTGTAATCCAGGCGTCCAAAGTGATATATTTTCCTCATCTGTTTCTAATTTGGTCAAGGTAATCGTAGGAATGCTAGGAAATTTTACTAGCATTCCTTTGCAGTACTTACAGCACACGTCTGCTGCGTCCCCTGAGTGAGTGATGAAATGCCCATTAAACGGCGTCAGCACCGTTATGTTTCTTCTGTTAAGCTGTGAATGTAAAGCATAGTAGTTTTTAATCTTTTAATCTTTCTTAATCACGTTTTAAGTGCCAGCGTGCCTCTTAACACATGTTAACACGGCTGATGGGATTCAGGTCCGTTCTCGCTGGACGCTTTACTTCACCGTCACAGTTCTAGCGTTTCGTTAGTACCAGGTCGAAAAAAGAAATCTGCTGTAGAAAGCAGAATCTTGTCTACCAGCACGTATGTACTTATGTACGTATGTACTTATTAAAACCTACAAAACTTTTCTGCAAAACAGCGGGAAATAGTATGCAAGGTAATTGGTTACCTAACGAGATACATTTTAAAGAGGGCAAATTTCTCGTGTGATCTGTAAGCTAGTATCGGCTTTATCTAACCATATAACTTTCGAATGGCAGAGCGCTTGTAAAAATAATTTGCGAGCCTTGTTTCGCCAATTACCAATCGCCCGCCATTGGTATTTTGCGAAACAAGCGACCTGGCGAGGACAGTTTCCGCGGGAGGGAATAATTCTTAGTGCCATTAATTGACGTTAACTCTTGCATGTGTAATAAATTCCTTTTCGTCTTGTTTCGTTTCGTTTCGTTTCGCTGAATATCGTAAGCTAGCACGGCAGAGCTTGTCGAACTTAATTTCTTGCCGAACTTAATTCAAAAGTTTGATTCAGACGCCGTGCTTCTACCGTGCTTTCTGTTATATCGTGGCTCTTGCTGGTTTTGTTGCGTCATGTGTTGAGTTGCGTGTGTGCGCTTGCGCACTAGACAGATTAAAAGGAATACAGTTGTGTGTCTCATAAGTTTCGTTGCTTACTGATTATTTCGGCTCGGAGGTCCTCGGTTATAACACTTTCGTCGAACTTTGGCAACGTTACATACTGACTCGCTCTGCCAAGCATTCGCTGAAGGATGCTACAGTTTTCAATTAGACATTGGCCATTGTGATCAAATTAATGCTCGTTCAAAAATGTGTTTTGACGATCAGTAATAGATTCGATCACTTGGGGCCCATCTCAAATTGATTTTCACAAAAATAATTCTCGGAACATTCTTTAAAAAATGTGATGATAGTTTCCTTGACGGAGTTTTATATTGTTATTTCATCCGAGATTTTTAAAGCAGAAATAAAAAAATGTTGGGGCGATTCTTTGTTGACCTGAACATGTAATCGTCACGGATTAGGTCACGCACGGGTCAATAAACTTGATAAATTGCATACGTTGTCTACATCATGAATGCTGTGAATGATCCAAATAGCTTTCTTTTTCTTGATTTAAGCCCGAAGATTTTTGTGTATATTTGATAAGAAGCAACTCAACACATCATTAATTCAAGTGTAAGTAGTAGCGGCGTTTTAGCCAACATTGTTTTCGAAATTGTTCTGAAGTTTGTAAATCCCATCAGCCGTGTTAACATGTGTTAAGCGACACGCTGGCACTTAAAACGTGATTAAGAAAGATTAAAAGATTAAAAACTACTATGCTTTACATTCACAGCTTAACAGAAGAAACATAACGGTGCTGACGCCGTTTAATGGTCATTTCATTTTTTCTATGTATTTTCGACGAACCGACTCTATAATTAGCTTGAAATGAACATCGAATTCTGCACGCTTACATGGCGCTTGAGTGGCATCACGTTTTATTTAACTACCGAGACGAGACTTAATTTCCAACGACCAAACTTTAAGGCAATTTATTTGAAACCTCCGATAATATCATACAAAAGAGGTAAATCCCTTAAAGACATGCTTGTAAGGGCAAAAATATAATCTAAGGCTCTAATGCGAGGCGACCACAAAAACCGCATGAGGAGTCCGTGCAGGCCTGTCACTCATTTCCTCTCATGTCTATGTTTTCCGGACAGGCCCCGTCCTCTTGTGGAACCACTCTTGCGTGCATAATCTGTTTTTGTACAAAAGTACAAACTCACAAAACGCAAAATAATACTCCAAAAATGTGTTTAAAGAATCCCTCTTACGAAGGATCAACAAGCACTACAACGTAACGCCATTACGGATTACTGTCACAAGCCTCAGTAGCCTTTAAGGCGAAGTATGCAGTGAAAAGAGCCTTAGAGAAAACACAAGCTAACCTTCACACCTCAGAGGATCGAAATCACTCGCACCTGATTGGTTACTTTACGATGACAAAAAAGACCAATAGGAATAAAGCAGATTCGATCCTCAACCCGCAAGGTCCACGTATAAAAAAGGTCAGAAAACATCATTTGGACGGGAACGGAATTGAGATAACTTCTCTACCTTTCCTTAAAATCATTTGCAACACCACTTTCAAACAACAGCTGAAGAGACTCGCAAAGAGTCGAAACCGTCGGTACTGTTGTAGCCCCTAACACTGAACAAGTTGCAACATGTCTCATCTTGACGACTCAATGGCGCAATACCTTGAACCAAGTCATGGTGAAAACGATGAAAACGACATCACACCACCAAGAACGCCAGAGTTTCGTTGCGATACAGACGACAATATTTTAGATGACCATCTACTGCTTGACACGCAGAGCAATGATATTGACACGGAGAATAGCCCTCCACCATCACAACCAAGACCGCGGTACATCCCGCAACAAAATCACAAGAGCCCGCCTAAGAAACAAAGTGATGAACTTCCGAACAAAGACCTCCACAAGCGAGGCTTAAAGAGGAAATTCACAGATCGAAAGACTGTGGAGGCTAAAATAGCCAAGACTGAACTCTCTATTGAAAAACTAGAGAAACACATTACAAATCGGACATGTCCGAGATCATTACAATACTCGGCTAAGCCAAACATAGCGCCGGACATGATCTTTGAAAAAGAACTAAGAGACATCAAGCTCAATGCTGAACAGAGTTTGGTCAATGCACTAACTCAATTCCATAAACGTAAGCTTGAAAACCAGAGAAGGAAGTTAAAAGTCAACTCAGAAAACGCGGCTCACAAACACAAACCTAGTCTAACTAGGCACCCTCTAAACGAAATGCATTCGGCTAAAAACATTGTAAACAACAACAGTGTAAACCTAGCCGACCTACAGAAACAGATTTCTGACTTGAAAGAAATCGTTTGTACACATGTCCTTAAAAATAAAAAGGATGAATGTTATAACAGTCTGTTCTCTGACTCTACCAACAATGGTCACAACAAGAACCAACCCAGTGCCAAAAACAAAAGGCGCAAAAAGCGTAGAAACACCTTGAAAAATAGGCGCCAAGCCAGAGAAAGGGAGATAAATG
>OX419341.1:24024387-24054387 GCA_948470475.1 Galaxea fascicularis | reverse complement strand
AATTAGCCGTAAAATCGCCCCCATTTTCTTATTGTGAGCTAATCAATTTGCTAAGAAATGGTACAATAGTGCGTTGTGTATAAGAAAATAAGAAAATGTCGGAGAAATCTGTTTCTCGCAAAGCTTGAAGTCCTGAAATGACGTCACAATTGTTCCCAGTCTCCTGTTTTCGGTCTCGCGGCTTTGCACCCCACCGGAAGTGAAATTCGATGCTTTTCGTACATCAAAACACGGGGAAGGAAAATCGCTATCGAAAATTGTTTTTTGCTATACTTATCAGTACACTGGGGAGATTTAATCGAGCAAATAAAAAAAATCTGTCATATACACTTTAAGGATCCTTTAAGATATGTGAAGATCAGCAAATGTAGTGCCCGTCCACAAAAAGGACGAAAAAGACCACGTGGAAAACTACAGGCCAATCTCCCTCCTTTCTATTGTTTCAAAAGTCCTCGAAAGCTGCGTCTTAAACCGCATCAAGCAGCGATTAGAAGAACTGATTGTGGATTGTCAGCATGGGTTTCGGTGTGGGCGATCATGCGTCACTAACCTACTTGAGTCCCTAGATCATAATGGAGCCATTGTTGACAGGGCCGGTCAAGTCGATTGCGTGTACTTAGACATGTCCAAAGCCTTTAACAAGGTTAGGCATAACCTGCTCATTAACAAATTGCGGGACGCTAGCTTCGGAGGGAAGCTGCTTGATTGGCTCTACGCGTACCTTTATGATCGGCGCTAACGAGTTACCGTACGAGAGGCGACTTCACGTGACCTCCCAGTCACGTCAGGCGTTCCCCAAGGTTCAAATTCTCGGTCCTGCTCTCTTCCTGTTATATGTAAACAACCTTCCTGAAGTCATCACCTTGAGTCAAGTGGTGATGTTCGCCGACGGCACAAAGGTTTACAAGGAAGTGAAGTCTCAGGATGATGGCGCCACTTTATAACAAGACCTTCACAGTCTGTCTTCATGGTCCGCTGCCTCTGGTTTAGCCTTCAATGAGAAGAAATGCAAGCTGCAATCCATTACAAGAAAGCGCAAGCCTATCTCCACAAGTTATGAGGTCAACGGCCGCACTATCCAGTCCTGTACTGTACTTAAGCTACGGTCTGATAGCTTGAGGCCAAGCATGTAAATCATATCTCGATAAGCTTCTCAAGCTGCAAAAACGAGCTCTCCGCTTTATTTATTTTTCTGATCACAATCAGCATTCAATTCCTCTATTTTCCGATGCCAACATCTTACCGCTACACTTTTCTCATTATGAACTTACAGCTAACTTGATGTTTGACATTAGACACAGAAATGCACCTAGAAATATTTGAGACCTGTTTCAAGACATTTCTAATATTCACTCTTGTAATACCCGATCCTCTGCTTCGACTCGCAACTTTTACACACGAGATTCTAGACTCTCTTTTCAACTAAACTCGTTTTCTAGAATTGGAACAAGAATTTGGAACGAGATGCCTCTTACATTAAGAAATCTTTCAAAATATGACTTCAAAAGAAAAATTAAAGGAGTACCGTTTCGATATCCTGACTTAGGAAGACTCTTACCTTGGTATACGAAACATTATTTAAAAGGTCAAGTTTTCTTAAGATTGTATTGTATTTTCTTAGAATAATAAGTATAGCCTTAATTGTATTATTTCAGATTTAGATCTATTAAGGATTTTTGTAAAATAAGATATCTCATGGCGCTTTCTCCTAATGTGTACTAATTAGCTCACAAACTTAATTTTATAACTTATATTCTTATACATTTATCTTCTTGAGTTTCCTGTAAACTTGTCTACCTACTCTTTTTATATTTTTAGTTACGACATGACCCACCCAGATTAGCATCTGCTACCTGTGGTTATGTCCAATTTGTTAACAATACCTATTAGAAAAATAAAGAACTGAACTGAACTGTAAGGTAGAGCGTGACCTCGGCATCTTTGTAGACTGTAACCTGACCTGGCGCGCCCAAGTCTGTCACCAATCTGCACGTGCTAAAAACTTGTTAGGATACATTAGGAAGAATGCCAGGTACATTCGAAGTACATCGACATGGCGCACCCTGTATCTTGGCCTAGTGCGTGCGCACTCTGCGTATGCAACTCAGGTCTGGGCGCCTCAGGCAACTGAATTAATTTCCACACTTGAAAAAATTCAAAGGCGTGCTACCAAATGTATTCTCCATTTACCCTTTATTACAGAAATATCTTACAAGTAATATATCAAACACGAGAGACAGTGTTTCATCGGGATATCCAAACACCGAGAAAAGAGTTGAAAATACGACGCGCAGCGGAGTATTTTTGACGAAATTCGAGGTGTTTGGATATCCGATGAAACACTGTCTCGAGTGTTTGATATATCTTCTCAATCGAAACAAAAACTAAGGAGTAAACGGAGAAGTAAAATCGTCAAAATCTATGCTAATTAAGACCGGGTATCCAAACCTCCTTCACGCTTATGATTTTCTTTGTTTTAACTTGATGAATCATTAATGAGTTTGAGAAGGAAAGGTTAAGTATGAGCTTTTGGACATGCTACGCATAGTCTGGTCCACCTTAGTCCTTCCGTTGTTCCCGTCCTGCGCGGAGGCGCTAGAACGACTCGAACACCCGCTACTAGATCTCCTATCTTTGTCCCCAAGAGATGTAGAACTACAACATATCAGAGGTCTTTTTTTATTAGAACAACCAGAATCTGGAACTTACTCACTGGCAGAATGGACTTAGCTAATGCTACTCTTACTAGTTTCAAATCTCTTCTCTATGACTACTACTCTCGTGCTGTTAGAACGAACTATAACCCGGACAATCCTCGAACTTTTAAAACCATCTGTTTGAAATGCAACTCCATTTAGACGTACCAATAATGTGCTGCTTGTAAAGTGTTTTTCTTTCTTTTCTTTTATATACATTTTATTACTGGGCCCGCAGTAATTGGCTTCTCAGTTGTTACGAAGTCCCTGCCAGCGTCTATATATTGTGTGCATTTTTTTTGAGGGGGGGGGGGGGGTATTATAAAGGTAAAGCTAATAGAATGAAAATAAAATAAAATAATCTTTTCAAGATCACTCAAAAGATCCCTTTAAGATCCTTGAAGGATCCTCATAGAATCCTTGAAGATCTTCAAGGATCCTAATAAAGATCTTTCCATTATCACTGTAAGGATCCTTTTAAGATCCTTGAAGGATCCTCATAGAATCCTCGAGGATCTTCAAACATCCTAATAAAGATCTTTTCAAGATCACTATAAGGATCTTTTTAAGATCCTTGAGGATCTTTAAAGATCTAGTTAAAGATCCTCAAAGATCCTCTGATATATTATGCACATAACGAATGAAACAAAACACCAGTTGTGCAAGACCGGAAACTTGTAAAACATGGAGAGAGTACTTATTAGGGCTCCTTAAATCATTTGTTATCGGGACTACATAAAACAGAGTGGAGTATCAGATACACTCTAATCCAGCTGAATGCAAAGTGGAGGTTAGACAGAGAGGGCAGCTACTTATATGTTAGCATATACACTCTCTCTCTTTTTTAATAAGGAGATAATTGTTTTTCCGGTGCAGGCGGAATATTCTTATTGTTCTGCTGATTTTAGGTTCGAATATTTCTCGTGTATATTCTTAGATTACAGCTTATGACATTTCCGTTTCAGAAATGATGTGTTTTTATTTTAATGTATTTTGCCGTTAAGAAAACGGAAGAATTTTATACGGTTTAGTCAAAAACAAGCAACTGTATTGTATTTACAAATTTACGCCACACAACATAAAATTCTTTTCTGAATCTCAGCCTCGGGTTTATTCTTAAAATTTCGCAAATTTCAGCCTTGATGTTCTCATAAAATATATTCTTATAAAGAAAAAAGAGTGTAATTGCTAACAAGGCAAACCTTCGGGAGAAACAAAAACCACTCGAGTCAGGTGAAAATGGTCTAGGATTTTGGGGACAGAAACCTGAGGGAGTTCCAGTATATCAGTGTTGACAACATGGTCAGAAATCAAATTGCCCCAGTACAAGAGGTGTGTTGTAAATTGATGCGTGTTAGTTAATGAATTTTCGATCGTTTTCTGAGAATTTGATCCATTTCAATACAGCAAAATAATAATAAAAAATAGGCAGTCTATGACTACATGTGCCTAGTGATATTTTAAGCGCTTACAATGCATTGCGTTACAGTTGCGTTACTTTGTTGTTAGTTCCGGTGACATCGTTCGCATGTGCGTTGAGCGATAGATCAGTGTGCTCAGTTTTCGTGATCGATAGTACTCGTGCCCTCGCAGTTCGACTTTTTACCGTTGATTTTGTATCTGTTGTTCACCTCAAGGTCGGGATAGAGGTACGTTAATATTCAGTGATTTAGTTGTTACTCACTAGATAGCTTAGTTGATCTCTTGCCTGCCAGGGCATGTACTAAAACCCGAAACAACGAAACGAAACCACCGAAACAAGCGAAACGAACGAAACGAAGCCACGAGCCAGCAAAAGACAGAATTATCTTACATTTAGGACTTCAAGAAAGAAAATGGTTTCGTATTTTTTATGTATTTTTAGGGCGGAGCACCGACCAAAGCAGATGGGAAAAGAAAAGAAAGGAAAATAATTGAAAAGTTAGGGAAAGAATCGAAGTATTCACTGATAACGTCTCAGTCAGTATCGCTACTTGTCTCCCTGAGACTACGTTTAAACTGTATAGTAGTGGAGGAGATTGTCAATTACAAGGACAGAATATAGGAGACCAAAAATCCATGTAATCACATTGTTTCGGTGGTTTCGTTTCGGTCGTTTCGTTTCGTTCTTTCGGGTTTTAGTACATGCCGCCTGCCAGGATAATAGAATATTACTTCACAGACGATTAATTTTTATCGATCATTTTACGTTCAGCGAACATAGACTCGATTTTGGTATACAATATAGGACAGTCTGTTATTGTTGTGCTTTTCAGTTTTTATGTATTGGATAAATAAAGATTGCCGTAATGCAAGACGATTCCAATTCAGTCTGAAACCTATCGCCGTAACAGATACGAAAAATAGTATCATCTGCAATGACTACATGATGAAACAACAACAAGAAACTTTATTGTGAAATAAGTATCAACTGTAACAATTCATAACTGAACAAGAACTACGTAATAAAAACATGTAACGGTACTTTCTATTAAAAGTAATTATGCTATCAACTTTCATAATAAATTTTGATATGTAGATAGTCATGCTACTGCATTGTTTTTAAAATTCGTTGTCGGTTCTTAAGCCTCGTGCAAACGCATTCGACTTTGTAGACCATACAAAGTCAGACTTGTAAGAGTCTTACGGTTGTCGAGTAGAAATTTGACCAGACTCAAACTTCACTATACAGCACCAGACTTGTTGAGTTGTGTGTAATTTGGTACCTGAAAAAATATAACGACAGGATTCGGCAGGAAGTGCTCGTCCACGGCCACTGATCGATCGCGAGGGAAGAATCATCAACACTTTCTTCAGTTTCTTTACCGATAAAGCAAGAAAATTCTCGAAAAACCCGTTCACGTTGCTTTTAAGATCAAATTCTTTGAAAATTCACCGAAAGCTGAGCCTGGCTCTAGAAGGAAAGTAAGATAAATTTACCTTAAACATAGAAAACTTACCAACGTCGTTGAACAAACGCGCAATGTGAGCGCATGGAGCGTTGCCATCTA
Source organism: Galaxea fascicularis (assembly GCA_948470475.1). Classification (NCBI taxonomy): domain Eukaryota; kingdom Metazoa; phylum Cnidaria; class Anthozoa; order Scleractinia; family Euphylliidae; genus Galaxea; species Galaxea fascicularis. Next base: position 24,048,701 of record OX419341.1, on the reverse strand, counting down.
CGTCATGTATTCTCGGGATACGAAAATGAAACGAACATTGCTCGAAAGTGGTCTCGGGTTCTTGGCGAAAGAATACGAGAAAAACCCGAGTTACGGACACACACACGCGCACGATAACATGGTGCCTTGGGCTCTACGAGCACTAGGCACAAAAAGTCATGTCATTATTTTTGCATGTAAGTCTGTGGTGGAGGATATAGAACTCGTCAAACCCAGATGTAGCAGTTATGGACAATTATGAAGGAGTGTTGTCAGGTAGCATTGTTGCTGTTGAAAATTACTAGGCTTCCCATGTAGCACGGAAGTGATACAATTTGATAATGCCTCCTTTATTGTCCAGTGGCTGAGGGGTGGCGCTACTAAGCAAATTGGGTGCCTTGGCGTTGCTATACGTCTACCAGATCCAAAAGGAAAGTGTCATATACTTGGGTATTGGATTGATGAAAAAAAGAGATAGCATAAAGAAAGGAACAAGAGGCAGCACAGTATTTAAGAACAAGTTAAAACGAGTTAAGAAAAAAATCAATTCAGTTCAGTTGCATGAATTATTCATATGGTCATATCAATCAACGACAGAGGCATCTACCAGTCCAAATTTCTACGGATAAGCCGGTGATGTTGTAATGCAGGTATCAGCGGCCATTCCGTGGGATCGACCCCCGGAGAACCCACGGGCAACCCACGGTCATGGTAGGGAATTTGTATCAAAAATTGACCCCAGAGACAGGGGTATTAGAGCGCTTTTCTCGTTTTTGGCAAACCTCCCTGGGGACATACCCACGGGATTTGCACGTGGTCTGCTGTCATGAGGTTCAGCGGTAATTCTTCACAAGGTACAGAAGACAAGCTAATGAGTTTCTGTGTTTTCGAGGTGAGTGCGTTTTTATCATTAAAATTTGCAAGTGTAATTAAGCCATCCTCCAATAGAAAATGGTGGAAAAAACTAATATTTATTTCAAAAAAAAGGCTGAAAATTTTCTGAACGTTGTGCTTGTAAAAAAAAACTATAGAATTAAGGGTATGGGCTGTGTTATGACTTTTATGTGACATATTTCCTATTCTTGTTTTTCAGTTTCATGATGTTTTTTCGATGTGATGTTGGAAGTCCAGGATGTTTCATTTGGTATCATGGTCCGTGTGTCCTGATCTCCAACAAACGAGGGTGGCTACCTCAACTGTTCTACATGAGTAGTTTTAACTGCAGCTCTAAATTTGTTTTACTACAGATCGAAGCAAAGGAATGGCATGTTGCTTTCCATCATATTACATATTATATATCTGAAAGAGTTCCTATCAATAAACTAGTGTTTGGACTTTATTTCGGGCTTGTTACTGACTAAGTATCACTGTAATCGACGTTTGGAGAACTTCTCTGCTTTTAATTGGAACATGGAATTGCCAACGTTAGCCCCAGGGATGAGGATATTTGTCACATTTTTTTTAGCTCCACCCCAGGGGCTTTAACATGCATTTGTTAGGGCAGCCTTGACAACTGCCCCTGGGTCCCCGGGGGTCGACCCCACGGGATGGCCGCTGATACCCGCATAAACGCTTACTCAACTATGCGATCATTTTATCCAGGTCCGTTTACATCTCTACCAGTTATCCCGTAAAAAAGCTTAAGTTGTATCTGATCATTTAGACAAGCTCTATTCAGGGAAATTTTTCACATCAAGCAGCGACGAGGATTGAAAGCAAAGATATGCGATTATTTTAGACCTACCGCCGTACATGTAGGACAACAGCTGTAGTATCTGATTATTTTATCTAGGTCTGCTCGCGTAAATTTCTGTAGTAGTATATCCGGAGTCTCACAAATACCACCTGCAAGGGAAAGCCTCGAATTACCGAAATAAAGCTACCAGCATATGTTTTTCCGGCTCCCTTCGTCGCCGCAAAATACTGCTGACAAAAGAGGTAAAGTTGTACAAACAAACGGCGTGCACGAAATACGACCGCTAAAAGCCAATAAAGCAATCTATCTCATGGCTTGAGTTTTCAGCTACACTGCAAGCTTGAAGAACAAGCAACTTATAAAATTTTTCACGTTGTTATTGTAAGATAGTTTTGTGCTGGTATGTACATTCGTTGGTATGCAGGTTGCGTAATTATGCTAAAAAGTTGATATTTAAAGGGGCACCTTCATGAAGATTCCTAAATTTTTGGTCCACACCGAATCCTGAAATTAGCAGTAAGGAATGTAACCCATGTATAACATCATGTTTAAACGTCTTAATGAGGAATTAGCCTTAATGGCAAAGAAAATACAAACCACGGCCGTAAATATCGATGTTTGGAAGACGCATATAGACGATTTGAAAAATTTAGGAGTTGTAACCATTTCCATCCAAGTCATTCGTTGGAAAAAAATCCTTGAAAACGGTTTCAGCACACAAATATACCAACTGTTTATAAAAAATGGACCATTATTTCAAGGTTTGTTATCACACAAATACAGATTTTAATTGTTCAAAGAAATGCTTAAATCCGTGACTGTGCCTCTTTAAGGAGTTTTTCCGTTAGGAGTTGTCACTTCGACGGAATCTCCGCTCTTAATCAGTTAAAAATTTTGTTTTAGTGAATTTCTGTGTTTTTGGTTACTGCGCTTTTTGTGTTAATATCTATCCTAGGGCAATCTATATCTGATCAATAAACGAGATCCCCCCCCCCCCCATATTAGTAATGTTTTTTTACTTATACTAAGTTAGAAATAAAGAAGAGTGATTAGACAACAATTGAAAGATCTGTTAGGTCTACAGTTGTGATCAATTGTTGTTGTTTTTTTTCCCCAAAGTAGTAAGGACAGAATTCCAAAATGGCGCCAAACTCTAACTTGAAGATAACACTTTGGTCCGGATCAGAACGTTCTAGAGACTTCTTAGTCTCGTATCTTGACCGCTGATCAAGGGCCAGCGATGTCTCTTAGTACGAGAAAACAGTCGAACCTCCGTTAGCGGCCCCTCAACGGCCATCTCCATTCGTTTTTGTCCCGGTGGACGGCCCACACATTCACTCATTATTTTAACCTCTCCACAACGACAATGACTACCGAAGGGTACAAGATTATTGGCAATTAAGGCGTAAAGGCGCAAAATGAATGCAGTTTTAATATAAAATATTGCATCAGAACGGCCAAACATATGTGATAAACAAAGATCAATATCACCGTTCAAACTAAATCAAATCAAGTGGAAAATGACGGGTTCAACCGATTAATATCCGGTCGTCGCTTTCCTTTACACAATATTTTTGTCAATTAACAAGCAGACTATAGGAAATCATATCAGCTTAGAAATAAGCGAAACCTTGCGCGTTTCTGAGAAAAGCTGCCGAATGATTTCACCCATTTGCGCAGGGCAATCGCTTTGTTTGATACCCTGCGAGCAGAGTCTCCTTCGATCTTCCTGGAGAAACTCAGTCGGTAAGAGGAAGGAGACTCTGCGAACGGCTTCGAGATTCTTTGATTTGGGGCTCATCGTTCTTCCTCTTCCCGGTTTTCTAGGAAGATCTGGAAGATCGAAGGAGACTGTGCTCGCAGGGTAATTGTTTGAATATTCTGGTCAAAGAAAATGGGATGATGTGCGAATATGGTGTGCAAATGACTTACCTCCGATTGGGTGTGACCTGTCTGTACTGTTGTGGGATTACGGCGTACAAATGACTTAATTGCCTCCGATTGCGTGTGACCTGTCTGTACTAGTGTTATTTCACTCAGTTAAAGCGCAATCATTCCACGCTTGAAAATGGGTTTTCCCCAGTTCGGTCACTTCGTTTATAAGTATGTCTTCATGTGTTGATATTTTCCCGGCAAAAGTGATTTTTGGTCAGACACGCGTTACAAACGTTCTTATGGAGAATAATAATTTAATGAGTAGAACGGATGAATAGACAGTCTGTTTGCGAAACACAACTACGACCCATATAATCACGTGTTAGACGGAAATCGCAGCATCGCTCGGCTTCGAATTTCCGAAAAAAAATAATATTGACATCATAAATACATATTATATTGTTCGAGTGTAAAACAGTTTTAACTGTCTTAAAACAAGGAATTTTACTTCACTGTCGTATGCAAATAAAGGTTAAAACATTTCCGGTTTGTATTTGACCAAGAGTCAATTACCATTTCAGGGCTAGAAACTGTAGCATTTCTTTACCAAATAGAAAATGGAGTACGCTTTAATTTCAAGCTCATCTTCTGAGCCACGCCCAGATAAGCTTATTCCAAATTTTAATTCCATCTTAACCACTAAAATACTTCCTGTGAGTTGACTAAAAGTATCTTATAAATAGATAGTAATTCCCCGAGCTATAAGGTTGTAAGTGCCTTGTGACCATTCACCAAGATGGACAAAATATCGCTAGCTTGTGATAAAACAATTACGTGGAGTTTGTATCCATTTCTCTAGCAGTTGTAAATCCTCAAAAACTCAGGATTTTGTTTCGTTGTTATTTGCTATGAATCAATACATTGCCGCGTAACTGTTGTTTTAACTGCTCTTTCGATATGCACGGCAGGTTTTCAATCAACCGGAGGTAAACAAGGCGGACATTTCTCTCTGTATATTGTGAAGATGTTAGTCACTACATACAACAGAGACCGTAAAGCCGGCGAAACACTAGGCCGGATTTTATACGCCGGTCGCGGCGAATTTCGGGTTTGATTGATGCCGGAACACTAAGCGACGTTTTACGCCGACCACGGCGATTTTCCACTCCTATTTTGTGGCAGGCTCAGTCGAGAGCACCTTGAAAAGTGATGAGATAAAATCGCCCAACCTGATTGGTTGACGTTACTGGCGATTCGCGGCGACGAGCGTACAAAACACCAGGCGAATGCCGGCAAATCTCACATGCCAGATACTGGCGATTTTAAACGCTGATGGCGGAGATCGGCGAAAATCGCAATCGCTGCACCGGGCACGCTTGGCGATTTTTGCTGATCACGGCGATCGGCGTATAAAATCACCAACTGTGTCACCCCCTAAGGCCCTGGCAAACGAGGACGTATTGTTGTGGACACATTGTTGCTCATGATTGTTTCCATGCTGCGCAAACTGGGAAACATTTGTTGCGGACACAAAACGTTTCTGAACAAAATCAGAAAAATTTTTGTGTCCGCAACAAATGTTGCACGCGCGGGCGAACGGGGAAACATTTGTGTCGGCAATAATGTTTCCTTGTTTGCCAGGGCTCTTAGCGCGAGTCCTACAATTTAGTCTCCCTGTGGCCCTGCAGGTACTACAGGGTAATCATGCGCATCTGAAGAGGTTCCGTTGTCCGCACAAGCACGTGCGCTGACACTGGCACGTGTGTCATTTCTTTGTGCATCTCCAGCGTTGCAGTTAACATCATAAAACTTGAAGTTAGAGAACTAATTATCTTATAGAGTGGTTTTCAGTGAGGTTGTTAAGTACTTCGCGTTTGCTTACTTGCCTTAGTGATTAGCTAGCAAAACTCGCAATTCTTTCTCAAATCGCAATGAAAAAACTTGCATTTTTCCGCGCATTTTCTGGTGCTTCGAGCAGGCTACATGTGATTAGTTCATATTTCGACTGGCGATTACGCTGTTTGCATTGTATCTGTTATAATGCTTTGCTTATCTTTCAACAACACCCAATTGAAAAGAGCTTATCAGAAAAATGAGCTTGCTGTTTATTTTGACAAGAAAGAAAACGCGGGAAACTGATTTACGTCAGGGTACTACAGTTGAGACAGTGCAAGAACGTTTGGAAACCGCATGTTGGTTTTCTTCTTTTATTCTCAATATTAATAAAACTTTACAATTGAAATAAATATATGAAAATAAATAACAATATGATAAAACATTTTCATTTAAATGGTTCTTGTTGCTTTCAGGTTCGATCGCGGGCCGCGTAATAAACCTTATTATATCTCTCAGTAAGTACGCGCGGGGTGATTGGTCAATTTTGCGGATCGTATTCTCCTGTAGGGCCCGCTAAATTTGAAAGAATTTTCACCCGCGCGCCCGATTAACCTCAGAGATAAAATAAACATCTTATTAACCTCGTTTTCTCGGTCCGTACTGCAAGTTACCGATCCTCGTTTTTTCCCGTTGATTCATGGCCCGCGCGCTTCGCGCTTGGGCTCTAAGCGAATGGGAAAAAACTCGGTCCGTAACTTACAGAACGGACCTCGAACTCGGTTAGTAAGAGGTATCTACTTAGTTTTAACATCTTCTGAAAAAAAAAGTCAGACTTTTTGCCTGTGGAAATGAAGAAAATGTAGGAAAAAATCCCTTCTTTCTTAAGAAAACGATGATTATTCAATTAACTGAACGAGTGAATATAAATTAGTAATGTATAATTATTGCACTTCTTTATCTTTCTATATTTCTCGTTAATTTAGTATTAAACATTATAAATATATTCATCTTTAAAGTAAGGGAAAATGAAACTGCATTAAGTTTAAGTACAAATTGGAGATCGACTAGTATACAGACTGAAATTCTCAGGGATCATACATAAAGGCCACAGGAAGTTGCACTGAGGTCCACTTCCAAACAATTTCTCCAGTCCTGACGTCACATCTCTGCACAAGGCTCCTATGGTAATACAAGACCGGGCGGCAATAATGACCGCAATTAGGACATATTGCTTTGGTCAGGAGCCGAGGAACACGATCAGGGTCATTATCTTGGGACCAGCTCCAGGGGCACTTTGAAGTTCCTGGTATTTGCTTATTGACGGCACGACCAACACGGCGGGGAATTCCCAGAGATGGCTGCTGGAAAGCGGAAGGTTTCTCAACGAACAAGAAATTTCTGCGGAGGCGCTTCAGTGTCTTCTGAGGTTTTAGATGAACTTCTGGACAAGACATTTGAAGCGACAAAGAAATGACGCTTACCAACACGACAAAAGCAAATAGCTGGAAAAAAAATGGGAAAACAGTGAGATTTTTATCGCTTTTACCTACACATTTCGAAACTCACAATCTTCTTTCGGCAACAATTACGACAATACAACAATTTATATTTTGTAGCAGGGAAACTGGTTATGTATGACAACTGCATCATGGGCAGTTTGACGTTCGTGTTTAGCAACTTTCGAAAAAACGAAATGATCGGGAACAACAGAAAAACCCGGGTCTAAAAGGACAACAATTATTACTTGCACTCTCCCCCCCACTACAATAACAACATCTGGTCGATCTAAAACGACATTATCACATATCAGAGCAGGGACATTTAAACGAAATTTAACACTAATTTAAGAAATAGAAATAGAAAAGTGCATGCTAAACACCAAACTTTTGCAGCTTCTTACCTTTTCACCAGACAGGTTCATATTCATTGAGTTCTTGTCAAAGTAGTTGTGACGTTTTGAGCTGACGATGTAGAGCTGGTTCGTCTCCATCTCCAAACTGAGACCCTCCCTCTTTTATACCCTTCGCCCTGGTGTAATTTTACTCACTTAAAGTGCAATCCTTCCTCACCTGAAAATAGTTTTCCTTTTTGTCTGAAAAATTTACATAGCCCGCCAAAGTGATTTCCCAGTTGATCATCTTTGGTTGCAAAGCAAAATAAATATTAGCATCATCACTTTAAAAGCACAAATATCGACATGTTTGTCATTTGTAACTGATTCTGCTTATAAAACAAGACTTCAGTTACTTTAATAAAGAAAGAGTCTCCTTCCTCCAATATATTTTCCTGCAATTCGGTCAGCTCAAGGCAAACAAATCGTCACATTCGAATAAGCACTGTTTAAAACGGAACTCCTAGTTGAATGAATTGAATGTTTAGTTCCAATTAGTTGCATCAGTTGTCCCCGGTTGCTTGGTACAGATCGTTCTTAACCGGAAAATAAACAAAGACTTGTGACGTACACCTGCGCCGAAACTTCCGTTGGTTCGTTGTACCATTTTCTGTCTTGCTCTCACTTTGTAGTTTGAAATGTCAGTCGTCTCCTCCCCCTGTGGGTTAGGGGGAGGAGGCGGCTGACATTTTAGACTACTTACTTTGTCGATATCTTGTTAGTTTAAGAATAAAGCTATCTCACTTTGACAACGTTTTCTCCACGGGAAAAGAAAGTCAAAATGTGTAATAATTAATTTCATAGCCTGTGTCCCGACGTGGTGAGAAACAGGGTCATATTTACAGGGGAGGGAGGGCACGCAAAGCGCGAGAAGCCACTTAACTCGCGCACAATCTTTCTCTTAAAAATTTAAATGTTTGGATACTTAAGTTACTCATTTTTGTGATAATGAGACGATGCTTTTGGTAACTTATAACAGGAGAAACCATCAACAAACGAAATCAAACAGTTGTTAGGGGGAGTAAAACTAAAGAAGGTGCCACTGTACTCAGATCCTAACATTAAAACAGGTTTGCGGATATGCATCACAGATCTCGAAATTTATGCTCAGCTGCAAGTGCGGAAATTAGATCATGGTATTGTATACTGTGAAATTTTTGAATGAATCAGTGTATTAACTGTTAATAACAGGACAACACACCCTGGGACTATAACAAGCTACTGATTCTTGCAAAAAGAAAACAAAATTGAATTGCAGGGTCGATTAATACTTGGAAGCACGTTTTCCGCAGTACGTGACGGCCACTCTGACCAGAACATGTGCATTTCTGATTGCATTTTTAATATGTGCAGGTGCTCTTCGACAGTTTGAATGTTTGTTCCGGAAATTACTCTTTTACGTTATTGCAACCATCCAGATTGCGGAAGTATAGATGCAGTCAGGACTGAAAATAACCATTGATGTCACCAGTGATATAAATAACGGTAGCTGCTCAGGGAAACTTGCTAAAAAATTTAACTTTATTCTACTTTTGTACTCAGGATTATTTGTTAACGTTAATTCAGTTACAAATGTTGATCACCTGAAAAGCGGTAACTGAACACCAAAAATTAACGAGAATAATTTATATTCTAGTTTTTGTTTTGCCTTTCTTTTATTTTCCTTGCTCAACTGACGCAAAAATGGACCTAAACTTTTTAGTTTTTGTAAACTATTATTTGTGTCCACGGTTTTCAAGTACTAAAACATGGATGCATGAATTTGAAATAATTGAAGTACTTAAAAATCATTGCTTCAAAAAGTTTGCAACGGGGAAAAACCAATTTTTGAAAATTTTACTTTTTGACTGTTGATAATAAATATCCCCTTTCAAGTTGTCATCTGATTCGGCCTGAGTGTTGCTCTCCACCGTAGTACCTAGTCTCCTGTGGGAAGACTGTAAGATTGTGATCATATTCTGGTGGAAACTCGAAGACACCGGAATTCCTTTCACAGATGTCTTTGTCCTCGTTGTCAGAGCAAAGCTGTTCCTTCTCGCTGACAAATTCATCTTCGTACTGCCCTACGCTCTCCTTGGACTTTTTCCTTGCCAATGTATCTTTACGAACTTTCTCTAACTCGCTGTCCATTCGGTCCATGCCTCTATCCTTTGGTGGATCTGAAAGAATGAATTTCCGTTTTTCTTCCTCCTTGGGATTGGGATTCTCTTCAAATGTATCCAGTTCAATTTCCTCTGTAGGGAGGAGTGGGAGAGGAAAGTTCATTCTTTCTACTGAAGTCGGACTGCCAGGTGACGGAACCAGTCTCACCTCGGGATCAAGATATTAGTCCTCGAATGTTGGCTCCACAGCGTGCTCGAGATCAAGGTATCCTTCTCCAGTCTACAAAAACAAGAGAGGAAATACAGTTAATTAGGGTGTTCATCTCTTACAAGGGAACAGAGCAAAGATCAAAATGGTGTGCGGTGTAGTCACAGGAAATTTAAGGTCATTCTTCTTTCAAAAGGCAACGCTATCGAATTCTTTCAAGTCTATTTTGCACAAAATTTCTTGGTACCTGTAAACGATATCGAAAAACTTCTCGCAATAATCGGTCCAGGGTCAACTATGCAGGATTTCCAAGAAGTTAATCACAGTCTCGGGTGTTTGAGTGAACAGTGTTGTTGTACCCTTCGGAGCGTACTACTCACTAAGGGTGGGGTGGGGTGCTCTAGCTAAGGGCAGGTGTCTACCGAAAGGGTGGGCGAAAATAGCAAGTTGGGATGAAAAAGAATGTGATGGGTCATCAGATATCAGGGGTTTGTTCTCACCTCCGTTGTCCTGTCGTCAAGAAGTTTATCAAGTCGAGCAACAAGATCTACGAATGAAGGTCTGTCATCCGGACTGTGCTGCCAGCAATGGCACAGAATTTCATGACTACAGGAAACAAAACCGTCAGTATTGTAATGTCACGGTTTTCCGTTTTAAGGAAAGACACGTTTGGTTGAAGTATGAGAAATCAAAAGGAAGAGATGAAAGAGGTGTCTACATGCAGCGTGACAGAAGTTACACTCGAGTTAAGCACAACCAGGTTTGATATTGCAGATATTGTGGTTGTAAACTTCCAAGAAAGGTTACGTTTTGCTATTCAGAGCAGTTTCAATTGATTGAGGAAAGCAGCTGGCATTTGCATTATTTTTGCTTTCCTACGCTCTGAGACTAGTTACAAAAATTTGCGCCAATTTAAAACTAAAGAGAAGCAAAAACGACATCAAAACCAATCGTGACTCGCTTGCACTTATTTTCAAATAGTGGTCAGAGATTGTGCGATTTAGTTCTATCATCAGTCAAGAATAACTGAATACAAAATAAAAACGATTTTCAAGCATTTCACTCACCTAACGTGAAAATCTCTCACAACAAAACATCAAATGACCACCTGATAAAAAATATATTAGAAACACTATACATGAACTGAGTCATGAGTCTGAAAAACGTGTGTATAATACATAAGAAAGGAATACTTCCTAGCAGAGGTGACAAGCTCATTTTCGGAACTTCACATTTCAAATCACTTAAGGGTTACTCTGTTACAAAGCCAAATTAGACAATTTGGAAAAGTATGAAAAACTGACAACGGACAAATGAAAAGCCCACTTGTATCCGTTTGAAGTTGCTACTCTTACTGCAGAATTTTACCTCTTAACGCAATATCCCATAGCAAATGTGTGATTTTCGTTTATTTCCGGGTGATGAGAGATGCGATGTGAAAATGTAAAATTTAAAATGACTTACACATCACTCTTGTGAGTGTAGACTCGGTCAACTAACGCCTCAATCGCCATCCACTTGACTGGAAGAAGACCCTGGGGTAAACACGAACAAGACGAATAGCGGAAAGAAGGTAAGAAATAACTGATCCCATGAACTGACTGAAAATTTAAAGAGGGCTACTAGAATCCACAAAGATTACCAGCGGTAAAGGTACCAGCGTGGGTTTAACGAGGAACGATTTACAAACTATATTAAATTTACTAATTACAAAAACCGAGTAACGTCGGAAAAATTCTTACCGCTGTTGTGTTCACGTAATGTTCGTCTTTGTAAATGTTCCTCGCCAGACCAAAATCCGCCACCTTTAGAACGTAGTTATCGTCTACTAACGCATTCATGACAGCGAGGTCACGATGTACACACTGAAAGTGAAAGATTTACAAATACAAGATCAGAACGCAACGTAGCAAAGTCACGTGCCGACTAAATTAGGCCCCGGGACATCACAACACACTGCACGTAAGGAGCATTGTGACTCTTCCTTGGTAGGGTGCTAATCTATCACAGGATACCCAGCATGAAGTGACTAGAAATCACTACTCTTTTCCTCCCCCTCCCTCCTCCCCGCTCCCCACCACACTCCCTGAATAGCATGCCAGTCTAATAAGGGACACCCATCATTAAGTGAGAAGGACTATAACGCCTCTCCCTAACCCCTCCCCCTTCCCCCCTGGGATGTTACTTCGTCGCGGGATACCCATCATAAAATAAGAAATAAGTAAGTCTATGTCACTTGTTCGCGTTTCGTAAATGACTACTTTCCCAGCAAGCCGGATGTCGGTCGATAAGAGTACAGACAATGCCAGACCACATTCGATTTGTTAAGTAGATTGTTTCCCTTAAAAACAAATATCTAATTTTTATACTGTAAGAAATTTGTTCCTAATGATAACATACGCAAGCAAACAAATTCACCGATGGTATACGAATTAAAAACCTTTACGTACCCTTCTTGTGGTTAGAAATTCCATTGCTCGCGCGACTCGCAGTGCACAAATGTACAAATCGATCGTTGTGAATGTGGCGTCAGCATGTTCAGTGGGCGTGGTCCATATTGGCTCGAATATGTCACAGTGCTTGCGCAGAAAGTCAAGTAAGCTGCCATGCGGATAATAATCGATTATAACCCAAAGATCACGCTCCATACCTAAAGAAGGCAAATTGTTGAGTAAAACCAGACACTTACGAAATTGGAGTAAACCAATGTGTTATCTACCTTTTGTACATCCCCCAAGTAAGTTGACAATGTTCTTATGTTCACCAACGTGAATAAGAATTTTCAGTTCTGATAACAGGTCTCTGTATTCGGCTTCTGTTGCACTTTCTGTAACAGTGAAAAGAGACCAGAAGTTCGCTAGGGAAACAAAAACTTTGTGTTGAAAGTACAAAGCTACAATCATGGACAAAAGTAGTTGAGACGCTACCCCAAAAAAATACCTTTTCGTTAAACACGCGAGTTTTCCAATCTCCAATTCTCACATTTCGACCCCCTTCCCCAATGTTGTAATCACGTGACAGTGTCCAAGGATCGTATTTCAACATTGAAAAGGGGAGAGGGGGGGGGTTGACTATCGACAGCAAAGACTTTTTTTCAATAATGGATGGATGGACGCTAATAGAAAGTGTTTGTTTTGCTCAAATGTGTCAACACTTTTGTCCATGATTGTAGACATGTTGTTCCAAATCATAACCAAGGACAGACTTGGGGACTTTGTGTGTTCTACTCTATTAATAGTATTCTTATCAATGTTAATAGAAAGATCATCAAGATTTATTTTCTTTCTTGCAGGGTGACACAAAATAAATTTAGTCTTGTCAGGATGCAAAGTTAGTTTGTTAGCTTTGAACCAGGTAGCCACGAAAGAAAGTTCATGGTTCACAATTTTAGTTAGTTCAGAGATATTTTTGTGTTGAAAGAAAATATTAGTGTCGTCTGCAAAAAGGATGAATGAGAGATAATTAGAGCATGAAAAAATGTCATTAATGTAAATAAGAAACAAAAGTGGCCCTAATACAGAACCCTGAGGAACACCACATTTAATTGGAAGCAGTGGAGATTTCCAGGAATCAATTTGGACATATTGAGAGCGAGAGAGGAGATAGCTATGCATCCAGTTAAAAGGTGTGCCTTGAATACCATAGAAGTTTAATTTATCTAAGAGGATGGAGTGATTAACGGTATCAAATGCCTTCTTTAGATCAATGAATATACCAATTGTGAATTCATTCTTCTCAAATGAATCAAATATTTTATTGGTAAGTTCCAGTATTGCCATAAAAGTAGAATGCTTCTTTCTAAATCCATACTGGTGATTACTGAGGATGCTGTGCTTAGTGAGATAGTCCATTAGACGACGATGCATGGCACTCTCAAGGATTTTAGAGAAGCAAGGTAAGATTGAAATAGGCCTATAGTTAGTGAAGTTAGTACTATCTTCACGTTTGAATATGGGAAGTACTTTGCTGATTTTGAGCGTATCAAGCACAATGCCAGTCGAAAAGGAGATATTGCACATTTGAGAGAGGGGAGATGCCAGGAGATCAATAGATGCTTTAATCACATTAATATTAATACCATCCACTCCCTCACTGTTACTACTCTTGAGAGAGGACACTATATTGATAATTTCATCCGGGGTAGTAGGTGAAGCAAAGAAACTATCACTAAAAGAACCACTCAAATATGATTTGTGGTCAACAGTGGAGTGGAGAATTTTAGGGGCAAGAGAAGGACCAATATTAGTGAAGAATTCATTAAACTTATTAGCAATTAATTGAGGGTTGTTAATAGTGTTACTTGTCATACTTGTGATTTCAGACCAAATTGCACTCCACTTTGGTTCAATTACCATTATTAACCCGCCAAATACCAGCTACATCAACACGATATGGCACAGATATTATTTAAAATTCATAAATCTTTCAATTAAAAGCGCGAGACATATCCACCTCTCCATTGTGTATCCTTTGATGTGTAGCATAGAAAATATGACGAATAATCTACACAGAAATATGGCTTGCACGCTTACTAATTTTGGGTACCTACTATAACGATATCTGTTGTGGTTCAATTTTATCCTTGGTCCAAATTTTATTTTTCTTTGTTTCAAACTCATTATCATACATTACCATACACAAAAACAAAGAAAAATAAAATTTGGACCAAGGATAAAATTGAACCACAACATATATACAGACGAACATTTTGCAGTTAATTAATAGCGAAGTTGAATCCCTTATATACAGACGAACATTTCGCAGTTAATTAATCGCGAAGTCGCTGATTCCCTTATATATACAGATGTACATTTCGCAGTTTATTAATCGCGAAGTCGCTGATTCCCTTATATATACAGATGTACATTTCGCAGTTTATTAATCGCGAAGTCGCTGATTCCCTTACATATACAGATGTACATTTTGCAGTTAATTAATCACGAAGTCAATGATTCGCTTATATATACAGACGAACATTTCGCAGTTAATTAATCGCGAAGTCGCTGATTCTCTTACATATATAAAATGTACAAAGTGAATAATTCGAGATTAGTTAACGGCGAAATTTGAATGTGTAATATTAAAAATCAAAATAATTTGAAACATATACAGAGATAATTATTTGCAAATTTTTTCTAGTGATTGTTATTCAGTTTAGGCTTTTGATATGTTAAGACTGACACTTCGCGCGTGGTGTTTCTTGGTCTTCCTTCAGTCACCACTGCTTTCGGCTCTTGGATTTGTTTTTCTATGCAATGAGTTCAAGTTTGGAACAGATATCCCTGTCGAAAGAGCGATCGGAATATTGTAGACCCTCACTAAGGTTAGGCAGGCTTTATTCGGGCGCGTACTGTCTTTGCGTACTCTCTAGCTCGCATAGCGAAACAGAGCAGATAAGACGGGTGAGCAGTATAAAGATGGGAAGAAAGGCATGAAACATGAAGTGTAATGTCGTATTATATCATTTAGCCTTGTTGCTGCTTAATATGTGTTGAACTTGTAATTTCTACGGTTTTCTGTTTTACTTCGAGGATCTTAGTTTTCGTAACACCCAAATTTCAACTAACTAACTGAACTTGCGATAAAGCGTTGCTATAATATGGATTGCGTGCTTACGAAAAAAAAACGTCTTTAATTAATTACAGGAACAAAGTTCCATTATTAAATTATGTTCGGGAATGTCATGCAATTGTTGCGGGACAAATTTAGGAGGCACAAAACTCCACTGGACCTCTTCTTTATTCTTACTTGGGGACTCTACAAAACTACAGCGCTCCTCCGTAGCCGGCAGCCAAGTCTCCTTAAACTACACAAAACTGACGATTAAGTACGCTCATGCTGAGCTGTGATTGGCTGATCGGTACATTTCTTTTGTAGAACAAAGTACAAAAAGATAACAGTTCTGGGCGGATGAACACGTGCCCCGAGCGTAGAGCTAGAACTAGTCGAATACGTGGTTATAACTACATCTACAAGGTTCACTAATGAGTAAAGTACTTTCTAGAGTAACGTTTAGTGCCGAGCACAGTTATGGCTGGTCGAAGAGCTTGAAAAGTCACAAGAACGTGATCCTAAATTTATCAGCAATGCAATGTAGAAAAGCTTGCGGTAAATATCTCGGCTTAGCTAAATTCGCGTTAATTAAAATGTTCGGTTAACTAATAGCAACGGAAACCAAAGTTTCCGCGGTCCTTTACACAAACAGTCGCAGCCTAACCAAGAGAAAGGTCACACTACAGACAAGCTTGTCACAATCACTCTCATGGTCAAGTCTACATGTCCCTGTCCTTCTAACAGCATCGGCGAAAAATTCGGCTCTAGCCTAATTCAACTCTCTCATGGGAAAGTTTCGTTATTTACCTGTGTGGGCTAAAACGACAAGGCTGATTGTTTGATTGTTTTCACAAACTTAGCTTAGTTTTTACGTTCCAGTTCCCTCTAACAACTCTTAGTACATTTAGAGCGTTATGACACACGTAAAGTGAAGTTGAATATATCATTTAAAATATTATAAAGTATGCTTCAACACAATGCAGTAACAGCTTTGAAGGAACAGTTCGCTATGTCCTGAAAGGTAGTTCTAGTTTTAATAAGTTTCAGTGCATTGTTTATATATCAGTGTAGCTAAATGTTAATATTTGAAATGGTCAAGAGGATTGCCAGTGCAATGCGTGATCATGATTTGCTATCCTCGATCATTATTTTTGGAAATGGCAATGCGCATTTTGAATCTCTTCTAAGGCTCTTTGCATTACGCCCACACAACGTTGCTCAAGCTCTGCTGTCATGGGGCTATCAAACGCCTGAAGTATGAGAGACAAAATCCCAAACAGCCTGCTGGAACATTGTGTAGAGCCCATCAGCTTTCTCTTAACTGGAGACCTGTTCTTCGTCTTCTCTCTTTTAGGACATCTCACCTGGAGCCTTGCTTGCTTGTTTTGCCTCGAGTTTCTTTGAGCACAAAATGCAGCATAATCCATATTATATGACGTGGTATGAGCACTGGGACTGCTGATTGGCTGAATGTTGTTATGTATGACATCAGTTATGTTAGGCACGGCCCTTGCACCACGCGAGACAGCTTGATCGGTCCCCAGGAGCTGGTTTTTTGAATGTGAATGGGCTTTTAATCCAGAATGGGGCGTACTGTGTATCTTTCCAACATACACGGGATGCATTTGATTTTGGCAAGATAACGTTTGAGATGATTGTAGACTTTCAAAGAAGCTGGTGGCATCGCCAATGTCATACTGTGAAGCGCCGAGCGATTGCTGCTCCCTTTCATAGTCCATCTGATTAGTTTGGGTCTTTCCGCAGTTGTTTAGCCCAAGAATATTGAGAAGATCGTCTAGTTCTTGATTCCACAATTGATCTGTGCTTTCACCGGCTTTGGTAAATTCCGGCTCTTTGCCTTGGCCCACGCTGTGTTTGATCAAAAGTATTTGAATTAAGTATTTATTAATTGTCGACTACCTGTTAACAGTGTGAAGAGCACTGTGTATGTTAGTGGTAGACTTTTCTTGGTTT
Source organism: Galaxea fascicularis (assembly GCA_948470475.1). Taxonomy (NCBI): domain Eukaryota; kingdom Metazoa; phylum Cnidaria; class Anthozoa; order Scleractinia; family Euphylliidae; genus Galaxea; species Galaxea fascicularis. The sequence continues at coordinate 24,031,587 of OX419341.1, read as the reverse complement.
TGCATACGTGGTTGGTAAAGGCCGTAGCAGCCTTACACTGAAGTAAACTAAAGCTTATCAATTTGCTTTTCAGATCTTTGAGGGAAGGAAGCTATTTTTCTTATACCTTGGTGTAAATTCAGTATTCAAAATCATAGTCTGAATCATAATCGTCATCATCACATTGTAGTTTTATTCAATGTAATTATATCGTTATTATAACTGATTATTGATTGTGTTTGTTATAATTATAATTAAATGATGTTGATGATGATGATGATAATGATGATGATGATGATGATGATGATGATGGTCATGATGATAAAAGAACGAGGACAGAGACAAGAAAATCATCTACTTGGCTTTTTTGATCCTTTTGGGTTTTGGGTTGCCCTTCACAATGTCCTGTAGCTTCAGGTTAATACATCCCGGTAGCACACATTCCGTGTTTCTACAGCCTTGGTTGTCGTTTGAGGACATGTAACAAAAGGCATCGTTCTTGGAACAGGTACTCATTGATTTCATCCCTGAAAAAATAAACAAAAATATCGAATGACGCCAGTTTAGGAAAACCTATCAGAAAGCCAGAAAGTGACATTTTTGTCCTTGATGCATAAATTTATGACGATACATGGTGACACTACATGGCAATTCATGAGAGTACCAGATCGAGAATGATGATTACCGTCGTTTTCATCTAAGCGTGGACGCGTGACAGAAGGACATGTTCTAATTGGGTGCAAACATGACATGCTTAGTAAACAAACATTTGAAGTTTTACAGCCGTTAAACAAACTTTCGCGTCAAAGTTTGAAAGTTTTCAAATTTGTTGATATGTTTTCGATAAACAAATACGGCCGAAACTTCAACCAGGTGTTCCTTTGTCCAAGGATTTCAGAAATGAGGTGATTCAGATGGCGGCTACGCGTCCAATTAGTGAAACATGTGAAAGGTATCGTATAAACCGTTCAACTGTACACAAGTACACCACTTCTAAGTTTTGGAAATCGTGTTCACGCCGATACTTTATCATTACACTTGATGAGAACCCACATTTAAGAAAAGCGGAAGCGTACTTTAACAGGTCTGGATCAATTTCCTCGAAGGAGTATTCGATATCTATCCTTTCTGCCATTTTGGTAAAACATCCTTCAAACTTCAACTGTTTGGTTACCAAGCATGCCATGTTTGCATCCAATTATGTTTTTCTGTCACGTGTCCACGCTTAGATGAAAACGACGGTATTTTATTGTTGAACATTTAATAATCAAGTAAAGTTTTGTTGCAGAAAAATCGGTGACCGTCGAAACGTTCTTTTAGCGGTTTATTTTTCTCAAAATGGTCAATATTTGTTTCCTCTTTAACTCCCAAGATCTTATTATTAATTATTTTTTTAAGCAATTTATTATGAAAACGTCGTGCATGAAGCGAATTGCGTAATTATATTACTTAAGAATATACCTAGTAAAATTACAACTTGTCAACTTGTCAAACTTGATGGGGACTGGGAGTTTCAGTGGATTTTAAGATTACATGAAAGTAGCGACCACTGCGGTATCGTTGAACCTGGAGTAGGGTCAAAACCAAGAGACTAAACCACCCCAAGGATGAAATAGACCGCAAGTATGATTTCATGTTGTATCATGCACTTAGGCCCGGTTCAGACGCCATACTTCGATTCAGCCGAGCCGAATCGAATTCAACGAATTAAGTTCATATGAAGTACGGCGTCTGAATCGGCTGAGCCAATTAATCCCGCTTGGCTCAGCCGGGAAGAAGGGCTGTAGACCGGCTTTGATTTAGATCTGTACTTCACATTAGCCGAATCAAATGCATAAAGTATTTTTAATGCATTTTTCATGCTGTTTTCACATAAAAGCATGCGCAAAGGAGTGTAGGAGAAAAATGGCGGCTTGGCAGGCTAAATTTTAAAACGTAGGTGCCATGTGTAGTTACAAGAACAGCTGTACTGACTCGTCACTACCATTCGATGAGGCATGACCAAAAGCAGCTCAAATGAAGAGTGAGTACACATACGGTTATCACTTGTCCTCTTCTGGTTGCAAAATAGGCTAAGACAGTTTGCATTCTTCTTCTTTTTGCACTGTTTTCTAGCATTTTAAGCTGAAGAACGGCTCTTGTTCGCAGATCTCGGCGTCTGCCATGTTTAGGGACCGGTCATGATTGAGCGGGTGGGGAGGGGAGGGGAAGGGCTACTAAACTGAGAAAAAAGTTTGGCCAAGAAGTTGTGGCTCTCCAAGATAACTCTGACCCCCCCCCCCCTTTACTCCATTAAAAAGCATGCGTGTGTGCACAAGGCGCTTAAGCTTGCGTCGCACCGGCTCACATCTAGGTTTCTTGCGAATTGCGCTTATGCTTGTGCTTATGCTTATGCTTGCATCGTTCATGTAAACCAGCCTTTAGTGGGAAAAATACTCGCGACACTTACCTTATCTTGCTCACTTCTGCCATTCACTGCTTGCCGAGAAACTGAACTCAAACCTGGATCTTTCTTTGCAACGGTAGCGCATTTATATAATCCAGCGACCGGAATGAAATACACCTGAAAGTATCAAATCATCATTCATCATTAACATGAAACCAAAAGAGGTAACGTGGCACTTAATATGTTTTAATTAACTTAACCACTAGAAACATCTCCTGCAATGCATTGACTTCAATTATTCAACTTGTAATTATGAGTTGCGTACTTACAAGGTGGGAACTACAACATTCGGTCTTTCTCGTCAGCCTATCTCGCTCTTGAAAAGTGTGTTCGGCCAGCCGGTTATAAAAAGAAATATTTGGAAATTTATTAATAATATAAACTGGCCCAGTATGCCCTTTCCAGTCAATACCATTTCCAGAGACCACCTATATAGCTACCACCCTAAAGCTCATTCGTGATGATTTAAAATGTACTTGACGCACACCCACAAACCGTCATTGTTCTTGGCGGTAATCTCAATCAGATGGACATGGATCAATTACAACGATTGTCTGGCTGGAATGTACTGGTTGATTTCCCAACGCGTGGCGTTTCACACTTAGTTAAGGATCCTCAATTTTTCTTGCCAAGATCTTTGAACATCTTGTCAAGATCTTTAAGGACCTTTAAGGATCCTCAAGGATCAAGGAGTTTTGCCAAGATCCTCGAGGATCTTCAATAGTCTTGCCAAAGATCGCTAAGGATCCTTTGCAGATCTTTGCCAAGATAATATTATGCACATAACGAATGAAACAAAACACCAGTTGTGCAAGACCGGAAACTTGTAAAACAGAGTGGAGTATCAGATACACTCTAATCAGCTGAATGCAAAGTGGAGGTTAGACAGAGAGGGCAGCTACTTATATGTTAGCATATACACTCTTTCTCTTTTTTAATAAGGAGATAATTATTTTTCCGGTCCAGGCTGAATATTTTTATTTTTCTGCTGATTTTAGGTTAGAAATATTCTCGTGTATATTTTTAGATTACAGCTTATGACATTTCCGTTTCAGAAATGATGTGTTTTTATTTTAATGTATTTTGCCGTTAAGAAAACGGAAGAATTTTATACGGTTTAGTCAAAAACACGTAACTGTATTGTATTTACAAATTTACGCCACCCAACATAAAATTCTTTTCTCAATCTCAGCCTCGGGTTTATTCTTAAAATTTCGCAAATTTCAGCCCCGATGTTCTTATAAAATATATTCTTATAAAGAAAAAAGAGTGTAATTGCTAACAAGGCAAACCTTCGGGAGAAACAAAAACCACTCGAGTCAGGTGAAAATGGTCTAGGATTTTGGGGACAGAAACCTGAGGGAGTTCCAGTATATCAGTGTTGACAACATGGTCAGAAATCAAATTGCCCCAGTACAAGCAGGGCCCGCGGAGCGGATTTTCAAGTGGGGGGGCTAACGCGAACGCGCAAGCGTGAGCCAACTAGGGGGGTCCGGGGGCATGCTCCCCGGGGAAAATTTGAAATATTATTCTTCTGAAATGGCTAGAAATGCATCCAAAAAACGCTAACATTAAGTTAATTTTTAATTGTTTTCAATGAAAAACAAAGAAAAAAACGTATTACAACCTCATATTTTAACAAAATATCATGAAATAGATGTAATCAGCCAAAAAAGTGGGGGGGCTAAAGCCCCCCCAGCCCCACCCTCTCCGCGGTGCCTGACAAGAGGTGTGTTGTAAAATTATGCGTGTTAGTTAATGAATTTTCCATCGTTTTCTGAGAATTTGATCCATTTCAATACAGCAAAATAATAAAAAAAATGTCATGTCATTATTTTTGCATGTAGGTTTATGGTGGAGGATATAGAACTCGTTAACCCCAGATGTAGCAGTTGTGGACAATTATGAAGGAGTGTTGTCAGGTAGCATTGTTGCTGTTGAAAATTACTAGGCTTCCCATGTAGCACGGAAGTGATACAATTTGATAATGCCTCCTTTATTGTCCAGTGGCTGAGGGGTGGCGCTACTAAGCAAATTGGGTGCCTTGGCGTTGCTGTACGTCTACCAGATCCCAAAGGAAAGTGTCATATACTTGGGTATTGGATTGATGAAAAAAAGAGACAGCATAAACAAAGGAAAAAGAGGCAGCACAGTATTTAAGAAGAAGTTACAACGAGTTAAGAAAAAAATCGACCCAGTTCAGATGGCATGAATTATTCATATGGTCATATCAATCAACGACAGAGGCATCTACCAGTCCAAATGTCTACAGATAAGCCGGTGATGTTGTAATGCAGGTATCAGCGGCCATTCCGTGGGATCGACCCCCGGAGAACCCACGGGCAACCCACGGGCATGGTAGGGAATTTGTATCAAAAATTGACCCCAGAGACAGGGGCATTAGAGCGCTTTCCTCGTTTTTGGCTTCCTCCCTGGGGACATACCCACGGGATTTGCACATGGTCTGCTGTCATGAGGTTCAGCGGTAATAGAGGGATTCGGCTAACGTGTTTATATCGTTGTTGCCACCCAATTCAGATCATGTGATGATTCATTTGGGAGGTTACAATTGTTCTGTTTGTTCATACTTCCATGCGATCAGTTGGGTGTGACAAATTGCACAATGGTTACCTCCCAAATGAATCATCACATGATCTGAATTGGGTGGCAACAAGGATGTAAACACGTTAGCCGAATACGTCTATTCTTCACAAGGTACAGAAGACAAGCTAATGAGTTTCTGTGTTTGCGAGGTGAGTGCGTTTTTACTCGGGCTTCCTGTGGAAGGCCCGAGTCTAAATCTGTCGTCCGTTCTTCGTTTTCTCTTTTTTTTTTTTCGTTGTTTTCCACAAACCTCATTTCCGGCGTATTTGCGCAGGCGCTAACGATGAACCTGTAAAACCCGGTAAAAACCTGTTTACGTTTTGTTTACGCTTGCCTTGTCTGTTGAAAAGCAAGGCACAAAGCAACTGTGGATTCCTCGGCATGTACTAAAACCAGGAACACCGGAACACCGGAACAGCCCGGAACAGCCGAAAAATCCCGAAACACCGAACACTGACGGTGTTGTTTTGTTTTCCCATCACAGACCGCGTGATATTCTCAGGGAAAAAATATATTCATATTCACGCGACTAATTGAAAGTTTCTCAAGACTATGACCACATAGGGGGAGCTGGAATGGTGAAATGGCACTCGTCTCCCACCAATGTGCAGTGACCCAGGTTCCCTCCCCTGACCCGCCGTCATATCAAGGTAGAGTTTGTTTGTTTTTCTCCGGGTTCCCCGCTTTTCCTCCCTCCACAAAAACCAACACTTTTAAATTCTAATTCGATCTCATACACGTACACTTTATAACGAGCTCTCGGCTCTTTCGTTATGCGTGGGTAAACAAATTACATTGATATTTAATTTTTGACAGCGTCCGTAATGGGAAAACAAAACAACACCGTCCAATTCGGTGTTCCGGTGTTCCTCATTTTAGTACATGCCGGATTCCTCGACGGATTTTCAAAGGAAAAAGTTGACATGTCTACAGCTATGGCAAACGGTGTCGTATCCAATACGCTCAAACCACTTACAAACGCACACGCCGTTCGCCGTAGACCCACACTAAATGATGATGGTGAGCGTACATTTCGAAACGGGTCGTTCCGAGAACTCGAAGCAAATGTGAGAAATATTATGAGATCAAATGAGCTGAATGAGCTATCAAAGAGTACAAAGAATGCACAAACTTTGACTACCAATCAGTGAATGACAAATGTTCCTTGACGAACTTGAGTGGAACTTTGACACGAACAGTTTAGGTGCTGACGAATACAAGATACCCGTTGATGATGAGATTAGAGGTACAAAGACGAACAGCAGTGGTAACAACAGCAACAGGAAAGCGGCCATGTTAGGTGATAAAGAACCCACGCATCGAAGCGAAGATGCAAGTAACGTTTTTACTTTTATGGCTATTGTCACCAGTATTTCATTTCTTTTGTATACTTTAGATTGTGGATTATCAGCTGTATCAAGTCTGTGTAGTGTGTTAGTTTTATGTGTAATCTTGTACCTTCGCGTGTTCTACATGAATGTGTTACAGTTATCAGTTTTATCAACACAAATGTCGGATGTACTTGAAAAATGCGAGGTACTTGAGATGCAATGCAGTTATCTGTACATGATCAACGTGATGCCTTAGTGAAAATAAAATAAAGAAAGGAATTCAGATCTCGTTATGCGAAGTTTGTTAACGACAACCGTGAATGCCATGTGCCATCAAGACGTTGTAGGATACCAGTGAACAACAACAACAACTTTATTGACCCTTACACTTAAGAACATTGAAATTTACATGAAATAAAAACTAAAACTAAAAGGGTCTTGGCTTCCTAAAATAACTATAAAGTTAACAAGGCTAGGAAGCCAAATTACATAGAATAAATTACAATATTAGGGTCGAAAGAACACACAGACACACACAAAATTAAACTATAGATAACTATAAATAAACGAAATTTACAAGTCATGGGGAAAAAGGCAAATATATTAGAAATGAAATCCTGAATATGATATGTTGTTGTTGTTGTTGTTGTTGTTGTTGTTGTTGGGAATTGTTCATTTATCGACCTTTGGTATTTTTCTAACAGGGTATGGGCTGTGTTATGACTTTTATGTGACATATTTCCTATTCTAGTTTTTCAGTTTCATGATTCGATGTGATGTTGGAAGTCCAGGATGTTTCATTTGGTATCATGGTCCGTGTGTCCTGATCTCCAACAAACG